>CM057449.1:1508117500-1509317500 GCA_016271365.2 Neoceratodus forsteri
AGACATGCTGCGTGTGTAGATTCAAGACACATCACTACGTGTTGGTTTCATTGTGACTGACAATGCAGCAAATATGATAAAGGCCTTGTCTGATGGGCACTTTAAAGGCATCCGTTGTTATGTGTACACTTTGTATCTGGTGGTGACAAAGTCCATCTGCAAGACACCAGAGGTTGATCAAACACTTAAGACAGCAAGAAACATTTGTGCCCATTTCCATCACTCAGTTAAATCCACAAACCAACTTCAGCAGGTGCAAGAGCGCATTCAGATAGCACAGCACAGGCTGATACAGGATGTGTCAACACGGTGGAATTCGACATTCTACATGTTGCAAAGGTTACTGGAGCAGAAGCGAGTTGTCCATGAAATGAGTATGGAGACAGATACTGAAGGAATTCTCAGCCACCAGAATTGGTCTGTTATTGAAGGAACAGTAAAGGCGCTTGGTCCTTTTGAAAGAAGCACACGTGACATGAGTGCAGAATCTGCACTACTGAGTCAGGTCATCCCTGCAGTCCAGATACTAAAGAAGTCGCTGCAGAGATTTTCAACCCATGCTGATCTTGCACCTGCAGTGATGGCCCTTGTACACAATCTAACAATTGAATTAGGGAACAGGTTCACAGATAATTATGCCACTAAGCCATATGTTTTTTCAATGATGCTGGACCCGAGGTTTAAGTGTGAGATACTGCACAATGAAATGCCTGCCCACCGTGTCAATAAATTTTGTCAGCAGCTGTGCTCAGAGCTCACCTTTACAATGTGTGCCAAGGATGTGATGCCTACTGAAGTAGCCCTGGAAGAACAAGAACAGCAGGTGGAGGATGCCCCAGAAATGGAGAAAGAAGACTGCTGGGCACAACTCAGTTCATCCCTACAGGCGGAGCAAAGAAAGCGAAATGATCAACACCCACTCTTGGCCAGCAATGTTTTGAATTGCTTCTTGACAGAAGCTCTTGAACTCATCTCAGTTAACCCACTGGAGTACTGGACCAAAAAGTTGAAATCATCACCTCACTTAGCACAGCTGGCCATGAAATACCTGGGCTGTCCCCCCAACCAGTGTGCCATCAGAGAGGTTGTTTAGCACAGCAGGGGATGTGGTGGAGCCTCACAGATCCTCATTAGACCCTGAATATGTTGAGCAACTTGTGTTCATCAAGCTCAATTTACCACATCTCAATTACAAGTACAAGTCTTAAATAATTGAATTTCATAGCACTTTAATAACAATGCTATTTTTATGTGACACATGCCCCCTGTACTTATGCTGCTGGCCTGGGCCATCTTGTGGACTATGTGCACCAACACCCCATCTGGTATTATCTTAATGACACTCAATAATGCTTTTTTTCCAAAAAACCCATGACTGGTGATGCTGTCCTTTGTTACAAAATTATGCTGAGCACCCACCTCCTCACATTTCATGGACACCATAAGTGGTTTACAAAATCAAGTGATTATTAAAAAAGCACAATGCCTGACACATTTCAGATCCTAAAAGATCTGTTTCAAAGGCACTTACAGCAAGATTGAGCACTATTATATATTCATAAGTGTTGTGGCATCACAGTGACATCATAATACAAACAAACTTCAAATTCATTGGATGTAGTGCACCCTGACCACATGATGTGCCCATGTGAAACATCCATTGCCCACCCTTAGGTGCTAAATATTGTTAGACAGACAATTCCAAAGGTAATACAACACAGTGTTATTAAACTGCAGTGCATAACCATTGAAAGTGCAGATGTTGAAAACATATAATATTGCATATATGCAACAGCATAGCCAAATAATCGTCTTCTATATCATAATGTACAGACAAGCAGTGGAAGGGAAAGGAGGGGAATAAAATAGATAAGATAAGAAGGGGGAAAAAAACAAAACAAAAATTAAAAATGGAGAAAATAAAGGGGGAAGGGGAGGGGGGACATTTAAGATTTTCACTGTCAGAATCCAGAAGTAATGTAGCAGCAGCCAGCAACCCATCAATGTGTAACACTTCATTTCCATTTTCTTTTCCTCAGTGGTCCGAGATCTAGCCCATAATTTAAGAGAGGGAACTTATTATCTCCTAATGTTACAATCCAAAATGTTGCTTTATTCAGCGGCACTGTATCATTACTGCATTAGTAAACTGCTTTCCTAGGGTGAAACACCTTCTTGATGCCCTGAAACTCTAGTTTTTAGGCACCAGGTTGTTTTACCCCCATAGAAGGCCGGGACTGAACATGTTGTCAGGTAAATAACCCAAGGTGTTAGAGGTAAGCAACTGTCTTACTAAATATTCTGTTTGAACATTAAGCTGGTGAATGTTTTACTAACTGCAACATTTTTGCGATGGACACATCTTTTGCACTGTACACAGCAATTCATTTGCTGATTTAACCAAATTTTTTGAAACTTGGGTTCAGTAATCGTTATGTACTGAAATGAGTGTTCTTCAATGTTTTAGCTCTTCTGCAGGACATTCTTGGTGGCTGTTCTGTGTCAATATAATGCTGCTGAATAAAGAAAAGTTTTGGATTGTAACTTTGGCATATAGGTTTCCTGGCTTAAATTATGGTCTTGATCGCAGACCATATTTGCGGAAAATAAAATGGAAATTACGTGTTACACATTGATGACTTGCTTGCAGCTGCTACATTACTTTTGGATTCTGAAAGTGAAAATGCTAAATTCCCCCTCCCTTCCCGCTTTATTTTCTCCATTTTTAATTTTTTGTTCTGGACTTTTTTTTTCCTCTTCTTACTTCTTTTATTCCCCTCCTTTCCCTTCCACTGCATTTCTGTACATTATGATATAGGCGATACTTTGGCTATGCTGTTGTATATATATGATATATGTTTTCAAAAACTGCACTTTCAATGGTAATGCACTGCAGTTTAATAACACTGTGTGGTATTACCTTTGAATTGTCTGTTTAAAAATATGTAGAACCTAAGGGTGGGTAATGGATGTTTCAAATGGGCACACCATGTGGTGAGAGTGTATTATAGCCTATGAATTTGAAGTTTGTTTGTATTATGATGTCACTGTGATGCAACTAGTTAACACTTATGTATATATAATAGTGCTCAGTCTTGCTGTAATTGCCTTTGAAAAAGGATCTTTTGGGATCTGAAATGTGCCAAGCATTGTGCTTTTTTAGTAATCACATGAATTTGTAAACCATTTATGGCATCTGTGAAATGTGAGGTGGTGGATGCTCAGCATAATTTTGCACAAATATTCTTAGTAGTTGCTTAGAGCAGGACCAGCCAAGTGTAATATTTGATTTGTCATCATCAGTCTCCATTCTCCAGTATTCCCCATGCCTAAAATATTCTGGATACCAATGTGGCATCACCAGTCTCCAGCATTGCCCATGCCTGAAATTTGCCAGATACCAATGTGGCATCACCAGTCTCCAGTATTGCCTGTGCCTGAAATTTGCCAGATAACAATGTGGCATCACCAGTCTCCAGTATTGCCCATGCTTGAGATTTTCTCTCCAGTATTCCCCATGATTGAAATATGCCAGATACCAGTGTGGCCTCACCAGTCTCCACTCAGCATGGTATTCATTTACCATGTCAAATCACCAACAATTATGAAGAAGAAGTCTGGATGATGATGACTGCCCAAGCCAGAGTGATGTTGCTCATCTTCAAGTACCACATTGTGTGCTACCTGCAAAAGTAGTAAATTGTATGAAATCTTTTGTTTTATGTTTGTTTGGGTGAAGGGGTTTGGGAATTATGATTGAACAATGCATCTGTATTCTGTAATCCTGTATCTTGGATGGAAATGAATCATGTTTATTCTATTTTATTTTTTTTACCCTGCAGGAATTTTACCACGAATCTGATGGACTCTTTGAAAAACACAGTGTGCATCAATTGTGAAGGTAAGTATTCTGTCATTTCATTGTTTTCTTTCTGTTTGGTGGTATTTGTGTGAGAATTACTGAAATAAAACAGTGTAGTCTGGCCCAGTGTCATGGAGGGCTGAGGCACTGGACACCTTACCTCACGCTGTGCAGGTGGCATGGATTCGGGAATGACTTCTGGTCACCACAGGGTGCCAGGCTGGTGGGGGGTGGGAGTTAGGATTAGCACCTGCTCTCCTCTCCTGGGTGGGGGGGTGCCCATCTGTAGTCCTGCCATAACTGTGTGAAGGCCCAGCAATGAGCGTAGGTGGAACCTGATGACTGGCATGGTGGTGGTGTCCCACAAGGGATGCATGCACATGTCTCCACATGTGCATGTCACATCAGGGGCATGTGGGCAGGCCATGGGATGGGAGAAAACCAAAAAAGCAATACATAAAAAAAAGAGGAAGACACAGAGCTCTCTGACCAGTGACCACTGATTTTGAATCATCTGATGGACACATGAGAAGGGAGACTTCAAGGATGTGTGCAGGCCATTTGGAAGCACTTAATTTCATTATGTGTCCCTAACAGGTAGCATTCTTTAAAAGCCATCTCTGTGGCCACACATCGTGAGCAAAATGGGCATCATGCAAGAGTGCTGTCCTCACAGACGTCCCTCTCAGCTACAAAGGTAAGATTTGAATTTGTATGCATGTTAGCCTGATGAAGTAAAGTTATAGTGTTCTGTGGGCATAATTATGTTTTATTAGTGTTTTTAAGGACAGAATTAGTTAATGATCTGTCATGTGTGTTTCCTATAATACCCAATCTCATTAAGAGGAGTGTGCCAATATGTAGATTGTCAATTAAATACCAGTGTTGACTGAGTTAAGCCTATTGAAGTTATGCTGTTGTCCTAAGGGCATAATTATGTTTTAATATTTGCTTTTTTAAAGGCCACAATTATTAAAGGGTGTGGCATATTTTATTCTTGTAGTACACATTGTTTTTTTTCACCCAAATACAATAAATGACAGTTATGCCTTCTTATACTTCCAGTTGAATGCTATAAGAAACTGAATGGAATGCCCTTGATGAACTATTCTGTGCATCCTCCTTCAGATCCTGTGCATCCTCCTCCAGAAACAGCAATGGGACATGATAGCCTGCCCTTCTGCACCAGTGTACAAGCCAAGCCAAAGTGACATGACATCTGCATCCTCCTCCTGAAGCATCAGCAGCACAAGACAGCCTGTGGCAGTGGCACCAGTGTACAAGTCAAAGTGCTGTGACATCTGCATCTTCCTCCTGAAGCATCAGCAGCACAACACAGCCTGTGGCACCAGTGTATGAGCCAAGGTGACACAAAATCTGCATCCTCCTCCACAACAGAGCCATACTCAACAAGACGGCTTGTGGCACCAGTGTACAAGCCAAAGTGCCGTGACATCTGCATCTTCCTCCTGAAGTATCAGCAGCGCAACACAGCCTGTGGCACTAGTGTACAAGCTAAGGTGCCATGACATCTACATCCTCCTCCACAACAGAACCATACCCAACAAGACAGCCTGTGGCACCAGTGTACAAGCCAAAGTGCCATGACAGCTGCATCTTCCTCCTGAAGCATCAGCAGCACAACACAACCTGTGGCACTAGCGTACAAGCCAAGGTGCCATGACATCTGCATCCTCCGCCACAACAAAACCATACCCAACAAGACAGCCTGTGGCACCAGTGTATAAGCCAAGGTGCCATGACATCTGCATCTTCCTCCTGAAGCATCAGCAGCAAAACATAGCCTGTGGCACCAGCGTACAAGCCAAGGTGCCATGACATCTGCATCCTCCACCACAACAGAACCGCACCCAAAAAGACAGCCTGTGGCACCAGTGTACAAGCCAAGGTGCCATGACATCTGCATCTTCTTCCTGAAGCATCAGCAGCACAACACAGCCTATGGCACCAGTGTGCAAGCCAAGGTGCCATGACATCTTCATCCTCCTCCACAACAGAACCATACCCAACAAGACAGCCTGTGGCACCTCTGTACAAGCCAAAGTGCCATGACATCTGCATCCTCCTCCTGAAGCCTCAGCAACACAAGACAGCCTGTGTGGCAGTGGCCCCAGTGTACAAGCCAAAGTGACATGACATCTGCATACTCCTTCAGAAGCAGCAATAGGACAAGGTAGCATGTGGCACCAGTGTACAAGATAAATTGCCATGACATCTGCATCATCCTCCTGAAACAGCAGCGGGGCAAAGCAGCCTCTGACACCAGTGTATAAGCCAAAGTGCCATGACATCTGCATCCTCCTCCTGAAGCTTCAGCAGCACAAGACAGCCTGTGTGGCAGTGGCACCAGTGTACAAGCCAAAGTGTCATGACCTCTGCATCCTCCTCCTGAAGCAGCAGTAGGACAAGGCAGCCTGTACCCTGTAGCACCAGTGTACAATCCAAAGTGCCACCACCTCTGCATCTTCCTATTGAAGCAGCAATGCCAAACGACAAGCTGTGGTACCAGCGCACAAGCCAAAGTGCTATGACAGCTCATCCTACTCTCCCTGAAGCCATTTAAAGGACTTGTATGCAAGTTCTCTAAGAAGGCATTTTCACTAGCTGAATACGGAATACGGAATAACGAATATCTGGGAACCGAATACCGAATATTCGGCCGGATATTCAAAAAAAGGTATTCGCACAGCCCTAATGCTGAACTCCTGTTTGACCACTAGCTGAGGGTGAGGGGCGTTCTTTCCATTCAATGTATGGGGTGCTGCACCCCTCTCCCAATTTGCTAGTTTAAATATTCCTCAAAGACGTCAAACTTCTGCCCCAATGCACTGACTCCCTCCTTAGTCAGATGCAGTCCATCAAATTTAAAGAACTTTCATTCCCAAAACTGTTGCCAGTTCCCTGCAAATTTGTGTCCTTTTTCCTGCCACCAGCCCTTGGGCCACATGTTTAGCTTCCCTATCTCCCCTTCTCTGACCTTCCGTCCATCTGCCCCCCCCCTCCCAGACTGGCAGGATCTCAAAGAAGGAGATGCCAGACGAAATGGATGATAGTTTGTCACCCAGCCTGGTCAGGAGTTCCTTGATCTCCACAACTGACTGACTGGTGAGATCATTAGTCCCTATGTGTACCAGGACGTAAATGTTTTCCCCTGCTTCCTGAACAATTTTAGCAATGCGGTCAGTGTCTCTCCACACTGATGAACCTGGAAGACATCTGACCATTACCCCTGGCTAGAGAAAGGTATCAACTCCCCGAATAATGGAGTTTCCTATGATCAGAAGTTTTTTGGCTTTCCTTTTTCCTTTTTTTGTTTTGGTTCCTGTTTTGGACAAGTTTTGTTGTGCTAGCTCCTGTGCTGCAGTGTCCTGCTCTGCAGTGTCCTCTGCCCCTTTGTTTAATTTCAGAGATAGAGGCAGATACCTGTTTGTAGTTTTTATATGGTTTATGGAGGTAATATGTTGGAGAGCACTGAGTGATGGGGCACACAATTTGCCCCTCCAAACCACCTGCCAACCTCCTGGACCAACTACCCTCTGCAGTCGAGGTGCTTCTGTTGGATGTTGGGGAAATGGTGAGTGGTTCTTATAATATATTTCCTCTTGAATATGAAATTTGAGGCATGCAATCTCTGCCCATGCTGCCTGGAGCTGAGCCCTAAGATCTCCAATGGCCCAGCATGTAGGACAGTGTCCTAAATCCTGTAAAACTGCCCTTCTGAAAAGTGTTCCGCAGTGCCTGCAGTTAATGATATCCATTCCAGATACTTTGCTGTGTTTATAACCTGGTCAGTGTGATTAGAAGGAAGAAAACAAAAGCAAAATTTTGATTTTGTGTTTTGTTTGTTTGTTTCTGTATAGCTTGTTATAACAAGTTATATTACTAGTGGCCCTATAAATGAGGTCACTGTGTGGATACTCCATTGATCCACCCCTTCCTACTTTGCCACAGAAAATGTCACAACTGTGCTACCCTATAAAAGGAGTGTAGTGTGGGGTGGTTGGTGGATGGACCCTTCCCCTGCTGAAAAAGAAGAACCATGGATAAAAGAAACAAGGAGGTAAGAGCAGAAATAATCAGTCAGCAACAAATGCAGTAACCCTGAAAGCTTATCCTAATGATAGATAAAACTGAAAAACCTGTAAAGCACCACCTGCAATAATTTCACAGAAGTTATACCCTGTAAGAAACACTTTGCTACAGAGAAAAATAAATCAGTAACAGAAGATATACCTTGCACAAGACAATTTGAATAAGAAGATTACAGCGGTAATCTGTTAACACACACCTGTAGCCACACCTTGTAATAATGCAGCAGAAGGTATACCCAGCAACAATACTTTGAATCAGGGAAAAATAAAGCAATAAAATGTTAGCAACAAACAGTAACAATCCCTGTGAGTACAAAATAAAACTAACAACACACAGTAAATCTGCCTAGCCAAAAGAAGTCCTAATCCTTTCCCTTGCTCTGGTAAGATTCTTTGCTCTGTCCTTTCAAACAACCTAGAAGAAAAGAGCTCAGGTGAAGCTAGGTGCCTTGGAAGAGCAAACCTAGGACATGATACCAATTCCAGTCCCCAAAAATGGAGCTGTACCACTGTGTGTCCTCAGTCTACAAAGTGTCTGGCTACCGAGGAATTTTCATCTCTAAATCTAATACATCTTTTATGTTCTAGAATTCTTTTCTTTAGTTCTCTGGCAGTTTGACCAACATATTACAGGGGCACTGTAATACGTAAATGACTCCTTCAGAGTTACAATAAATATCAAATTGGATTTTGTATTCCTTACTCATGTATGGATGCCTAAAAAATAATTTTTTTGATGTGTTGCCACATGGAACACATCTATTACAAGGGAACATCCCTTCTTTTAAAGGACCCGATAATAACTGTCCCTTGTTTTTGGAATCACTCACAGTGTGTACTGTTTTAACCAGTTTGTCCCTAATACTGGGTGCCTTTTTAGAAGTAATAAATGGTTTCTTTGAAAAAATGGAAGCAGTTAGAGGGTACTCCTGTAATATGTTCCAATGATTAAGGATACATTTAGCCATTTCCACACGATGTGTAGTACTAAAAGTAATACTTCCGTTGCTTTTCATACGTGATCCTGTTTCTTTTTCTTCTATCAGATTGGCTCTATCAACTTCAGAGACCTCATTTCTTGTTCTAGAAAGTAAAACAGGACTGTAACCCCTTTGTTTAAATCTGTTAATCACGGCAGTTTGTTCCCTTATGAATTCTTGTATTCGGCTATAGTTACATTTCGTTCTTAGGAGTTGAGAATAAGGAATACTGTCTTTTAAACAATTTGGATGAAAACTTTTATTGTGTAGTATGGTATTCCAATCAGTAACCTTTCTGTAAAGTGCGGTGTCTAATCTCACTTTCATGTTTAAAAATGGTAATATCAAAAAAGAATTATTTGGTCCTGACTTCAATCTGCTGTAAATTTCAAGTTCTGGTCATATAAGTTTACATTTTCAAAAAATTCCTTTAACCTGTTCTCTTCCCCTTTCCACAACATAAGCATATCATCTATATATTGTCTCCAGAAAATGACGTTATCATAGAATATGTTGTTCTCTTCATCTAAAATAAACCTAGTCTCAAATTGAAACATATGTGAGTTGTCATATCCTGGAGCCATTGGGCTTCCTATTGCTGTTCCCTTTAATTGACCAAAAAAATTGTTTTCAAATTGAAAATAGTTGTGGTCCAAAACAAGTTGTGCCAATTCCATTATTAAACTGGTACATGGTCTATGTCCTTGAAGGCCTAGTGTTTAAGAGAACACCCAGTGCATGCACTCCTTGAGTGTGGGGAATGGAGGTGTATGAGTCCTTCACATTGATGGTTACCAAATATATATTAGAGTCAAAAAAATATGGTGTCATTAAGTTCTTTGATAAGTCTAAGGACATGTGCAGTGTCCTGAATACAGTATATGCCTGCGTATTTTTAACTAAATCTTGAATGTGAAAATCTACATATTTCAAAATGGGTTCCAACACAGATCCAATTCCAGAGACAATCGGTCTACCTGGTGGATCCACTAAGTATTTGTGTATTTTAGGTAAGGTGTAAAATACCGGTAATCTTAGATGTTCATTGATCATAAGCTCTTTCTCCCATGATTTTAACCAACCAAGGGCTTCATATTCCTCCAATCTTTCTAAGATTTTTTGTTGAATATCTTTTGTGGTGTCATTTTCAAGTAATTTGAAGTTTTCTTCCACTTTCAAAAGTCTCAAACACATGTTTCTGTATTTGCTACTGCCCATCAGGACAATAGCTCCACCTTTATCTGCTGGTTTAATAACCAGTTCTGTATCTTTTTGAAGGTTATCAAGACATTCTTTTTGTTTTTTTACTTAAGTTCTTTCTAAGAGATCCAATATTTTCATTTTGTGTAGTGAACATGAGATTAATATCTGTGTGGACCAAGCTAATGTATGTTTCAACAACATTATTATTGCCTATCAGAGGCATATAGGTAGATCTAACCCCCATAGCTAGCTTCAAATCAGTCTTTTATGGGTTTTGAGATTCAGAAAAAGCAAATTGAGCTATAAGTCTAATATTTTGAAAAAACTTCCATAAGTCTACTTCTAATTGAAACCTGTTCAGTGTTTGAGAAATGGAAAATGAGGGACCTAAAGAGAGAGTATCAATCTCCATTTGGGATAAAGTTCTTTTACTCAGGTTAAAAAACACTACTTCCCCCGATGTCCTCTATACATCCCTCTTGTGCCTTGTCCTATTTGCCCTCCATCTACTTCTTCAGTTCCTGTTTTGTCCCCTAGATCATACTGTATCTCATGGGTAAACCTTGTGGGATCCATTTCTCTATCTGAGGTATCTCTGATGTACTGGGTTGTAGGTTCTCTTGGTCTGGTCTCACATGTTGTGCTCTGTTACTTAAAAAAGAACCCTTGGATGTATGTGGCTTGAAAGAGCTCCTAGTGTAACTATCAGTGCTATCAGAGCTGTACGTTTCACCCCTATATGACTGATATCTGTTTTTTTTGTACAAATAGATTTTATTGTCTTAATAATCTGTAGTGTCTCAGTGAAATTTTTTCATTTTGACTTCTTTAATACCTCTTTCACATTCTAATCATTTTTCTTTTGTATCGTCTAGCCACTTATTCAACTCCTCTAAATTCAATTGTGTTTTTAGAGACTGTTCCAGATCTTGTACTGTTTCTGCAATTTTCCCTCTTGCTTTGATAATTGCCTGTATTAGGGCATACATAAAATCTACACTGCATCTAGTGCATATTCCATCCCATTTTTTTCTCCAATTCCTCATCATTAATACCTAAATTAGGTTCTACAGGGATACCTAATCCTCTGGGAATACGCTTGTATTCAAGATATTTTGTCAAAGTAAGGCCATGCCATTCTAAACATATATCTTTTGATTTTATGTTCTCCAATTTTCTCTTGAGATTTTTAACTGTCTCTACCTCTGTGACTGACAGATCCCTGTTGCCTTTCATGGTTTGTAGAAGAGTTTCCCTTTCCACATCTGTAAAGCTACAAAATGTATTTGCAGTTTCTACATTACAGTCAACCTCTGTAAACTTGCTCCTGGATCTGAAGTTTGAGGGTCCTAGCAGAGATCGAGAGGGTCTCGGCGAACCCTCACCCACCCCCGAAACTGCATACAGCTTGCTCCTGGATCCGAAGTTCGAGGGTCCTAGCAGAGGTCGAGAGGGTCTCGGGTGAACCCTCCCCAACCCCCCGAAACTGCATACAGCTTGCTCATGGATCTGAAGTTCGAGGGTCCTAGCAGAGGTCAAGAAGTTCTCGGGTGAACCTTCCCTCACCCCCCAAAACTGCATACAGCTTGCTCCTGGATTGGAAGTTCGAGGGTCCTAGCAGAGGTAGAGAGGGTCTCGGGCGAACCCTCCCCCACCCACCGAAACTGCATACAGGTAGGGACGGACAAAAATGGCACGCTGAGCTCTACGCAGTAGGAGAACAGTGTGTGTGTGTGTGTGTGTGTGTGTGTGTGAAGGTGCCATTTTCAAATTGCAAAATTCCAGATTCCAGTCGGCATAGATGTGGAGACAGTTCATTTTCACAGAGTAAAGGCCTAAACAGTGAGCTTTAATAGGGTTTTTTCTACTACACCTTAATTCCGGACAGTAACTGTAACCTATTATGCCTAAAATGTGACCTGTTAAAGTGATTTTCTGCTGCACCTTAATTCCGATTTCAACTGTAACCTAGTATGCCTGTATGCCTAAACTGTTGAATGTAATAGTTTCTCGCTGCTCCCTAAATGTATACCATTGGATCCTGACAAAATCGCAACCAACAGTTTGTTCTTAATTTATCAACTGCCTTAAAAGCACCTTACTACCACGGTGTTGAGATGGTCCCTCTTAGCCCGTGGTTCTGCCGTCACTGTGGTGCTTTGGTCACTTCTCTCCAGGCTCCCCCATAACACAATTAATTGGCAAAGTGCAAACTACAGGGAAGCAAGTGTTTTTTGATTAATCCCTTAAGCCAGGCAAGAAATCACGTAGGTAGCACACCACTCAGCTCCCTGTGCCCCGCCCCCAACTGCCACGATTGCACTTAACTACCTACCTCTCTCCTTTCCTGCCCAGCTTGCTCCTGGATCCGAAGTTTGAGGGTCCTAGCAGAGGTCGAGAGGGTCTCAGGCAAACCCTCCCCAACCCCCCGAAACTGCATACAGGTATGGACAGACAAAAATGGTGCACTGAGCTCTGTGCAGTAGGAGAACAGTGTGTGTGTGTGTGTGTGTGCGTGTGTGAAGGCCTTGCCGCCCCCGCCACCATCCTTGGTAAGCACACCCTTTTATAGGGCCTCTGGAGGCTTCAGGAACCAATCATCCCATTTCTCCATCTGCAGCCTATACTACTCAGCCACCAGGGGCAATGCTGCATTGCTACACCTATTGCTGGTTTCACTTGGCCCTGCTTCAGGTACTAGCTGCTGTGCTATGGTTACTCCTCCTGCTATACATACAACTACCCCATCTAGTAACTCCCCCTGCCACCCCCCTGGGCCACTCACCACCTCTATGTCCCCCATGGCTGCCTGACTGGCAGTCACCTCAAACTGTAACCCCTGAGACCTCTGCTAGTCATGAATCCATAGCCACCTACACCTTTTGTGCTGACTGGACTCTCCTTGCTGCCCTCCCTCCATCTCTTTTCTCCCATACTCATCACCCCAAGCATAGCACCTCTGTTCCCCCTGCGACTACTGTCAACCTCGCAAACTGTGACCCCAGCCCCTACCTCCTGCCCCCTCACCTTGGCTTCTATTACTGGCCACACCCCACATAACTAGCCTCCCTATCCCCACATTCCCCACTCTGAAAGGGCACCCGGTTGGTAGCGTACAATCTCACAAAACCTCGATATGGCACCCAATCCACAGGTTCTTCCTCCTTCTCCTCCTGCTTACATCAGGAAACGTACACCCTAAACCTGGCCCTGCCACAACTACTGCGCCTTCCCACCCATCAGCTAGCGGACTGCGTATTGCCTCCCTTAATGTCTGTAGCCTTCTAAAAAAGTGGGACTCCTTCCAGGGCTGGGTCCACCAGCACCAGCCTGACATCATTGCAGTTGGTGAAACCTGGCTCTCCCCATCGATCCCAGACTCGTCGCTAAACCTCGCTGGGTACAACTTATACCGCACAGATCGACAGGGTAAGGCAAAGCCAGCCATATATATTAAAGATATCCTATGTGGGAAGCTACTTCCCACCCCCCCCAGCTACATCCCGGACCACAGGCCCTCACTATAAAAATCACACTGGGAAACTCCAAATCCCCCCTCCCTCCTTATCACTATGGTCTACATTCCCCCCAGGGACCAGAAGGTGGCCTTCCACTCTGTACTGTTCTACCCGACCACTCTTCCACCACAAGCCAAAAAAATCTTACTTGGAGACTTTAATATTAACTGGCTTGACAAAGCTGCTGCACTGTTCATAGATGTTGCCACTGCCCAAGACCTTATGCAGTCGTTGCCTCCCCTACCCGACTAAACCTGCACACTGGGTCCTCCTCCCTGCTGGACCTAGTATTCACCAACCACCCCCTTAAAATCACTAGTACTACTGTTTCCCAAATGCTCTTAGTGACCACTCCCTTGTACTCTGCTCCTGGATGTGCAAATCACCCAAATTCCCCCCCAAACAATCTATCAGTGCAAACTTGGCCCAGACAAACTTGCGCAACTCAATGCATACCTCAGGACAATGGACTGGTCCTTCATTACAAAGGCCACTGACCCTGACAGAACCCTCAACCTCTTCATTTTCGCCTTTAACACCATTTGCAATAAATTTGCCCACATCACCAAAAGGGTGGCCAAAGGTAATCCAGCACTGTGGATCACTGAACATCTCCTGGACCTCATGTGGACCAGAGACTCCTTATGGCAGCTCTCCAATGAGACTGGCCTGCCAGCTGATAGACAGAGCTGTAGAGAGGCTCAGAACAAATGTACTTGGTCCTTGTGCAAAGCAAAAGCTGAGTACTACAAGACCTCCCTAACCAACTCCTGGGGCTCAAGGCAAAAGTTCTGGGCCAATATTAAAGACCTCTGTGGAAACATTCCCAACACCACCTCTAATCAGATTATGGTTGATGGGTGACTTACCTCTGACCCAGCCCGAATGGCTGCTGCCTTCAATGATGCCTTCTCTAACCTCAGCAAGGTTCTCCCCCAAACTTCTTTGACCCACCCCAGCCACCCCCAATAGCCCTTCCCTTTTGCCTGTGCAGCATTGCACCTAAGTGCGCCGAGCCTTATCTCAGAAGGGCACTAAGTCACTCCCGGTATAGTAGTGACACCCTAGACCTGAAACTCCTTTGACTCTCTCTCTTCCTGAGGTGCTCAACCCCCTCACCCATATACTAAACCACTCCTTATGCCTACGGAAATTCCCCTCCCACTGGAAATCTGCCCAAATTATGCTGATATTTAAAAATGGGGACCGTGCCCTCACTAACAACTATCGTCCTATCTCTATTCTCCCTCCCCATCCAAGACCCTTGAGAGGATCATTTTGGATCAGCTTACGGACCACCTGAACAAATACAACCTGCTTAGCAAGCAGCAACACAGCTTCCGGAAGGGACATAGTATGACCACTGCCCTCCTAGACCTCACCACTCACATTCACTCCGCATTAGATAGAGGTCAAATCACAGGGGCTGTCTTTATTGATCTCACAAAGGCATTCAACACTGTTAACCACCAGCTCCTGCTATCCACACTGACCAACATTGGACTCTCTCAGGATACCCTTGGCTGGTTCTCTGACTACCCATCTAACCGTTCCCAGCAGGTTAAAATTGGAAACACCCTATCTAGTAGGCTACCTGTCCTCTCTGGTGTCCCACAGGGGTCCATCCTTGGACCACTGCTGGTCAGCCTCTTTCTTAACTCCCTCCCCAGTACTTGCTCTGGGAACTTACTCCTCTATGTGGATTATGCCGTCCTTTATACCTCCAACTCTGACTCTTTGCAACTCCACCTCTCTCTTCAATCCTCCTTTAGTAGCGCTGAAAAATGGTTCACCTCTCAACATCTTATCCTGAACTATAACAAGACTAAGGTTACGTTCTTTTCCCACCCACTCAGTGCTAGAAAGGAACTTTGCCCTCAATTATGAACTGACAACCTGACCCCCCTGGAGCAAGTGGACTCCTTCAGATACCTGGGAATAACCCTTGACCCCACACTTACTTTCCACCAACATATCCACCTCCTTTCTACTGCCCTCAATGTGCAGCTCGGGCTCCTGTATTGCCTCAAACACTGCTTTACCCCAAACGCATTGAGGCTTGCTCTCTCCTCCTCTGTCCTTTCCCTGCTAGACGATGGCCTACTCATCTATGGGGTGGCGAACACCTTGGCCCTCCATAGACTATGTGTCTCCCTAAATAAAGCCTGCCTCCTCACTCTGGGCTGTGACTGCCTAACTCTCACATGCTCTCTATACAACGATACCAACTGGCTGAACCTTGACAACAGGATTAGGTTCCACACCTGCCTCATGGCAAAAATAATTGCCCTAGGCCTCTGCCCCATAGGACTCACACCACTAATAAGACCGGCCCTGACACTTAAACATACTCATAGCTCTGGAAAGCAACTCCTCTCTGTCCCCCACTGCTGTACCTCCCAATTCCAAAGGTCCTTCAGCTACAGAGCCCCCTACTGGATGAACAGCCTGCCCACCCCACTTGCAAAAGAGAACAGACTTGGACCCTTCAAAACCTCTCTTAGAAACCTCTTACAGTCCTCAAACCACTGTGATTGCCACTGAAATACCTCACACTATTCTGTCTGACTAGGCTGTTGGCCAGTTTCCTCTACCCTGCCTGCCACAACCAGTGTCCCCAGCCTAGCTCTGCACCTGTGTGCAATTTGTATTGTGTGTTTGCACTAACTTTTCCTTGTTGTTTTCACTGTTAGCCTCACAATTGCTCCTGTAACTACCTGACTATGTACTGATGTACTGCTATGTAACCTGTTTGTCTCTGTATGTAAATTATGTGATGTGGAACCTTTGTAAAGGAGTCTCTAACTCAAAGGTATTTCCAAACCTCCAATAAATAAATAAATAAAAAATGGTGCCATTTTGGTAAATAAATTAGTCTGTCTTGAACTAAATCCTTAATCAAAAGATATATCACCTAACACTCTATAAGATAATTAAAGGAAAAAATTGAAAAAAAAAATACAAACAATTAAACCACAGAAAAATTAATTTTAAAGTCCAAACTGATGAAAAATCCTTACAAGTCCTAAAATTCAGGCTATTTTAATGGTGGAACATCCTCAGAGAATCAGTTCACACATAAGTGGATATATTCAAAACCATCAAATAAGCAGTGTCCAAGGGAAATCCATGGTGTAAGCTAGCTTTTAGTGTAGAGCTGGTGGTGGTATGTGTAGATTCAAAAAGAGCAAATACCATTGCTCTAGCTATCACACAACTTCAAAGTTATTGATATTTTTCAAATAATATTTTATTTATTTCTTCAGCCAAATCCCAACATTTCACCACTAGGTGGGTTCTTCTGGGGTACTGTTGAAAATATACAAATATATTCCTAATTAATTTTTCATTGTGACAAGATATGTCCATTTTTTATAACCATATTTATGTACATTTTCAAAGACTGTATAACCAATATGGGCAAAATTATAATGTAAAATCATAAAAATAAACAAAGTTAACATTGGTGAAGAGTAAAACACCAATATTATGATGCCATTCACCTAACAAATAATAAATATGTGCCTGTGGGCTACCTGCTATTAATGGTCTGAGTTGTGTTTCTGTGCTTCCACAATAGTCTCCACAATAATCTAGAATGCATAAGAAAGTCCACATAACAAACATGACATCCCTGTTATGTGAACTGATACATGAAACAGTGAAAATACTAAAGAAAACAAATGACATATGCTACCTGCATATAAGCCTCAAAAAAGTGCAGTTATTTTAAATATGCTGAGATTTCATCAATTTAAAAAGAAAAGAAAAATGAACAACAAAGTTTCACTGACTTAACCAATATCAGTTTCTGTAATATAAAATGATAAACATGCCCATTCGGCATTCTGAGGTTTGAACATTTAGCATACCTGTAAGGCATAAACTAGTCCCATTGAACTTCAAATCCCTGAAAAGGAAAGCAGTAGTACTGCCGTTAGCGAGCAGCCACAAAAAATAAAATAAAATGGATTCATATTTTCTTTCTATCTACAAAGTGGCAAGTAAAGCCTACAGGAAATATGATGTCTCCGGCATAAAGTAGAACCAATCTTAGGTATTAATGATGAGGAATTGGAGAAAAATGGGATGGAATATGCACTAGATGCAGTGTACATTTAATGTATGCTCTAATAGAGGCAATTATCAAAGCAAGAGGGAAAATTGCAGAAACAGTACAAGATCAGGAACAGTCTCTAAAAACACAGTTGAATTTAGAGGAGTTTAATAACTGGCTAGAAGATACAAAAGAAAATTATTAGAATATGAAAGAGGTATTAAAGAGGTCAAAATGAAAAAAATTTCACCGAGACACTATAGATTATCAAGACAATAAAATCTATTCATACAAAAAAACAGATATCAATCATATAGGGGTGAAACGTACAGCTCCGATAGCTCTGATAGTTACACTAGGAGCTTGTTCAACCCTCATCCATCCAAGGGCCCTTTTTTAGGTAAGAGAGCACAACAAGTGAGACCAGAACAAGAGAACCTACAACCCAGCACATCAGAGATACCTCAGATAGAGAAACAGATCCCACAAAGTTTACCCAGGAAATACGATCTAAAGGACAAAACAGAAACAGAAGAACTAGATGGAGGGTAAATAGGATGAGGCACAAGAGGGGTGTACAGAGGACATCGGGGGAAATAGTGTTTTTTAACCTGAGTAAAAGAACTTTATCCCAAATGGAGATTGATACTTCTTAGGTCTCTCATTTTCCATTTCTCAAACACTGAACAGGTTTCAATTAGAAAAGGACTTACAGAAGTTTTTTTTTCAGAATATTAGACTTATAGCTCAATTTGCTTTTTCTGAATCTCAAAACCCATAAAGAACTGATTTAAAGCTAGCTATGGGGGTTAGATCTACCTATATGCCTCCGATAGGCAATAATCATGCTGTTGAAACATATATTAGCTTGGTCCACAAAGATATTAATCTCATGTTCACTACACAAAATGAAAGTATTGGATCTCTTTGAAAGAACTTAAGTAAAAAACAAAAACAATATCTTGATAACCTTCAAAAAGATACAGAATTGGTTATTAAACCAGCAGATAAAGGTGGAGTTATTATCCTGATGGACATTAGCAAATACAGAAACATGTGTTTGAGACTTTTGAAAGTGGAAGAAAAGTACAAATCACTTGAAAATGACACCACAAAAGATATTAACAACAAACCTTAGAAAGATTGAAGGAATATGAAGCCCTTGGTTGGTTACAATCATGGGAGAAAGAGCTTATGATCAATGAACATCCAAGATTACCGGTATTTTACACCTTACCTAAAATACACAAATACTTAGTGGATCCACCAGGTAGACCGATTGTCTCTGGAATTGAATCTGTGTTGGAACCTATTTTGAAATATGTAGATTTTTACATTCAAGATTTAGTTAAAAATGCACAGACATATATTAAGAACACTGTGCATGTCCTTAGACTTATCAAAGAACTTAATGACACCATATTTTTTGACTCTAATATATATTTGGTAACCATCGATGTGAAGGACTTACACACCTCCATTCCCCACACTCAAGGAGTGCATGCACTAGGTGTTCTCTTAAACACAAGGCTTCAAGGACATAGACCATGTACCAGTTTAATAATTGAATTGACACGATTTGTTTTGGACCGCAATTATTTTCAATTTGAAAACAATTTTTTTGGTCAATTAAAGGGAACAGCTATGGGAAGCACAATGGCTCCGGGATATGTTAACTCATATATGTTTCAATTTGAGACTAGGTTTGTTTTAGATGAAGAGAACAACATATTCTATGATAACATCATTTTCTGGAGATGATATATAGATGATATACTTATTATGTGGAAAGGGGAAGAAAACAGGTTAAAGGAATTTTTGGAAAATTTAAACTTCTATCATCAGAACTTGAAATTTATAGCAGATTACAGTCAGGACCAAATTCATTTTTTGGATATTACCATTTTTAAAAAGGAAGGGAGATTAGACCCCACACTTTACAGAATGTTTACAGATGGGAATACCACTACTACACAATAAAGGTTTTCATCCAAATCATTTAAAAGACAGTATTCCTTATTCTCAACTCCTAAGAACAAAACGTAAATGTAGCCGAATACAAGAATTCACAAAGGAACAAACTGCCATGATTGACAGATTTAAACAAAGGGTTTACAGTCCTGTTTTACTTTCTAGAATAAGAAATGAGGTCTCTAAAGTTGATAGAGCAAATCTGATAGAAGAAAAATAAATAGGATCACGTATGAAAGGCAAAGGGAGTATTACTTTTAGTACTACACATTGTGTGGAAATGCCTAAATTGAAGCATATTTTCCTTAATCATTGGAACATATTACAGGAGTACCCTCTAACCGGTTCCGTTTTTTTTTCAAAGAAACCATTTATTACTTCTAAAAAGGCACCCAATATTAGGGAGAAACTGGTTAATGCAGTACGCCCTGTGAGTGATTCCAAAAACAAGGGACAGTTATTATTGGGTCTTTTAAAAGAAGGGATGTTCCCTTATAACAAATGTGTTGCGTGTGGTAACACATCAAAAAAATAATTTTTTAGGCATCCATAGATGAGTAAGGAATACAAAATCCGATATCATATTGATTACAACTCTAAAGGAATCATTTATATATTACAGTGCCCCTTTGACCTTCTATATGTTGGTCAAACTGCCAGAGAACTGAATAAAAGAATTCTAGAAGATAAAAGCCATATTAGATTGAGAGACAACAATTCCTAGGTTGCCAGACACTTTGTAGACCGTGGATTCACAGTGGTACAGCTCCGTTTTTGGGGACTAGAATTAGTATCATGTCCTAAACATGGTGGTAGTTTTCAAAATGCTTAGACAGTAGAGAAACCTGGTGGATTTTTGAACTGAATACATATCATACACCTTGGGGTCTTAATGAAGAGATTAATTGGCAGTCATGTTGGTAATTAATTCTCATTTATAAATAGTTTTATCACTCTGTGCCCCTCCTTGTTCTTCTCCCCTTCCTCCCTACCCTCTGCCACCGAAATATTTATTTTTGTGAATCAGTTTTAAATTCATTGGGGAGATGTCCCATATTCCGCAGAGGGTCAGCACAATATAACATTAAAAAATACATTTAAAAATGTAATTATTGTAAATAGAACTACTGTAATTTATTTTGAAGTTCATCCCTTTACCCATGCAGAAATATGGTTACCTGGCAGCTTTTGTAACCTGGTGATGACATGGTTGCACGTCCACTGGCATCAGCTGGTGCTTTTCCAAGTGGGTATAAGAGGTTTAGCCTGGGATAGCTTCTTGCTGCCACATTCTGAAGAAGAACTTTATGTGGGAGACATCATATATCTGGTAGGCTTCACTTGCCACTTTGTAGAGAGAAAGAAAATACAAATCCATTTTATTTTATTTTTTGGGTCCGCATGCTAACGTCAGTGCTATTGCTTTCATTTTCAGAGCTTTGAAGCTCAATGGGACTAGTTTATGCCTTACAGGTATGCTAAATGTTCTAACTTCAGAATGCCGAAAGGGGCATGTTTATCATTTTTTATTACAGAAACTGATATTGGTAAAGTCAGTGAAACTTTGTTGCTTGTTTTTCTTTTCTTTTTAAAGTGATGAAATCTCAGCATATTTAAAAGGACTGAGATTTTTTTGAGAATTATATGCAGGTAGCATATGTTATTTGTTTTCTTTAGTATTTTCACTGTTTCACATATCAATTCACATAACAGGGATGTCATGTTTGTTATGTGGACTTTCTTATGCATTCTAGAATATTGTGGAGACTATTGTGGCAGCACAAAAACACAACTCAGGCTGTTAATAGCAGGTAGTTCACATATTTATTATTTGTTAGACGACTGGCATCATAAATTCACCAATGTTAACTTCATTTATGTTTACTATTTTACATTATAATTTTGCCAATATTGGTTATGCAGTCCTTGAAAATTTACATACATATGCTTATGAAAAATGGACATTTCTTGTCACAGTGAAAAATTAATTAAGAATATATTTGTATTTTTTCAACAGCACCCTAGAAGAAGCCACTTAGTGGCAAAATGTTGGGATTTGGCTGAAGAAAGAAATAAAACATTATTTGAAAAATTTCAATAACTTTGAAGTTGTGTGCTTACTAGAGCAGTGGTATTTGCTCTTTTTGAATCTGTCTCTAACCTTCCCTTTGTGGGTAAGGTTATTGAGAAGGTGGCGGCCCCACAGTTGGATGACCATTTGACCAGCCACAATATTTATGATTCTCTCCAGTCTGGATTTAGGAAGAGACATAGTATGGAGACAGCCCTTGTTTGGGTACTAAATGACCTCCTAATAGCGAGAGATCGATAGATTCGTTCCATCTTGGTCCTTCTTGATCTCTCTGTGGCATTTGACACCGTGGACCATGGCGTGCTGTTGGATCACCTGAGGTTTGTCTGTGGACGTTTGGGGTCAGTTCTCAGATGGTTTTGATCTTTCCTTGAGGGTAGGACCCTGAGGTTGGTGTTTGTTTTTTTTCCCTCAGCTCCATTCTCTCTATCCTGTGGGGTACCACAGGGACCCATCTTGGTGCCCCTGTTGTTTGCGGTGCATATGCTGCCATTGGGAGTGATTATTAGTTGGTGCAGCTTGAGTTTTCACTGCTATGCAGATGATACTCAGCTGTACATGTCTTTTGTGCCTGATCAGGATGATGCTGTCTCAATATTTAACAGCTGTCTGGCCAAAATCCATGACTGGATGAATGTGAGTTGGCTGTGGTTGAACCCCAAAAAACTGAGGTATTGATCGTGGACCCAGGTCATCGTGAGGCGGGTGTGTTGGCAGGTTCTCCTTCTGGTCTATGGCTTGGAGGTGTCCCGCTAACTACCTCAGACTGGGTGCGGAACCTGGGCATTATGCTTGGTGACTGCCTGACCCTAAAATTACAGGTGTCGGTAGTTGTCAAAACCTCTTTTTACCATCTGAGGAATATAGCCCAGATAAAGCACCTGGTTCCTCCCAATGATCTTCTAATGTTGGTTCATGCTTTCATTACCTCTTGCCTTGACTATTGCAAAGCCCTGTACCTAGGGCTCCCAGGGGTTGATATTCACTGCTTGCAGCTAGTGCAGAATGCAGCAGCCAGGCTTTTGACTGGTATCTTTAGGACCAGTCATATAATGCCTGTGCTCTGCAGATTGCACTGGCTGCTGATACAGTGGTGGATCACCTTCAAGGTTGCATTGTTAACCTATAAGACCCTACACGGTCAGGGACCCAGTTACCTGAAAGATCTCCTTCACCCCTCCTGTCCCCCCCAGCCTCTCCGATCCACCAATGAGGGATTGCTAGAGATTCCTAGGGTTCATTTACAAACATCTGTGGCAAGGGTGTTTAGTTTTGTGGCCCTGACCCTGAGGAATTCTCTACCTTCTGGGGTACAAGACTGCCTGAGTGTCCAAAGTTTTAAAGTTGCTTTGAAGATGTATCTTTTTAGCATGGCATTTTTTAACTACTAAAGCTGCTGTTGTATTAGTTTTAATTTTATTTGGATATTTATAAAAATTTGTGTGGTTTAATTGTACAGGCATCTTGGTTTCAAAAGGTGCCTTTTATAAATAAAATTTGATTTGATTTTGATTTGATCATCCATGTAAAAGGACCAATTGATACTCTCTGGGAAACATCCACATACACATTTAATAACATCAAATATGTCAAATTGACACAAATAAATATACCTTTTCTTAGCAAAACAGTCCATGTGCAGTGAGACCCATGCATCCAGAAGAGGATGAAAAACCAGAAGAGGTGGCAAGTGGAGGCGCTGCCTGTAGATGTCTTCATCAAGGTATCCAATGGAGTGTACAAGTGCTAGTTTATCAAACATAGCTGCATTGGGATCAAAACATGGTAAAGAAACAGTAAAAGACACAAACATAGTATCCTTAATGGAACATTTCTTAGAAGTAAAGCAAAGACCAGTATTAGGGTGCCTTGTCCCAAATCCAAAATTTCTAGCAGTAGAAATAGGAATAGAAACAGACTGTAACATACACATGGCAACACAGTTAGGGGATTTGCAGTGAGGGCAGTACCATTTAGAGATACGTCTGTCATGTATGATATCAGGGATTCTTCCATATTCCAGATCACTGAAGAGATTGTTGATCATAGGGATAATATATAGGCAGATCATAGTATTTCACAGCCAATCTATTGCTTATCTGCCTCCTAATTGTTCTGTGAAATAAGGGTGTTAATCTTTTCTTTAGAATCTGTAAATGCTTATGCAATGTCATGCATATTATATACAGTCTATCTTTCTTCCTGACTAAGGCCATCTACACCATGCAACAATGGGGGTATGATGTCATTGATCATACCAGCTTCAAACTTCTGTGAATGTGCTTTGATAGTAGCAATGTCTGTTTTATTCCAGAGAGACATTGTAGTGCCAAAGAAACCAGTAAGTGTGCCTGTGGCACCAGTGACATTCTATGTGTCACGTGTGTTTCTTTTATGACTTTGTGAATCATCATTCTGAGAAGTGGGTTTTCTCCTAAAATTGCCTCTATGCTCGGAGGTATGTACCCCGGCAATAGGGTCTTCATTACGAATTTGAAAAGCTGCTAAGCTATCAAGTAACAAAGTACTATAAAATAACTATATGTTAGTAGTATGACACATACCAAATTCTTTCATAGTCCAGAAAGTGAAGTTAAACAAAACAGGTATATGCATATATTGTAAGTTGTTAATAAGCGATCCAGGTAGAGCAGTGGCTGTGAGAACACTATGAGGACAAGGGTTTTGTTTTGGACATTCCAAAAGTTGTTTCTCGGGGTAACACAGTTAAATACATGGCAGCTGAGGCCATGTTGTGTATGGCACAAAATTTCCTGGCAGAATCCTTAGAAAGTATATTACAATATGAAGGGTCAATTAAGGCAGTGATATTATATAAACCTGGCTGTCTAAGAGAGGTTTGGTGCAAGGATAAGGTACCATTTGGTGATAATTTTGCATTGGGCCATCCATGGTAAGTTCCCTTGGAGAGTTTGGCCATGGGGAGTATTTGTCCTTGAGACTTAGCTTGCTACTCAATTTGAAGGGTAGAATTATCAGGAGCAACAACCGAGGCAGTGAGGTAGGCATCTGAACCTTCCTGGACTGTAATAAAATTGTAGGGATTATTGATGGAGACTTCCTCTGGGGTATTTACAGGCAGATCAAAATAAAGAAGGATGTGCTTTACCATGCCTTGGATGCAGGGGATTACTCTGAGATGAGGAGAAAATGGAACAAGATAGCCATCTTGTCAGTGTATCTGAAAAGGAAAATCAAACACTAGCAAGGTTAGTGCTATTCCACCTTATAGGGTGAGGAAAAGTAATTTTACTCCTTTATACAGTTACAACTGGTTTGCATGTAACCATTTGTCAGTCAATTTGTTGTTTTGCATGAGTCTAATTTGATAGACTGATAGACTGCTAGACTGAGCTTGTTGACAATTGGGTAGGGTCCTTCCCACTTGTTGGAGAAAGAGTGTGTTGCATGCACAAGTCTGAGAACCAATACCTGATCTCCAACTTGCCAATCCACTTCTTGTGCGTGTTTGTCAAACTGCATTTTGGATTGTTGCTGGGCCTTGCCCATGCAGTTTGCAGCATCCAAATGAGTGTGTATTAGGTCTTTTCACAACTTTTCCACATATTTATCCACAGAGACATGATGTGTGGTGGGAGTGTGCAGATCAAACAACAAGTGTTCAGGTAATCTCATACTTCTTCCAGTCATCACCTCAAAGGGTGTCAACTGAGTGGTGGCTGAGGGTGTGCCCCTAATTGCCATAAGGAGTAACGGCAGTAGAGAATACCAATCCTTGGGATTGTCCTTAATAAATTTATAAAGCATTTGCTTAATCCATCTGTTCTCTACTTGACCTGATGATTGTGGGTGGTACAGTATGTGGAACTTTTGGTGAACTCCAAGGAGTTCAAGGGCTTCTTCCATCCACTCACCTGTAAAACTGGTTCCTTTGTCAGAGTCTACCTTAAGAGGTAGGACCCACCTGGAGAAAATCTGTTCCACCAGGATTTTGGCAGTGGCATTGTGGTACAAGTCTTGGTGGGGAAGGTTTCAATCCACTTAGGGAAGAGCTCAGTTATCACAAGGGTGTATTTGTTATTTCTACTGGTATTGGTAAGGGGACCAATGAAATCAATCTGTTAAGCATGCCAAGGGCCCAGATGACTTTGTGGTAGTAATTTGGCATTTCTTTTGGTAGGGATAGAGTTATTTTGCACAAAAAAAGACAGTTATCTATGTATTGTTTGATATCCATGGTGACACCAAGCCACCATGTGGTGGTCTTGAGCCTCTAGAGTGTGTTTTCCACTCCCTGGTATCCACCAGTGGGGGTGTCATGCACCTGGTGAAAACATTCAGACCTGAGATGATGAGGGACCACCTACAATTTTGTGGTGGTGTCATCTGGCTGGGACCAGATGAGCTTGTCATCCAGGGACAAGTGTAACTTACCTTCCTGCCTTTGATATGGGTTATGGGCAGGTAGATTCTTCTCAGTGCCTTAGTCCAGAAATCTGAGCACATCCTTGAGTTCAGAATCAGAATGCTGGGCTTCTGATAAATCCAAGGGGGAGAAGGGTTCAGGTTTCTTCCAGACGGCTGCAATGTGCACAGCTGCTCTGGCTTTTGGATGGTCCATCATCCACATGTCCCTCCCTCGGGCCCCTTCCTTAGCAAGGGTGTCAGCTGTGTCATTGAAGGCATGATAGGGGTCATTTATGGAGTGGGCCTTAACCTTGTGTACATAGAGTTTGTGTGCAAATTTCTGTGCCAGTGAATGTATGTATATTACCAGTTCCCTGTGTTGCACTGGGGTGCCGTCAGAAGAGGTAAAGGAGTTCTTCTGCCAGAAAGGGAGAAATTCTGTAAGGGGACAATAAACCCAGTTAGAGTCTGTAAAAATGATGGTATGAACCCGAGGGCACAGGCCACCACTGCCATTTCTGCATACTGTATGGATGCTACACTGCAGTGTTTGGAAATGTTAACAGTGTTACCAAAAGGGTAAATCACAAATATACCCATTCCTGCTATCTGTTCTCCCTGATAATAGGAGGCTGATCCATCTGTAAAAACATGACAAAATGAGGTGTGCTTAAGTAATTGTGGTGTAGCAAGAAGGAAAGGGCCTGGATCTGGTAAATCAGGTGGCTGCAGTGTACAGTCATGTGGTTCTCCTTGGAAAAGGAGGCCATGCGCTAGCATGGATGGCATTTTGGTTGGGTGAACCTTGATGTCCCTATCCTGGAGAAGGATGGACCAGTGTGTCAGTCTGGTATTAGAGACTGATCCATCCTTTACTCTGTCTGAGAGTAGGAAGGTTGTAGGGGTGCGGTTTGTACTGATGATGAGAGGGGAATACCCAATGATATACAAAAGTGCTTGACAGCCCAGTAGGTAGCCAGAAGGATCCTTTCACAAAGGCTGTACTTCAGTTCCACTGGGGTCAAGAGTTGTGATGCATATGCAATAGGTTGTAGGGTGCCATGGACCTTCTGGGCCAACACTGCAGACATTGCAATGTCAGAGATGGCAGATTCCAGATGGGATGGCAAGGCTGGATTGGGGTTGACCAAAGCTGGAGCTGAGGCCAGAACCTTCTTCAGTGACATCACAGCTTTGGTATGCATGAGGCCCCAAGTGTAGGGAACATCCTTTTTCAGTAGTTCATACTTCTGAGCAAAATCACAAATAAAATCTCTTGAATAATTTACCATACCTAGACATCTTCTAAGGGTGGCCACACTGGTGGAGAGTGGCAAGTCCTGTAATCCCTGTATCTTCTTCCAGGTAAGGCTTCTTCCTTTGTCTGTTATCTTCAGACCAAGAAAGAGTACCTCTTTCTGACACAGCTGTGCTTCTGCTGGGTTACATTTGAGGCCTGCTCTCTGAATGAGGGTCAGCAATCCATCCAAGAGATCCAGATGTTGTTCCTGCATGGCTGTTGCTAGCAACAGGTCATCCACATACTGCAAGAGTCACTGGGGTGTAGAGAAACCCTCAAGAGCATCCATCATGTGCAGATGGACTAGGGAGGGGCTGTTATGGAACCCCTGTGGTAAGCAGGTCCACATGTACAGCCTACCCTCAGAGGTGAAGGCAAACTTATATTGACTCTTGGGGGCCAATGGCAATGACCAGAAACTATTGGAAATATCCAGGACACTACACCATTGTTGGTCAGGAGTCAGTAGTCATAGCACATCTGGTGCTGATGCCACCGTTGGGACAGAACTAGGGGTGACCTGGTTTAGTCTCCTGTAGTCAATTGTAAGTTTCCTTGCACCCGTGGGTTTTTTCACAGGCCACACTGTGGAATTCGTAGTGGAAACATGTGTTCTGATTACACCTTGCTTTAAAAGTGATTTGATTATTTCCCTAAAAGAAGGCAAGGCCTCGGATGAAAAAGGGTATTGCCTTTGCCTCACATGGGCTGGGCCTGTCACCTCAATGACAGTATGCATTTTGCCACAATCATGCTTGTTGGTGGAAAATGCCTCCAGATGCCTTTGGAAAATGAGAAGGAGCTTTGGGAAAAGCTTGTGGTTCTTAAACATATCTATGATGTCATACGCTTTGTCACTGGTGACTATTGTTGCAACCACATGTGAGTCAGGAATCATGACAGTGTGGTACTGTCCCTGAATCTGTATCAACAACATGTTGGCCAGATCTACCACACAGCCATGTGGTGCCAAGAAGTCTATTTTGATAATACTAGGGTGATCATGCAGTACCATCAGCTGAAAGGTATGATACACCTTCAGGTGTCCCAGTGTCACAGGTAGTGGCAGGGAGCAGTATGCAGGTAGCCTAGTTCTGTCTACACCAGAGATATTGGTCTTTCATTTGGTGGACCAAGGTGATGTGGCTGGGTTGTCATCATGCAATACAGACACTGCCGTGCCTGTTTCCAACAATACTGTAAGTAGGCGGCCCCCATCCTCGGCCTCTGTGCAGGGCCTTCCATTTGTATTAAAAACAAAAGAAACAGGCAGCACTGGGAGGGTGGTGCTCAGAGAGAAAAAATACTAGAACAACAAGAAAACTCTAGCACTCACCACCTCTAGAAATGAAAAACGAACACTTGGCTAAAAATCTTTACTACAGCAGATAAAAGCACACCTGACACATTTCATACAAAGCAGCCTTTAAAAAAGGACTGTTTTGTTCAAAAAGGTGTGCTTTTATCTGCTGTAATAAAGTTTCCAATTTTTTAGCCAAGTGTTCATTTTTCATTTGTAGAGGTGGTGAGCACCAGAGTTTTCTTGTTGTTCTTTTCATTTGTATCCAAAACTAGCTTGTTTACAACACGGACTGGGGCCTGTAATTTTCAATCCATGCTAGTGGAGGCATGGGGAAGCTCTTAAAAGAACTTTTGGGCCTGGTTCCTGTGAACCGTTTCAGCATGCTGTACTGATGCTATATAGGGAGCTGCTTCCGGGTTCATGCCTGTAGGGGCCTGAGAGCCTGGATTTCCAGTATCCCCATGGCCTGTGTAGGCCTGCCCTCCTGGTTGTACTGCAGCAAGGGCCCAAAATGGGGCAATGTCTGCTACAGAGTGCACTTGCCCGAAAAGGTCTCGAAGTCTTTGGTTTTCATCGGCTATTTCCCTATACAAAGGGCCTGGTCTCTGTTGTTTACCGTTATTATTTTTCTGGTGTTTCTTGTTTTTGTGGTAGTTCCGGTTCCCACTCCAGGATTGTTGTTTGGCCTACTGGGATTGTTGGTTATCTGTTAGAAGGGGCTGTTTCTCTTGGGCCTGCCCTTCTGCCATGTAGTTCATCGTTGCCTCCGGGATGGATTCTATGGTGGCTACCTTCTTGGAGTGGAAGCTTGAATCACAGATGCAGAATTGATAAACTCTCTCTGTTTTCTGAAGAATATCAGCAAACTTCTCCATGTTGGGATAAGTGGTTGGCTCTACCTTCTTTCACACTGCAGGGATCATGTTCCAAATGAAACAAGGTCTTGTACTCAATAAGGTCCACGTCTGCATCCACGGCATCTCCTGCAAGATTCTTTCCTGCTTGGTAGGCCATCCAAAGCCTCTGGTGGTAGGTCACTGGACTCTCCTCTGCATTCTGTTTCACAGGGTATGTGAGCATCACTCCCACACCTGGGTTATGTGCATTAATGAGCTCGGCTGCAACTTTGTCAAAGGTGGAGTGGCTATCCTGATGGATATCATCAGGGAGTTTCATCCATAGGCCAGGATCAATGGTCGGACATAGGATGTGGACTTGGTAGTCTACAGTGAGACTAAGCATTTTGCATTTAGAATGCACCTTTTCCAAGTGGCAACTGAGGTTGTCAGATGGGCTCATCCGACCAATGCTGTCAGCTATCTGCTGAACAGAGTGGGCCATTTGTAGGGGATTGCTGGGACAATCGTTCCGAGGTAGATTGTCTAGGGTGCCCTGCAGGGCTGCCTGAGCTGCAGCTTCAGCCACAGTCCAGACCATTCCTTCCTGAGTAGCAGTCTCCTGTAGCAGATGCTTAATCTGCATTCGGAGAGTCCACTTGCTTCTCTCTGGAAGAGTCACAGTGCCTAAGGCATTTAATCATTTGTTCTGTCTCTTCCCTATCATCCACAGAAATAATGGTGATTGGTGGTGCCACTGGGACTAAGCCTGGGCCTGCTCCCTCCCTATCATGGGGGGTCACCATGTTGGCGTTGCCAATGATGGTTGTCATTCCGTCGATGACGTAGGGACATGGTGTCATGTGACGGGGGTCCTCCATGTTGTGGATGGTGGGGTGGGGTTGCTGGGCCATAGTAAAGGAGTGGCTGGGTGTTGTACTGAGAAATGTTGTTATCCACATTCTCCTCTTCAGATTACATCATCAGGAAGGGGGCTACGCCACCCATTGCCTTGACATGACCTGCCAGTACCTCTTGCTGATGGCACCGTTTTGCCATTTTACATTCACATTCATCATGACTAACTCTTGCAACATTCTGATCCACATCATCCTGTAACTGCTTCTGTAACATTCTATATGCCGCACTCAATTAGCGATTGTCCCTAGCAGCTACACCTAAATCATTACGTACCTGATTTATTTCATCCTGGAGCTCTCCCAACTCATCATGGATCTGGTCATTAGTTTTACTTAATATATAATTCATTTGCAATGCTTGCCTCTTATCCTGTCTCAAACATTCACATTCCTTTTTTTGGTTTTTCCATATTTTATTAATTTTATTTTTTTTCCGTACAGACAAGACATACATACATACATACACTAACCCGGACCACTCCAGGCTCCACAGACCCAAAACTGATTGTGTAACCTATATACACCAATAACTATGTACACACACAGCAATGGGGTTGACCCTCCATTACACTTTAGCACAATCTGACCAATACATTAGTATATATTACCCTTTAGTTGGAAACTTATAACACTAATTAACTTGAATGGAGAACCCCGCTGTGTCTCCTGGAAGGAGAGAGAGTCACAACTATTTATCACCCAACAGAGCATAGCCCAAATCCGACTAGTAGTTCCATATAAGCCACCTAGGCTGGACACAAACTTATGAAATGTTGCCACTAGGCACTATACCTTGTTCACTTAAGCCATCTAAATCTACCACTTAGTATTCTTTGTACTAATCCCAACCCAACAGACAGATCTATGTTTCATTACTGCCAACCTGTAATAGATAGATGGTCTCCAAAGTCGACCATCTTTTATCAAACAAACCCTTCTTACTCTCTAAGCACATAAATCTCCTAATTCTACCCAGGGCCCATATAAGATCCCTCACCCAATGTCTGTAGTTATAACATTGATCATCTTTCCAATGTTTCAGTATGAAGGATTTAACTATAGCCATCATCAATGATAAGTGATATTTGGGTGTGGATCCTGTTAATTGTGACATATCCCCTAAAATACAAACTTCTGGCACTATAAACTCTGAATAGTCTAACATGGGGTCCATTTGTTGCTTAATTTCCACCCGTAGCGACTGTATTTTACAACAATTCCACATAACATGTAGGGTGTCACCTGGCTCAACCCCACATCTAAAACAGAAATCTATCTGTCTCAGCTGTCTATCACACAATTTCTTAGGGGTAAAATACATATTTGAGACAATAAAGTACTGCATGATTCTATACCTGGGTATAGGTATATATTTGATGCCTTTCCAAATAACATTCCAAGCTAACTGTTGAGGGGCCATTGCCCCATCCCAGTATAATATTTTTACTGGGGACTTCGGACTGAGGTAGTCTAATAATACCTTATGCACCTTGGATAAAGAATTGGACGATAGATTTAATGTAGAGAAATTTTCCCAGGTAAAAGGATTTGTTGGTGAACCCCCCAGGTCCTTCCCAGCCTTCTCCAACACTTTAACCAGCTGTATTCTTTAAAAAAAATGCATAGACTCACATCTCACTGGAAGAACAACTCTATTGTCTTGCATAACCTCACTTAATGTAAGGCCCTCTAACTGTGCTGCCCAACGTTTAGTGATGACTTTACCCCATCAAAAAATTGTGATTACCTACCACCGGCTGCTCTACTGCCCTCGCCTGTTCCTTTCTCTGAGAAGGTGAAAGAAACATCCACCAGGCCTTTGCAGTTTTTTCAATCGGAGTCCCAGTTGCTTTACCAAAGTATTTTCCTGAATTGGCAAAAAAGCAATGCCTCCAGCCTTATGCCAAATTCTTTTAACAACTGCCTCTCCATCTGAAGCCATATTGGAGTATATGATTCCTCCTCATCCCTTGAACCCCAGCGACTCATATTACCTAATTGACTCGCTACATAATACAGGTGTAAGTCAGGCAGTTTCATCCCCCCCTCCATCTTGCGGCAAATATAACACCATGTGTTTTCTCCTAGGGAGCTTTGAATTCCACAGGAACTCAGACAGTATTCTTCTAATTTTAATGAACCATATTTTGGGGATAATATATGGGGCTAAATATACCGAGTACAATAATCTAAGCATCAGATTCATTTCAATTAGGCCCAATCTTGCTGCAAAATTTAGAGGAAGCTTATTCCATCTAAGCATATCCCCATTAATTGTGGCCAGCACCTTATTCAAATTCATCACAGCACCAGCTTCCCAACAAGCAATAATCCATATTCCCAAATATTTTATCCGGTCTCCAGCCCAGTATATTTGCATTGGAGCAAAGTCATCTCTACACACGTGGGGCGTCAGAGGGAGAATCTGTGTCTTAGTCAAATTCAGTTTATAATTTGACACTTTAGAGAATTGGCTTATGAATTCAACAGTTCTGGGGAAACATACCCCAGGACTGACAAAGTGCAAAAGAATATCATCTGCATAGACTGTAAATTTTAATTCCTTCCCCGCAATCGAGATCCCCTTAATACTAACATCATTTTTAATAGCTATTAATAATGGTTCCAAATAAATACAAACATTCACATTCCTGCTTCAACATACAAAGTTCCTGCTCATTTTCCTGAACAGAATGATGCAATAGTGAATCCTTTTCAATCCACAGAGTCTGGAGCTCAGACTCCAAATCCTGCTCTCTTTTCAAACATTCAGTTTCCTGCAGTCCCATCTCCTGCTTGAGAGATGAGACTTGCAGATCAAGGGTTCAAAATCTTGTTTTAGAGGCTTCCAGAGCAGCATAGAGAGCCATGACCAGCAGCCCTTTAGCTTCACGCTTTCTGTCTGTTTGTCTCGTCTCTGAGTACTGGGTTGAAATCCCCAGCACAGGGTTGTCAGATTGACTTGCGTCCAGCATGAAGTCAGCCCATCCTCCATGAGATGCAAGGAAGTTCGAGACATTAAGTCTCAAGTCTGGGCAGATATTTGATACGGTGGCCATTTAGTGTGAGGGAACGTAAAATTAAACTGAAAAAAGGCGCAATGCTGTGTATCGATCAACAACAGGTGCTCTAATTCACAGGCGGGCTACTGTGCACTTGTAAGCTTGCAATTCAAAACTGCCATGGGATGAAGCGAGTCAGCAACGACCACACCCAGAAAGTGGCCAGACTTCGCAAGTAGTTACAAAGTGGGTGAAAAACAGGACAGGTGATGTGGGTGTGCACACCTTCTGTCCCCGTTAGGAAGGGAAAGTAGTACCAACAAGTAAAAACTTTGCAAACACCAAATATTGCCACACGCGGTCGTCAATTGTCAGAAGGCCTAAACCCTCACTCTCAGGTTCTTGGCAATAAGGGGAATGCAAGGAATCACAAACACATTGCATAAGAGTAATAAATCTTGTTTATTACTATCATAAGGAAAATCACAGTTGCCCTAATTAGTTCTTACGATTAGGAACTGGAAGCCAATGCTATGCATTCCCTATACCTTGAGAAGTGTAGAAATCTCTTGGTCTCCAAGGTAGAAGATATAATATCTTACATTATATACCTAAGATGTTTACCATAGTTACTGTAAGGCAGAAACATTTTTAGTTACAGAGATGAGTCCTATTGGCTAAATTAGAGGTGCCTCCACAGTCCTAGATAACATTACACAATTTTGTTATAGTCATCGCTTTGTGAAAACAAAGAAAGTACAGTTTGTACATAACCATGAAGTAATACAAATCATCAGAAGATGGCAATGCTGACTCATATATCATAACACTACAAGGACACAAGTGTCCTAACATCTTGTAAGCAAGAAATACATGTGTATATTAGAAAGTAAAGCATATAACAATCATGTGCATACATATCCTGACATCTACTCTTGTACGGTAGATTTCCTTAGCCCTATATGTTATTATAACACATACATAAATGCTAGCTGTCTGCGGTGTACCTCTGGGGTATCAGTTAGGGTGCAGGGACATCATGTAACAGCAGCGATGCTTTGCAATATAAAGATGGCACTGGTTCCTAGAGTGTTCCAGGAGCCGGCCAGATGGCAATATGGTATTTCATTCAGTTCTGGGAAATGGTGGGATAAGAAAGAGACAGCAGGTGGATGGCAGACCATGGAAACTTTAAGTAGAGAGGATGGATAGTCAGAAGTGAAGTCCTGGCTGCCTGTGGATGGGAAGTCACTTATTTTTAATGTGACACACTTTCCCAAATATGCATACCTCAAGAATAGTGAGCTAGTCAGAGGGAATTCACTTCCAAATTTTCAGAAAATTCACTATTCATGGTATTTTGTATGAAGAAATATTATCTTGTAAGTTCACAGCCCTAGTGCAAAGAACTGTCATCTATGAATCCATTCCATCCTTAGCCTTCCTTCTTTCTCTGTATGTTCATTACTTACATACTAACCTTCCTCTCCATTCTCATGGATGAAATTTCACTGTATCTAAATTCCTTTGCAAACATTTTTTTCTTTAACTGGTGGGTCATTGTGCTAGTTGCAATCCATGACACTCCAGACATTACCTCTTGGGTTCCCAACCCACCTGATAGGCTAGTGATGCACATGTGACCCAGATCAAATTTTGCAGTACATCCTGGTCCCAGGAGTCCCCTTTCCTCAGTTCAACCTTTGCATTTGAGAGGCAATCAGCCCACCAGGAGTCCCTGCTCAGCTAATTAACTAAGGTAGGCCAAACGCCTATGTAATCTCCCCAAGAGTTTAACTGTTTGGAATGCATTGTTAAAAGAATAACTTAGGGCTCATGCAATACAAAAGGCTTAGCTCCCTCTTACACCAACTGTGGTCTGGTCTTTTTGGCTGTTTAGGTAGTGGGACTAATTAATTAATTGACCTATATCTGTTAGGTCTCATTCCTGCCTTTTGTTAGTTTAGATAGTGTGTTTTAATGCTGTAAGTTGTGACTCCATTTATAGCAGTTTTATATCTAAAGCCTGCTTTTCTGGGTGCATTGCAAAACGATCGCTAATTCAGCTGTTTTTTGATTGCTAGAGCCTTTGTGATATTGCTATATAGTTGAAGAATACAATTTAAGTATCATTTGTTCAGCTTCAGTAGCTGTAGAACTCTCCTGAGTGCAAAGTGTGATCCCTGGTAGCGCTCTTCTCGCTCTACATGCTTGAGTCAGGGATTCAAAATCTCCACGTAGTTTTTCAAGGGCCCTGTAGCTTGTGGTATGCCTCTCCCAAGCGGAATGCTCATGGCTGCATGGGCCATTTATTTTTATTTAATTAAACGTGCACAAGAAGCGCTGGGTGCCCCAGTCTACCCCTCACAAGCGGAATCCTTTGGACACTCTCTAAATCAATTTGAGGGGCCAATTTCAATTATTTTGAAGTTCGTGCACATCAGAAAGTGCCTGCTGCTCCAGCCTTCCCCTCCCAAGTGGGATTCTGTGGGCCTAAGCAGCTATAAAACTGGTTGCCGCTCCTGTGGTCTCTCCTGTCTGGCAGAGACCACATAGAGCTTACTGACACTCTCAGAATGTCCTCTACTTAGTGGACTAAGTGGCAGCAAAAGGCAATCTCCCATGGCTGTCCTTTTTTCAGTGACCACTCATGAAGCTACAGTTTCTCTAAGAGCAAGCAATCTTTCTGTCCCCTAGCATTGCAAATGCTGTAGGCACCTCGTGGCAGTGACCTGCTGGCATTCTATAGAAGCTTTGCGCTCCTTGTAGCTCACTCTGGATGATATAAGGATTATCAGGCTCACTTTGCCTTATTTCTAAAAAGATCGTACTTTGACTGCAGAAAATGAATAAAACTTCTTATAACAGGGAGCCTTAGCAGTGGATTCGGCCACCATTTTAGTAGGATGGCTTCATCCTCCCTAGGCTGCCATCTTAGGTGAGGGGACCTCCCTCTCCCAGGAGGGATAACCACCATTTTGTTTAACAAAAGCATATCCACCATTTTGTGAAATAAATCCATGGTTCTCTAAACTCACTGCAATTGTTCCTTGTTCCCCACGGAAACATAACTTGTTTGTCTGGGCTTAAGCATGCTAGGATATTAAAGGGGCAGATTATTTAATTACTTCACCCCTTACAAGATATCATCTCCCATGGATACAATGTTTTGAATCACTGGCAGCTCACTTGAGAGACATGGTTATGGAGGAAAGGTTTTTTCCCTTTCTTCTGTGTACGCACTTTTGCTGGATATGCCATTTCTCATATTCTGATACCTTACAGGTAACTTCCCCTAGGATATGTGTTCCTTCTAACACTCTTCCTCTCTGTCCTTCTCTCATCCTGAGATGGTGAAGGCAAAGAAATGCACTTCCTGTAGTGCCACCATCCTGCCCCACAACCCGGGTCCATGATGCCCCGCCTGCGAACACATGGATGAGGACTTAGCAGCGCAGCAGTCTCCCAACACAGATCTTGATACTCAGGGGCCCAACACTTTGGCCTGGATGGATCCAGGGGCCCTTCTCATCCAGACCCAGCAGACAATGGTGGCCATGATGGAGAGCCAGCAGAACTTCATGCTTAAAGTCATGGAGAAATTGGAGTCGCTAACCAAGGCTAGGCCTCTACCAAATCCCATGCCAGTGCCAGACCCCACCCAACCCATTCCTTAGCTGGGCATCGACAGCAATGCAGCTCCCCCCAATCCAACAGATGAGGACAGTGGGGATGCACCAGAAGATGTGGAGAACACAGAGTCAGGGGATGACGACATGGAGATCATATCGGATTGTCCATAGTTGACCTCTAAACTCTGTTCCTTTGACCTGGTTCCAGGGCTAATGAGGGCCATCAAGTCCACAAAGGGGTTTGACACAGAAGCTACAAAGCCAGAGTCCAAGCTAGATCCCATGATCCAGTAAAATCAGCAGGTCTAGGACACCTTTCCAAGCTGTCCAGCCATTGATGACATAATATCAAAAGAATGGGAGTCCTCAGAACTGGGTCGACTGTCTGAGAAAAGGAACATGGATAGGATGTATCTGATACAGCAGGACAAGGCCACACTGTGGTGCACAGCGCCTAGCATAGACCCCCAAATTGCAGCACTAAGTAAGAAAACAGTGCTGCCATGTGGCACTATCTCGCTCAAGGATCTGACTGGCAAGAAAGTGGAAGACACATTAAAAAAGCTGTTTGAGATCACAGGAATGGCAACCAAAGCAGCGGTGTCAGCAGTGTACTCTGGCAGAGCTCAAATTCGCTGGCTGGAAGAAGTATTAGAGAAAGCTGACCCCAAGTCCAGAAAGGCAGAGCTTCTAGAATGCACTCTGGATACAGCAAAATACCTGGGGGACATGGCCATAGACACTCTAAAACTGGAAGCCAAGGCAGGGGCCCTAACAAACAGGGCTAGGCGGGCCTTATGGCTAAAACTCTGGGAAGCGGACAATGAATCAAAAACTCTGCTGCAAAATCTACCCCTGAAGGGAAACAATCTCTTTGGGGAAGGCTTAAAGGAGTTTCTCAAACAAAAAGAGGAAGGGAAAGACCTTGCAAAGGACAAGCACAGAACCCTTTACCTGCCATCCAATAGACATAGGTTTTGAAGGAACGGAAGATTCCAACAGAACAGAAAGCAAACATACACTAACAACTCCTTTCAAGGGAAGAACCACTATGGTAATTTCAGAAGCCCTACGCAAGGTGCCATCTCCTCCTTCAGGGGCAGAAACCCCAGATTCGGAGGTAGAGGCAGAGGTGGCAAGCCACAACAATTTTGACTACCACCCCCCTGCTGCCCCCAACATCAGCCCACAACACCGTTATCCACTAGTGGGGCAAAGACTGTCATTGTTCCTCCTACAGTGGCAGCAAACAACTTCCGACAAGATGGTCCTAGAGATCATATCTTGGGGATACGCTATAGAGTTTTCAAAGGAGCCTTGCAGAGACAGGGTGGTGCTATCACCCATCTCAAAGAAAAGAGCCACAGCCCACCAGGTTCAAGAAGTTCTCCAAGACCTGCTCAAGAACAGGGCAATCAAGTTGTACCCGACAACGAGGTGTGTACCGGGGTCTATTTCATCTTCTTCCTAGTACCGAAGAAGAACAGGGACCTCAGACTGATTCTAGACCTGAAATTCTTGAACATATTTATAAATACCCTGAAGTTCAAGATGGAAACTCTCAGATCCATGCTGAGGAGCACCTGGGTAGGTGACTTTCTTACATCTGTGGACCTGAAGGATGCATACACCCACATCCCTATCAGACATGGTCACCAACAGTTCCTCCGATTTCACATACTGGACCAACATTTTCAATATCAGGCCCTGCCCTTCAGTCTCACATCAGCACCAAGGGTGTTTACAAAGGTATCCATTGTCCTGGTGGCTCGGTTAAGAGAGAAGGGCATGGACATTATCCCTTACCTGGACGATTGACTGATAAGATCATGCTCCAGTGAACAATCCCAGAACGACAGAGACCTAGTGCTGACTGCCCTTTCACAGCACGGCTGGGTGGTCACTCAGAGCAAGAGTTCTTTACACCCCTCTCAACTCATAGAGCACCTTGGAGCAGAGATAAATACGGCTGAGGGAATGGCAGGCCATCATGCAAGCGAATAGACAATGTTCATCACACTGGTACAGTCCGTGCCAACCATGAACCAATGATGGGTCAAACAGCACAGGTCCTGGGATGCATGGCATCATGCATCAACCTAGTCCCATGGGTAAGATGGAACATGTGCCCCTTACAGAATTGCATTCTACAGCAAGGTTCCTCCTTGGAGGACAACAGCATGAAGGTAGTCCTACCACATTCGGTCAGGGGGTCCTTGAGATGGTGGATACATTGTCCACATCTCCTGAGGGGTGCCCCACTAGAGTTGTCATATTAGGTGTCACTGGAGACTGATGCCAGCCTGTCGGGCTGGGAAGCGTGCATGGGCATGTAAACCGCTCAAGGAAGGTGGACAATGGCAGAGGCCAGGCTGTCTATCAATGTCCTGGAGATGAGGGCGGTTCTTCATGCTCTGAAGGCCTTCCAGGAAATATCCTTGGAAAATCAGTTCTAGTAAGGTCCGACAACAGGGTCACAGTGGCGTACATAGCAAAGCAGGGCAGAACCAGCAGCAAGGCAATGAGCAGGCAAGCAGCCAAAGTGCTAAACTGGGCCCAGGCAAATCTGTCCCACATTCATGCTGTCCATCTGGCAGGCAAGTTGAATGTAAGGTCAGACTGGCTCAGCAGAGAGCAAGTGCACCAAGGGAAGTGACAGCTGCACCCCGACTTTTTCAATTTAATTCAGAGCAGGTGGGGCCACATCCCCATCAATCTAATGGCGTCCAAGTCGAATGCCCAAGTCACCGCTTACTTCTCCAGATTCGGGGGGAAGCAGTCACTAGGAGCAGATGCCTTATCCCAGATGTGGGATCAGGATCATTCCTATGTCTTCCCACCAATTTCTGTGATCCCGCAGGTGCTAACAAAGATCAGACTATCTCGGAGACTGATCATCTTGGCCGCCCCTTACTGGCCACGGAGGGCATGGTTTCCCTCAGCAGTAGCCATGAGTCTGGACAGATGGCCCCTCCCTGTCCAAATGGATGATGCAGTTACAGGGCCCAATGATACACCCAGCACCCCACACCCAAAAGTTATCGGCCTGACTCCTCAGGGGCAAAGATTGTTAACCAATGGGTATCACTAATCCGTTATCTTAACCATTCTGCAGTCCAGAAAATCATCTACCATGACCACTTACGGTAGGCAGTGGAAGATTTTTGCAGAATGGTGCAAGGCAGAACACATTGATCCACTACAAGCTAACATGTCCCTGGTATTGCTGTTCTTACAACAGGGATTGGACAAGGGGCTATATCCCTCTTTGCTAAGAGTCCAACTGTCAGCCACAGGAGCAGCCATAGGAAATGTGGAGCCTACACAGCCTGGAGCACATCCGGACTCCATCAGATTCCCCAGGGCTGCAGAAGCCATTCAACCGCACTCACGAGAACCAGTGGCCCCTTGGGACCTTCCAATGGTATTGGAGTTTCTAGGGAAGCACCATCTGAACTCTCACAGCAGTCAGAGCTTTACTGTTTGGGTCTAAAGACCTGCTTCCTGGTGGCCATTTGCTCTGCCCACAGGATTAGTGAGTTAGGAGCACTCTCTTGTAAAGAGCCATACACCATCTTCACAGCTGAAGGGGTGTTCTTGAAAACAGTTCCAGCCTTCCACCCCAAAGTCATGTCCACATTCCATAGGGAACAACCCATGGAACTGCCAACCTTTTACACTCAGCCACTTCAGGGAGACATAAGGACTCACCAATAATATATCACTAAGACACAACCGATCCGCCAATCAGAGAGACTCATTGTTATAGTGAAGTGTCACAGACAGGGAATGGCAGCGTCCAAAACAACCATCACCAGCTGGCTAAAAAGAACAATACAAGAAGCATATCAATCAAAGAGCCTTACTCCTCTGGAGGGAATAAAGACCCACTCCACAAGGGCAGTGGCCACTTCCTGGGTGGAAAGAGCTAATGTGTCCATGGAGGACATCTGCAGGGCAGCAACTTGGACTTCAGTACATACCTTCATGAGACATTACAGACTTGAGTCGTTATATAGACAAAGAATCTATGTATTCAACTGTGCCAACCTCTGCACCCGAATTAGTGGAATCACTTGGCTGATGTATGTAGTGTCCTCACTCTCTGCCTGCATAGTGTGTTCTAATAGTTTCAATATTAAAATCTGGTCATTAATGAGACACCACTTACTGATCATCATTGACAAGGACATTCCTGAACAGTGATGAGTGGTATGCAAAAAAGGGCACTCTGACATCACCTTGTACTTATACATATGCTCCTGCATGTAGTGTCAAATTCTACCTAGTGAAAACTTCATATTTGAAATGGCACTGAGGCAGGCCAGTTTGATTCTGGAACTCCTGAAGATGGTCCCTGACCTTTGCAGATTTTGAAAAGAGTGCACATATTTGCCTACACACAACCCAGGCTTCCATCACATCTGGCAACTTCAAATATTCTTGAACCATTAAGTTCAAGCAGTGTGCCATACAATAGCCTAAAAAAACTGCCACTGTTGATGCTCTTTGCAATGTTAGAACTATTATCACTTGTATCATCACCTGTGATACTATAAATCCATCTTTTAATGAATGGGGATGAAGTTACTGATCAATTTCACTCAAAACTCTTAGGGCAAGTTTCAACCAGTAACAGCGAAAGTGGTCTGCTGAAGGGTCTCGGAGCTGCGGTCTACTGTTTTGCAATCTGGACCCCAGCCTGACACAATTCTTCATGTATTTTGTTGATCATCTGGGCCCGGTGTTCACAAAAATTGTCTGGAGTTCTCTGCTGGAGGGGCTGGTTTCAGTAGCACTTAAAAGCACACGAGTAGAGCCCCTTCTGAAAAAAAAACATCTTTTGACTTGGATGTGTTAGCGAACTATCGCCCAGTCTCTAACCTTTCTTTTCTGAGGAAAGTTATTGAGAAAGCTGTGGTGCTACAGCTGGAGGGATACCTGGCATACTCTAACATTTATGAACCATTCCAGTAAGATTTCAGAGCCAGACACAGCATGGAGACAGAACTAGTCAGGGTGCTTAATGATCTGCTCAGAGCAAGGGATAGAGGGGAATGATCGATTCTCATCCTCCTTGATTTCCTTTAGCATTTGATACTGTGAACCATGGCATAATTCTGGACCATCATAACAGGTATTCTGGACTCACCAGCACTGTCATCCACTGTTTTGAGTCATTTTTACAGTATAGAACCCAGAGGGTAGTTCTAGGAAGTTTTCCCTCCGGCTCGGTGGATCTGTCCTGTGATGTACCTGTGACTACCCCAGGGCTCAGTCCTCTCACCAATGTTGTTCACAATTTATATTCTATCCCTGGGAAAGGTCACTAGAAATTTTGGGATGGGGGTTCACTGATATGTGGACGAGAGCCAGCTCTATATGCCTTTTGTTTCCAAGACTCAGAATGTGGTTGACGCGTTTAATGAATGCCTGACCGAGATCCAGAACTGGATGGTTTCTAGCTGGCTGATACTGAACCCCACAAAGACTGAGGTTTTAGTGTTTGTGCCAGCCTGAAAGAAGGGATTGATGGCTGGCACAGGAGTGATTGGGCTTCTGCTTGGTGACTCTGGTCTGCTAACCAGCCTGAGGGTAAAAAATCTGGGAGTCATTCTGGACTAAGGTCTGATGTTGGAGGCCCAGGTTTCAACCATAGTCTGGAATGGCTTTTTCCGTCTTCAGAATATCCGCCAGACTAGACCCCTTATCCCTCCCAGAAGCTGGTCACACTGATCCATGTGTCCGTGACTTCTAGGCTGGACTACTGTAATGCTCTCTACTTCAGGGGTAGTGGGGATGTGCTACGGTGCCTGCAGCTGCTGCATAATGCAGCTGCTTGGTTACTTAAGGGCTTACCAAGCTCAAACCTACCATATCTCTCTGGCACTGCGTGACCTACACTGGCTGCTGGTGAAATGGTGTATCTCATTTAAGATAGGTTTATTAAACTATAAATCCATACATGGACTGAGTCTAGCCCACCTGGCAGAGCTCCTGCAGCTTCACAGCCCAGTTGGACCATTCTGATTGGCCAGGAAGGGCCTCCTCGTGGTTCCGAGGGACAGACTGAAGATTTCAGGTGACCAGACCATTGAGATAGTGGGCACATCACTGTGGAACTCTTTGCCAAGGATCTTGAGGGAGACCCCTTCAGTGGATGCTTTCAAAATGGGGCTCAACTTTTATTTATTCCAACAAGCATTTAGAGAAGTTCCATAATGCATTTGTGCAGCGCTTTGTTGTTTCATTATGTTTTAGTGTATATTATGTTTCAGGGTATTTTACGTTAGTTGTAATGGAATAAGTTGGTCATTATGTATTTATTTGTTATTGATATGGATTGTTGATTATGTTTTTCTTTTATTATTATGGTGCCCTCGGCCTTCAGGGAAGGGGGTCGGATAGAAAGAAATACTACTACCATTACTGCTACTACAAAAGCTCAGACAGAATTTTTTTCAGCCTACCACAATTTTCACTGACAGTGTTGCATGCTGCTAAATTCTACCAGAGCTGCTGTCATTGCAGTTTTGAAAAATTTACTTTTTATTTCCAAAGTCACAAACTACCTCAGGTATCAGTGCTCACTGAGCTGTCAAACACAAGTAAGATCATTTCATTATTTTCCTGCATGTTCACATGTCAACTATTAACTGGATTTAAGATCAGAATGTGTGCAGCAATGCTTGGGTGACTGAACTTGCAATAGTCTCATGCAGTTCAAGGACAGCTTGTGTGGTGAAATATGTGAGTGATGGTTAAGTTCTTTTGGATATGCATTTGCCATAAAGGAGGACAAACAGGTACTAGGGTGATCGATTTTAAGGTAGTGGACTTTAAAAGAATGGGGGATATTTTGGTTGAGCATCTGGTGGGAATTTAGACATGCATGAGTGCCAGCCAAAAATGGAATATCATTAAGAAAGGGCTGGTAGAGGCTACTGAGACCTGCACCAGGACACGGAGCAAGGAAGGGAGAGCAAAGAAATCAAGCTGACTGAATTAGGAGGTAATGGAAGGGGTGAGGGTGAGGGCCAAGAGAAAAGCATTCTGGAGGCTAAAGAAATCAGGAGGGCAAGGGGACAAAGATGCACGAAGAAGTCCAGGGAGGTTTCCAGTCTAGTCAGAGTGGACAAAGTTTCCAGAGTGCCGAGACTGGCACAGGGAATCAAGAACGGGGAAAAAGACTTCTTCAGATACACTGGCAAGAGAAGAAGAAACAAGAGACCGGATTAAGAAAGATGGGGGTGGGAGGAGATGGGGAGGACCAGGAAGAGGCACTGAATGAGTACTTCTGCTCTGTGTTCACAAAGAAAAGAGGAGGGCAGATACCCCATGGGAAGGGGGAGTGGGTGGGGGGCAACTGAGTTCAGAATTATGGAGGACAGGGTGCTGGAGGGACTACGGGTAATAAAGGTGGACAAGGCTCCAGGGCCAGATGGCATTCCCCCAAGGGTACTTAGTGAACTAGTGGAGATCCTGGTGGGACCACTGGCAGACCTGTTCAGAATATCACTGGACACAGGATGCATGCCACATGAGTGGAGAATGGCCTATGTGGTGCCCATTCATAAAAGCGGTCCAAATGATGATCCAGGCAACTACAGACTGGTGAGTCTCACTTCAATTGTGGGGAAATTCATGGAGTCACTCCTAAAGGAGAGACTGGTGACCTTTCTGGAGGACAATGGGCTCCAAGTTGGCCATCAGCATGGTTTTGTATTCGGCAGATCCTGCCACATAAGCCTAGTCGAGTACTATGACTAGGTTACCAGGGAACTGGATGCGGCCATGCAGTGGATGTCCCATATTTTGACTTCAGCAAGGCCTTTGACTTGGTGCTGCATGGGAGGCTGGGGGGGTAAACTGGAATACATTAGGGTGGGGACAAACATGGTCAACGGGATCACCAACTGGCTGAGAGGTAGGCAGCAAAGGGTGGTGGTTGGGGGGAACTCTCATCACCAAAGGACATTACTAGTGGGGTGCTCCAGAGTTCAGTACTGGGACCAGTGCTGTTTGGGACATTCATATTTGACATCTCAAATAGGATCTGGAGTAGGATCAGTCTGTTTGCAGATGATACTAAGATCGGTGAAGTGGTAGATAACATAGGGAGGGTGGAGGGGGCTGCAGGAAGACCTGATCAAACTACCAGAATGGTCAGAGACATGGCAGTTGGGTTTCAATGCCAAGAAGTGCAAATACTGCACTTCAGAGCAAAGAACCAGGGAAGGAAATATCAGTTGGGAGGGGTACAGTTGATTAGCACAGTGGAGGAAAATGATCTAGGGGTACTAATAATAGGGAGTATATACCACTCAGCTCAGTGCAGGACGGTGGCTGCAGTGGCAAACTAGATGCTGGGGTGCATAGCGAGGGGAATCTCCTCCAGGCATAGAGAAGCGATACTACCCCTGTACAGGTCACTGGTCAGGCCGCACTGGGAATATTGCATGCAGTACTGGCGTCCATTCCTGAAGAGGGACATCAGATTGCTGGAGGAGGTGCAGCATAGGGCAACAAAGATGATACAGGGACTTGAGTGTAAATCCTACGAAGAGTGGCTGGGAGAGCTGTAAATGTATTCTCTGGAAGAGAGGAGGGATAGGGGGTATGATCGAAATCTTTAAGAACCTAAAGGATATTAAGAGGATTAATACAGAAGGGATTCTTCAGATCAGATGGGGGAGGGACATGAGAGGGCATAAGCCAAGATTGGAGGAGGGAGAGATTCAGGAGGAAAATCAGGAGACATTTTTTCACAGAAAGGGTGATAGATAAGTAGAACACTGCCTGAGGAGGTGGCATCATGTAGAATGGTGGGAGGATTTAAGAGGCTGGGACAGAGTAAGGGGGGTAGTTAATAAGAGGGAAGGGGTGGGTGGGGCAGCTGCAAGTTGAAGGGCTAGCTGCACAATCAGGCAGACTCAATAGACTGTAAGGCCTGTTTCTGCTGGCACTTCATATGTTAATATGTTCTCAGCAAATAATGGTAGAAGGTCGATTACACACATCTCTGATTTGCCTATACTAAGCTCCTGAACCATGGAATGGTTAGGTGGGTATTTGCTATGTCATAATATTACAGTTTCCAAAATAGGTTGATACTGCTTTGCGGAGTTCTGCATCAGAATTTTCTTTGCACCAGTGCCTAGCAGCCTGAGCTGATGAACTGAGGTAATTTATGATTCTGATTGTAGTTTTTTTAATTTTTTTTAGAAAATGGTTGGTAGCAGCTTTTAAGAGCCATGACTACTAACATTTTTTGGCAGGGCTGCAGCTATGAATTTTGGGGCCCAGGACAAGTCAATCAAAATGGGTCCCTGTTTCCCAAACCAGCTAATGCCAAGGGTAATGCCAGCTCCTCAGGTGGGCCCCTCCTGAGCTCGGGGCCCCGGACAACGTCCCCACTTTTCCCCCCATTACTGCAGCCCTGTTTTTTGGGTTTGACTCTTTCTTTTGTTAGACTGTTTGCTATCATCCTATGCCTCCACCTGACCATCATTAAAAGAATACTCCTGAACTGCACCCTCATCATCATCTTCTTCACCTTCCAACCAGTGTTTGTTTGCTGCCTCCTTGCACCTGCTGCTAGGTTTTACTTTTGATACTGCCGATAGCACTTCATGTTATCACTGATGCCCTTTGCTTTTTAAGACATATTGGCATATGTCTTTTAGTAAGGTGTGTCCGTTGACCACCATTTCCTAGATGTGTGGCTTTTTTGCCTCACTATCCCAAACGTGACCCTACTGACACACTGCAGTGGAGTTATCCCCTAAATCCCCCCAAAAAAATCCCACAACATGAATTTTAATTCAGTCTTGGACCTGGGTATGTGAGGATGGGAATGGGGTGCTCTATGGGGGAGGAGGAGGAACATTGTTTTTGTAACTGGCTGTGCCTCTCAAACTTGCAGTACAATTGGTTCTTCTGGACAAGGAGTGGGCATAACAGAAGAAGCTATGTTGGGAGCCATATGTGAATTTGACTGTTTTTACATTACTTGTCTTAACAGCACTTTGTGACATTCTTAGTATCAGACATTGCAAACTATATTTCTTTTTATTTCCACGTACCTCAGGCTCCCATAGTGGTTCCTTACTAACATTACCATCACCTAAATTTTCCTCCTCCTCCTCTCCAATCTCCTCTGCTTCTGCCTTCTCCACCTCTTCTACATGGACTAAGTCCTCCAATACCTCAATTGTAACCTCATTAGTCTGAGGGTCAGCTACCTTTGCACAAGCCTCCTGTCTACAATTCTGGCACTTCAGCTTCCTGATATGCTTCCTGTGGCATACTTTATTTATGGTTCACAATATAGGGCATACTACCTGAACCTTTTCCCCAGAAACTGCATTTTCATGCTGAGTGGCAGGAACAGAACCTGCTGTACCTGCACCAGTAATGTAACTTCTCTTGCTACTCCTGCCTGACAAACCTGAAGCAAGGAGATCCATGGCAGCTTTAGCTGAAGTAGTTTAGGAGCTGCCTTCCTTCTCTTAGCCCCCACTCACTTTTTCTCTCCATCTGACTTACAAAAAGCAGCATGCCTAACTGGTGATGCTATCTGACCTCACTTACCTTTCCCTGCACTACCACATCTAAGTCCACTCATGATGTCAAATATTCAGATTCAAAATATAAATGGATTTCTGAAAATCCAAAAGTGAAAATATGTACTATTACAAAAATAACTACCAAAATGTTATATAACTGAAGTTTAAGTAACAAAATTATCAAATCAGCAGTAAAGTAATATAGAACTCAAACACAACACACACATGAACACACACACACACAAACACACACACGTGCACATGTGCACACACACACACACACACATATTCACACACGCGCACATGCACATACACTAAGACAGGCACCCAAAATTATTGTGAAATAAAGGAATCAAAATCACTCCAAAACTCTCTCCAAAAAAAGACTCATCAGGTGCTAGGCACTCAGGTGAAGTACAATTGCTAACTGGAATCTGATTTCCAAGTTAAAAGTTCTATCAATATATATTAGCTCCCAAGAAACCTAGGGCCCTATTTTCAAATAAGGTAGTTGTATGCAATCTGCCTGTGTCAAAGGTGTATAACACAAGTGGCACCTTGCATCAGACTTTGAGGCAATCCCGATTTTCGAATGCAGGTTGTGTCAAAATCAGGATGCCCTGCATCCAAGCTGCCCTGCACCACCCTTGCAGCAAAAGCACTCTTGCCACTGGTCGCAAGGGTGCTTGCACCATGGTGGGGCTGCAACATCCCCTTTTTTGGGAATTTTGAAAGCCCCGCCATGGACGCAACAGGAGACACTGCTTAGATCAACCAGGACGTAGTCTCAGAGCCCTGCAGCAATAGGGGACGATCATGCCAAGGGAAGGGGACCTGCCATGAGGGTGCTGGGGGCAGACAGAGCACAGGAGAGTGCCCAAGGGGTGTGGAGGAGCAGGAGGAAGTTCAAGGTTTTAATTGGGTACCCTGACAGGGTTCAATGTGATATGCCATGCAACCGATGGACTAGCAGTCCATGGATGGTTGGTAGTGAGGGAAATGGACCTGTCTACAGGTGGGCACTGCTGTGGAACCTTCCACAGAGGTGCAATGAAACACAGGCATGTACAGGGAAGATGGCCTGCCACAATGTGGGGGGGGCTGAGTGCCAGAGGACTGCAGCGGTGTTCAAAGAACATTTCCCTTTACCACTAGCCAATTTCACCCTGCAGCCAGTGTGTCACTTGTATATACCTTTGGCACAAGACACCTCTGTGACAGGTGCACTGGCAGTGCCCATCTGGGGCCATGTCTGTTTCCCTCCCTGTGAACCCTCCATGGACCGTTAGTCCATCGACTGCATAGCATATCACACTGCAAACCAGCGGGGTGCCATATTATAACCTTGAACTTCCTTCTGCTCCCCCACACCACCTAGGGGAACCCCCCCATTCTCTGTCTGCCTCAGGCTCCTCCTTGCATGCACAGTGCCCCCCCCCCACCTTCACGGCCACTAGTTGTGGGGGGGGGGCAGATCCTTGTGTCCACTCCTGCAGGTACACCACATGCTTGGCGCAAGCCTCTGGCTGCAGCAACTCCAGGGTTTTTGCGGCTGGAACCCCCCTTATATACAATTAGGTGCAGGGTTCTTGATGCATCCAGAGTTTGCAGCAGCCCTACAGTGATGCAAGGAGGGCTGTTTGAAAATCAGGCCCCTAGACAACAGTGCCTCACTCCTTCAAACATCAACTAGGACTGCATGGAGGTGCGGCTCAGCATGGTTTATATATTTTTAGTATACAGTAGCATGTGACCTGGAGCTTCTGCAGCTTCTCCCACCCACTTGATATAAATATTCCAGGATGCACATCCATAAGCAAATTCCCTGACTTTGCTGGCAATGTTGTCAGCTTCTTAACTTCATGAAGCCACATAAACACTGAGAATTAGGATTTGCTACATAGAATAGCTTTGTGAAGCTGTGGAACTTTGTGAAGTGACTTCGTGAAGGAAATCTCACCAACTTCTGCAACTACTATGCACAACCTGACCCATGTACCACATATGCTGTATCTTGACAACATTTATTAGTGCATAGGGCCCATTGTTTTGAATAACAGCAGACAAAAAGTAATCTGACAGCTTGAAAGTTCAAAGTGATGCGCTTAGGGAACAGAAACCCCAGAACAGAGCATTGACTGGGGGGTAGGGTCAGGCTGGACACAACATTAGAGGAAAGGGACCTAGGAGTCAGCATTAGTGATTCCCTTGAAGAACAGCTCTGAAATTCAGTTCACTCAGTACATCATGCCAGGAATTAGAGTGATGGCAATTAAACTACCACAAGAATACCAGAAATACACAGAGCACTGTAGCAACACATTGATCTTGGTGGTAGCGAAAGCCCATAGTGTGACAATCAGGCAGGGCCCCCACACAGAGGAAACTGAACCAAATGCCAGCAACATGCACTACCAAAATATAGATTTACACTATCTTCGTGTTTTACAGGTGGGGCTTTGCACCTCTCATCCCCAGCTATTATTATAACAAACACCGAGGTGCACCTGCACTGGGAACCAGTGTAATAAAGGGAAATGAAGTGTAATATGTGCATGGTGTGACTTTATTTTGTGCACCCTGAACCCGTAAGAAAATAACACCATATGTGCTACTGTGTTTCTCAGTATTGTAGTTCAGTTCCCATGCAGTCTTGTACCTGTGTACTCTACACGGTCCTTATCCATCTTCAAACAGACAAACGGTAGCTCACAGTCTCACACCTGCAGTTGAAAGTCCACTGCAATGGCCAGCAGATAGTCCTTGAGCGTTCTCCCCTCTAGAGTGCTCCATCTGATACGCAAAGCTCTGGAATGGCAACAACAAGTTGCCTCTACTGCTCTTGACATACTCTGCTGACTTACTGTGAACCAGACCTGCAGCACACTAGACAGCACAGTGCACAGTGCACAGTATATTCCCGATACACACCCAGACACTTTGAAAGCTCACGTCCTCGCCACTAATTCACACCACCTACCCACTGAGAAACCATGTCATCACCTACCTACATACAACTGCTCCCACTTGTAGAGCAAGCGCTGTGAACCACCACACATCAGCCTACAATCCAGCGCTCCACCATCCCAGTTGCTAACACAACAGGTGCTCCAATGCCCTTGACAAAAAGATGTCGCTCTTATTATGGTATACCCTGAAACTCAGCAGCAACTTTTGTAAATAAGATGTTTCAGCTATTGCAATTTACTAGAGAATACACTCCTTCCTTTTCAATGTTCTTTTCCAAGTATTACAGCACATCTTTGTAGCCTGTATAAAAAAACATTTGCCTGTCCCCTGCTACCTGGCAGTTTTTTCTTTTATGATGTCATAGTGCTCACCAAGACAACAGACTGTGATGTAAGAAACAGCATTTGTATGGTAAGCAGGGGCGAGGCAGATGCATTTTGAAAGATTCAATGAAATAAGTGCTACATTTTCTACAATGTTTAGTAGATTAGCAGCAGAGGAAAGTAAAAAAAAAATATGAATAACTGGAACACAATAAAGTTAAACAACATTTGTCAATCTAGTGTTTTTTAAGACTCTTATAGCAGAGAGTTGCTCATTAAACATACAATCCAATGCAACAAGGCCTTCAGCAAGGCTAACAAAATTATATGATAGGGTTTGACGCTAGAAAGCAGGAGGTACTGTTACCACTGTATGGTCCTCTGGTGAAACCTCCTCTGGAATACTGCCCCCAGTTCTGGAGTCCACACTTAAAAGGACAAGGGCAGGTTAGAGATGGTGCACAGCTGGATGACCAAGATGATTCGGGATCAGGAGGGCTGATCCAATTAGGATCAGCTAAAGGTGCTGAACATGTATTTATTTAAAACCAGAAGAGGGAGAGGGAGAGGGAGATATGAAAGGGAACTTCAAGTTACTGAAAGGAATTAACAGGTTGGACTGTGAGGGACTGTTTACCTGGAACAGTGAAGCTAGGATATAAGGCCACAAGAGGAGGTGAATGGGGGAAAGGTTTAAAAAGGATATGAAGAAATATTATTTTACAGAAAGAGTGTTGAGCCATGCAATGGTCTGCCAGCAGTTGTAGTGGGTGCCAATACCATACATGGTTTCAACGATGGCTAGGAGAGGTCAAGGGTATAGCAGGGTTCCATGCCATAGTAGTGATCGTCAAACAGTGATTGCGATTATGGTGAGTTCAAATCACTGAAAACAAAATCGATGATATGCATTTGTAGGCAACCCGACATCCGGCATCATAAGAAGTGTTTTTGCGGGGGGAGCTGCACCCCCATCACCCACCCCTCCCATGGGGGCTTTGCCCCATGCACCTCCCTGCTTTTAGATTCTGAACTCCAGGGGGAGGTTCACATCGAGGGGGGGAGCACAGTCCAGACCTGCAAAAAAAAACAAAGTCTTGCAACCATAGGTGCCAGCAAAATTACACTCCCCTCAGCATCAGCTCCAAACCCAGGACCTGCTACGCCAGGGCCATCTTCCGTCACCACCACCCCACATGGCTGGCTCAGTGGCATCTGGCCCAGTACATGCTCTTAAAACACTTCCCTATCCCTATCCCTCTCTTTCCCTTTCTCTAACTTCCCTTTCTGGTTGATCTCTCCTTCCTTCCCCACTGCAGTGAGTCACTACACTTGTGGTCACCCTGTGATAAAAGCATCAAATATGAGCCACCGTTTTTGCAGTCACTCATATTCTGACACTGTTATCACTGGATACCATATAGCAGCTATTTAGTGGGATGAAGGAGGTGGGAAGCCCAGAGAACAGAAGGGGAATTAGTATGTATGTGTAGACTTAACTGAGACAATATGTCCTGGGATAACATAAGGTAATGTGGGCAGACTGGATGGACCATATGTCTTTTTCTGCCATAATTTCTATGTTTCTATGTAATAAAACCCTTTAAAATTCCACCCTCAGTTCAGAGGACAAGTTATTAAAATTAAAGGCTTTTTTCTTCCTAGATTAAGTAGCTTATCATCACAACTTCAAGAGCAAAATCTGATTAATATTGTATGTTCATTTTGATTATTATTTGGATATTGTCAGAGAGGTATCTTTATGATTACTATACAGCATTCGTTGATTATATGAATATTATTTAAATGCTACCTATGTCATCCTCTTCACTGAAGTCCACTAAAGATTGCACGAATATCTAATACTTAAAGATCAATGTCACCTTGCTAATTGCCACCTTTGTTCTGGGTATAAGCATGCCTATCTCATCTCTCTTTTTCTGCATGATTCTTATATAATGGATTTCACTGATTGTGGTTTGCATTAAAAACCCTTCCCTTTCTAATGTTATTATAATTATCATGATTATATTTTGGACTGTCAGAATGTACTTTCAGCTCACTCGTAATATTTTTTCTAAGTAGTTTGCTTTATTATTTCATTATTTCTTATGCACTCTATTTCTTCTAATGGCTGGGGAATGATGGGGCACAGCCACCAGGGGAATGTGTAATTGTACATATCAGTGCTATCATAAAACCTTTTGGCATAGAATTGATTTTTGCACCTGATAGTGTCACCTCTTCTGGGCAAAATGGTAAATGGAGCTGTATCGGCTCTCATAATAGGAATTAATTCTTCTGTTGATCAGATAGTCAGACCTCCTCCCATGTTATAGTACTTGGAGCTACCTTGATAATTTGTCAGTCTGCCCCTTTTAATATATATATACATTCTTTAATGTTATCCAGCCATATTAGTTATGTGCCTCTGCATAGAGCTATGCCTCTAGGCAACCAGAGTCAAATCCCAAACTTGTCCCCTTGTTTTTATCACTCATACTATTTCTTAACTGATGCCTCCAAATGTAGGCCTGGCCAGAAATGTTCTGGTGGAAATGAGTTTTTCACTGCAGGATTTAGCAGCAGATTTGTTTTACAAATATATTTACTAACAGTAAAAGATTAAAGATACAATACACTAAAATATTCCTGCTAAATGAAAGACTTGGATAACATATTGCTTCCTGTATATGGTATATGGCTAAAAATACACTTGTTTATTAAGCATTACATGTGGTACTCTAAAAATACTTAATTAAGCCTAGGTTTGCTGTTAAAAATATTTTTGTGCTTCTCCCGCCCATCTCTTCTTTCTTCTGTTTATGTTTGCTTGCAAAGCATATAAACATGTTAGTATCAGTTTGAACTGTGAGAGGAATTTTCAGGGGCACATCCCTCATCCACCTATCACAGCTTCAGAATACTGAATCTCCTCCCTAATTTTGACCACTATACACCTTTATCCTCTTTTCCCCCTTGATATCTTTGTCCAATCACAAACCAAGGCCAGGGATGGTGCATATTTACACAATAAGGAAAGGCCCATCTGAATGTTGCTGACACCGCCCCAAATTGAGAGACCGTAACAGTAATTTTTTGCAGAAGTGTGGCTTTTATTAAGGTCAAAATGGAAACACATACAGACAGCAACCATTGGCTAGGTGCTCTAGCTCTTTGGTCAGAAGAGGTTTGTCAGTGGGCCGGTTCACTGGTCTACCCCCACAATGTCTAGAATATCTCAAGTAGCTCCAGGTGTAATGAAGCCGTATGTACAGATGTGGCACTGCAGTGAGTGACCCAGTTGCAATCAGGATAAAACGTTCAAGCTTGATACAACTGACAGTAGAAATTAGGGAATGTATCTCTTGCAGCAGACACTTGTTGTACATTTAAACATGAAAGTGGTGCACTCAGGTTTGGTGGTGCTATCTCAAAGCTGCCAGCTACAAAATCCACAAAAGGAAAAGACAGCACTCACTGTAGATTTTTCAAGATGCTCAGTACATGTTTTAATTGGAGCAGGTGCCTCACAAAAAATCAGCTCTGATTATCAGGGCAGATTTTTTGTGAGGTACCATCTTGAAAAATGTACAGTGAGAGCTGTCTTTTTCTTTTGTGGACTTTGTTGTATATGCCATCTGATTTGAATGCCCTAGATTGCAAGTAGGAGAGACTATATGACCTGTAAGGGGGAGAGTTCAAGAACACCTCTGCACTATAAGAAACAAAAATTTGGATACCCCATTGAGGAGTCATTTGCAAAAGTTCCAGAACTCTAACCTGAGAAAATAAAATTTATGGGTCGAGAACAGAAGATGAATGTGAGAAAGCATGGGGGGAAAGAAGCTGAGGTCCCTGAGGAAGCGCACATGCACGAAACCAGTCAGGCCTTAGTGGTGTGAGCACATTACAGTCCTGAGTGGCATTGTTCTTAAGTTTTTATCTACTGTGGAACTGGGAGTAATAAATTTAATTGTGCATATCATCTGGTGGTTGATGTTTTTTGTGTTTTTTTTTGGGGGGGGCGGAAGCTCACTAATCTTTTGTAGTGTGGGTCATTTTGAATATTTACACTCCAACGTCTCAAACCAAAAGATCTCCATAAAGAAACTTGGACTTTAAGCACTTTTTATGAAAAATGTGACTGAATGAATCTAAAAGAGTTAATATCTGCTTGCCCTCCATTCGCCCTTTTTCACTAGTGATGTTGGTTTGCATTTGTGACTTTGCTATACTGACTATACCTTAAATTACAATTCCCATAATCAAGGGAACATGAATATATAACCCGCCTTCCCTGGTCACCCACTCAGTAACTGGCAATTAACTTCCAACACCCCAGCAATGTGAAAAAATAAACACACACACACACACTCTGCATCATTACCCTCCACACCCAGCTGGTACTGATCCAAAGGAAAAAATAAAGATCAATTGCTCAGCAAGGCAACTGGCACAAACCCTCCTCTCATTACCTTGGGAGGCTGCATTCTGAATCAATGGGAGTGTCGGCTTATAGTAAAATTAGCTAATATCACTATAAGTGTGTGCCCCCTTTCATTTAGATGGTCACCAAACAAAGTGATGAGAGGAGGGTCTGAGCAAGTTGCTGTCCTGAGCCTCTGAAGAGTTTCATCCTTTGGATGGTTGTTTGATGGGGTAGGTGAACTGTTGAGTAGGTGGGGGTAGTGATAGATGTAATTTATGCAGGACTTGAAGGGAGAAAATTGGATGCTGGTTGCTGAGTGAGTGGCCATGGAGTGGGGTTGTTATTTCATGTTAATTTTTCGATAAATACATGGTGAGGAGGGATGGAGGGTGCATGGCACTGTTTAGTGGATGGAAGAAGGGAGGTAGTACAATTTGTGGTAGTTGGGTCTGGGTGGGGGTGGGAAGTTGCGTGTTTGCATTCTATAAAGGGAGAGGGAAGGAACATTGATTTTGTTAAAATGTGCTCACATGTAGAAAGGTGTATGACAATTTTCAAACAATTTGCTGGTGAAGTAAAACTTCGCAGCACTCCAAATTTGATCAGAAATCTTTGGCAGTCATTGTCGATTGTCATACATTATCATGCCAGCTAGCTATTTCACTAAATTTCATTCTATTTTCAGGCAGACAGGCTTATTAAATCATGCTTTAGAGGAGATGATAGGGTGTACAGTGCATGGCCCAGCACTGGCAGATGCAAGTAGCAAGAGCATGGGGAGAGAATTTAGCAGTCTGAGAAAGTAAGATGGGGAATTTCTAAATGATTTATTTGACATATATTTCATGATGAGTGCTGGTGGACGGGTACACTTTTTCACCGCCTTGGCTGGAACTCCAAGCTATGCCTCCAATTGGCTACTGACCTTTCTGCCGTAAACGTCGTTGGCTGCCTAACCTTGCTTCTGCCTAACCATTTGTTACTCCTTTCCTCAGCTAGGGATATAATTTTATTTTAAACAATTTGCACACTGCACTTGAATTTTATTGCTTTGTAAAGTTTTTTAAATGTGTACTAAAGTGTAAAGTATTTTAAATGTGTACTGTCTCTGGTTGATAGGGTAACTATTTGATCTCACTTACTGTTGTAACTGATTCTCTCCTAATCTACTCTCTACTCTCTACCTCATCCCATCTACACTGTCTCTCTCTCGGTCTCTCTCCCTCCCCACCACCCCCCCCCTCCACTTGCTATTCCTTTCATCTGTACTTACCAAGCTAATTTCTTTTGCTGTAAGATCCATTTACCCTAAAGCCTAAGGCCAGACACCCTCCACCAGTCTATTCTATTATTTTCCACCTCCCTTCTTCCATGCTCACTTTTGTTCTGTACAAGCCTTCCCACCATTTAGGTTACTGTCCATTCCGGCAGTGATTTAACACAAGTAATCTCATTCCTCTCCCTCATTCCAGACACTGCCCTTGATTGGGCAGTCCACGCCATGAAGCGGCCACAGCTTGGCTCACCAGTGGCTGGCTGCTCATCACTACCTGCCTGCGAGCAAGCTGTCCTGGGGACAGGTATGCTTTTTCACTGCCTTGGCTGTAACTCTGAGCTATGCCTCCAATTGGCTTCTGACCTTTCTGCCATAAATGCCATTGGCTGCCTAACCTTGCTTCTGCCTGGCCATTGGTTACTCCTTTCCTCAGCTAGGGATAGAATTTTACTTTAAACAGTGCTCGTACAGCACTTGGATTTTCTCCCACCAGCCCCCCCTCCCCACCACTCTTTAAATCCACTTTTGTCCTGCACAACACCTCCCCCTTTCTGTCAGTTTCAAACTAGAGCCCACTCTTAAAGAGGCAATCCCTGCTTACTGGACCTACAAGGATCTGGGACTCTAAAACCTCTCCAGTTTTGCTTGTAGTACTGAATACTTCAATCATCCTTAATAATGGATTGTCTGATGCCGCTTCTGTGTGCCCTCTCAATATTTTCCTTGATACTGACGTACTCACTTTATTCTCCAACAAGTGAATATAGCAATATGATGATACCATCACTTAAAGCAAGTTACCCCAACTCAACATCTGCCCCTGCACTCAATGTATTTGACTTTCGGCACCAACATCTGGGCCTATTACCACACATACCAGATACTAGTTATGCCTCCCCCCTTCTAGTTGTCAATCTGCTCCTATTATCTTGTAAGTGCACCAGACATTGCAAGACATGCAGAGCTCGCTCGCAAGCACTAAAAAAACCTTAAGCTGCATGCAGTCCATCTGGATTGGCTGCTCCTGCTCCTATTGGGCAAAATCCACCCAAATCCTGGCCCAAGAACAAAGGGTGCACACCAACCAGTGAAACAAGGCTTTATCTCTGTTGCCTCCATAAACATCTGTAACTTGCTGTCCAAATTCAGCTAACTGCAGGCATGGGTAGCTCAGCATCAGAACGATATACTCTCAATAGTCGAGACTTGGCTCACTCCTAGGACCACTGACTCTGAAATCCAACTAAATTGGTATACCTCTTTTAGATTAAACAGAGTAGGTAAGAGGGGAGGGGACTGTGTCTTTTACATTAAGGATTTCTTACAAGGACAGCTACTCCCACCCATACCAAATGGGAACAATGTCCAGATGCTATCCATTAAAATCTTACTTAGGGGCCTAGGAAAGGGAATAACGCTAGTCTCTGAGTACATCCCACCAAAGGAGCATGCAGATGGCTTCAGAATGCTCCATGACTACCTCTCCTGCCTCCACCTCAACTCTGAGGTACTAGTACTGGAGACTTTAATATAAACCAGCTGTCCCTAGAAGTGGCACCATACAAAGATGCCTTAGCAGCGATAAACATGCACCAATTAGTCCAGTCCCCTACATGCACCAACTACCATACCGGATCCAGCACCCTACTTGACTGTAGCCAACCACCCTGAACGTATCACTAGAACAGCTGTCCTCCCAGACTCCATAAGTGATCACTCCGCCATCTTCTGTACCTGGACAAATAAAAAGCCCAAACTCACTGCCAAAGTGATTACCACATGTATACTTAGATAAGGACTATTGGAACACCTGACAAAATACTTAAAACAACCAACTTGGTCCGCAGTCTATTCGGCAACTGAAGTCGACACTGCTTTAGACTGTTTCATCAAAACATTTAATGCTACCTGTGATCTCTTTGCCCTAACCACTAGTAAGAAGGTAAGGGACTCACACAAATCCTGGGCTACTGCTTAACTTATAGCCCAACTACAAGAAAGGGATAACCTATGGTACAAGGCAAGAAGATGTGGCTCCCTTGCCGACCACCAAAACTATAAGGCTGCTGGTAATAAGTGTATCAAGGCCATCCGGCTACTGAAATCCAACTATTTCAAGTCCGAACTGGATAACTCCTGAGAAGATAGCCAGAATTTCTGGTCTAATATAAAGACCTTAACTGGAAGACCAATCAAAATGGCCCCCACGATGCTGAACCTAAACAGCACGACAACCCAAGACCCTGCTACCATTGCAAACATGTTCAACATGGCATTCACTGACTTAAGCAGTGTGCTCCCCCCAAATACCTTAACCCAATCAATGGGGCAAAAGGAAGTCCTTCAGGTCCCCGACCCACCAACCCAAATTCCCAGTTCTACCTTAAGACTGTTTCAAGATCTGAGGCAAAAAAGTACTTGCAGAAAGTACTAGGCAAAACCAGACGTAGCGGTGATAGCCTTGACCCGAAGCTAATCTTCCTCACTCTAGAAGTTATCCTGGGCCCTCTCACTAGGATACTAAACCTCTCCCTCACTAGCAGGCAATTCCCAAAACACTGGAAAGCCACGGTCATCACCCCATTCCATAAAAGTGGTGACAGGATGATACACACAAATTACCGGCCTATCTCCATACTACCACTCATCTCTAAAGCCCTAGAGTGGATTGTGTATGATCAGCTAGTCGACGATCTGGATAAGTATCAATTGCAATGCAAAGAGCAGCATGGCTTTAGGAAACTGCAAAGCACTACTACAGCTCTGGTTGAATTGCCGGGGCACATACAAGACTCCTTTGACCGGGGGCACTTAGTGGTGGCTACCTTCACTGACCTCACTAAGGCCTTTCATACGGTCAACCACAAACTCCTTCTTACTAGTCTAGGGGACTCAACCATGTCCTCGACCTCGCTACATTGGTTTCATAGTTACCTTTCTGCTCGGGTGCAACAGGTAAAATTCGGCAACACACACTCCAACAGCTTATGTGTCAACACTGGAATCCCCCAAGGATCCATTCTCGGCCTTCTATTGTTCAGTCTCTTTTTGAACAAACTCCCTTAAGTCTGTCAAGATGGCATCCTCTTCTATGCCGATGATGCTGTTCTATTTAATAGTCATCTGGACCTCGAAACCCTGGAACATTGTATGCAGGATAACTTCAAGCTCATCAAAGACTGGTTCATCAATGCACGGTTGCTACTAAACTACAAGAAAACTAAAACTATGCTGTTTGCATCCCCTCATAGCAGATACAGATCATCCACACTAGTCATTAATTTTTTTTTTACCTTATTTTTTATCCTCCTACCTGCACCCTTCACTCCTCTCTTTCAGGCCCCTCAAGTAGCCTTCCATAACGTCCCGTGGTGTCCCCAGGAGTCTGCTCCTAGAGTGTCCGTACTCTCAGATAGCCCTCAGGTAACCCAGTATACCCCCCAGGTGGGGCGGGGGAAGGTCACCCCAAGCCTTCCCCCACACAACGGTAGAGTGAGCAGTCCACATTGGAGTCTGCCCCAGTGAGCACCGGTGATGTGGTCCGGCTTCAGAGGAGTCATCACCTCGGAGTGAAAAGCTCCATTTCCTCCTTTTTCCTGGTGAGCTTCCCTAGACATCGGCGTGCAATGGGGCCAATGAGCTGCCTCCGCTCTGACCCTGCTGACATCTACCCAACACCTGTGCTGCTATGACGCGCACCTGCCACCAGGCCCCCCAGATCGCAGTGTGGCAGGGAGCCTGCAAAACCCCAGAGAAAGAGAGCAGCCGTTGGGTGCTCCATCCTTCTCCTCCCCGGCCGACCCTGGTACCCCTGGCTCGTTCCTGAACTTGGGTAGTCAGCATGGTGCGAGGTGTGGCGTCCAGCACCTCAACCCTCAGTGCCACTGGGTCGGCTCACACTAGTCATTCATAATAGTCAAAACAAAATACTTGAGATGGTCCAAACATTCAAATATCTAGGGGTTACATTAGACAGCTCCCTGACATACTCACAACATATCAACCAGGTTGCCAAATCAGCCAAATATGATGCAACACTGTGGATTAAATTATACACAAAGGAAATTAGTTCCCAGATTACACAACAAACAATTAATTGTTCCAAAAGCAAACACTAACAAAAAACTACACTTTTTTACAACCAGAGTCCCCAGAATATGGAATAAACTACCCAATGATCTTGTTAACACCACCAATTTTGAGACATTTAAGATCAAATTAGATCTATGGTTGAATACCACTGGCAAACAATGATCCACAACATTGTGGGAGATACTCGATGGGCACCATGCCTTCTTGTATCTCATCCAACCAAATAAGTAATACCAAATAAGTAAATAGGAAACTGGGTAACTTCATAGACACAGGTGCTGCCTTACACAGCATGCCTTAAAACTTGCCATTAACTGTCTGTCTTCTCTATAATAGACTACAGTCTCGTAGTACACAGTGACTCCTCCGACACGTCCCTAAAAGTTTCATTAACACTCAATAAAGCCTGCAGACTAGTTCTGAGCACTCCACGCCTTACCCACACCTGCAACCTTTTCTTACTTACAGGTTGGCTAGACCTGGAGCACAGAACTTGGTACCAACTATGTCTCTTGGCTAACAAGACTACCCTTGGCCTGACTCTCCTGAAGTGCAACCTTGATTAGTCTAGCTGCTCCTTCTAGGCTGACTAGAATGACCCTAAACAACCTCTACAAGATACCTTTTCACAGAACATCCCTAGAGCAGTGATCTTTTGGATTCTGAGCCCCCTGCTGTCTCAACTCCATTCAATTAGACCTCCAAAGAGAAACTACTCTAGGACCCTTCAAAGCAAAACTCTGTTTACACCTCTCAAGTCAAATGAAGTGTAGCTGCTCCAAATAATCCATCACAAGATAGCTGCATTCTGGCTAGACACTTATTGCATTTTATAGCCTAACCATAGGAATTGTCTGCTTCTACACTTGTTCCCCTCCTGCCCTTTTCTCCCACATCTTCCTCTTGTCACTCAACAGGCCCAACCCATTTCCTGTAATCCCCCCTGACAGCCAATCTTTTCTCTCCCCACCCTGCTCTCCCCTGCACAACCTACCTTTTGCTTTGTTTCCCTCTCCCCCTTTTTCCTACCTCCTTAGTCCCTTACCAGTTCCCCCTCCCCCTCCTCATCGACAAAGGCAGCCAGGTCTCCTGGTTCCTTGCATTGTTGCCACCTCAACCCCCACCTTCTACTGGGTTCCTCCTGCATACCTCAGCTCATCTTTCTTTTACTCTAGATGCCAATGTTGCAATAGGAGCTTAGTACTTTTTTCTCTTTGCTTTATAATCATGAATGTGTAATTTGACCTTTTGTAACCTTTTATTTTCTTACCAGTTGTAGTCACTGCTGCTCATTATTGTATGTGTCTTCAAGATGTGGAACTTTTGTAAATGAGCTCTTAGCTCAAAGGTTGTAATCTGAGAATGTAATAAATAAATAAATAAATAAATAAAAGAGCAACAAAATAGATCTTCATTATTTTATTTTTCTATTTGCTTCCCCCCCCACAGCCAGAGTAAGTAAGTAAGTAAGGCTTTATTTATATTATACAATCCCAGAGGCTCTGGGCATCATTACAGATAAACCATTATAGAAACATAGACAGTGCTATTATTATTATTATTAAAACAAGATATACAAATATAAAACCATATTATATTAAAAGCTATCATAAAATGCTTTATTAAAAGATAGGGCTTCAGGCCTCCTTTAAAAACCTCCATCATTGGGGCCTCCTCAAGATCTTGGCGAATTCCAGAGGCTGGGTGGCCACCTCGAAGGAGCGATCCCCAAGATTTTCAGATTGGCCTTCAGAATCACCAGGAGGTTCTTGGTGGTGGAGCAAAGGGAACATACCAGAGTAGCTAGTGTAAGGAGATCAGACAGATAAGCAAGGGAACAGGCCATATAGGGACTTGTAGGTGAGCAAGCCCACCTTGAAGATGATCCTCCACCTATTAGGCAGCCAGTGCAGATTCTGCAGGATCAGGTCACATGTCACAATTTTGGTAGGCCCGCCAGCAGCCTCCCTACCACATTTTAAATTAGCTGCAGTTGGTGAAGGGTCCTCTATTGACCCCGGTAGAGAACATTACAGTAATCCACCCTGGATGTCACAAAGGTATGTACCAGTGATGGCTGGTCTTCAGGTGGAATCATGGGTTTAATTCAGGCAACATTCATTAAATGATAGAACCCACTTTTGATGACACCGACACCTGGGCTTCCAGAGTCAGTCTGTCATCAAGGGTGATGCCCACATTTTTCACCCTGGGAGAGGCCATCAGCAGGGTGGATCCCAGAACCAAACCTGTTGCCACTCCGGAGACCACACGCTCACGCCTTTGACCAGGCTCAATCACTAGGACTTCTGTCTTGACTGGGTTTAGCCTCAACCAGCTACAGGATATCAAGTCCTAGATCTCAGCCAGACATTTGTTAAGCACATCGATGGCACTCTCAGCTCCTGGTGAAATTACATATATAGTTGGGTGTCATTTGCATAGCAATGGAAACTCAGACTGAATTGTCTAATTAGCTCACCCAGGAACAGCATGCACACCACGAACATTGGTGAAAGGATTGAGCCTTGAGGTACTCCACATGACAGAGCAGGAGGAGAATTCTCAACACTACTGTTTGGCTCATGTCGAGAGATAGGACTCAGACCATTTGATGACTGTTCCGGTGAGTCCACAATACATTCTGAGGCAATCCAGAAGCACAATGTGGTCCACAGTAACAAATATTGAGGAGAGATCAAGAAGAATGAGAACTGACTGTTCTCCTCTATCCCTTGCTCTGAGGAGGTCATTTTGGCACCAAACTAGTGCCATCTCTGTGCAATGTCTAGCTCTGAAGCTGGGCTGGAACAGCTTATAGATGTCAAAGGCTGAAAGGTGTGCCTTCAGCTGCAGAGCCTCTACTTTCTCTACAACCTTCCCTAAAAATGGGAGGTTGGAGATTGGTCTATAATTCGCCGGGACCTCATGGTCGAGTGATGGTTTCTTCAGAAGGTGCCTCATCAGTGCCTCCTTCAAGGCGCCGGGGAAGTGCCCCTCTGAGAGTGAACATTGGACATTCCTGATGAACACTGGACCACTGGCCTGTGCCAACCCCCCCACTAGGAGATGGGTCAGGCCAGGGTCCAGTTCACAGCATGTGGGCCACAGCTTCAAAATCATCAAAATGACCTCAGCCACCTCAACTGGATGAAACTCCCCCCAGACAGTTGGAGTGCCTATGTTCAGATCAGGCAATTCACTACTGGATAAATTCCATCCCACTGGGGAGATTCCTGCCCAAATGGAGGATACCTTGTCTGAGAAGAAAGAGCAAACTCTTCGCCCAACACAGTTGAAAGTGATTTTATTGTGCTGCAGACAGACTGGATATAATAGTCTATCTGCAGCCCAAAATAGCTGAGCTGGTCTGTTCTTCCCAGCAGCAATCTCCCTGAACAGGAATGCTGCCTTCTTATAGTTGATTGCCATCTAATAATCATTGTAATGATTTCTCAGGGCCAGTCTGTCCTCCATGGACTGGGTAGTGGTGGACGAAGTGGGCTCAATCCGCTTCTCGAAGTGATTCGTGGAGCAAAGGGGGATTCACAGAGTGCTCTGCAATGTGAAGCGGAGTATTTTGCATTATAATGAGGAATGCAAAGTGCATTGAAAACGGCTACTTCATGTTACTCCACCTCCACTGGTCACTTCTCTTTCAATTTTTAAGGTAAAGTACATTGGTGGCAGTTCACTTTGCCTCACTTCACCTTGTTTTTGAGCTCCAAAGGAGGATTTTGCAGTGATTCATGGGAGTTCAGGTCACATGGGCTCTATATTGATCTGCACAGCCTCAGTTCGAGGTAGTATGAGTAGGAAGGAGTAGGAGACAGTGTGCTCTGATAGCTGTCTGTAGGAATCTTTTAAAAGCTGTTCAAAAAGCATTTTTGCTTTTTGGGGGATCCAACTGTAGTTCATCGATTGTAGGAAACCCTCCTGTGCTCACATCATCGAGCGTTTTTGTTTGTGTGTGGATTTTGAATGTAAATTTTAACACTGAGTGTGTGTGGTGAAAGACAGTGAAGTGTGCTGTGTGGGGAGGGGCGTATCTGTGTGTAGGTAGATTTAAGTTGAAGAACTAGTGATTTCTTTGTGTTTTGGTAATATTTTTGTTATATAACAGACTGTGTTACTGTACACATAGTAAAATTGTCAGTGATAGTACAGATGTTCTTGCTGCTTGCTGTGAATGTGGTGCAGCATTTCATTAGGTCAGGTTGTTTAAATTACAAATTTACATTACGTGGCACTGAGTACACTGAACTTTTGCATTTGCATCGCATTCCTCGTTCAGCATTGTACACAAAGTGTTCTGTGTTGTGTGTGCAGTGTTGTGTGCATCAAATATAATATACCGTTTAAAATTTGTGACACAGATCAGTGTAAGTGCAACTAAGTGCAGCAGTGTGAACCTGCAATCCACTGCAGTTACCTGATTTTGTACTGTGATCGTGTTCTCTATTCTTAGTGTTGTTGCATGTAGTGCCGTAAAAATCAGCACTGTCTGTATTGAGTGCCTCCCCCCATGCTGAAAAAGTATTTTTTACCAGACTGGATTGTTTTTCTGACCCCATCAGCATCACTGGTTACTGAAGTTGTTTTAATTCCGTGACAGTGTCACAACACAGTAGTCACTTATCTGTTGCTGAAGCCGCAGTTGTTTATTTTGGTTCACATCCAGCTAGCGAGTAGTGACCCTCCAGTCAGAAAGTGAACATATCAAAATCTGAATTTGGTAACAATATTTGTGGTTGATCCCCCCAAAATGCCTGCAAAGAGACGTGCAAGTAAAGCTGTTTCTGTTCATGGCAATGTTGGCAGTAAGAGGGTCTGTGGGCGTGGTAGTAGTATGCAGACGGAGAAGTGCATTGCTGATGTGAGTAAAGGTATTTCTCCTGCAATGTTTTTTACAGCCCAATCAGTAGCTTCACTGATAGTTGGAGGAGATGATGTTTTCCCAGCTGGTGGTGTTAGTGTTACTGGTGTTAGTGGTGGTGGAGGTAGTATTAGCATTGTTGCATCAAGTTCTAATTCCGACCAGTGTACCATATCCAAACATATTGAGTGTGAAGCAGGGCAAGTGAGTGACAGCATAGATGATGTCATACTTCCCAGTAACATCCCATTAACTGAACCTGATTCTGATGATCATGTCAACGATAGCATGCAATGTGATATTCCATCCACCGTGGCACTTAACGTCACTCATTTTCCATGCAACAGTGATTCACAGTGTGGTGAAAAAATATCAGATGATGGTGGTGTAGATGCTGATGATGAAAGTGATGATGCTGATGATGTTGATGTTGCTGTTGTTACAAAATGCAGTCCACATGTTAGCATCCAAGCAGAAGATGTGGATGTGTCTGACAGTGATGTTGAAGAATATGATGATGATTTAATTGACCCCAGTTGGGAACCGGATAAAAAGAAATAAAAAAAGTGGCTGTGTCTGAATCTGTTTGCAGGAATACCCCCCCCCATAAAAACTTGTGATTTACCGGTTTTACTGGATGATGATGATGATGATGATGAGGACGACCCAGTACTCAATATGATAGGTAGTCGTCGTGGTCAGTTGCAGTACAGGTCTGCAGTGCCAGAAACATCATGTGCCCCCACTTCAGTGCTTAAATAACAGACTTAAATAAGCCACATCATCATGGACATATTAAAAGCAGAGCATCACAGTCCTTGTTTGGGATTTTTTGTTCATGATACAAATGATGATTCAGTGGCAATCTGCCGGTTTGTCATGTGCGTGTGGTCGAGGTAAAAAGGGGAACCATCTTGGAACAGGAGGACAGCATACACATCTTAAGAATAGGCACTTCGCTCTGTGGACCCAGCACAAGCAGGCAGCTAATACCAGACTTGGGCATTCACCCGTATCACCGGCGGCAACTATAGCCAGCATGTTATCCCCTTCCATGACTGTTAAGCCCAGTAGGAAATCAAACGTGTGCAGTAGTGTGGTAATAAGAGCAGAGGATTACTACAGGCATGATGAGGTGGAGGACCATAATGACTTTGAAATGTTGTCCAGTGCTGGTGAGAGTAGCAGTTTTTGTGGTGGTGGTGGTGGTGGTGAATGCAGTATGTCTAGTGCAAGTGGTACATCAACCCCGGTTTGCAAATCCGGAAAAATAACATCATTTCTGGGTTTGTCATCATCACCTGTGCAACCGTCTTCATCAAATGTCCACACTCCACCCCCTGTCAATGCCATTCATCACAGAGCACAACCATTTGTGACCAACAACACATACCATGTAAAACGTTTGTCAGCCCACGTTAGAGTGTTTTTGCGCATAAGCTGAAGTACCTCCCCCCCCCGCAATCATACAGTGTCATGCGAACTTAATGCTGTTGTAGCGGAAATGCTGACAATCAATCTTTTGCCCTTCTCCTTTGTGGAGAATTCTGGGTTCCGGCGGTTTGCTGCCCGTGCCTGTCCAAAATGGAAAGTCCCATCCAGGACATACTTTTCTACCTGTGCTGTTCCCGAGTTGTTCTGCACTGTCTCAGACTCAGTAAGACATGCCCTTCAACATTCCTCTTCTCCATTCATCCATTTAAGTATGGATATGTGGACAAGTGGCAAAACAGCAGGGAGTTCATATCTGTGTATAACTGCACACTGGGCGCAAGTGTCGGGGGTTGTTTGTGATGCTGGTAATGTGAATAATCAGTGCAGGAAGGTAGATTGTCGTGGTAGCAATCTTCCTGGAATTTGCCAGCATGCAACAATTGCTATGCACAGTGTGACCTGTTCACACACTGGTGAGAACATGTTGGACATGGTACTGACTGAAACTGACAGATGGCTAAACCCTCTGTCCCTAAGAGCTGGGTTCATAGCAAGTGACAATGGGTTAAATGTGGTGAAATGCATCACGAATGATGTGTTTTTTTCGTGTTCTATGCATGGCCCACTGTTTAAATCTTGTGGTTCAGGAGTTTCTGCAGCACCCTGACATAAAGGAAATGCTGACTATTGCACAACGTATCTGCTCTCACTTTTCAAGATCTGAAAAGGCCCGTAACCAACTGCGGCAGTTGTAGATACAAAAGAGACTGCCTCAGCACCGCTTGAAGCTGGAAGTTGTCACCCGATGGAACTCCACATTATACATGGCAGAGAGGGTGTATGAACAATACAAAGCCATCACAGAATATCTTGTTATGCATACTAGCCATGACAGTTCTGGGGCCTCCATGTCTATGACTACTGAACAGTGGTGCCTCATGGACTCTGTAATAACAATTTTGTGGCCTTTTGAACATGCCACACAAGCAATGAGTGGAGAGTATGCCTCCATTAGCCAATCAATTCCACGGCTGCAGTTGCTGAGGCAGACATTGGTGAATGTACAGCATAGCCTTGATGTTGCCGCAGACGGTGGTAGCAGTATGTTGCTGTAACACATGCTGACAGTATTGGACCAGAATCGTCACATTGTGAGCATTCAGCGTAGTGACAACTTTGCCATGGCAACAATGCTGGACCCATGATACAAACGTGGAATTGCATCAGTACTAGAGGGAGGGCCTGAACAGGTAACAAATATCAGTGGTCAACTGGTTCTCTTGGTTCATGGGGCTCAGAAGTCATGTGCCAAGGTTTGCAAACCTCAGCAGCATAATCCAGCTGAATGTGTAGCTGGAGGACCAACAAGCATATCATGCAAGGTTAAGGGGACTGCAGTTCCTGGTGGTCTGTCATCCAAAGTGGTTGGTGTCAACCCGCTTTGGGAGGCTTTGTCCCAAGTGGGATCCAGTGTGCCTTGACCAGGCCATGGACCCCTCAATTTCTGGAACCTAAACAGTTTTTCAGAAATGCTCTATACTGCAAGCGATCCAGCGTACCTTGACCAGGCCACGGACCCCTCAATTTCTGGAACCTAAACAGTTTTTCAGAAATCCTCTATACTGCAAGGGATTCAGCATGCCTTGACCAGGCCAAGGACCCCTCAATTTCTGGAACCTAAACAGTTTTTCAGAAATCCTCTGTACTGCAAGGGATCCAGCATTCCTTGACCAGGCCACGGACCCCTCAATTTCTGGAACCTAAACAGTTTTTCAGAAATCCTCTATACTGCAAGGGATCCAGTGTGCCTTGACCAGGCTATGGACACCTCAGTTTCTGGAACCTAAACAGTTTTTCAGAAATCCTCTATACTACAAGTTACTAGCCCTGACTTTTGGATTTTGGTACCAGTGGAAGCTGATTTTTGCTGAACACTTCTCTAACTACTGTATCTCCTCTGTCTCTAGTTGAATTTGTGTGCCAGGGTTTAATAATTTGTTTAATCCTTACAGTCATTTTAAGTTCTTAGTTGATATTAGAAGTGAATTGTGAGCCTTGACTGTGTAAATCCTTCTGCTGTCTGGCCTGCACTCTGTCTCCTGTCCAACCCCCAAACAGTGTGCTGTGCTCTCTGAACCTACCCACTTCTATTATTCTTTTTGTTCTGATGTAAAAAGCCTCCTCTTCCAGCCTTTAAAAATCCTGTTTTTCTACCTTATTTCAGGGATCCAGCATGCCTTGACCAGGCCACGGACCCCTCAATTTCTGGAACCTAAACAGTTTTTCAAAAATCCTCTATACTGCAAGGTACTAGCCCTGACTTTTGGATTTTGGTATCAGTGTAAGCTGATTTTGGCTGAACACATCTCTAACTACTGTATCTCCCTCTGTCTCTCTAGTTGAATTTGTGTGCCAGGGTTTAATAATTTGCCCTCCCCCACCCCCTCCTCCATGACTTGTTAAATGCATCTAAACCACTCCCCCTTCTGTGCACCTTTCTCCCATTGGCCATCTTGCCATACACAAATTTAAAGCTACAGAACACCTTCTAGAGTGTATTCCTGCCTCAGAGAACTACATCTCTAACTGCCCCTTGCCTCACCACTCCCTTCTCTCCCTTCATAAGGCAAACCAAGCTAATTCCCTCCTGCTACATTCCATTGTCCCTCTCTCCCTCAGAAAGATGAAGCTGGCACTACCTATTTATGGGCCATCTCCTATCTACTGCGCTGATTGACCGACTTCTGTGTGACAGTGCTGGCCTGCAATCAACAGTGCCTCTCTTCTTCTCTTCTCCCTCCTCCCCTGTCTTAACCCTCTTCACTCACCACTAGGGATAAGTCCACCCTGGGTACATCTCTATCATCCTACTCACTAAAGGAGAGCGCCTCCTTGGCCACTACCTGGTTAACCTCTCCTGGTCTCCTTCTATTCCCTACTGCCCATACATTCTCCTACTATCACTACTCTCCCTTGCTGGGGACATTGAATGCAACCCTGGCTCAACAAACTCCCATATCACCCCCACCTCCAGCATCTGGACAAATGCCCCTGGTCTTAAAATCGCACATATCAATGTCTGCATCCTTCCATCTAAATTCACTGACCTTGATGCTTGGATTGAGCTACACAAGCCCCATATTCTAGGACTCACTGAAACATGGCTAAAGCCACACCACACTGAAAACACCTTCAAAATACCTGGCTACTCTTACCTATGCCTCGACAGGCCAGGCAGGAAAAAAGGTGGCGGTGTGGCCCTGCTCCTAAGGGAACCCCTCTCAGCTAGCATTGTCCTACACTCCGACCCTTCCTCACCTAGTGAATGGCTACTCTCCGAATTGACCCTGGGGTCCTGCAAGAAACTCTATATTGGCTGCTGCTACAACCCCCCCACGAATGGAACCATTGGACTCATCAGCCTCCTCCAAGGCCTGAGCTCTCTAACTCTCCATAGGGAATCTATCCTTCTTGGCGACTTTAATCTAAACTGGCTGAGCTGCCACCAGCCTGATTATGTATCCCTGTTAAAGCAGCCAACCTGGTGCAGGTGATCACTCTTCTCACCAGACTTAATCCACGCTCAGCCACCTAGACTTTACTAGACTGGATCCTCATAAACAGGGAGGACAGAGCATTACATGCTGGCACCATGGCTAACTCTGTAAGTGATCATTCACCAACCTATCTCCTCTGGTCTTCCAAACTAAAGCGCCCCCACCCAAATACCTATCTCTAAGAAATTTCAGCTGCCCAGTCTCCACAAATCTCCTCGAGGAGGCCCAGTTCTTGGACTGGTCCATGCTTTTTTCCCTTTCCAATGTAGCCATGGCAGTTTCCACATTTACCCAGACTCTACTAACACTCCAGGACCGCTTTTTCCCTGTCACTACCAGATGGGTCAGAGGCGGGTGCTCGGCTGGGTTCTAAAGACCTCCTAACCCTTTATGAAGGCCAGAGACCACGCCTGGTCCACTTTCAAAGCAACCCCCTCCTGCCCTCTGGGATGCTTACAGGCACATGAGGAACAAATGTAAACAACAGGCCAAATTTTGAAACAGACCCACTTCTGCAACCTGCAAAGGCCAGCCTTGAGACCCTAGAAAATTCTGGGACTCAATCAGCTCCTCCTAAACCTCCGCTCAGCTACGCTGCACCACATCTCAACTCCCAGGATGGGCTGCTTACCAATCCTCACGATGTGGCCAGTGTCTTCAACTGTAAGTTCACCAGCTTATCCATGTACCTAAATAAGCTGCCAACTGCCCAACCTCAAAGCCCGGCCCTAATATCTGACACACTGCCATCCTCCTCAGCCTGCCACTCACCTGCAAATACCCCCATCCTATTTTAAAGCCCTCTCCATACATGATACAGCTGAAGCTACTCAAACATCTACCTAACCACGGCTCCTCCAGATCTGATGGCTATCTCCAGTCTTTTTTAAGTTGATCTCTTTGGCGATCATGCCACTCACCTTCATCTTTAACTCCTATATTTCCACCTCCTCCATGCCTAACCCATGGAAGATAGCTAGGTTATCCCATTCTTAAATCCAGTGACCCCAAATCCTCTGACAATTACAGGTCCATATCCATCCTCCCTCATCTCAGTAAACTACTCAAGAGGCAGTCCACAATCAGCCCACTGAGTACATGACAAATACACCTCTATACAACCAACAGCATGGCTTTCACAAGAATCATTCCACCGCCACTGCCCTCACTCTACTGACCGACCACATCCTCTCTAACATGGATAATGGTAAGCCACCAGGCTGTCTTCATCGACCTCTCAAAGACTTTTGACATGGTTAACCATGCTTTCCTTACCTCAAGCTTAGCCTCCTTGGTTGTTCTCAGAAAGTCACAGCTGGTTACTAGCTACCTTACTGATCACTCACAATTCATGTGTATTGGTCAAACCTGCTCCCCACCCTGCCTGTCTCTGTGGGGTCCCTCAAGGCTCAATTCTGGATCCTCACTTTTCTCCTTATTCGATAATGCACTTCCCTTCACTGCCTCAACTGTAACTCTCTCCCTGTATGCTAATGATCTTGTCCTCTTCAACAGTGACAAATCCAGCCACAATTTCCTCAGTTCTCTCTCACAACTATGCTGCCCACAGCTGGTTCTCAAAAAACCTCCTCTTAGTAAATGCCAAAAAAACTAAATCCATGCTGTTTGGATCTAAACCCTTCCTGGTCAAAACTAAAAGCCAGGCCCCCTTATGCATTCTCACCCCAGATGGTACAGCCCTGGAGGTCGTCAACACCTACAAATACTTAGGAGTATTGCTCGACCCCTCCCTCACCTTCAGTGAGCATGCAAATTCCCTTGTCAGAAGGTTCCATCAAAAGTTAGGTGCCACCTATAGATTCAGGCAATACCTTATCCCTGAAGCTAGACTAGCCATTGTCCAGGGTAATCGTCTCCCTATTCTTGACTACTGCTCCCCTATTTATGCCAGGATCTCAGCTACTGCAATGACTAAACTCTCCGCTGCCTACAACAGTGCCTGCCACTTTGCTTTATTGGCCCCATTCTCCACACACCACTGTACCCTCTATAATACCCTTGGATGGCTACTGCTGCAAGGTCACTTTGACCTAGCCTTCTGCTGCATGGTGGACAATGTCATCTGCCTGGCTCCAGAATCCTCCCAACTGCCCTTCTGAAAACCCGAACACTCCTCCGCAACCTCCGCTCAAATGGTACTTCCCCTCTAGCTGTTCCTAGGGTATCCACCAACATGGGTAGCAGAGCTTGGTCTGCAGCTGTCTCTTTGCAGTGGAACAAACTACTGGCCAAACTCTGTTCCACTGACACACACTCCAGTTTCAAGTCCCACCTTAAAGTCTGGTTCTTGGAAAACTCATTCTGCCGATGCTCCCAGGGGTCTCACACCAACCCACACTAGTCAACTCCCCAGCCCAGGGGTTACCCACTTACCCAAACTAGTCAACTATCTTGCCTACAACTGTTATATTGCATTTTTCACAGTAATATTTGACTTCCTTGCCTGTACGTATTGTATATACATTTTTTACTGAGTATTCTGTGTATTACTTGCTCACTGGATGATGCAGTCTCACGTTGTACACTGTGCCTATGATTTGTTTGTTTGTATCAAGTCTTCTCATGTCTGATATTGAAACCTTGTATTCACTGTTCTCAGATGGACCTATGCATAAAACCTGTATATTGTGTCTATTATTGTTGCTTGTATGAAATCTGTTTCATATGTATTACTGTTACCTTGTACTCCACTGTCACCCTGTGCCATGTGTTATGGCCTGGGTCATGCCTGAAAACAATCCCTGGGATCAGTGCACTCACCCGGTTATTAAAGTCATAAATAAATAAATAAAAATATTTGTGACATCAATGATTCTGGGGAACAGGCTGATGCATGAACAATCAGACTTAGTACGTTGCAGAGAATGGTTGAGTCATATTGTCTGAAAACAGGTTGGGCATCAGACAAGTGAAGATCCTCTTTTGTACTGGAGTGGAAAGGTCAGTGAATGGCCAGAGCTGACTGCAGTGGCACTGAAGTACCTCACATGCCCACCCTCCAGTGTAAGTGTTGAGAGGGTATTCAGCTCAACAGGTGCAATAGTCAGGGATCGTCAGACAAACCTGTCTGCTGCAAATGCTAGTTTGCCAACATTCATTAAAATGAATGAGACGCACATACCAGCACAGACTACAGTCTCGGTATTCATACCCCAGCCTAGTCATGGTGGTCTTGCTGATGTGGAAATGGAGCATCCTGGTGACACTGGTAGTGGCTGCCTGAAACGGCCTACCACTGATGTAGATGATGACACAATGGAGAAAGAATTTCCCAGTGGTCAGACTTCAGACATCGATGACTGTGAGGGCAATTTTCTTTATGAGGATGATGATGTGGTTAATGTTGGCAGGTTTTAACTGCAGTATTTAAAAGGTGGTGTGCCCCCCACCATGGACCACCACCACTGGGACTGATGTTATCCAAGTCTGCTGCCACCATGAGGCTGTCTGCCCCCATGGACCACCACCACCACCACCAGGACTGATGTTATCCAAGTCTGCTGCCACCATGAGTCTGTCTGTCCACCCCGGACCACCACCACCACCGGGACTGATGTTATCCAAGTCTGCTGCCACCATGAGGCTGTCTGCCCACCCCGGACCACCACCATCCAGACTGATGTTATCCAACTCTGCTGCCACCATGAGTCTGTCTACCCATTATGGACCACCAGTCTACCAGTGCACCACCACCACCAGCTTCTTAATATTTAAACCATAAAGTGAGTACGTGCACTCATGTTTGTTATGCTGCCTCACTTCCTTAAGTTGGCTGGTTTTTTTTTTTCTGTAGCTTTTCAGAGCTGCAGTGGCAAAGCACATACAGTACACTTATTTTGTTTCTTTTGCAGGAGAACAAAAACAGGCTCCATCACTAATATTACTCTTTGGAAAAGATGTTGTAGCTATACCTTACAGAGAGGAAGTGATGTAATGTCCACGTGAAATCCATTCTGGTAAGTATGAAGATTTTATTTCATCCATTTCATTGCTTTGTAAAGAATGCTGCAAATATTGCAAACAACAGGTTGTCTTAGTAGTTGACAAGAGTGTCTCTGAAATGTAACTTAGTTGACAATAGGGATTGAGATTTGAGAACCAGGGAGGGACACATAACAATGTAGTTGTAACTTTTAAGAAGTCATTCATTTCTTTTTTTAGGAAAATTCGTGATACTTTGTTGTTCTGTCAAAGTGACCTTATCCCAAAAAGTTCATCAACATGATAAGGCACACCCCTCCCAGACCCGAGCTTGGGCACACATGCAACACGCAGAGTCATTTCATTCGACGACCATGACCATCATTAAGAACCGGACTCCAGAAGGATGCTGATGAAATCTGTGAAGAAATAAAAAAATAAGAAACCATTACAGACAAAACTGAAAATATGATCCCCCCTCCCAAAAAAAAGAAATACTTACCTTCATGTGCTTGAGAGTTATCCATTTCCATTTAAGTGCAAAATTTTCTCATTGAGCACTGGATGGTGCACAGCAACAGTTCAGAGATGGAGTCACCAGTGTGTGATGCAGAACAATAGCATGAGTACATGTCCATGTCAAGTTCAACCCTCCTCATCATCACCTACAAAATACACAACTATGTATATATATATATATATATATATATATATATATCTACTCACCAAGGCTACTATTACTGTACATCCAAGGGGCACCTTTCAATCCAGTTGAGATGATCACTTTTCACTTTTCTGCATCAAGGAGGATGCATTGTGGGCCTGCAGAAAAAATCTGGGGACTCTGTGCCACCACTGTATGCATGACTGAGTGCGCCATAAATTTTGGGGGACTTTGTATGTGCTGAAACAGTCTAATTTCACTGTGTTACCACTTGTCAATTTTCTGCACACAAGGATGATGCATTCTGGGCCTGCAGAAAAAATCTGGGACTCTGTGCCACTTTTGTGCACATGACTGAGTGCGCCATTAATTCTGGAGGCCTTTGTATGTACTGAAACAGTGTCATTTCACTGTGTTACCACTTGGCAATTTTCTGCACACAAGGAGAATGCATTCTGGGCCTGCAGAAGAAATCTGGGACTCTGTGCCTCCACTGTGCACATGACTAAGTGTGCCATTAATTCTGGGGGACTTTGTACGTACTGAAACAGCCTAATTTCACTGTGTAACCACTTGACAATTTTCTGCCCACAAGGAGGATGCATTCTGGGCCTGCAGAAAAAATCTGGGACTCTGTGCCACTTTTATGCGCCTGACTGAGTGTGTCATTAATTCTGGGGGACTTTGTATGTACTGAAACAGTCTCATTTCACTGTGTTACCACTTGTCAAATTTCTGCACACAAGGTGGATGCATTTTGGGCATGCAAAAAAATTATGGGGACTCTGTGCCACCACTGCGCACAGGAGTGACTGCTCAATAAATTCTGGGGGACTTTGCATATGGTGTGACAATACCATTTCACTTCCTTAGCACATGTCAATTTTCTGGACAGAAGACAGATGCATTTTGTGTGTTGTGATTGTGAGCACATAATGTCATACTTAAATTATAAATTAAAGCAGCATTGCAACAATGTGCTGACAATTTTGACCTATCGTTTTTATGCTATTTTACATCGCTGCAGGCGACGCCGCCAGTGCAGGCCACTAGTTACCTGATGACTTGTATGATACCCTTCTTTTCTCAATTTGTGTCTGCTTTACTACTTTTTCTCATGTCTGAGAATAAAAAAGGAGCACGCCATTTAATATTGTTCTGACCAGGTTCTTAGCACTATTTGCAGATGTTTTTGAACAACTATTTTTCTGTGATTTCATAAAACACTAACTGCTGCATAATTGTTAATTTGACATCAGAAATAACAACAGAAATAATATATAACAACTGATGGAGAAAAATGGCGCAAAATACTGATGAAGACCTGGTCTGCACCATATTAAAAGGAGTGCCCCTTTTATTATCTCACACATGAAAAAAAGTACTAAAGCAGACTCAAATACTGGAAAGAATAGTATCATACAAGTCAGGATGTAAGTAAAGTGGCAATGTAAAATAGCATTAAAAGTGTGGGTCAAAATTTTAACAGATTGCTGCACTGCTGCTTTAAGGAGATTCACCAAGTTACATAGTTATGGATGGTACACACCAGTATATTGGTGCCTAACCTCCAGGGAATCTTTCTTGCTCCACATGTCCTTAAATAGTGCAATATTTTTCTGGCAAAATGTTTCATAATTTCAATAAAACAGGTCGGAGGACTTCCATTCTGAAGAGCAGCCCAAGTTCTGCCACCGCGTTCAACGGCGTTGTGGTGAAGCATTAGGCGCGTTCAACTAACAAAGGCCTTGTTAGTGGAAACGTCATCCGCATTCTACCTAATAATATAACATAAAACTTTTGGAAAGCTGCCAGCCATTCACTATAATAAAAGCACGCCCTGTGCTCTCCTGGCATCATGTCATAGCATTGCTGAGCAAGTTGACGGAACTTGGGTCGATCTTCAGAACGGGAACTTGGGAAGTCTTCTGGGCCCTGGTTTACTGAAATTATGAGCATTTTGGCCAGAAAAGTATTGCACTATGGAATGTAAGGACATGTGGAGAAAGAGAGATTACCCTGGAGGTAAGTCACCCATATAAGGAACATGTATGACTGTATGTGCATGTATATATTTAAAGGGAAGCAGTCAGTAACGAGAGCTCCCAATCCTGACAGTCAAGGCTTACTCTGGTTAAGTTTTTGCTAACAAGCGGTGGCATTTTCTGCTGCAACACACTTTATTTTAAGAAAGAAAGGTCAGTGACCCAGAAGGATGCCAGATGCTATGGGGGCCACATTATGTGTAAAGGAAAGGTGCAGCGGAGATGCATCATGGGCTTCAAATAGTTTTGTATTGAAGTGCATGGTGCATCAAAGTTACACCTTTATGCATAATGGAGCCCCCATAGCATCTGCCATACTACCTGATCGCTGACGTTTATTTAGTATAATAAAGTATGTTGTGGCATGAGAAAAATGCTGCAACATACTTAAAAGGCTTAACCAGATGGTAAGCCTTGCAGAGGGCAGGATGCAGGCACTCCTGTTGCTGACGGCTTTACTTTAAACTAATACTGTGGCCTTCCCTCTGTCTGGTATGAAACAAACAAAACACAAAACTGTACAGCACTGGGGGGGCAGAAAACAAAACCTAACACTCGATCCCATGATGTTCCAGCAGCAGATGACGCATCAAAACTATTTGTAGCTGCTCTTGCTCGATCCGTTCTGTCTGTGCTGGACAGAACTCATCCTCTGATTATTTTCCTCCATCGCAACCCGCAGCAGTGCTACTTCTGACTGCATTGCAGGCATGGCAGACTCCCCTGCTATGGGTGGAAAGGCAGGTAGTGGTGGTGGTGAGGGTGGTGTTGGTGGCAGTGGTGGGGGTAGTGGTGGAACAGCAGCTGCTGCTGTGGCCCTCCTCCTGCTCTGGCGATGCACAGCAGCAGCACCCACTGCCACTGCCACAGAAGGGCCAACAGGTGGAAGCCTGGCCTGTTCTGTGGCATCCTGCCACTCCACCTTGTGGTGGTTCAACATGTGTGTCCTCTAGCCCCCAGTCCCCAGATGTGTCCCCCGGGGGCCACAGCACACCTGCACACCACAAAGTAGGCACACCACAATGCTCCTGTCCCCCTTAACACAGTTGAAAAACTGCCAGACTATTGAGCTGTGGGGGGGACCAGGAAAAACAGGGACAGATGGATTGCCAGCAGCAGTGTCATGCCCCTGGGGGGGCTCCACCTGCTGCTGTGGAGTGGGAGGTGCTGCTGCTGGAGCTCCTGCAGCTGGTAAAGATGGTGGTGGTGGCGGCGGTGGACTTTCTGGATGTGTCGGTGGCACTGATGGTGCTGCTGCTTCCGGGGGGGGTGGATGAAATTTTCTGGAGTGGTCCAGCAACACCCACCCACACTGACCCCCATGTGTCCGCACTCCCCTCTGTCCAACACAGGCCACAGACTGTCCCTGGTCCATAACTCTCCTTCCCTCTCCACTCTGACATGTCATGCGACGAAGACCAACTCACACACACACAGTCACACACAGACACATACACACACTTACACAAAACAAAACTTATAAAACAAATAAATCAGTCACAAAAAAAGAACTCAAAACAGTACAACAAAAACTAAAGAATAAGCTTTTCAAAAATCTGTTGGGTTTTATGATGTTGAAGCAAGTTAAACAACAAATACACACTCCTCTCCTACACTATCCTTCCTTCTCCTATCTCTGCAAAGGAGAAAGTGAAAGTATCTGCTGGTATGACTCAATTCCTGCCTGGCTGGCTAAAGCAGCATGTGACTTACAGTACTGTAAGCCATGTGAAGTGTGTGGAGGGGCTGCTTAAAGTGCCTATTGCTGTCATTCCACCTTACTTCACGTTAAGGCGCAATAACAACGCGGTGTCAACTCATTACGAAAAGGCGAAGTGAGTACTCCTCAATGTCTACTTCGCATAGCCTGAAACTAACGCGAAGTGGGCACTTCATGCTCACTTCACCTGCGAATTTTAAATTTGCTGCATCACTAGGACTGGGTCATCCACCAGCACCACTCCAACTTCTGACTTCTGGTCTTGATCTCCTTGAGAGCTCCATCAAACCATGGAGGTATCAAGCAAGAAGACCTGGGTTGTATATGGGCCAGTGTGATGGCATTGAGTGCCTTGGTAAGAGCTCCATTGTAGTCTGCAACCATCTCACCCTCATTGACCTGGAATTGCATAGCACTGCCTGAAGGGACTAGCAGTGACTGCTGGCACTCTAGCTACCTGCCCACACGGTCCAGTGGGAGCCCTGGGGACATCCCCATTGTAGGCTGCAACCGTCTCACCCATGCCAATTGCACAGGCAGCACTCATGCAAGAAAATTCAACTACTGCCAAAAGTCCTTCTGGGGACAGTCCCCTTAAAGGGTGATAGTGGATCATCTCAATAGGAGGGTGACTGTCGGTGGAGGAGGTCCCAAAATGAGAACTCCAAAGTGCAGTGATCAGGCCAAATGACCCAATCAATTCTGATGTCAGTAACATCAAGCCCCAGCAAGAATACTAAGTCCAAGGTGTGGCCACGTTGATGGGTTGAAGCGGTAATTACCTGTGTCAGGCCAAGATGTCATTGTCTGGAGTAGGCTGTAACTGAAAAGCCATGACTCATCATCAATCCAGTCATTGAAATCCCCCAGAATTAGCCATCTAAGGAACTCCAACACCCAATTGGTGATGAAGTCTACTACCTCCTGCAGGAATTCTCCCCCCAATCCTGGAGGATGATAAATGAGGAGGATCCTGCAACCTGCAACCTGCACCTGGACCCCCACGCACTGTCACACATTCAAAGAATGAAGTATAACCCACTGGGTGTAGATAGAATTTCAGGTTGGATCTAAAGCAGATGGCCACTCCCCCACCCATGCGTTCCCTCCTCAGGCAGTGCACCACTGAATACCCGGCAGGGACCAGTGCCTCTAATACTAGTCCAGCATCATCCCCCAACCAGGTCATAGTGATGCAAGCCAGGTCAACCGAGAAAATCAAGTCCACTATAACAGCGGTCTTGTTCCTCATTGACTTGGAATTGCATAGCACTGCCTGAAGGGACTAGCAGTGTCTGCTGGCACTCTAGCTACCTGCCCACATGGTCCAGTGGGAGCCCTGGGGACAGAAGCAAACAAACTGGGCCTCTCTCGAGGTTATGTCTTTCTCCAGGGCATCTTCTATTCCATACCAACCAGATATTATTCTCTTCAGCTATACCAGCAGTACCCCACTGCATGCCCCTCTACCACCTCACAATACCCACCTCCCGTCAATGACATACTGCAACCACCAAGAGGGGAACATCCTCAAATGGGCAGAGGCCACACAGCAGGGACGCAGTACAGGTTTTATGAGGGGCCCAAGGCCTAAACACATTTCTTACTCTCACGCTGTTCAATTAATTATAATTAAAACACTATCAAAGTTACCAAACTAAAGAAAAAATCCAAATTAAAACACACATTCACCAACCACTCTCTAAATACAAACCAAAACCCCTTACCACAAACATACCACAGCCACTCAATAACTAAACCCTCTACCTCTTACCCGACCCTTGCCACCCACCAACAATATACAGTGTGAATAAAAAAATAAACCATGAATAATGGGAAATCAGATATTGCAGCAAGTGTACAATTGAATGTGCTGAGAAATAAAGTTCTTGCTCCTGAATGAGCCTGCAATGTTAAACAGATATATTGCATCATATGAATAAAATTGTCCAAAAGTACACTAAGTTCCAGCAGAAGAGCAACTCTTTAGTCTCAAATCACCCTTAATGGTAGATAAGGTTCCAAAATAGAGAAGAGGTAGAGCAGTGCTCACACCACCACCCTGCCTACATGTTCAATAATTTCTACCTACTGGTATATGGTCAGAAACAATATGGCACCTTTAAGTTTTTTGCTTCTCTTATACCAAACTCAGGTCACAGAGGTAGAAAAAGTCAGATTTCTTACCATCTGTCACGGCATATATAAGACTGCAGTGAACCAAAATGCTGCTCTCATCATTGTTTCTAGTAAAATGCACTATTACAGTCTTGGGTAAATGAATCAATGCAGCTACTTGAAGCTTACAGTCAGGAGTCTTTCTGCTGCAGCTATACATTCTAGTTGGCACTGCAGAGGAAGGAGAGATTGGATTTTCTTAGGATGAACAACACTTCCACTACTTTACCTCCCAGTTACTCCAAACATTACTCCAAACACTCCTCCTCGAATGACTGCTGAAACGCACCCATAATGCCTTCTTCTCAGGCACTCAGTGCCAGCGTTCTTTGTTGTTGTGATGTTCCAACCACTAGATGATCCGGTCAGTTCTTGACTACAGCCTGGTGAGAAAGGAGCCCCTGGTTATCCCAGGATGAAACAGTGCTTCCACCACTTCCCAGTTACCCCGAACACTCCTACCCAAGTGACCACCAACACACACCTCCAATGCTGCCCTCACAGGAACTGAAAAGTCAGTCCTTTGAAGATATTATTTCTGTATTTAATGTTCCAGCCTACACTCCAGGCTGTCCAATGTAACAGGTGATATCTAACAAAGTAACCAGCTCATGAATCTCCTTGCATGAGCACAGAGCAGGGGAGAGTAAATTTAGCTAACTAGGAAAGGTGAGAGGAGGCTGTTTAGAAGGATTTGTTTGACAGATCATCTTTACTGATTGCTGCTAGTAAAGCAGGCCCAGATACATAAATCCATCTCTAATTTTTTTATCCCTGTGAGTGAAAAGTAAGTGAATTAAGCTACTGCAATGATACAGTGAAACAGGAGATAGATTTTTAAAGATCTGGGTCATGTTTTCAGTCTTATTACGCTACTTGCAACATAAATGCTAGGTCACACAAAAGAAGAGCTAACGTTTGCTTCTAGTCTTGCAAGTTGCAATAATGTGTTAATTCATGCATCAAGAATGATGCAATCAGCTGCTGTCAGGTACTAGAAACTATGAGAGAAACATCTAGAGGAGAAAGTGGTTTAGGGAGGAAAGGAGTAGGAACTGGTTCCAATATTCCCATTCCACCAAGAACTAGTTCTGAAAGTGCTGGTGGTGGAGAAGGGGTGAAGACAGGAACTGTGAGATATAGTGGTGGGCCTAAGACTAAGAGAAGGACTATGGCTAGATGAATGACAGTGTATGATTAAAGAATTCCACTGGTTACGGTCCTACTGGAAGATGCTTTCCAAGCCAGTTATCCAGGTCATCCAGTGCATCTGGTGATGAAACGTCCATGCACATCCAGAAGCACAGTGTTCTACCCCCCTTCCTCCTTCCAGTGCTTCCAGTTCCTCCACCTGGGATGCTGGAGATGCATTCAGGTTTTTAAGCACAATCCTACTTCCTGTCATCTCATATAAGTAACATAACAGCTTCCACCAAAACCACCTGTAATGTGCGTGGGTGTGGAAATTGTAAGTCTACACTGAAGTATTATATAATGACCCTGCCCCAATATTCTGCACTGACAGTAATACCACTACCACCCAACCAAGTGCTACTGCTCACTCATTAAATACAGCAGGTGGCATTTGGGGCTGGCATGGACATGACAGTATCTTGTCACCAGAGGAAAAAGTACAGCTGTTGATGGGACAGGGATGAGGCAAGGCAATGTTTAAATGAAGCTGTCAGTTCTACAAAAGCAAATCAGCTGTACAGTCAGCTCCACCATGTCAGATTATGGAGAGTGCTAGTGAAGAGAATAGCTAAGTGTAGCTGTCAGAGCGCTATCCTGTGACTTGCATTATAGAAAGTGGGTGCCTACCGGAACAGCGACCCACTTTTGGTGCATGTCAACAGGGCGACGGCATAGGGAAGGTGACCAGATGGGAGGTAGGTGAATGGCGATGAGATGTCGCTGTATGTACACACGCATGGGTGGGGGAGTGAGCATGATGAGTGAGGGGCGGGAGGGGGGAGGGTTTGTCAGGGGTGGTGTCGCGGTGAACTGCCAAGCTGGCTCCATGGCATGGGGTGTGGGTGTTGGGTTGGGGTGGCCAGGATCCTGGGTTTGAGTCCAGGCATGGGTGTATTTTGTTGCACCTGTCCCAAGTAGTGTTTTATTTTTTGTACAATTTGCACCGCCCGACATGCACCCCAGTCCAACACCCACACACCATGCCATGGAGCCAGCTTGGCAGTTCACCACAACACCACCCCTGACAACCCTACCACCCCTGGAGTTGAGAATCCTAAGTCAGGGGTGTGGGGTAGCCCTCATGGGGGTGCTAAACAGCTTTCTGCAAGACATAAGAATCCATGTCCATTGCACTGTTTTGTTTTGCACTGGGGTGTACATTGCCGAAATTGAATTTTGATGATCTACGCTCACCAAAAGGACAACTGCCTTTTGGCAACGCTTTTATGACAAAGAACTGTCAGAGCAGGGGCATGAGAGTGAAGATGTTGGAACAGGGAAGCAACTGAGGAGGAAAGAAAGGATGGAGATGCACATGAATCATGAAAAGAGTAACATAACTGCTAGATATGAAATAATGAAATGAATAAAAAATGAAATAATATTCCAAGGAGACCTAAGTTCAAATCCCAGCTGGAACACTTCATGTCTAAATTCAAATTTGTGGTAGTCTGCACATCCAGAAAGATGCCCACTGAGACTTTGTGCTCTGCTAGACCTGATGTGCCACTGGTCCCTCCATGCTACTGTCTATGTGTGGCTGAAAACCTTGCATGGGTAGCATGGGACTGTAGACCACACCTTTGAATTGCACCTACATGAGCATGTAGTTCCGCTACCTCTGATACATGCCTTGGGCATGTATCTGGGCCACCTTTGTTGAGTGGCCACTTAATCAGTTAAGATAAGCTGTCATGGCATGGTCATCATTCTTTACCTGACCCTCCCTATCATATCTCAGGGGGCAATCCATGTCTTTGGCCCAGGCACTCTAGCAAGGTCTCGACCCTATTTTGCTTTTCTCCTACTTTGCCTCCTGCCAAAGCCGCTTGAGAAGAGCTCATTGATCTGTAGGAACCCTCTATAGATTGGGCTGCTGCTATTGTCATCCCTGTTTCCCCTTCATCTACTTCTAAATCCACAGTGCATACTCCTCCCCGCAGAACTGCTGTGGCTCTAACAAATGAAGATTCCTTACAATCTCTTCCCCTACATCCTGAGGTGCCAGATGGTCTGCATCAAGGGATGGCCCCTAATTGATGGGCTACTAAATGACTTGTACTATATAATGGCTACACTGTGAAAGCATGTATGTTTTTGTTCCTTTCTCTATGAGTGTGCAGGTGCAGTCTAAGCTCCTACCTTTGTCTATTTCTTTCTTTATTTCTGTTGCTCATTTTGGGCTCTAGTCTTTTTCTCTTCTCCCACCCTCATTTTTTCTCTGGCTAAGCTTCTTTCTCTCCTGTCTAGCCTGTCTCTTCTTTCTGCATCACTGCTTGTTCTACTCTCCAGCTGACCTCTTTTAGTTTCTGTGCCATGGTTTCTGGTCTTGCTAGTTCTTTGAACTTTTTTCCGTTGTGTTTTTTTTTTCTGTTGCAGAGGTTGGGTGAGCAACCCCAATATGTTTTTCTTTTGCATTATGGCTAAGGTGGGGTGTTATTGCTCAGAGAGCTTTGCTATATACAGTATACTCCCATTTGACACCCCTGTTTAGGCACATGGAGGCCATGGGCCCTCTTCCAGCAGGTAACAGGTAGTGTATTTTGATTTTCTACTTTTGTTTTAGTTGTTACCTCTTCATTACCCTCTGTGTTAGCCTACTTATAGCTGTATTGTCCTATATTCTACTGGAGTTTCAGGTACAGTATATTGGCCCTTTCTCTAGGGCAGTTTTCACTGGTTCACATGTTATTATTAATTGTTCTCTTCAATATTTTACCAGAAGGTATTGCTCCAATCGATGTAGCGTTCTCAGGGTTAATCTTGTTTAGGCAGGGGTAATGACTGTTGTATTTGTTTGCTTGTATTACTTGGTGGCATTCTGCTTTGTAGTTTCATAGTTAGACTTCTGGTGATTATTTTGTTTTTAGGAAGATGCCTATTAATTGTCTTGGCTCTACAGTGCAGATGGTCTCCTGGAACGTGAAAGGGCTTAATCACTCTGTTAAACATACCAAAGTGTTACAACATTGAACTGCTCCAGGAGATGCACCTCACCGAGAGAACTACCCCATGGATGAAAAAGGGGTGGGTGGGTCAAATGGGGCGCAGTCCTGCCCCTAGGAAATCCAGAGGTTCAATGATATTGATCCATTGTGCCTTGCCCTGGAAAGTTATTGTGCAGGCAACCGACATGGACGGAAGATGGGTCTTGGCTAAGGTTAGTCACCCAGGTGCCTTTTTGCTTCAGTTTATGCCCCTAATTTGGATGACGCTAATTTTTTTCATTTAAGTCAGGCAATTGCAGTTGTGCAACATGAGTCCTATTGCCCTCTCTTGTTAGGAGGTGGATTTCAGCCTCATCCTGGAGCCCTTGCTGGGCATATCTAAGATCATCATGAATACACATCCAGCTTCCAGACCTGCTTTGGAGGAGCTCATGTTTGAATGTGGCCTGGTCATTTTGTGGTGTATCACACATCCAAAATCCCAGGACTACTCCTTTTATTCTAATGTATATGACTTCTTCAGTTCCCTCAAACACTGTCTGATTAGTGAGCTGGCAGCACTCCACACCGTAGACTACTTTTACAGTAATATCTTAATTTTTGATCATGCCCCTGGCATCCTCTGCCTGCAGCCTTCCATTTCTGAGTTGTATTCACTGTGATGATACTGTAATCCACTACTGTTGCAGGAGCCAGTATTCTGTGATTGGATCTGAAAGGAAGCAGTTTCATTTTGATACCAGTATCACCCCTGATGTGCAGCCGGGGGTTATCTGTGAAGTATTTAAGGCTTTCTTGAGTGACCGCATTATTGCCTACTTAAACTGTTAATGGTGGGAGACAGAGGTGGAGATTTCAGAGTTGACACATTTATTCCAGCTGGAGCAATGCTTTAAATAACAAACTTCACCCGACCCCTCTCTGCAGGCTGACATTGTGGGAGTTAAATATAAGCTCAACACTCCTCTTTCCCAAAAGACTGAATGGCAGCTTCTTCAGAGTGGCCATTCTTTTTGGGAAGCAGGTGAGAAAAGTGGAAAGCTTCTGGCTTATCACTTGTGCAAACAGCAGGCTGAATTCAGGATTCTGGCTCTGCAAAAACCCAACGGGTAGACTGCCATGTCTTGTCAGGAGGTGAATGATGTTATGAAACAATTCTACACCAAGCTCTATTCATCTGGGGTGCAATCTTCTGCTCTGTCCCAACTTCAGTCTTTCTTGGGGGATGCTTCTACCCCTCGGCTTCCACCCAAGTTATGGGATGATTTAGATGTACCCTTAACTGAGGCAGAACTTTTCTTGACAATGTTATCCTTTATGAAAATTAAAGCTCCTATTAGCTCATCTTTACTGTGGATATCAAATCTCTTTACACAGTGGTCTCCCACAATAATAGCCTGACAGCTCTGAAGCATTTTTTTGAATAAGCACAAACTTCAGAAGCCAACCCTACACACTGCTTTAACCCAACTGGCTGACCTTGTCCTTAAACTTAATACTTTTTCCTTTTAATAAAGCTTTTTTTTTTCTGGCATGTCAGTGGAGTTGTCATGGGTACCAGAATGTGTCCCCCAGCTTTGTCAATCTGTTGGTTGGAATGAGGAACAGTTCTTTCTGTCCTTCACAGGACTGTACCTGACCTCTACAAATGCTACATAGACTGACAAGTTTACCACAGTGCATCCTTCCCTTCAGTACACTGTTGAAGTGTCCTCCTCCACAATGCCTTTTCCAGATATCAAACTGTTGGTGCAAAATACTGGTTTGAAGACATTGGTTTATTACAAGCCGATGATTCACATAGCTTTCTTCTCCACAGCGCCTTCCATCCCAAACATGCTAAGAATGGCTTCCATACTTCAGTTTTTAGACTTTGTAAGTCATGCAGTGAAAATGATTTTGCTGAGCATGCTCAAATAATGCACAGTTATTTTCTATTAACAGGAGATATCTAACAAGCAAGGCAAAGTGCAGAATAAAGCTTGACCATTGGAGATCAGGGTGCAGCCGGGGGGTTAATCTGAAAGCACACAATCAAAAACACAGAAGATAGAACTGCATTCCAATGCCAAATAATGCTGAAGTCAGACTATACTGATGCAGGCTTAGTGATTTATTGTGCTGAAAGCAATATACTGTAGCAAAATAGCAAATGGTAAGCAAATCATGGAAGGCAAGCTCCAACCAGAAGCCCGGCACTTCAATCATATAGATCTTTGTCAGAGGGTGGGTTCTCATGATGAATCGCTTAAATACCACCAAACTGGTGATATCACAAGTCATCCAATTCTTAATGCTCACACGACATTAAATGCATACATACTGCAACCATTTAAAACAATACAAAACACATTTCAGCAATTCATTGGTACAGTGGAAAAACATCATCTCTACTTTTTAAATCACAGAGTGTTTGATTATTAAACAACAAACAATAATATTCTAGTGTTTAAATTCTCCTAGTGCAGTGACAGTAAATCATGATCAACCCAAAATTAATTAGATAAGAAGGTTCAAATACTTGTGCCCTGCTATTTAAGGGTAACATTGTATACAGTATAGCCATATCTAAAGCATTTTGAGCAAGCATGGCTAGAATAAAAGTGAGAAAAAAAGAGAAAAATGTAGAAGAACAGCTAGCAAGGGATAAAAGGAAGGGTGAAATAGAGGACCAAAAATGGGAGGAGGGCTGTTCCAGAGATGTCCAAAAGGACCAGGAGTTGCAAATAGTGAACTTAACACCTTATAAATTAACTGAATCTTATTATTTTTTTTATCTTTGTTTCACTCCGGTCACCGGCAATCTGGGCATCTCTCCGGTGGGGGCTCCCTCAGTGTTGCCTCTACCACCCACCATGCCCTTCCCCGACTGAGAAATCAGGTGCTGACTCCCCCCCCCTCCTGTGACCCCGAATGGGAGAGGCAGGACCAGAGAATGAAGTCAGGATCAGGTGGTATTGGGCATGTGGGCTAGCCACTGAGCCCCTGCCATCGCCTTCCAGAGCACCAGGATTTTCCACCTTGGTGTTTACATCCCTTGAGGTGTGGACATCCAATGAGCGTGTTCTGAGGGTGGACCTCAGCTGATGTCTTCCGTCACCTCTCCCCACTGTAACGGCACAATTCTGTGGTGGCCTCGGACTCCACCGGGGCCGCAGCAGAGCAGTGCATCCCCACTACCACCCCAGGAGAGGAGAACAGTCCTTCGGATGCTCAGTCTCTCCTCCACCACTGAGCCATGATGACTCAAGTCCACTCCCAAACACGGGTCACTGGTGTGGCACAAGGTGTGGCATCCAGCGCCTCAACCCTCAATGCCACTGGGCTGGCTTATAAAGTAACTGAATCGCAATGCAACTTGTTAAAAAATGGTTGTCCTTTGTGCCAACCTCACATTGGGACAAATTTAACATTTTGCTCAACCTGCATACATATTTTTGCAGAATCCATTTGGGAGATTTCTTTGCCTAAAATCTGCAACATGATTGGGTGATTGGGAGATCCAAGGCATCACATATCACATCTAATGATCATCCTTTAGGGGACATTACATCACAAATAGATGCTGCCATTTTGGACTTTTCAACAGAGGAGGAGTTTGCGATCCAAAATATGGGCGATCAATCAGCTGATGATGTAATGGCTCAGTGGTCACTAATTGACTGCTGAAACTATTTAGCTCTCGATGCTCTCCTCAATCAAGGAATTAAGAACTCCCCAGTGAACACATAAGGTATGTCAGAAACAGACAAAGATTAATTTTTGCTGAGATGCTCTAGACTGTTTAGTCTTGAACCAGACTTCTCATCATGCTTACCAAATCCTGCTATTGCTGCCTATAAAAATGGTGCTTAGGGAAGTGAATGACATTTTAAAGGTACATGCTTTTCAACACAAAAGTCTATCTGTGGGGGAAATGGAAGCATTAAACGACTTAGAAAATAATCCTGATATGGCTTTCAAAGCATTGTATGGGGGTTGGGGGTAATGTGGTAATTATGACCAGAGAGTCCTACAAGAATACATTTTTAGAACTGTTGAATGAAGCTAAGAATTTCAGAAAACTACCTGGTGATCCTTTACCTGCTTTGAAAAGGGAGCGTTTCACCTTGTTAGAGAATGCATGAGTTAATAAAACCATTATGAAAAAATTTAAATTTCTGTGGTTCGAGTTTCCAGTGACCCCACCATCTACAACCTTTACCATGTTACCCTTAAATATCAGTGGCACAAGTATATCTAATTCATTTTGTATTGATCATGGTTTCTTTCTGTTCACTGCACTAGGAGAATTTGAATACTGGAATATTATTGTTTGTTGCTTAACAATTAAAAACTATGTGATTTGAACAGAAGATATTATATTTTTCCTCTGTACCAATGAATTGATGAAATATTTTTTGTATTGTTATAAATGGTTGCAATACATATGCATTTAATGTCATGTGAGAACTAAGAATCAGTTGACTTGTGACATCACTGGCTTGATGGTATTTAAGCAATTCAGTCACTACCAGGACCCGCCCCTGATGAAGATCTACATGATCGAAGTGCTGAGTCTTCTGGTTGGAGTTTGCTTTCCATGATTTGCTTGCTGTTTTGTTATCTTGCTTTGAGCACAATAAATCATTAAACCTGAACCAGCATATTCTGACTTGAGCATATCTAGCATTGGTGTGCAGTTCTAACTTCTGTGTTTTCAGTTGATACCTAAAAAGCACAATGGACAGAGCATTCACCTGGGTCAATAATATGCACTGTAATCTTGACCAGTGCAGGAGAGAGAATCTCATGCATCAACAAAAATGCATTCCACTAGTGCTGCCCTTCCATTCTGGTATATTTTCTTTTCACAGTACCATCACTTGAACTTCCTTATTCTGCAAACTGACCCAAATATTGAAGCTTCCTTTATAGAGCCACCAATTGCCTTCCATAGCTGACAACTCATCCTTTAGAATCTCCTGGTACAGTATGCAGCCTACATTCTCCTAACAACCTCTTACCTTTTTTTTTTTTTTTTAATTTTCTCTTTTGTGGTGCAGCCTGCTATGATAAATCTGCCCAGGTCATGGCCTCCTTCGCTCCCACTCTAACATGAGCCATGACTCAGATACTCCCTGGATTGCGCCTAGGGTGGTGTAGCAGCACCCAAGTGCCACGCCAATGGCATAGGTCCAGGAGTTGGCCTGAGAGCTCATTAGAGTGGAGGGGCAGACATCCTGGTAGCAGGCTGCAAAATGTTTTCCCCTGTAGGCAGGGGCAGGGACATGCAATGATGTCCAGCGTCCACCCCACCCCTGAGATTAGCGTTGATGATTTGTGACATACCCAGCCTCTGCTGGGTGTCGCCCTTGCACCAATCACTCACCATCCTCCTCCCTGGAGAAGGAGAGCAGTCGTAGGATGCTCAATTCTTCTCCCCTGGCCATCCCTCTGGCACCCTGGATCCATTCCCAAACCCAGGTCACCGGCATCGCAAGCGGAAATCCAAACACTGCGCTGAAGGGTCGGCCCTAACAACCTCTTCCTACCAGGTACCAAAGCTTGCAACAGAACTTGCTATTATACCTGTAAATTTATTTCTAGTGTCAGTGAAATTCAAGGTCTTGTGGGTGTTTTCACAAAACCCAGGAGTTTTCATGCACTTCCAGTAATGTGATACATTACATTCCTTGCAGGAAATATGCAGCTATCTAAATCAATAAAACTGACAGATGCCTGGTTGACCGATTCAGGGAACATTACAGTGCAGTCAGGTATGAAGACACCGATTTACCCACTGTATCCCACTTTACCTCAAGGTACAATAATGTCAATGATCTTTCTGTTTTTGTCCTTCAGCAGGGTTTCCAGGATACTGACCTAAGAAAAAAAAAACATAGACACTAACCTCATCATCCATCTTGGATCCCAGCAGCTATCTGATTTAAATGATAGACTTATTTTCTACTAACATATTTCATCCACCTTTTGGTTTATCACTGTAGTCTATCTTTTTACCCCAGCTCCATCATATCTTGGCTTGCACATGTGCATGGTATGTTTGCATGTGTTGGTATGCCTGCACACTCACGCCCAGTGTGTATGTGTTGGGGGGGATGGGGTAGGCATACTCACATGGATATTCTAACCATACGTAAACATCTACTTTCATGCTTTAAATATGTATCTAGCTCTGTCTCCTTCCCCACATTTGTCACCTTTTGGCCTGCTTACTAGGCCCTGTTACTATGCATTTTCACTCCTGTCATCACCATTTTTGTTCTCCAGATTTCTTTATGACCATGAGTGCTAGTGCTCTGTGGCAGCATTTTCTGATTTCTGTGGCAGGGCTCCTAGGCCTCTGCAGCAGCATTTTCTGATTTCTGCAACACGATTTATTAATTTCTGTGGCAGAATGAAGTCTTGCCATTGGCTAAAATATGATATGATATCACTGATGACATCACATGCCAAGCATAGAGGGGCTTCAGGATGAACAAGATGGATAGGAGCCTGGCACTATGAAAATTGGTATATCTGAAAGAAAATTCAATAAAACAATGAATTGTGCAGCACTATATTAATTCTGCTGCATGATGCAAATTCTGCAGAAAATTCACAACTGCAGACTCAGAGAATTCCAGGGGCCTTGCATATGACCTTGCTGCTATCACTTGTGCTCCTAGAGCCTTTCCTATTTTCTTTCCTCACATATACAGTATATCTCTCATTTCCTTTACCTTTCCACTAACGTTGCTTTTTCTCTTTTAGATAATTTCGAAGAAGACCTAGGGTTGAAATATCAATGTTAACTCTATTTTCTGTTTTCAGCGCAAAGTCAGCCATAACCTTTTTTGAACTAGCCAGCAGGACAAGTTGATTCAAAACTGCCTAATCTGCCGATGTTTGCACTAGTCTACAATTATAAGAGAACATTTTGATCATTTATACAGGAAAAGGAATATAGGAGGCAGTATGGTACAGTGGTTTAAGGCTCTGAGCTGCAAACCTGGAGACCTGGGTGAATCAATGCAAGCCAAGAAATACTCTGGTCATTGCACATTTGTCCTGCTCCACATTGCTTCCTAGCCCAGCAAAAAAAACAAAATCTGGTCAGATCCACCACGGCTGCATAATGAAGTTATTGAAGTTGTGTGGAATTGTTAAGGAGGTATGGAGAAACAACACAATGATTTGTAAGTAGTACAATTTTTTTAGTTTCTGTTAAAGGAAGGCATACACATTATTAGAAAAATTTATGGAGGTGTACATTTTAATGGAAGCAATAGGAAGCAATATAGGTTTACAAAGGAACCCCAGAGCAAAAGCTACTGAGTTATGCGTTATCCCAGATAATATTGGCTGGACAGCCACATTTTAAAGACAACACAATTGCACATACCACAATAATGCAAAGCATCATGGGAAACATACAGTATGCAAATCCCCATGATGGTACAGAAGGCGGCGGTACATGAAAAAGTAATGGCTGGCGTATGTTCAGCCTTGGGATTATTTACACTGTTTTTTTTAGAGAAACAGTGTTTTTCATGAGGTGATGTAAGTTATATTTAAGCAATGTGTTGATGTCAGGAAGTCAGGTGTAATGATGGACTGTTGGCAGAGAAAATGTGATAATAACTTTCAGAGGGGGTTGCTTTTGATAAGGGCAAGGTAGTTATGCTTGTGATAATGGGAGTATTAGGAAAGTATGAGGTCTATGCAGAAGTGGAGTACTAATATGCAGTTTCATAAGCATGTGCTCAGAGTGCAGGCAAATGTGATATGCAGGTTTGTTTTAGAAATAGTTAAAATAGCGATACATGCAACTGATAGAAAGATAGATAATTACAGAGACATATAGATAGAGAGAGAGACAGACAGACAGGCAGAATAGGAATGGCAGTGAAGTATTGATGTGACGCCAACCCCATCCTCACCATTCAGAGATGGACAGGCATTGGGGTGTGCCTTTGGGTCGTTGCCAGTAATGCTCATGCCATTTCACCTCACCCTACCCTACAGACACAGACAAGTGTCAAGGTGTGCCATGGGGTGTTCAAGCTTTACACTCTCCCCATTCCATAAGGAAATACACTGAAATGGGTACAGTACTGTATAAGAAAATGGAGTGAACTTTGGGGCTGAAGAGTCAAAGGCACACCTTGATACCTGTCACTGCCTGCAAGGTGGGATGGGGGTAGATTGGCGTGAGCATTACTGTTGACAATCCCAAGTCACACCCTGATGCCTGTCAGTCCCTTACAGGGTAGGGTGTTATGGTCAGAAACCCTAATGCCCTGGGTGTTGCTATTTGACTTCTTAACTTAGCAACAGCAATTAATTCATTACATTATAAGGACAAGTAAATGTTTTTACTACATTTACAGGCAGTTACATAAACTTAATTTTCTTCAAAGAATAATTTAAATTTAGTAACAGTGGTAGTACAAAGCAGTTACCCAGACAACTTGAAAACTATAACTACTTTATATTGTACATTGACACTCCATAAGGAGCTCCTTTTTTTTTGACTCTGTTTTTATCTTACCGAGAACTGGAACTCTCTCAGGCAATCCACACACCATCCGCTTCTACTGCCCACTGTGACTATCTACCCCCTCAAAGGTGTTAACATTCCCCAAGGGCCCCCAGTCCATACCTACAGGGAGAACAAGGGGTGGAGGCAGAGGTCCAGTGTTGGGCGTGTGGCAGTCGAGGCACTGGAAAGCTTTCACCTATCTGGCCCTTGGGGAGGCTTTCTCCTTTTTGCTGAGGTTTCCCCCTCCCAAGCGTGGGCACGCCCAAATAGTCTGGCAAACGGAAACCCTACCAGCATTGGCCATGCCAGTATGTACATGCCTGGCTTTCTACAGTGCCTCCAGTCTCCACTGGGGATCACTGGTTCTCAGGGCTACCCCATCTCCTGTAAGCTGGGGTGGAGAGCTCCACATGGGAGCTTGGTCCTCAATCCTTCCCCTGCCGACCCCTGGCCCCTGAGTCCATTCCCGAACCCGGGTGGCTGGCACAGTGTGAGGTGTGGCATCCAGCACCTCAAACCTCAGCATCACCGGGCCGGCTAGGACCTCCTTGAAATTGAGATGCAAATGTCACACATTTATCAGTTTTCTAGCAGTAATATTTTACTATCCTAAATACATTTCTTGCTTTAGTAACTGCTCAGCACATCAGTTGCATGACCTACTTATTGACATTTTACACCTGTTATGCAATATACTGCTGCTTACTACACCAACATCATGAACCATAAAACAGATGACTGCCATGACTATGGAGGCAGTATAGCACAGTTGTTTAAGGCTCTGAGCTACAAATCTGGAGATCTGGGTTTGAATCCCACAGCCCCCACTTGCATACTGGGTGATCCTAAGCAAGTCACTTAACTCTATGTGCTCCCAGGTTGCCCTGTAAACAAGCTTTCAGCTTAGTGCACCACTACTGGTTAAACAATTGAAAGAAAAAACACAATGTATTATTTTTACTGCTTTATTTTGCTACTATAAGCTTGACTAATACATCCATCCTTAAATGTACTTTTTATAGCTTATGTCTGTGACCTAGGCAGAACTACACTTAAAATCTTACACATAAATAAATAAATAAATCATCAGGATAACATTTACTTTAGTAGTATCTCCTTCCTTTTCAGGTGCCCATGACACTAAGTATATATATTTTATGTATTTTAACTTCAATGCACTACACCTATTAAAATGCACAAAAAACAAGACTTCATTCTCTTCACACATTACTGTTAAACTTCAGGTCCCAGAGAGATAAAAATTTAGAGCTTCCCCTAGCTATTTGGGTGGGTGCTTCAGCTTTGTGTGTGTGTGTGGGGAGGGTATAAAAAGCTTTTAAGAAACAGACACTCTAGTATCCAATATGGGATAATCTTCTTTGGGTGACATATTTTACTCTTTTGTGGGTTTATACCTTAATTGTCATTCTTGTGTTGCAAGTGTTTGCTTTCCTCAAGTGCTGTAATTTCAGGATGCAGTTTCACAAGTGCTGTATAAGGATACAGTTTCAGCACTCCTTTATTACTTTTTGTTTCCTTCTGAACCTTAAGCTCTGGTACCCCAGGCAGCTCTGATAGTCAGTTGTTCCAACATTATAGATCCACCTCATGCCCCTCCCACATGAACCAAAAAAAAGTGGGGGTGGATCTTTAGGAGCTTCCCAAGTGGAGGTGGGGGTGGATCTTACCCCCCAAAAAAAATAACTAATGCTGCCTCCCACTACTCAGTTTCCAGTTCTTGTACCTCCCATTTAAGAAAGAAAATAGTTTACTGCAACCATTGACTAACATGAAACCATATTTATTTGAGGGCAGAAAGCATTTCTTGGAGGAGGGTAAGGTAGCGGAGACTATTTACACCTTCAGCCAGTTCCATGGACAGAAAACATGACATCAGCCCTTTTGTATATGCAAACGCCTTCAGGCTTTAGCCCTGCAGCCGTAAAAGGTAATACTTTTAGGTAATAGGGAGCAAGTCCTGTGTGTGTGCATATTAAAGATGATGATATAATATATATATATATATATATATAGTTAACCTGATAAGGCAGACTGAGTCCCAGGTCATTTATTTTTTTTTTTTTTTCAGCCATGGTCCAGGGAAACCAGGAAAGCAGCACAAATACATTTTAACAATTTCATGGTATATACAATGCATCAAGTTAAGCAGATACAACACAGCAGAGTAAACACACAGGCTGTTCAACATTCAGATTTATACTTCAAAACAGTAGCAATAGGGCAGAAGTTAGTGTCCATTTTTTACTTGAAGGAGGCTGTACAACGGCTCTGGTTATTTTTTTGTTTTTGTTTTATTTTTATTTTTTTATTATTTTATGTATTACTGTAACTGACTGTAAAACAGACTTGTTCACCATTCTGAGGGGGGTAGTATGTCCATTTGGAAGTACAGCTGTTGGCTCACCACTGCAAATGGCTGACAGGATGCCCAAAATTAAACAAAACAATTATGAATCATGTGCTTTTAGGAGATGGCGAGCCTTAGGTGAGCACTGGACCAACCTAATTTAATTAAAGTAATATATATATATATATATATATATATATATATATATATATACAGTATATATATATTATGGTAGATGATTAGTGCTACCACAGTTAGGTTGAGTAGCACTTTTAAGGTTAAAGGGTGAAAGTTTGCACCTTAATAACTTTGCCACCATTCAACAGATTTGCCTGAAAGTTGGAAAGCATGATCAAGAACCATTCATCTTGGCGTATGCAACTTTCATACCAATCGTTTATCGGCTGTGGGTTAATAAATCTGAATTTGCGCATGCATTTACACTTTCGGGTGAATTCTTTGCTCGCACCTACAGGTCACACGGTTTGCGCGAACAGTCTGAAAATGTCAGGGAACATGCAGCCAGGGTGTCTTTTGAAGATTTTGTGAAAAAGTATTAAACGGTTCAAAAGTTATTCAAAAACCAAGTTCCCATTATAAGTCAATGGGAAAAGTTAACAAAAAGTTCGAAAGTGTCACAAATGCAGTTTTTACTTTCACAAATGACCCTTTTACTTTCGCAAATCCACCATTTTGTTTTCAGTTGGTGATCAGAAAAATGCTTGCCATTTAAATTTGGGACTCTGTAACAATCTCATTCTTTTAGTATTCACCTAGTTGGACCCTGAGGATGCTAGGCATGTCTTTATTTTGGGGTAAAACACCCCAGAAGTATGTTTTCCAAATTTCTGGAAAAAGTACTTTCACAAAGTACTTTTGCACCTGCGACACTGTCGAATGAATTTGCGAAAGCTTTCGCAAAGTTTGACAGTACTTTTCAGACTATGGCCAAAATGACAGGAGTTCTTTGTCACCCTGCTGCAAAAGAATCGTTGGTCTTTTGGGCTAAAATTTGAGGAAGTCAGCCAACATCTCACAGATGTGCTTTTCAGTGGTTTGGTGAAAAAATATTGCATGGCTGCCAAGTTATGGTCCTCCAAAGTTGACGTTTTTTCCCATAGACTAACATGGTGGCGTACGCCGCCCCTTTCAGGGCTCATAGCTCGAAAACAGTGCGAGATATGGAATTTTCATTGCGAGTATGCATAGCCTATTCTCCTATTCCTCAGCTTCTTTACACATGTGATTGGGTGAGAGTTAGGGCAGACGACCCCAACGTGCACCCCAATGCAGGTTGGGGGGGTGGGCTGGAGGGGTCCAAGGGGGGGTTTCAATCCTTACACTGAATTTCCTCACTTTTGCCACTGTGGCACAACCCTAGTTGATGCATGAAATGGATTTTTTTATATATATATATATATATATATATATATATATATACATACATACAAGTGTGTATATATATATATATATATATATATATATATATATATACATATATATATATATATATATATATATATATATATATGGTGGTCGGGAAATGGCAGGTTCAAGGTAAGTTTCAGACCCACTGACAATAATTAAAAATAAAGGTGTGGTATGTCAGGAGATGGTGGATCCGAGTGAGCACTTGACCTGCCTTCAATAAATAAAAATATATTAATTCAGCCAGTCACTGATATGCCGTTCAAAGACATTGCTCCATTTCTCATCAGGAGTTACCTTCCAGATCCCAGTTTCAACCCATTAGCACTTACAGAAGAGTTAATGGATAGGATCATGACTGCAGACAGCATTCTCTGGACTTTCTGCAGTTTTTGCTCACTCCACTTCCACAATGGCTCCAGCACTAAGTTGACCCTTACCCACTTTATCCGGTTAGTTGACAGCAGCTTCAGTTTCTCTCTGCTCAGTGGTGCAAATCACTTAGTTACCCTTCTCCACTGCTTTCCAGAAATGTGATGCTGGTCAGCCACTGACCACAAAAAGAAGAATGAGTCAGGAGTCAGACAGCCATGCCACCTAGGGATCTGCACACTTGTTCCCATAGCTACTGCTGCATTACAGATCATCCATACAAATTCTGTTTACATTTTATCATTATTTTACATTTGCTAATTGCATAGCAGGCAGGTTCAGTGGCCGACAGACAATTCTTAAGCTCCCCTCCAGCCATTTGTTGAGCTTTATTGGAGCCTAGGATACTCTAATGAGCCCTGATATCAGATCCACAAAATGGGGTGAATCTGGGCAAGCAAGCAGGGAAACAACCACTTCATGCATACAGACTGTGTAACTCAGCAAGACACAACCACTTTCCAGGGCTCATGCCCATGCTGGGTCAATCGCAATTCACTTCTCCACCTGCCTTTCCCTTTTTACCGCAAGTCAGATTTTTTTTTTCATTGCATCAAGTTTCTTTGTTTTATTCTGAAGTCTGTCTTTTCAGCCTTAGCAGGATGAAAAGGCCAGCTTGGGACGGGAACCAAAAAAGGTGGGTGGATCTTTAGGAGCTGCTCCCTCCCGCTAGTCAGGTTCCAGTTCTTGTACCTCCCAATTAAGAAAGAAAATAGTGCAGTGCAACCATTGACTAACGTGAGAGCACATTTATTTCAGGGCAGAAAGCCTGTCTTGGATGAGGGTCAGACAAAGGAGTCTATTTACACCTTCAGCCAATTCCATGGATGGAAAACATGATGTGAGCCCTTTTGTACATGCAAAACATCTGCAGGGCTCCGCCCACTGCAGCCATGAAAAAGACTGCATTGCAATCACAAACAGTGTGCACCTCCATTGTTTTGTACCATGGCCCCCTCGTGTCCTCCCTCTGCACCCCCTCCACATCAAACCAGAGGATACCACAATAGCAAATGTTCAGTGAAGCAATCCTTGCTCTACACTCAGAGTAGCCAACATTATCATGCACCTCACTACAATCTTAACCCCATCCATGGGGTAATGAACAAAGTCAGGCAGAAAAGACTCTATCAGCACACACCCTGATCAGCTGGAGACTTGCACTTCTGGAAGCTTTTGTACAGTGTCAAGTGAGCCAGGAGTAGATCTAGGATTTCTTTGGGTACAGCTAACAAACCTAGGGTGCTTGGGATAGAGACAACTTTATGACATTTCTGTTTATATACACCAGGCACTAAAGTAGTGACTTAACATCCTCTGCCCCAACAATAACAGATTTTGTTTTAACAATATCCTTTAATCAGCCATGGGGAAATGGTGCACAAGCATGACACTATACTGACTCTGTTTCTATATAGGAGGATCTGTGCACACCAGGAATACCTATTTCAACCTTTCAGTTTTTATTTTTATTTTATTAAGGTTTATTTTTGTACCATACATGCTCCAAAGCATTGTTTCTACAGTGAAAAGACATGCTAGGTGGGATAAGGGTGGTACTGCATGGATAGCATTGACTGGCATGGTCCATTACTAAGAGCTGTGGACTCCTACACCTGCCAGTAATGGCAGCTATGGATTTATGGATGGTCATTTCAGAGTCTAATCTGCAGTGGTATCCAGGGAAAGTATAGAGTTGAGAGACTGGGAGTGGAGAAGGAGCAGCTATGGTGAGGCTGGGATAAAACCCATCACCTGCAGGGCAGACTATGTATACCTCTGAGTATTTTGTCACTGAAAAGTTGTATACAGACACTCAAAATATTGGGAAATGAGGCTACACTGGTCTTAATAATGTGAGAGAAAATGTTTTCAGCACAGGTCAACCTTAACCTTTTTTTGCACTAGCCGAGCAGGACAAGTTGATTCAAAGTGTGCTAACCTGTAGATGGTTGCACTAGTTCACAATTATAGGAGTACATTTTGATCATTTATACAGAAAAGATATATAGGAGGTAGTATAGCACAGTGGTTTAAGGTTCTGAGCTGCAAATCTGGAGACCTGGGTTTGAATCACACAGCCCCCACTTGCATACTTGTGACACTGAGCAAGTCACATAACCTCTCTGTCTTCCAGGTCACACCTGTAAACAAGCTTTCAGCTTAGTGTGCCTCTGCTTGTAAAAAAAAAAATGCAAGCCAAGACATACTCTGATTATTACACATTGGTATTTCACACGTGGAGAGCGGGCGGCTCTTGCCCCCTGCACCACTAAAGTTTGCAATTACCTTGGGGTTGAGGCACTGGGAAACTGGGCGGACCTCCCACGAAGAAATACCAAGGAGTCGACGGGACAGCAGAAGTCGAAAAGATCCTCGGAGGGGCTGGGCGGCAGCTGCACAAGAAACAGCTTACATTGTACTTGATTTTGCCAGAGACTTTTGCTTGCCTGCCCTTTGTCCTCAAACAGAGCTCACGTTGAAACCGCTGGCACCAAAGTGCTATTTGAAAGAGGCAGCAGCCAATTGGCCACAGAACTGTGATGCTCAGGAAGCCTAGGTTTAAAGGCTGTTCCAACATCTCTATATCTGGACAGTATTTCGCATCGGGGGAGCAGGCGGCTCTTGCCCCATGCACTGCTAAAGTTTGTAATTACCTCTGGGTTGAAACACTGGGAAACTGGGCGTACCTCCTCTGAATAAAAGCCAAAAAGTCAACAGGACAGCAGAAGCTGAAAAGATCCTCGGAAGGCCTGGGCGGCAGCTGCACAAGAAGCAGCTTACATTGTACTGGGGTGATCTGATCATGTTAATGACCTATTGTCAGCATAATTAATCCTGTCTGCCTTACGTCATATCCACTGGCTGCTTAGTCTGATAGCAGCATGCTCACTTTTCAGGGAAGAGTGCACTGTTTATTCGATTTGTCTGCTTATGAGCCTAACTTAATATTGGTTTATGTGTAGGATGATTGTCAATACAATACTGTACACTGCACTGCCTTGAATTTGCTCTATTCCCAGTGATAAATCAGTCACTTATCTAGGAAGGGTGCACTATTTTTACGACCTGTCTACTTGTCAGCTTAACCTTATATGGTCTATGTGTATGATGACTGCCTTATTATTACTACCCACTATAGTGCCTGAGTTTGTCTGTTTCCCTGCACAATTAATATTACCTACTAGTGGTTTTTGGCAGTCTAATTAAAACAATCTACTGCACTGCCCTACAACCTACCTGTCCAGTGATGCTAGTATAGCATAGCTAGCTGTCACTTGAAGTAGAGTGGCTCATAAGCTCGAGTAATTGTGGACGGTAGCTGCTGGACACCCAGCCGCACTATTTTCTCACTTGGTTGGGTGTACAGTCTATGCAATTGTCGGATTACCAACTTAACTTATATTATCTACTTTCCAATTGCCAACCAAATTAATATCAGTACGGTGCTTGTCCCTGCATCCCACCTGCCCTGTGTTGTGTGCTTTGCATATTCATTTATCACATGTACCGAGTGGGCTTTTGATCTCATGCAAGTGTGGATGGTAGCCACTATAAACCAGCAGCACCCTGCTATTTTCCCATCCATGGGAGGCCCCACTGTTGGCCACTTGTGACCGAGTGGTCATAATTTTTTCTGTCACTCTCTGACATCTGCCTTGGTGTTGACTTGGGGTACCCCGAGCTTCTACCAAAGATAGTGTCACTCCAGTTGCTCATGTGTGCAATCACCCTTGTGACCCTTACTGTCCCTTGCATCCCCTGGTTCACAGAAGCGGGTGCTCCTTCGAGGGGAGAACCCTGGGGCACATGTACCCAGCCGGTGGAGACTGACTTCACCTTCTCCAACCTTCTAGCAGTAGGCAGACCCCCTCCCTGGGTTCTCTGTAGTCTTGACCTGAGGAGCTTTCTGAGCCCTGCCCAAATGGTCAGACACTATGGCCACAAGTCACAGGCCAAGGATGGCTCCCTTCCCTTAAGGCATGTCCTCTGGCTCCTACTGGTGACTCTTGTGCTAGCAGGTGACATAGAGCTAAATCCTGGACCACTATGTCAAACCACTCCCTCAGTGATGGGCTGGTTGGTGGTCAAAGGGTTGAAAATAGCTCATCTTAATATCAGAAGTCTCCTGCCTAATTTGATGGAACTTCATGTCTGGGTCACACGCCATATCCCAGACATCCTTGGCATTACAGAAACTTGGCTTAAACCCGCTATACCAAATTCTGTATGTGCCTTCCCTGGGTATGACCTCATCAGGCTCGATAAACCAGGGCAAAAGAGGGGGGGTGGCATCCTGGTCTATTACAGGAGCCACCTCAACCTATCGGCTCTACCCAGTCAACAGACAGTGCAGTCCTCCAGTGAATCACTGCACACGGTACTGTTGCTTGGGATATCCAAAAAGATACATATCATTTACACCTACAATCCTCCCAAGGGAGGCCTAGAGGCACTGTCCATCCTCCTCGACAGTTGGCGCTGTGACACAGCATAATAAACTAATCATCCTGGGTGAGCTTAACCTTAATTGGCTGGGCAGTAATACCAAAGCATTTGAGCCACTACTTGCAGGTATCTCTCTGGTGCAGCTTGTCAAGGATCCTACCAGGTGCTCACCTAATGGTGGGGTGAGCTCTCTCTCTCCTGGACTGGATCCTGACTAACAGACCAGAAAGGATCAGCTCATTGGGCATCCTTCCTGACTCAATCTCTGATCACTCCCCTGTGTACTGTGTGTGGAGGATCCCATCCCTGAAAATTCCGCATAAAATCATTCAGGTCAGAGACTACTCTAGGTTTGATCTTGCCTCCTTCCATAACGATATTCATCACACCGACTGGTCAGCAGTATGGAATGCTCAGGACTCCACATCTGCTGTCAGTCACTTCCTCATCTCTCTTAGGGGCCTGCAGGATAAGCATGCCCCCTCATCAGATGGAGGGTCAGGGGATTAGCCACAAAATGGCTTCAAGGCAGCCTCCTAGCCCTCCTGAAGTATAGAGATAAGTGCTGGCCAATTTTAAGGCCATGGCTGACCAGGCTGTTTTTCAGAAATACAGGAAACTCAGAAATGAGTGCAAAAGAGCATAATGGCAGCCAAAAGTGAGTTTTGCAAATCATTGCTGAACTCGGCTAGGGACCCCAGAGGTTCTGAAGAAACATTAAAAACATAGTGAGTGGTACCCAGAGTGCAGAGACCTCTGATATGACTATTGATGGTACCAGCTGCAATAACTCAGTAACTATTGCCAATACTTTTAACCTGTATTTTTCTGATCTGTCTGCTTTCACCTCATCATTCCCCCAGTGGAGGTGACAACGGTGATCAGCCCTCAGGAACTATCACCATCCCGCCCACCCTTTCATTTTAGGGCGGTGATGGTGCAAGTGGTGCAGAGACTGCTCTCGGGACTCTCCTCCTTCTCGAGTGCTGGCCATGATGGCTTGGAACTGAAGCTCCTCAGTCTTGGTGCCCCTTGGCTTGCCCCACTGGTGGCACACATCTTCAATCTGTCCCTGTCATCTAGTATCATTCCAGACATATGGAAGGTCACCAGGGTGGTCCCGATCCTCAAACAGGGGAACCCCAAACTAACAGAGAACTACTGCCCGATATCCATTTTATCAGCGGCCAGCAAACTTCTTGGGAAAGTTGTGGCAGGGCAACTCTCTGAGTACTTGCAATCACATGATCTACAGCCACCTGTGCGGCATGGATTCAGGAAAGGGCACAGCACATCCTCTGCCCTTGTCACTGTCTCATCGTGGATCAGGGAGGCTATGGATCAAGGCAAACTCTCAGGCGCTATCTTTATAGATCTCTCTAAGGCCTTCGACCTGGTTGATCATGCCATGCTCTCCACTCAGCTAAGATCCCTTGGCCTATCTTCTGCTGTGCTCAGTAGGTTCTCCAATTATCTACATGGTAGAATGCAGCTGGTTAAATATGGCAAGGAGCTGTCAGGTCCTATTCCTGTAACCATGGGGGTCCCTCAAGGCTCTGTCCTGGGGCCCCTGCTCTTCTCCATTTTTGTAAATAATCTCCCCACAGCTGCTGTCCACTGTAAACCAAGCCTCTATGCAGATGACCTGGTCATCCTGACTCACTCCCCAGAGATGGGGGTCACTAATTACCACCTGAGTGAGGACCTGAAGAACATTCAGTCATGGATCTCATCCCATAGGCTGATCCTTAATCTAAAAAAAACCCAGGCCATGCTCTTTGGGTCTCTGGGCAAGATTAAGGCCTCCCCTGAGCCATTCTGTGTCTCTGGTACCGATGGTGTCCCGATCCCTGTCACTGACAACTTCAAGCACCTTGGGGTGATGCTGGACCTGCAGCTAGACCTAGGCCACCATATCCAGAATACATGCAAGACTGTCAACTGCAAGCTGGGTCTGGCCTACAGAGCAAAAAGCAACCTCACCCAGCAGCATGTATTGCTCTTTGCCAGGTGTGCTTCTCCTTCACTATGTTATGGCTCCTTCTGTTTGCCTGCACCACCAAAGCCCATCTCTCTAGGTGGTCTGCTGCCTACAACAATGTTCGTCGCTTCACTCTGGTGGCCCCCCATCTCACCCACCATTGTGACCTGTACAGCAAGGTAAACTGGCTCTCCCCCTCAAAGCACATTGACTTTGTCCTAGGGTGCTTCACGGGAAAGGTCCTTGGCACTGGCACCCCCCCGGGGTTGGCGAAATTCCTTGTTCCAGCTGCCCCCTCATCCTACCACCTCAGGTCTCAGGAGCTTGCCACTCTTAAGGTACCCGTTACTCGGACTCAAATGGGTGGTAGGGATTTTGCTGCTTGTGCTCCTAAACTGTGGAATGCCTTCCCTGCCCAGGTCCGCATCGCCCCATCGCAGGGCTGCTTGCGTTCCTCCCTGTGGAACCACCTCAGAGTCTCTTTGGCCTCCTGGTTGCCCAAAACCCCCGTGACCTAATCATTGCACTCCTCCCTTCTGGACATATTCCTGGACAAAAATGGCTCTATGTTGAATATTTAATTTATTTATTTATTAAATTTTGATAACCGGGTAAGCCCACTGGGCTCCAAAGGTCCCTTTTTCAGGGTCGACCGGGATTACATGGAATATTACATGGGATTGTATAGAGCAAAAGTACTGCTACATAAAACACATCAAAGCATAACATGGGGTAAAACAGAAGCATTTTAGCAGGTAACATATCCTGGGTAGGCTATAGGTCGGTGTAGATATTGGAGGTATTTCCCTGGGGGGGGTGCAAGGGGGGGGATGGCCCTTGTGCGTAATGAGTTGTGATGAATTAGGCTTGTGCTTAGGAGCCTCTTTATTTAGCAATTACATTTGGAGGTGACCATCAAATGAGCCTTCAGCCTTGTGCGGAAGGTGTTAGTATATAGTGAAGTATTTGCTGGTTCTCAACCTTACCTTCTGTACTGCTCCTAGTTGCTACATATCTTATTCTGTTGTGTATATGCTGAAAGTATGCCTCACAAGACTTGTAACTTGTTGTTAATCTGTATTATGTTGTTCTCACTTGACTTGTAAGCTGTTTCTAATCTGTACCATATCGTCCTATGTATAACCCTGTAATTTCCTGTACTCTCTGGGGTCGTACCTGAAAATAGGGAATTGTCTTGTCTAGTGTACTTACCTGGTTAACAAAAGCTAAATAAATAAACATCTGTCCTGCTCCCACATTGCTTCCTGGCCCAGCAAAAAAAAAATACTGCATTACAATCACAGTGTGCACATTGTTTTGTACCATGGCCTCCTCATTTTATCTTTCTGCACCCCCTCCCCAGCAAACCAGAGGATACCACAATAGAAAACGTTCAGTCAAGCAGTCCTTGCTCTACACTCAGAATAGCCAACATCATCATGCACCTCACTACAATCTTAACCCCATCCATGGGGTAATGAACAAAGTCAGGCAGAGAAAGACACTATCAGCCGACACCCTGTGATCATCTGGAGACCTGTATTTCTGGAAGCTTTTGTACAGTGTCAAGTGAGCCAGGAGTAGATCTAGGATTTCTTTTGGGTACAGCTACGCAAATCTAGGGTGCTTGGGATAGATAAAACTTTATGACATTTCTGTTTATATACACCAGGCACTAAAGGTTTGACTTAACATGCTCTGCCCCAATGACAACAGATATTTTTAACAATGCCTTTCATCAGCCCAGGGAAATGGTTTACATGCATGATGCTATATTGCCTCTGTTTCTATTTCGAGGATCTATGACACCAGGAATGCCTATTTTAACCTTTCAAATTATGTATTTTATTAAGGTTTATTTTGTACATACATGCTCCAAAGCATTGTTTCTACAGTGAAAAGACATGCTAAGTGGGATAAAGGTGGGAATGCATGGATGGCATTGGCTGGTTTGGTCTATTATGAAGATCTGTGGACCCCTACACCTGCCAGTAATGGCAGCTATGGATTTATGGATGGTCATTTCAGAGTATAATCTGCAGTAGTATCCAGGAAAAGTATAAGTCTGAGAGATTGGGAGGGGAGAAGGAACAGCTATGGTGAGATTGGAATAAAACCCATCACCTGCAGGGCAGACACTGTATACCTCTGAGCATTTTGTCACTGACATGTTGGATACAGACACTCAAACTATTGGGAAATGAGGCACACCGGTCTTAGTAATGTGAGAGAAATCATCAGAGAAAGACAAGTTCAGAAAACTGGAAGATAGTGACTTACCAGCACTCATCCCTTGATTACAGGCTGCATACTAGCTGAAAGTCCAAATAATTGAGTGATAATGATTCACATTGAGTCTTTTGTTGGATGCTTCTCTTGAACTGCCAGACAACTGCAGATCTTTTTCTTTTTTTTGTTATTTTATTGAGTATTCAGAAAGACCTTTGAGTCAAGGACTCATTTGCAAAAGTTCCATGTCAGACGAAGAGTACAGCGACAACATAATTATAGATAACAACATATTGGTACAGGCATAGGAGTATATAGGTGTTCAGTAGGTGGTTACAAAACAAGTTATAACGAAGTTTCAGTATTTTAGCACAGCCATATAGTTGCAGTGGGTTCTGTAGTAGGCTGATATTCAATATTGGAAGTAGTATCAGGCGTTCAGGCAAAAGAGCCTAAAAAGAAAAATTCAGTTTAATGAAAAAAAAAGCAGTCATAATTGGGTTGCACTGACCAGGTGTATGGAATGGGGGTGCGGGGAAACAGGTAGGGTCATAGTCAGAGGAGGAGTGCAGAAAAGGGAGAAGTGTCAGGGGCAGTCTCATGGGTTGGAAGTCTGAAGATGCTCCCATAGATGGGATTTAAAGGAGCCAAGCCTTTTTTCATGAGTTATATGGCTTGGGAGCGAGTTCATCCAGGAAGGGGCCTTGTAACTGAAAGTTCTTTGGAATTGGGAGGACCGGCAGTGGGGTACCCATAGCCACTGCTTGCCAGAGCTACGGGTGGATATGACTGTTGAGGTCAGGTGCATAAGGGAGGAGAGAGCAAGGAGAGTGAGACCTAGTGCAATCTTTTTGGCCATTAGGCAGGTGTGATACCTGATCCTGTTGTCTAGGTTGAGCCAGTTTATTGCCCTGTAGCGGGAGCAGGTGTGGGTGTAATGATCACAGCCAAGGATGAGTCAGCAGGCTTTGTTTAGTGCAAGCCAGAGTCTGCCGAGGGCAGAGGTGGACACAGCACTGTATATGAGTATATCATAGTCCAGGAGAGAGAGAGAGGACCAAGGAGGAGACAGTGAGCCAAAGGGCGTCTGGTGTGAGGCAATGTTTGCACCGATAGAGCACGCCAATTCTAGAATTAAGGGCAGTGGATAGGTGATGAATATGTTGATGGTAGTTGAGGGCTGGATCTAGCGTGATACCTAGATATTTAAAGGTGTTTTCCTGTTCGAGCGAGGACTGGTTGGCATCTAGAATTTGGGGACAGAGGTTCTTATGGGAGTTCTGTGGTGCAAGAACACCATGACTTTTGTCTTCTCATAGTTGATTATTAAGTGCCGGGTGGAGAACCATTTTTCAGATTCACTGAATGAGTGTTGGTGGGCTTGGTGGAGTTTAAGGGGGTTTGGATAGGAGGAGTACAGGATAGCATCATCCGCATATAGGAGCAGGCTACCAGAGCAAGTTGACAGGAGAGAGTTAAGATACAGACTAAATAACAGAGGGCCAAGAATGGAGCCCTGTGGAACACCGGAGTGGACTGGTAGTCTGGTGGACAGGGTGGTGGCAATCTTGACTTGTTGTGTTCTTTCAGTCAAATAGTCAGCAAACCAACTTAGGGCATCACTGGAAAAGCCAATGGAGGAGAGAGAGTGATCAGCAGGAGGGCATGGTTTACAGTATCAAATGCCTTAGAGAGATCCACAAAGATGGCACCTGAGATGTGGCGCGGTCCAAGGCAGAGTGGAACTGGGAGGTGAACTCAAGGAGGGCTGTGGTGGTACTATGCCCTTATGGAAGCCATGTTGCTTGTTTACATTGTAGGTTATACTTGTTAAGTGGTCAGTGAGTTGATCTGAGACAATATGCTCTAATGCTTTAGATGGGGGGAAAGAATGGAGATAGGGTAGTAGTTGTTAGTGGAGTTGCGGTCCCCACTCTTATAAATGGGGGTAATGGAGGCCAATTTCCAGAGGGTAGGGAATTTCCCCTGACAGAGGGAGCATTTAAGAATATGTGTGAGTGAAATAAGGACTTCCAGGAGAGTGAGGTGGAGCAGTCTCAGGTCAAGGGAATCACTACTATGGTGGGAGTGGCTAAAGGCTCTGATAAGGTAGGGGATGGCTACCTCTGTGGTAATAAAGCATAGATGAAAGGGTGGAGCATGGGTGCATGAAGGGTGGAGTCGGGCAGGAGGGGGGTCGAAGAAATTGGGGGGGACATGATTGAGATCAGTGAAAGCAGAGTTAAGGGCTGAGGCTATACTGAGGGGATCTGAGGCAAGGTTACCATCTATAACCATCTGATCAGGGGGCAGATTTGGGACCTTGCCACAGAGTTCCTTTATATTATTTCAACATTTTTGCACGGAGCCCCAGGCGGATGTTAAGGATGCTTTGTAGTACTCAGCTTTGGCTTTGCGTAAGGACCATGTGCACTTATTACGGGCCTCCCTGTACCGCTGCCTATCTTCTGGCTAGTTGGTTTCATTTGCAAGATGCCAAAGGGAGTCACAATGTTTCAGTAGATCCAGGAGGTGGTCGTTGAACAAGGGGGCATGGTTACCTTTGGACATTCTCTTAATAAGGGGTGCAAATTTGTCACAGGCTGTGTTAAAGGTGGTGATAAAAGGTCAAGAACATGATCTGGGTCAAGGGTGTTAGCTAGGGGATTCCAGTCCCAGCTTCTGAGGTGGGCTTTAAACTGGGAGAGTTTGCCTGGACTGAGTTTGCAATGAGTGGTAATTTTTTTTGGGGGGGGTTGGGGGCTTTGCAGGACCAGGTGCAGAGTACAGGAGAATGGTCGCTCAAAGCGTTAGGGAGTACTGAAGTGCTTGTGATTCTGTGGGGGTGATTAGTGAAGACCAGATCCAAGAGGGAGGAGGTCTCCTTACTGATGTTAAGCTGGGTGGGGGTGGTGATTACCTGGGTGAGATCAAGCGCGGTAGCATCATCAATGTAAGGGGCAGCCGTATTGACCAGCCAATTTATGTTGAAATCACCCATGACAATTTTTTCATGCTGTGGAGGTAGGTTGAAGAGATAGGACAGGATAGCATGAAAGACCTGTTTCTGGTCCCTGGGAGGGATATAGACTGCAATGAATAGAAGGGGGGTAGTAGTCCTGCCGAGAGTTAATTTTAGCGCAAGTGCCTGGGCCCCCTGGACCAACTGAGGTGGTGGGAGCAATTGGCCAGAAAACGAGTCTTCAAAGTAGAGGGTGCAGCCACCCCCATGCTTACCCACCCTATTGATGCAAAAGAGGTTATAGCCAGGGAGGGTAACGGCTGAGTCTGGGATAGAGGGAGAAAGCCAAGTTTCGTCCAAGGCTATGCTGTCCGGGTGGTGTTGGAGAACACACCCTGGAATGAGTCCCATTTTTTTGCAGGCTGCAGATATTAACAGAAGTGATGCGCAGCCCACTGTCAGATGAGGAGCAGAACTGGGGAATAGTCTGAGGGCCAGGGTTGGGGTGGATATTGCCAGTCAGGAGCAGGAGGAGGAGGAGAAGACACCTAAGCAGGATATTTCTGTCTAGTTTATTTAGTCAAGGAGCTTTTCGTAGTGTGGTCCCATATGTGGAGAGAAAGTGGGTATTGGGAGTTTGAGGTGTGGGGAGCTGGACTAGAGGAGGAGAAAGTGGAGACAGGGAATGGGTGCGGAGGTAGGGACTCAGAGGGTGGCTGACATGAGGAGGAAGGAATACAGAGAGTAGTGTGCCCTAGGGTTGGCCATACGATGAGAGGCAGTATAAGTGAGGACATTAAGGTTATGTTTTCAGTACGGTGGGGGTTGGTGGCTGTATAGGGGTGCCTGCCAGTCCTAGTTGACTGATGCGGTTCAGGTGAAGCCTGGTGAGAAGGTGTGAGGTGATGTCTGCCAGGCTGACTGAGTGTAGGCTGTGAAAATTTGGTTCTGCTTTCCGGGAAAGTAGAGGGAGGGAGAGACAGCCATGGGAACAGTAGGGAGATAGTGAAGAAAGTTGATAGAAGCATGATGGAGCTATTGTGTTAGCCTTTGTTTTCATGCTAGTGGACTAGACAAGAGAAAAGATTAGGCCTCTAGTGGTGGGGCAAGTATAAGCTGCAGATGGAGAGTTGACTGATAGGTTATAATTCTGAGGGCGTGTTCCAGCTACACTATATAATGGCGAGTCCAGCAAGGGTGGTAGAGGGGGTGGGGAGCCGACCTCTTATTGAGCTGTAAAGCACACCAAGCCATCTGGAACACTGAGGGATATTTGTATGAGGACTGCAGCCTGCTAAAAGTTGGGAATTGTTTTGACTTCATTAAAGGCCATGAGAAATTACACTAGTCAGGATGGGTAAGTAGAAGGTTAGCTGCACTAGGCATGATCATTTGGCACTAGGTCCTGGGCTAGTGAAACAATGTTAAAATTGACTCCTGTTTCAGCATGCATTTAACATTACCATTTTGTTTTGTTTTCAGACCACATACTGACACAGCACCTTATTTTTTGTTCTTAGGTTTTGGTTCACTGTACCATCCCAGGTCACTGATTTCAAATAAATAAACAAATAAATAAATACTGCACTGAGGCCCTTTTCAGACATTGGACAGTTCCACCTATCCAATGGGCATACAGATGGCTTCATATCTGAGATCCGGTAGTATTGCTAGGGCAAATCACACGTAAGCTCTCACACTGTCACACCTGTCTGCAAGTTGTGTAAGCAAATGCTTAGCCACTCTTAGTGAGTATTGTATCATGCTGCTGCTGACAGCACACAGAAGAACCAGTGGTTTCACCTTTCCATCATAATCATCATGGCCATTGTCAGAACCACCACCTGAATCACAAAGACTGCCACCACCAGCATTGCTTCATTGGATTGTTCTAGAACAGAAATAATAGAGTGTGTAGTTTTCATGTAGAATTGCCACAGGAAGGAACATGAGCTAAGGGTTGTTGGTTTTGCACCTGAAATCACAGATACAAAACAAGTGTTTGAAGAATACCCCCCAGCATTTGTGATAGATTTCACGACAGTGCATTTTGTCAAATTCCATTGCCCATAACACAGCATTTTGTTCAAAGAGTATCTCCAGTATGTGAAAGATGAAGTTCCACAGTGTGGAATCATCATTAATTTAGCAGTGTTTATAAGAATTTTGCTTCTGCTGGTAATGATAGGTGAACCCAGTGTCATTGGGGAATGAAGGAAGTATTTAGCAATGTCCCATACAGTCACATCAATTTCTTGTTTGTTACAAGCATACATGTATGTCAAGCATGTCTCACAACTGGATTTAGTATATGTGGAAAACAAGGTACAGTACATGACTGAAATTTCTATCATTCATCATCTTCAGTATGTTACTGCCACTGTGTTTCACAAGGATGTCCACATTCATACAGAGCGAGTATCTCCAGATGTCAAACAGTGATTAGGTGAACCACAGAATGTTTCAGCACTGTGCTTCTCCTCCATTTGTGGCTCATTAACTGAGGCAATTGCTCTATTGTTATCCTTCTGTGAGACTGTCTTATTTAATACATTGTGGTGCCAGTGATGAAGTAACACAAACTTGAAGCATACTGTAGTAGAGTTGCTGCAGTAAAAAATGCAATTTCAATGTCATTTAATCCCTTTTGTCATGCAGTGTCACAGGATACTGTGCTGCATGCTGACTGGCACCACTGTAACTCTTGAAATAATTGTTGGCGGTGGCAAAATGGGATGGTGGTAATGTTCATTTGGAGGCAACTCCATTGACAGTGAAACTCAGGAATCTATGGTTCTACTACTGCACCAGATGTGACTAGTGAAATGCACATGACCCATCTCTTTCTCTTTCAGAAGTGGCATGATCTGAATGCAAACTGACATGTCCACAGTTGGGATTACCTGCAAGGAAAATTTGAAGGGAGGGGGGTTATTTATGCCTGACTACTTAGAAGAGTCTTCAAAAGCCAATGTATTCCACTCTGGAGATCAAGGATCATCGTATCACCAATATGTTGTGTCATCCATGTGGAACTTAAGACATTCTATGGCACCTTACTCTGGGCAGGGAATGACTATGGAAGTGTGGTTTGTTTTGTTGCTAACTCACTGCCAATGCTGGTAGGGCAGTTGCTGGGTCTGTCTAGTGGTGGCTGGATCCTGAAGCAGTGAACATACCTGAGAATGGCTCAGTTAGGTGCTGCTCTGATGGATGGATTACTTGAAAAAAACATCTTATCCCACTTACCATTGCAGACTGTCCATGCTGGCCCTCTGTTTTATTCTGACCAAATTGAGGAATGAGCATTGCTGTTAGAAGGAAGCCATGTTCAAATTTAAAATGGTCTTCCAGAACACTTGTTCCTACCATTTGAATAGACTAACCCTGACTGGTTTTTGAAACCCTTTGAAGAAAAAATTATTTCAGTGGATTTGTTGTGTCATTTCTAATCCATGCTGCAGAGGATCACAGACTATTTACTGACAATGGCTTGGGTGATGCTTTGTAGCAACTGGTTGGAAACTGTAATATGACTGTTTTGGGGGTGTTGTTGAATGACTATGCTCAGGATGGGTAGCAGCAGCAGTAGTGGGTGGTATAGTTCTATGGGGCCAATGCAAGGGCAGGGGTTTCCCTATGATTTTCACGGTTTAAGAACTCTTTCTTTCTTTCTTTCTTTCTTTCTTTCTTTCTTCCTTTCTTTCTTCCTTTCTTTGTCTCTCTTTCATTATCTTTTTTTGGCCATCCCCTCCCATGATGGCCTCCACTCCTCAATATCAGATTCATCATCACTAGTCAGAAGTGGAATTGGCATCACAAGTCAAAGCTCCTCTCACTCTTTATTAATCTTTCATACATGTTCATCCCATTTCTCCAGACCATTCACACATTGTCTGAAAGCCTTCTTTACTGTTCCACAGCCTCAACCTTGTGTTCATGCCTTCAATTAACTGCCTGTATATCCTTTATTTGTTATATTGCTTTGTATATTTTTCCTTTGTAATCTCCCGGGTCATACCTGAAAATGGGCATTGTTTGTCTAGTGTGCTTACCTGTTTAAGAAAAGCTAAATAAATAAATGGTTCTTCCCCTCCTCCTCTACCTCTTCTTTGGCATCATCCCTTGCTCCTTCTCCTCATTTCCTCATGCTTGCTCCCTCTACTCCTACTTTTCCTCTCTTGCTTCACACTATCCCATCCTTGCTTCCTCTTTTGCTCCCCCTCCTCTACCATTTCTGCCTCTGCTTCTTTCTGACACCTCCATCACCTCCACTTCCATATCCTTTTCTTCACTGGCCATCTCCATTAACAGTTTCATTGGTGCCACTTGCTTTGATTTGTAAAGCTGTTGTGTTACTATACCTCACTCTCAAAGTCTCATGAACAATTGTACTATTTCTCTGCCTACTGGATTACAGTAGTGTCCATGCCAAATCCTCATTCAGTTTCACCTTCTGCATGCATAGCAGATTAATGAGCAGCACTGGATTTTGTGGTTCTGCTGCATGATGTAGGGAGATCATATAGCAGTATTAGGCAGACCAACACTTGTCACAACTGATGCACAAGTGGATGAGACAGCTGTTGTTGAGGTGTTCATAAAAGTGTGGGGGTACTTGATTTTCAAGTTATGGAGGAATAATTTCTATTGCATTCATTTTAGGTGAAGTGGAACAGGAGAAGAGGAAACAGTGTAGTTTTTTTTCAAGTACTGTAAAATGTAGTGAAATACTTGGAAAGGCAACTAAGAGGCCTGTGAGTTCACTCAAAGACTGTCAGTGGACTATTGAATCAGTGTTTTGACTATACTGTCACATGTTCCATCAATAACCCCAGATTCTCATAACTTGAATCCAGTATGACCATCTCCACCACTACCAGTTGTAGAAGTTGTATTTTGAACTGGCACTGTGAACATTTACCTGCACCTTTCATACCCCTGCATCTCTTTCTCCTTCTCCTGTTCCTTTGCTCATGTTTTGCATGGCATGCCAGGGTGACACTAACTGCAGTTCAGCAGCAGGATGCAGTATAATGCCATAAACTATCAAGGCTCACTACAATAATTTATATTACAAATTTGATGGCCATGTGTGATGTGATGTGAGGTGAGAAGGAGAAGAATAACAGCAAGATCACACCATGGGTTTGTAATTGACCACCCTGACAGATTGCACTGAAAGACAAAGTCAAGAGACCAAACACTCCGTCAAAGTATAACAGCAAAACCCTACTTTTCTTTCATTGATTGTTTACTTCATTGCTGACTGGTAAATGGCTGGCTCTCACACAGAAAATAAAACCAAACAAAAAGTGGATTCTGTACCTCCATACCAATCCCTCCATTGTTTCTCTTCCCGCTGGACTGGCCTGTTGCATGGTGAAGCTGCAGCTGCAGCATGCCTACATTGATCCCTCTCTGCAGCAGCACATGCATTACTGGCATTCCCTGCAAAGAAACTACAGTTTACTTTTATGAACTACCTAACTGATAATAATGAAAACTTCTCTGAAAATGTCAGTGCTTTTGGTTCATAAAGAACTCTTTTTCAGAAGAACTGAAAAGTTGTGCCTCTCAATGCACATACATCCTTCTCTATGAAGAAAGAGAGGGCTAGAATCAGCACTGAGCGATGTGCAGTGTGAGGAGACAACAGTCTCCCATGTTACTGATAGATTGGCTGCTGCAAGTAATTTGACTTGCATAATTTTGCACAAATTCTGTGAGTAATCCATGCAAAAACAGTACATCATACCATCAAAGTGACAAAGAATCAAAGAGAAAGAAAGAAACACTGGTCTCTCTTTAACACAGTCAAAATACAATTTTAGTGGGTCCACCAAATGCAGCTTTTGAAATTTTAATTAATTATTTGAAACTAATCATTGAGACATGCTCACATGCAATTGGATAAAATCAAGTACAATGTTACAGTATGGAAATGTTGGCTAAAAGCTAGAGGTACAATATTAATACATCATCATTTAAGAAATACTCATTAGGCCATACATTTCATGTACACACTTAAGATGTTGTAACATAACCTCTGGCTCTTTCAGATCTTTATGTAATCCCTCTTACTCCAGAATTACCTGTACAATTTTTGGAGTTGTCTGCTCAAACTGTGCTTTCAGGGCCTTAACAGGGGGTCCCTTACCATAGCACATAACTCAACTGGCAAGGCATTCCATAGCTGGAGGATGAAGTAACTGCATGATACGGTGGATCATTGGGCTCTGACTCTAGAAATCTCCAGCTGTTAATTGTCCGCAGTCCTCAGTGATGCTTTTTTGGTCTGATGGTGAAGCATTCTTTTAAGTAGTCTGGGACTAATCAATAGACATTTTTGACAGCTAAGACAGTTTTATGTAGTTTCTGCAATTTTGGAGAGAAACCCACCCACAGATTTTGTACAGCTCATGGTGGTGAGTTATTTTTGAAAAGTTCAAGACAAACCTTGCTAAGCTTGTTGTATAGTATGTCCAGCCTATGCAGACTTTTTGAGAGGTGTGATCATAGACTACATCTGCATTGTTCCCTGGATCCTCCCCCAGGAATGATGGACACCACACCAATTTACTTGTTGGTTGCTCGTTGTAAATGTATTCATGGCACAAAGGACTATATTTACAAACCATATAACTCTAAATTCACAATTCAATATACATCAATATTCTTCCAACTTTTTCCTGGCTCCAGCCTCTGTCCTTCTTCTGGTCATTTCTTTCATCTTGCTTTCAGGGCCTGGACACTGTGAATATGGCCCCTCCTCCACACCAGAACCAGACCGTTACACTTCCCTGGGCATTCGCCCTCCAGGCCCAGACACTTCTGAACGTGGCTGGACCTATCCCTCCCACTTTACCACCACGCTGGTTCTTTGGTCCCCAACCCATGTATCCTACCCTCCCCCTTTTTCACCCCCACCCCTTTCCTTACTTCATCCCCATGGGCATACATGCCCTCCCTGTCAGGGACTCTGCCCTAGCCCCTGGACCAGTGCTGCCTCCTGCAGAGACCACCATACCTGGCCCCATGCTCAGGGTCCCTAGGGCACTCAACCTGCCCTCCATTCCTTTCTTTGTGCCATATGTACCTCCAATCACCTTCCTTAATAAGGGTGGGAGGGTGGGAAAAATTCTCAGCAAAAGAGGTCATCCTGCCTGAGCTCTGGCCTATTATACCCCTAATAGACCCCTGATTTGGACCTCCTTTGCGCTCCGCCCTCCAGCCAATTCCTGTGGCTCTGGCTTGCCCTTGTCATATTACCCTTTCTGGCCTGGTGATGTCATCAGGCCCCTCCCCCTAACGCTCTGTTCCCTCCCCCCTTCCTCTCCTATGCGCTTATTCCTGGGAGGGATCACTGGACAACCTGGCCTGCCTCTGAATGGCAAGCCCCATTGTCCCCTGAATCCCCCACAGGAATGATGGACACCATACCAATTTACTTGTTGGTTGATCATTGGCAAATTTATTCATGGCACAAAGGACTATATTTACAAACCATATAGCTTTGAATTCACAATTCAGTTTACATCAACATTCTTCCAACTTTTCCTGGCTCCAGCCTGTTTCCTTCTTCTGGTCATTTCTTCCATCTTGCTTTCAGGGCCCGGACACTGTGAATCCAGCCCCCTTCTCCACACCAGAACCAGGCAGTTCCACTTTCCTGGGACCTATCCCCCTCTCCGCTTTACCACCCCATCAGGGTTCTTTATCCCCAGCCCGTGTATCCTACCCCTCCCACCTTTTTCCTCCCTCTGCTCCCCCTTTCCCTTACTTCCACTGCCGCCCTGCAGCTTGTGATGGATAGAGGGGCTCCCCCCTTGCGGGCTAGTATCTAAGCCCTTTCCTGGCCATCTGGTTCACTAGCTCCCCAATAGGTCATAGGAACAGGCACATCCCAAACTCTGACAGGTGGACGCTGTCTGACCTGAACACTGCAGGTTGGTTGAAGGAAATGTCCCTGTGCTGCAGGTGAACTCCCCCCATCTCTATTACCATCCTGGATACCCTCCTGTTCAAACACTTCCTGACCTTTTTGATCAGCCTGACACCCTGCACCCCTCTCCATACCCTCCGAGAGGTGATATCGGACCAGCCAATCAACACCCTCGCCACCACCCTTCAATCTCTGCAAATCCCCCATGATGTACTGTCCTAATACCTCCCACTGAAGGCTCCCCAAGTCATTTCCCCAGGTGTATCACAATGCAATCTGGGGTGACCCATTGCAATTTCAATTCCTCCATCAAAGGCATGAGCTGCCCACTTTATTCCCTAATGCCTTCCCATAGCATCCTTATATGCTCTGTGTATATCTCAGCTCTGCTCCTCTGGAGGTGGCTACTGCAAACCTCTCAGCCCAGTACATGAGGTAATGCCTCACTATCCAGATGTGCCTCTTGGAATCTGCCATGGAAACAAAATACACAGTGTGAGTTGTTGTCATTATTTTTTCACGTACCTCTTATAGCTGCTGGACCTCCAGCGCCCCACCATTTGTAACTCTGCCACTGCAGCCCCACTCTCTGTTGCCTCCATGGCTGCCCTGATCCTGAATGAATGTGGGGCAAATTTGTTGGGATCCTCACCCAAAAATGCCAGCGCCTTCTTGAGGACAGCCCTACTTGGAAACCCAGACCAGTGAGCCGTCCCCATGCTGGAACAGCATCCCCTCGCCACCCTGTGCACTCCTGTACTCCTCCAGTGCACTCACAGCACAGCTGGCTGACTGTGGCTTCCTCACCAGTGACAGTTGTGTCCCCTCCCTTCCTGGTCTTTCTTGGACCTGACCAGGATAATGAACACCCTGTCATGTCCCCACAGGACATCCTCATGCTGCAACACCTGCCCTGAGGCCATTTTCCTCGGGCCACTTCCTCACCCAAAATTCCCCCTGCAGCTATCACTGCAGACACTGCCCAGAATATAACCCCTTCTTGGGCTGATGTGCATACATTCTGGGTGGCCTCCAAGACCCTTACCAGTAATTCCCCCATTATGGGTTGCCTTCCATCCACCCTGACCCCCTGACCCCTACTCCTCCCTGCTACCATGCATTTTATGATCCTACTGGCCCTAACATCGGGCCAGTCCCTGTCCTGGCATACCCAGCTGATGCCAGCTAAGTGCATGACCATCGTGTTGTGGGCCAGCCCTTCCTCCCACAGCTCCACCACAAACCTCCTTACCTGCTCATCCCAGTCTGGTTCATCCTTGTCCACCCGTGCTTCCCCTGAAGCCCTGAAATTTGTCCACCCTGCTTCATGGGCCCTCAGCATGTTCTTTGCCCAGGATCCTCAGTACAGTGCCCTGGCTGTGCTCCTCCAACCTCCCATAACTGGTCCGGGATCCTGGTCCTGTGTGGCTCTGCCTGTGGCTTCAGCTCCTAAAACCTGTCGAGCTGCAAATGGGACAGACTGTCAGCCACCTCATTCCTCAAACCTTCAATATGCTGTGCTTTGAACGACAGGTTCAGCCACAGTCCCAGTAAGACCATAAGTCTGAGCAGCCTGCCCACTGTCTCTGTCTTCCCCCCTGCCTATTAATCACCTCTACTACCCCTCTGTTATTGCACCAAAACAAGATGCGCTTCCCCTTCATCCTATCACTCCATACCTCCAAAGCCACCCATATCGGGAAAATCTCCAGGAAAGTGATGCCCTTCAGTGTCCGCCCTTCAGCTGAAGCTGCCAGCCATGGTTCCAACATCCATTCCCCTTGAAAGTACGCCCCCATTGCCAGGGCGCCTGAGGCATCCTTGAACAGCTCCAGGTCCATGTTCCACTCCCACTCATCCTGCCAAAATGTCACCCTGTTATAGCTGTCAAGAAACTCCTCCCACACCCTGAAGTCCTCCCGAACACCTTTAGATACATCCACCCAATGGTGCGGCCTCTTGGCTTTTCCCGTGGCCCTCCCCAGTCTTCTTGTAAAAGCTCTGCATGGGCTGATGGCCTTGCAGGTGAAATTAAGGTGCCCCTGCAGTTGCTGTATTTGTACCAGCGGCACCCTCATCCTCCTCCTCCTCATAACCTGGGCCAATAGACCTTTTAGCCATGCTACCTTGCTCCTGGGCAGCTGAAAATAACCCTCCTCGGTATCCACTTGTATGCCCAAGAATTCCACCCTCCGAGCCAGGACCTCCATCTTGCCCTGTGCTAGCGGAATCCTTATTCGCTGGCTCTTGAAATCCCATAGCATTTCCTGTGCCTCCACTCTCATTTCCCAATAAGAAGAAAGTCATCCAAATAATGAACCACCATACTGTTTCCATACCTGGTCCCGAAAACCCACTGTATCCAGGTGCTGAACATCTCAAATGTGGAGCAGGCCATTGAATACTCCATGGGTATGGATTTGTCAAAATATATGTGCCCTTGAAATTGAAAACCCAGCAGGTCCCAATCTGCTGGCCTGACAGGCAAGAGCTGAAATGCTGACTCAGTGTCCATCTTAACCAGCCATGCCCCCCCAATTGCCTTAATTAGTGCTATGGCCTGCTCTAACGAGGCGTATTACACCTCCTGAAGGTGGTCTGGGAAGCCATCATTCACCGAGGAGCCTTCTGGGTATGATAAATGATGAATCAAGTGGAATTTCCCATCCGCCTTCTTGGGCACTACACCCAATGGGGAAGTCCAGAAATGCATGCATGGGGGGCCCTCCAATGGACCCTCCACCAGGCCTGCTGCAATTTCCTTCTCTATCTTGGCCCCCACATTCCCCTTCTTCCCTTTCACTGACCCCAGGTTCTTGGCTCATGTTCTCTTCCACCTCCCCTTGAAACCCTAGTGGGAAACTCATCCAGAAACCCTCCCGAAGCCGCTCACCTGCCCCTTTATTTGGATACGCCACAGTCCACTCCTCCACTTTTGCTAAGGCAATGGGAGTATGCACCAGTGTGTATCCCCACCGCCCATCCTCGGTGACTCACTACTGTCCTCCTCGGGGCACTATGCTGCCCCCTGTGGCTGCCCCCATGGCCCCTGCCCTATATCCCCCGGGCGCCTTGAAAGGACTGCTCGTAAAAGTGTCCCCCATTCCGTCCTCCTCTCTCACCATTCTGCTGGCAGCTGGAGGCCGGGTGCTATCCCCCGCATTTTGACCAGACATGCCAGAACTTACAGCTGCCCCATGTGCAGGTGGACTTGTTGTAGCCCCAACACGCCTTTGCCCCTGTGACCAGAGTGTTCCTCCTTGCTTGGTCTCCTACTGTCCCCCTTCCCCGGAGAGGTTCTCACACACAGTTCCGAGTGGGTGCAATCCCATCTCAGGTCCCCTTTTGCTCATTCACTTCCGGAAGGCCTCATCATACTTGAGCCACCCGTACCCAACTTTTGTCTTGTACGCCTCCCTAATAATGACGTGTATGTCAGCAAGGGGATCATGAGTTCCGGGTGCTTCTCCAGCATCAATGCACTACATATTATGAAACCGCCTTGCCAATTTTCTATGGCCTTCCCCTTATATTTTTCTTTCTTTGTCTTATGACCTACCACCGCCAATGCCACCACCATTTCTGATTTTTCCACCAACTTCTTCTGCTCATACTTTGTGGCTGTGTCCTCATCCACGAGCCTGAAGATGTCAATATACTCCCTTTCCAGATTTTTTCTTTGATTGAGGCTCGCACTTGGTCCCCAATTGAACAGCTCAGGTGCCTCATATAACTTCTTGTTCATTGTGGCCTCTACCCCCTTTCCCTGGCCTGGCTTCTTTGTCCTTTAAGGCCCGTACCACCCACTCCATCTCCTCAATTCCCGCATCAACCATGCCACCCAGCAGACCCTCGAGTTCTCATCCATGAGATCCACATCATTCTTACCCCCATCGAAGTTCTCTTCATCTGGTTCTGGCGCGGGCAGGGGCACTGGTATCAGTGCCAGGTGCTGGACTTCCTGCCTGGATCTCTTACCCCCTCCACCCCGCCTGGGCATTCTTCCCGCTCTTGGCTTTCACTGCACCTCCTTTCTGCCTCTTCTTCTTTGCCTCCGCTAGTAGCTCGACATCTGCCCCATCAAGACAGACGCCTCCTGAAGCATCTTCTTGCTGGTCATCTGGGCTCACTTTGGTGCCATGCCTGATCCTCTGTCCTTGCAATCTGGGCAGTGAAAGGTTATAAGTTCAGTCCTGCACCATCCAATCTACCCCCCTTTAGCCAAGGTGTGACGGACTGCCTGTTGCCCCACCCCTGTTATGGTGGCACAATCCTGAGCCCTGCTCTGGGCCCAACATCCTAGTGTCTGCTGTTCCTGTGTCACCTTGAGCCCTGCAGTTTCCTTTCTCCTTCTTTGTTGTGTTTATAATTTTACTTTTTTTTTATTACCCTCCCCATCTTGGTGCCTCAGGCCACATAAACCCATTACAGGTGGCCTGCACTACCCCAGTGAGGTTGTGGGCTCTGAACCCAAGTCCCCCTCTCTGTGACTTGGCCTTACCCCTGTGCTATGCTGCCCCCCACGAGGTGTGTCCCGTGTTGCCGCAGGCCACAGCCTGCCCACGTTTTGGCCCCAAAAACAGCCACATGTGGCCTGGGCCATTTTCCCTGTTCCAGTCCCACTGCGCCTGCCATGAGGCTGCCTCGGCCTTGGCTTACCTTGTGGCAGGCCCCCACAGTTTGCCCCGACTACTTGGTCTGTTGGCTACCTAGGCCAAGCCTGCTTCAGAAGCAGGCGACCAGCCTGGTCTGTACCCCGCTGCTGAACAAAATTTCTGCCACAGGTCACCGACCCCCTATCGCTGTGCCAGTCATTGCATGGTCTGTTGCTGCCCAGGTCTGCCCTGTGGCCCCTGGGTGTGCCCTGGGTCCCTGGATCCAAAACCGTGGGCCACCATGGAACCTCGAGCCACTGGGCGTTGGCCTTCATTCGACCCTGAAGCCAACCTGGGACCCGCTTTCTGCCCTGTGCACCCCTTCACCAAAACCCTTGCCCCGCAAACTCCCAGGGTGCTGGGATATCCCATTTTCTGACCCTGCTAGACTTTCTTCATTTTCCTCCGTTTCCTTTTTATTACAATTTTTTTTTGAACGAACGCGAAAAGTGCGAACCAACAACCAGTACACCCCATCCACATGGATGCAGGCCAAAGGCGCTAAAAGAGCCTAGCGCCCACACAGTAGCTTTTGCCAACCAAAACACCAGGCAATTATGGCCCACCCTGCTGCCCTGCCCCATGCTCTATGTTTTATCACCCTTACATCAACCCAAAACCCTCCGCCACAACAGCAGCCCAGGACTGACATGATAAAATTATCCAGGGCCTTGTATCGTATTTGGCAAAATTTCCATCAACCCCAATCTTTTCACCGCCTGAATAACAAAGACATCACCTGGCTATCTGCCTATCAATCTCCAGCCAAACAAGCTTCTGGAGCTGACTGCTTAAGACCCTTGAAAATAAACAGATTAAAATTAAAAGAAAACAGTACACCAACTGAAACTAAGCCAGTGAGTCATGTTATTCCTTGCCCAGCTCTCTATATCTAAACAACATGCCATGATAAAATGATGATCCAGATTCAAATTCTCACAGAGTCCACATGGCCTACAAAGCCTAGTCGTCCCATGTACCATATCGAGAATTTTGCCAACGAAGTGCTGAGATCTTCAGTCTGAAAAATTCACAGCAAAAAAGGTCATCCTGCCTGAGCCCTGGCCTATTATACCCCTAATAGGCCCCTGGTCAGGATCCCCTTTGGGCTGGTCCAAGCCAATCCCTGTGGCTCTGGCTTACCCTTGTCATATTACCATTTCCGGCATGGTGATGTCATCAGGCCCCTCCCCCTCTAACCATCTGTTTCCCTCCCCTTCCTGTCCTATGCACTTATTCCTGAGGGATCACTGGACAACTTGGCCTGCTCTTTTAATGGCAAGCCCCATTGTCAAATAGGACTATCATCTAAGTCTGTATGTTTTTTGTCTAATTTCTAGTGCTGGTACGTTTCTACTTCTTGTGAAAATACACAAAATCACTTATTTATAATTATAACAGTTTTGGAAACTGTGTCAAAATCCAATGTAATTGTGCTTCTCTTTTTGCAAATTTACACAAGTTTTTTTTCCAAAATTGTGCATTTTTTTAAATGTGAGTTCTTAAAAATGTGCATGTTCAGCCAATAATGCCACAGACTGAACATTAACTTCCTAAAGTGCACGTTGTTATAAACCTTAAGGTACTAAATTGTGCAATATCACTAATTTTGCACAAAAAGCTACATAGTACTATATACTCCGCTCAGTTCATGAAATTGTGGGAAATTACACAAAAATAGCACAATTTTGTGAAAAGTGTAGAAAATGAATTTTCTCAAATTTAGCCCAACACTACTCAGCTTGTTGGAAGCAATGCCATTCACAACTGTGGCACTTCCTTTTTTGTGTGTAAGTATGAAGTGAAACAATCAAGAGCAATACTTCCCAGTTAAATGTCCTCAAATTTGTTAGTTAGAATTCCACGTCCCACTGTGTGGAAGGTCTTGCAGAGATCAAAAATATATCCCAACTATAATGCCCAGAATCTATAGCTTTGCTGACATCATCCAATACCTCAACAATGAAGAAGATTGTACTGCATTGTTTTACATGATTGGCATGCGTTATGAATGCCATGATTTTCAATATAGTCATGCAACTGGTTTGCAACTAAATTCCAGCAAGTCTGAGAATATCAGCAATAAGGATATTGGATGGCAGTTGCCTGGACATTAGGTCTGGGCTGCTTCCTTAAGTACATGCACCACTTGTGCCACTTTCCAGCCTTCTGAGAAGTAACCATAATTCAGGGATAAATTGAACAGTATGATAAAGGGTCTGCCACCTGACACACCAACATTTCTTGGATTTTGGGTGGGAGATGATCATGTGCCCCACTCTTACTTTCTTTTAATTTGAGCAGTAACTCAACAACCTCATCTACTACATTCCTCAAAACCTGAAGGACTCCAGGTTGCATGTTTGTTTTCTGGCATGTACTCCATTTGATATGGTAGTGCCTGTGAAGAAATTTCCAGAATTTATGAAAACTTGATTAGTTCATCAGCCAAATCCTCTTTGTCTATGGGGGTATCTTCCTCATTTGTAAGATTAATATTAGCTCTATTGTTTTGTTGACCACTCCAGCTCTGAATTATGCTCTGGAATGTCTTTGGGTCACATGCTTCTTTGGTAGTTTTCTTCTTAAAATAGTTTGTCTTAGCCTGCCTATCTTCACAGACATACTTGTTCCTGGCACACCTATATTGCTTCAAGTCCCAGTTCAGATTGGAGTAATGGGCCCGTATATTCAAAGGAGATGCATGGCCCAAAATGAAGATGTGTGGCACATCCCAGAAAATGCATGGAAGCGTGATATTCAAAAAGGAGAAATGTGTTGTGTACATCTGAATGCGTGATCATGCAGAAATAATGTATGTAAGGCAAAAAGGGAACGGCAGCTGAATATGCTGCACCACAGTATATTCAGTCAAAATGTGTGTAGCATGTGTTGTGCATCACAAAACTGTGCTGAGCAAAGTTAGATATGTTAGGGATGGCCTAAATCAGCCAGCCACCCACAGGCAGGCTGCAGAACTGCAGACAGGTGACCCTGAGACAGTCCTCAGAGGTGCACCAGGATGTGCTTCCAGGCTCCTACACACAGCAGTCATGCCAGGACTGTAGCATTCAAAGTAACAGCCATGCATTGCAAGCTTGCTGGGCACCTGCTGGGTGCTGCTGAGTGACACCTCAACACTGCCCAGTCAGCCACCCCTCTCACTACACCCTGATTGAGGATGCCCAGATGCCACATGCTAGTCAGGTGCCCCCCTAGCACACGTGGAGCAGACAGGTACAATGTGGCACTTGTACCAGGTGCCATGCCTGCACCCATGTGGCCATCAGAGTGCCACCCAGTGGAGGCATGTGCCCAAGGTGGCATGTGTGACATAGGTGAGCAGGCGAGCAGGATGCATGGCGGTAAAGGTGACAGCATGGCATGGGTCAGGGACAGCACAGTGGCACACACCCATGGTGGAACACCAGAGGTGCACACAGCTTGCCCATGCATGATCCATTCCACCAGGATCCTTATATATGTCACCAATGCCATCCCTGCAGTGTAACAATGCCACGGGGCCCTGGTTTCACGTCACTGCAATGTACTGCTGGTGGACAGTGGACAGCTGTGAGCAGTGAGGGGCAGGGGTGGCACCAACTGCAGCCTGGAAGCTGCATGGGCATGCCCCAAGGACACCAAACCCCTCCAGTGTTGTTCATATGGCCACCTAGGGTACAGACATGGCCATGGATAGTAGCACTGCAAACTGCAAAACTGAACTGTCACACAGTATGGGGTACGCAGTCATGTTATCACTCAGACACCCTCTGACCCACATAGAGTGGGTGACATTACACACTGGCCACTGGGACTGTTATGCAGAATTGTATGATAATATGAGATGCTAGGTATCAGCTCACTGTAGCATCATTGGCACACTCATTTTCATAATCTTCCAAACTTGCACTGTCATGTTTGATGCTGCCCCACACATTCTGACCAGTCGTCACACACCTTGGCACACATTTGGGTGCTAAGGGGTTGGGAGTTATGTTGCACTGTACTCAGGCCAGTGCAGTCCACCAACAAACATCCATGCATTCCACCTGCTTGCTAGGCTGCAGTACATCCTGATCACCTTGTGGAGTGGTGGTGCTGCCCTGTAATGCTGGAAATCCACATGCCAATGGTTTTTCAAATGGCCTGAATACATTCCAGCAATGAGATGCAAATGTGCTGTTTTGGCACTGACTGTGCAATGAGGTCATTTGTATATCCTGGCTGAATATTGGCAAATCTGCATGCTGCACAAGTGGTTTTGCAGTGCACACTTCCATTTGCCCTGCACTGGGCTCTTGGCACTTGCCACGCCATGCATCTCCCATTGCACAATTGCACATGTTTGGGTTATTCAGCGGCACATGCGCAATTGCATATTATAGTGAAACTTCTGAATAAACCATTATTTTGTGCCAGTGTGGTGACTTGCATGGTGCAAGCACTTGCATGATGCAGCCTGCCACTTTTGAATATAGGGCCCATAAACATTCCTCCTTCGTTTGTCTTTGCTTTGCTTTAATTTGTCCAAAAAGGGTGAGTACCAAACTGCATTGTCCTTCTTAACCTTTCTTTTTGTCAGTGGCAGGTGCTTGTTATCCACTAATTTCAGTTCATCTACAAAGTAGCTCCATACAGTATCTAAGTCAAGAATGATTTTATTTCATTTGATTTTTTTATTTATTACACTGTTAAGACCTTAATGGGTAGAGACCCCTTTTTTGAGATTTTGTTTGCTTTATTTTGATTTCATAATCCAATAAACAACAAACAACCACAAACAATGAGAATATAACATATTAAAAAGTGAAAAAAAACAGTTAATACAACAAGAGCTAACTATTTACAAGGTAATCAGTGAGCCCAAACCAACTTAATAAAATGAACAAACACAGTAGAAAACAGATTTTCAACCAATGAAAGAGGAAATAACTGTGGGCACTAATAAAAAGGCAGCAAACGTCCATAAAAGTCATATCACTCAGCATAATAAATTATACCCTAAACCCTCCAAAGAAACAGTAAAAGAAAAGTTTCAGTGCCAAACAAGTTCAAGTTTGTGAAGCAATGGGAAGAGTGTATAAGGTACTGTATATAATTTAGCCCATTTCATCTCAAATGCTGGTATATTATTTTGAATGCTAGGTATCATCTTCTCCATAAGGAGATTTTTCAAGAATTATCAAAGAGCAGGTGATAACTGAAAATTCTCTCCCCTTACCTGATTTTGGTACTTTACCCTCCAGTTTAGTGAGCCTCTGAGTGCTGCATTTTTGTTTACAATATTTTATTAGAAACACTCATAAATGTGCTTCTGGGACCAAGTAATAAAAATGATCATATTTCTAAGTTTCAGGCATACCTCCATGCTGGCATGTTTCCTGACATCAGTACTAAATTGCAGGAGGTGCACCCATAGGCTATAGAGCGTTGGTTATGGTATGCATTTTTGTATACTTTAATTGTTGTTTTGAAAAATATTACCGTTAACTAACAAGGATCTTGTTAGTTGAGCAGTGGTCTTCTTTTAAAATCTGCACTTAAAAGTATATAAAAATGCATGCCAAACCAGTCCGATTATAGTTCTGGGTGCACCCCCACACAATCCTAGTACTGATGTCAGAAAACGTGCCAGCATGGGGGGGTGTGCCTGAAACTTAGGAAATACAAGCATTTAGGCCGCGGGTCAATGGAGCGCATTTTATGAGTGTTTTACTAAAAATATTGTAAACAAAAAAATGCAGCACTCAGAAGGCTCACTAAACTAGAGGGTAAAGCACTGAATTGGGTAAGGGGAGGAGAGAGATATTTCAGTAGACACCTGCTCTTTAGGCCACTCTGGGTAGGACACCATTACTCGGTCCTTCCAATGCTGAAGAATCAATCTTTTAACTGACATATTTATCAACGCCATATAGTATTTCTGTTCTTTAGAGGAAATGGCATGAAAGTCTCCAATAGTGCAGATTTCTGGGGTAAAATAGTCTTTTAAACCCAGCCGGAGATCCATCCTATCTTTTATTTCCTTCCATAGATGTCTAATGGAATCACAATCCCAGAAGATATGCAACAAGTTACCCTCACCTGCTCTGCTTCTAGTACATATGGAAGAAAGGGATTTACCCATTTTAAGTAGTTTTGGGGGAGTGCAATAGAGATTATGGAGAATGAAAAATTGGGTCAGACATAATTTGTCTTGGGTAAGATACCAAAAAAGGTGTTGCCATATTTTGGACTAGTTAAGCAAAACATTTGGAAATCCATTGTGCCAAAAGTTACAGAAACCATCCTGGGTTTTAGTAGGCTCCGCTAGGAGGGCCTGATAAATCTTAGAGACAGCATGGGGGAGAAGTGCCAGTTTTTGAACAGAAGAAGAAAATGAGGCATACACCATTGTTCAAGGGGGGGTACCCATATAGGTGGCTGCAACATGTTTCAATTAAAAAATTTAAATGCAAAAGCATTAGTAAGCCTGAGGAGACCCACTGCTTGAGTGAACAGAATAAAGTACCCCTCCTTGGAGAAAGGTCACCAACAGAAGATTGTCCAGGAGTGGTAATCAGTTTGAAGAAATAGTTTTACCCACAATTTTGAAATCTGGGTTTCTAGCTATGGGTTGTTCAATGTACAGTAATGAAGTTCAAAGACAATGACATAGACATTTGTTTATGCACTAATAATGACATTCCCACCACCGAGTGTCGGTGTAAAGGGAGTAAAGCATACTTCACATGTAAAACTGACTTAGGATTTAAACCATATAATTGGATAAATTCTTATTCAATTTTGAGCTATAATGGGGTGTAGAAGAGGGATCATCTGCTACTTTGAATGGAGCCATTGGTAATATTTGCCAGTGTGAGAAGCTAATAATAGAGTTAAAAATTTGAAGTTATAGGTCGCCTAAAGTTTTTGGATGTCAGTTTTTATAAGCTAGATGAAGAGGTTTCTGGGCCCAAATAAATGCAGAAGTTTTAGAATGAACCATTTGAAACCGAGATAAAGGGATATAACCAGGAAACATATGCAAGGGATAAAATATCAAAGGGAGAATATTCATTTTGATTATATTAATTATACTCCACAAAGTAAAACACAGGATAATCCACTGCTCCAAATCAGCTTTATTTGAAGATATCATAACATCTTAGTAAAATTTTTTTAAGCTGAGACGGCTCTGTTATTAAGTTTATTCCCAGATATCTAATGGAATGGGGTTCCCAAACAAAACTAAAGTGGGAAACAAGAACGTTTAGCGGCATTACAGCCATATTATTGGGGTTTAATTTATAATTGCACAAGGAGCTAAGTTGCTTAATTTTATCAAGAATAACTGGGGTAACTGTAAAAGGGTGAATTTGAAAGGAAGACCTGAACAGTCCCTGCAGCTGTGTGAACCACAGCTCAGAGGCAGAGTTACTGGCATGGAATGATAGAGGTTCTAGCTGCAATTCCTAGTGGTTCACCTTTTCCCTTCTTCATTGTAATTCATAATGTAACAGGGTGGTTAATATGAAGTCAAATATCATCCACATAAGCAGACAGTTAATAACTAGATGTAACTAGAGGGATTCCTGTAACAAGCAGATTGTTCTTTAATTTTCATAATTGGGGATCTAAGTGTAAATTAAATACAAGAGGGGACAAAGGGCAACCTTGCCGAGTCCCACAATACAAAATGAATAACGAGGAAAAGATTCCATTACAATATATTTTAGCTCTATGGCAGGAGTACAACACCTAAAACCACTTCAAAAATTATGAAGGAAACCAAATCTTTCCAAAACTGAAACTAGAAATAGCCATGAAAACCTGTAAATGCTTTTCAGCATCCAGGAGACCAGGGCTGCTGGTCCCCCAGATCCTAAGACACTGAAAGTATGTGAGCAAGTTTGCACAGACGGTCAGCCACAGATCTAGAAGGCATAAATCCAATTTGTTCTGGACCAGTTAATGAGTGCCATACATTGCTGATCCGAGTAGCAAGGAATTTTAAATCTTAATTCATAAGTGATATTGGGCGATAGTTGAATACCCACTCAGTGTCTCTACCAGATTTCGATAGAGAATAATCTGGGCTTCTGCTAAGGAAGGGTCCCAGATGTCGTTTATCTAAGACATCTGTAAAACCTACAATTATAGTAGGCCAAATCTTGTGCAAAGATTTTATAAACATTTGTTGTAAAGCCATCCAGGCCTGGAGCTTCATCCAGTGTTAATGAGGATATGGCCATAACTAGGAGATAGGGTGACTCAGTTCTGCCTCTATTGGGCATTGGACAATACTGGTAAGGGAACAGAATCCAAATAATCTTTTAGGGTGTATGGGGATGCAGGCAAAGGGATAGGCCCATACAGTATAAAGATTTATAATATGTGAAAAAATTCAACAGTGATATTCTAGGGCAAGTTTTGAGAGAATTGTCTAATAAGGAAAGGAGAGGTGGAATAATTCTTGAGGTTTCCTTACTGAACACTCTTAGAAGTCATTAGCTTCCAGGATTTTCCCCCTGGTCAATATATGTCAACTTGGTTTTAACCCTTAGGCTGCCAACAGAATTAGAATGTATAGGAATTTTGGACTGATATATCAGTCTGCGGCCATGCAAGGGTTAACAATAGCATATTCCATCTGCTCCTTCAGCAAATCAGCATATTGGTCTAGCAGTATTTCTCATTCTACTCTAAAAGCTTCTGTAGAGGAGGGGTTCAAAGATTTCTCAAGAAGTCTAAGCTTGCTGAGTAGAGTTGACATTTTATCTTGGCAGAGTTTTTTATGCTTAGTAGCTAACCTATTGGTTCCCCCACCCTCCTTAGGAAAGCTTTACAAGTGGTCCATTCGATGCTGTTTTTCTCAAGGGTACCCCAGTTGTCCTTGAAAAAGTAACAAGAGTTGTTTAATCACGCTCATCTCTAAAAGGTGTCTTTTAGGAGTTGATTATTTAGCCTACAGGTGGAGTTTCTGTACCTGTCTGGATTAAATGAATAAAGAAGCCACACTAAGGAGTGGTCCAACAGGACTTGAGGAACAATATCAGAAGCGTGTAGGCCTGCTAGTGTGTGGCCCGACTAACAAACAAGAAGTCAATTCTAGAATGGAACTTATGGACAGGGGAAACATGTCAACTGTTTAGATGTGGGATTAAGAAGTCTCCAAGGATCACAAAACCAAGGAGTGCATCATGTCCAGGATGGAGTGCTGCACCAGTGAAACACCTGTCGATGGCTTACAGGTTCTGTCTCGATCACGTTATAGTGAGAATGCAGTCCCATCCTAAAAGAATAGGCAAATGGGCAAAGGAAGCAAGAACAGTGGCCAGGACCATAAAAAGAGGAAGAATCAACAATAGGACCATAAACACTGCCAAGGAGTACTGCGTTTGGCCTAAAGTACCATATAGAAAACATAACGACCTTCTGGGTCCATAATACGGGTGGTCAATGTGAAAGATACTGGCCTGGCAAACAAAATACACCCCCTTGTCTGGTACTATCACTTGCTCCATATACTTGTCCTATGTAATCTTGTCTATAAAGGTGGCATTCCAAAGACAATAGATGGGTTTCTTGTAGCTATGCTACTTGAACCCCCAATTGACTAAATATTTAATGAACTGATATTGTCTAGTTTTATCCCTTGGCCCCTTGACATTCCAAGATGCAAACATCAAACTACCTAACATAGTGATGATCAGTTAACTAGGAATAGCATCTATTAAGTATGCTGATCCATAATGAGATATATGATGGAGTGCATTCACTAATATCCCCTTCCCCCAAAATAAAACAAAAACAAATATTATGAAAAACCCACAAAAACTAATAAAAAATAGGGCAACACTCACTGGTGCCCGTACACTCCCTTGGTCCCAGGACTGCACTCCTGCAGTCATGTCCATGCTGGATAACAGAGGAGCTCTGCTCAGACACCTGTACAACCTGGTATAATCTTGCATCCAAGAATCAAAATGCTTCATACTATAATATATTAAGAAATAACAAGGCATAACATATTAATATAAAGTGTTTAACCATAACAATCTGCTATATACCTACATAAAAGCTCTATTAAAAATTAGGAATAAGACAGGTGATGGGGCCCTGGAATATGAGTGCAACACATCTATGTAATTGGCTATAATGTCTGAACCGGGCTAAACATAGAGAACTATTAATGAAGCCAGTAGTAAATTCACTATAAAGGCTGTCTAGATATCACCTCCATAAGGAAAAAAAAAGTAGATACTACATATAGAAGTTAAGCCTGAAAAAAAAAAAAATAAAATGTAATGACAGCCATGAGCCCAACAGATCAGAACAGAACTTCCACTAAACATTAATTCAGTACTCTGCACTCTTAATACAAGAAAAGAGACTAATTAGTCACGGTAAATATAAGCTCCGCAGGATCCCCCATCTGACTTGCAATAATATAATGAGTAAAAGCTCTGGGCAAATTGTTTACTAAAAGATGTCATAGGACATAGCAGCATGGGAAAGCCTCAAAGTATGAAATAAATCTTCCCAGATTAAAAATTTAGCAATCATAGGCATTGGGCTACTGCTCATAGATAAAGAAGAAATTAAAACATGAAAAGAAGACAGAAAGCAGCCTGCATCTCCTCAAGAGTGCTTCTGTGTCCCATGCTGTGAGAATCAAATACGCCTAAAAAGGAAAAAGAAATAAGAGACAGCTGAATACAGTGAACTTAGGCAAACAACATTCGAAGCTTACAGAAAAAAACTAAAGTCATCAAGTCACACTGTCCAAGTTTTATATTAATAAAGTCCAAACTAGCCATGACGACCTCCAGAAGAGTTTTCAAACTTGTTACGGATAGAGGACCATACATTGTCTTTTGTAGTGTATGGTCACCTTATCTATTGTATTTCAAGTTTGAAATCTTGTTACATGTGCAGTTACACCCTTATGCTTTAGACAGAAACAATCAGTCGGTACAGTTGCTTAATGAAATATTTACTTACGTTTGGTGTGAACAGCGATAATCAACATCGCTAGTGACACATTGAAAAAAAAAAACAATACAGTATTTTTACTGTTTTTTTACTTAGACATTTATTCTTTGAATTAGTCTATTGTGGTGCAGATGATCCGACGTGCTGCCATGACCTCTGGAGCCGAAGACATGACCTGCGAGGAGACAAATGAGAGGGGCAGTTGGAGTCAAAGTTCAAAGGAAGTAATTTTGTTAGGGCAGGGGTCATGGGAGTTCGTGTGTACTTAGGTTACAATTCGTCTGTGTCCTCATTGCAGTTTTTCTGATGCCCACCTGCGATGTAATTAATAATTTTAACGCTTATAGCGGCCGACATTGTGTGTGTGTGATTCTAAAAAACACTCGCTTAACTGTTTACAATTTGAAGGATGAGCAGCTCGCGCCGTGAGCATTTCTGACAAGATTCTAATCTGTTATGCTGCAGTAGCTACGTTCGTGGTGCAGCATAACAACAAGCTACTGCAGCATAACAACTTTTAAGCTTGTATAGATTTTTATTCATAACAGCGTTCTACCATACATTATATGCATTGTATCCCGAAAGTTGAGAAGCCAAAAGATGATGTGTGGCTCATCACCCTGGTTTGGAACAGGTTTTAATGAATGGTGCACCTGTTGTGTTATGTAAGTAGGGCCAAAGGACGATGGGCAAACCAGTTTTTCAAATACATTTTGCACAAACTGAATAGTATCTGAGCCTTCTGCACATTCTGAAACCCCTGATATAATATTATTTCTTCTACTGCAAGCTTCTTGATTAGAGATGATGCAAAATAAAATTTTGGTAGCAAAACTGCCACGAAATCAGCAGTTTCACTATGAGAAATATTTTGTGAAATTCCTCCATTCCATAAAATATTTTGGGGTGTGAACATGAAAAATGTTGCCACAAAATGTGAAATTTCACCCAAAAATGGCAAAAGTTTGCCATTACAGGTGAATTTCACATTTCACACTGGCAATTATTTTGCGAAATACGCAAATTTCTAGGAATATTTAGTGTCATGAAATTTCTCAGTTACGCACAACACTATTCTTGATCATCAAGTTTTTCTCCCAGGTTTATGAGCTTGCAATGGAGATCAGTTCTTTAAGGATCCACACAGATGGCCCTGTCTTCCAGTGATGATGTATGGGCTTCTGAGTCAGAGATTCGTGTACTCAGGATCTCCAAGGTAGGTTTGACAAAATCAAAATCAGCTACTAACTTGAATAACACTTCCTTGATGGTGTTAAGATCCCAGGACAGCTGATCAGGAGACAGCAGCTCGACCTCTGGAACCAGAGAGTTTAGGTGGAGAAACATGCTCTTTCGGATCCTTAGAGGGAGGGGAGCACAGTGGAAGAGCCTCCAGTACAACGGAAGTGTCCATTGCTTGTGATTTGGCTGCCATTTTACTGCCAAAGTTCTCCTAAAAGGCAAGGTAAGCACAGCAAGCACTGAGGTAGCAGACAGATGGCTATTTAGTGCTGGATGCAGGCAAAAAAATAAACATTTAATCAAACACCACCAGGAGCTGCTCAGAAAGTGTCCACTCTTCATTCTTCCATCATGTGATCCCTGAGACCCTTTTTCATACATGCCCAGTAAGTAACAACAGTGTAAACAGAATACATAATAACAGTTGCAAATAGATAATAATAATAAATAGTGTGCACAGGCCATTTTAAAACTGTGAATAGATTTCTGAGCAAGTATAAATATATTCAACTAGTTGTGCCAACTCATTAGTCTGTAAACCAGAGATCTCTGACCCAAGTTATTAATCATTCTTGGGGTGTGAAAAGCAAGGCCCTCTGATGATCTCGTGGACCTACTATTTACTGGTTCTTGAAACATTTCCTGGATTCTTTGAGGGGGCTAGACCTAGAACCACCTTCTGTAGGAAAACCAGTACCGTGTGTTGTATGCAGTGGTCCAGCAAGAGGCACAAACCAGAGGAGAGGACCGTGCAATGATGTGTGCAGTTCAGAAGGCTGGTATGAAATCTGAAGACTGAGTTGTAGAGGACCCTAACCCTGGATAACACAGACTGACTGAGGGAATATATTAACAGTCCACATTCAATTAAAGACAATAGCAGGCCGGTGGATAGGATTTTCCTGGACTCAGCTGTTCAGCAATTTTTGACTCTATATAGTACTCAATGCATTGATGGAGTTTATTCTTAAAATATGACACATGGGGTTCAGAGGGAAGGGAGTTGTCAAGGATAACACCTAGGTAACAGAATTTGTTAACTATTTTGATTAGTTTGCCCATGGATTTAAAACAAATTTAATGAGTCAGTAAGTGGTTCAGCAGACCGGAGAATAGCAGAGCCTTTGTTTTTTGTTTTTTAGTGTTCAGGACTAGTTTTTGTTGATTAAACCATCATTCAGTGTTGGAATAGTCTGACTACAGTGTTTGGTTTATGTGGCTTGTATCATTACCCTCATGGAAAATGACAGCATTGTCAGCGTAAAGGACTGTGCCAGAGAGGAGGCACACAGCTGGAACTGAGTTGATGAAGAGTGAAAATAAGAGTGGCCCTTTGATCCTTAGGGCACCCAATAGGCAATTGTTACTGGTCAGATAAGGTGTTGTGGATTAAATCTATCGTAGAAAGCCATAAAAATCAGATTTTTTTGGGTAGGATATATAACTAATGAATTTTGGAGTCCCTCTAGACTTTTCTCTGCCTATAAGACAATACACAACATTGTGATCACTAAACAGATCAGGTAGGGTACCTTCTTCGCTGTAGATATGGATGTGGCTAGTTCATTAAGACCAGGTGTAATAAGGATGATTTGGTTGGTTTCTTAATGTTAATTCAAGTATGTTCTGTGATTAGTGAATTAAGATCCATGTCAATTAGTAAGTCCAGGAGGTATCTGGATTTCTCTAGGACAAACCAGTCCATATTGAAGTTTCCCACCAGTATTAGTTTGTGGGAGTCCATATACAGAGCTAGGGTCCGAGACAGTTGCAGAATGTTAGAAGATGCTGTTCTTAGAGGCCTGTATAAGTCAACCAACAGAACAGGCTTACCAAAGTTAAGATGCAATTCCACAGCAATATATTTGCAGAAGTCTAGTTTAAGCAAGAGATCAATTTGATTAACAATAATACTGTCTAGGTAGTATACAAGTAGCCCTTCTTTTATTTCTACAGTAGCTGCTTTTACAAAATTGAAACACTGATTTCTCAAGTACTGATCCTTAATCCTTCTATTTAACAATGTCTCTATGTATATCATAACATCTGGTTACTTGATAGTTACAGATTCCAATAGCTTGTCCATTTTAACAAAAATTCTGTGATTTTTGTGTGTATAAATGAAAAGCCTCTTTAGTTCCAAAAGTAATTTTATTTATATCAAAAGTAGGTCCTGGAATTGGGTTGATGTTCCCAGAAAATAATAAGCAAATAATGGCAAATATCCTTAAGTGTGTACTTGTTAGTTTAAACACTTTTTCTGTTGTGTTATTTCTATTCAAATACTTGTTTGCTTCTCCTAGATGTAAATACAAAGTTTAAGAAGGAAAACTGGTTGGGGGATGATTGACTCATACTTCTTAAGATATGCAGCAGAATTATAAGTGTTAAAACATATCTGACTTGATGGACTCTGTAAGACCAAATTTCTAAGACCCTTTCAGCTTCCTTGAAGACACCCTTTCACACTTGGTTTTAAGAAATTGAGAGAGGGTAGGGTTGAGCTCATAATCTCAACAGTATGATCAGATTTACCAATAGGACCACAACACAGGGGCACAACATAATTTAGCATATTAATTATGACTTGAGCTTAAAGTAGCAATGCTCAGAATTGTGGATTCAGAATCATTGGAGTTCAATTCTATTTTTGATTACGATTTCTGGAATTGTTGTCTGAAAATCCTTTTTCTGAAAAAGTACCATGATCACAACAGACTCCAGATTCTGACCCCAAATTGCAATATTAATGTAATGTTGCATTCCCAATGCACAATATATTTAAAAATGTACCATCATGTCCTTTTCCTCCACTCTCATAATATCTCAGTCTCCCACAAAGGTACACTATATTCAGTCATTACCCTTACTTTCAGCCTTGTAGCAACCCCATTTTCTATACCTTCTTGTAGATTTTCATTTTATACCATTGGAAGTTAGGACACATTGATTCTACTGCATATGATATAGTTTTGATCATTTGTTGTGTTCTTTAAGGTGTTTGGCCTGAGAGCATTTCATATTGTTTTTCTTGCCATCTGTTTTGGGTATCCAAGATGTCCTCCAGAGGTACAATATTTTTTTATTGATTTAGTTACTTATTTGTTGTTGACCAGGCAAGGAGGGCTAGACAATACTGCTTATTTCTACCCTCATCCAGGGAAGGGGGGCTACAGGTGCAAACCAACTAAAGTATAACCAGATTAAGCTGTTGCTTATATATTTTTAGTGATGAATTTAGTGATATTTTAGACTGTTTTACACATCAGTCCTCTAGTCCTATGTTATTCAGCACTGACCCAAACAAATTCATAGTGCTGATATCTACAAAAAAGGGTTGCATTACAGTGGTTGAAAAATATCAAAGAAAAAGCAGGATTTCTACATGTTGTTAGGGGTCTCTGATCTGGATCTTGTACTACAATACAAAAACATATTTTTTTTGAAAAAATACAGTTCATGCTAATGCACAGTTCACTACATCTTCCTCTACTAGCTTTTAATATCTGACTAGTACAAATGTCAATGGAAAAGGCTATGAATTATATTAAAATAACTGAAATAAGATTAAGTGTGACATTATATTATTCTCAGTTGCAACAGCAGCACACTTACTTCCTTGTTCCCCTACCCTATTTAATATCCAACTGGTTCAAAAAAAGTCACAGACAATACATTTTATTAAGTAATGATGGAATGTGATGTGAGATGGCACAAAGTCAGATGGAACCATTGTTTACATTTGTTTCTTTACACTTCTCCATTAAATATTCATCTGGTACACAACTAGTAGAATATGTAGTTGATTAAATACAGTAAGAGTGTTAATACTGCTGCTTCTTATCACCACATTACATTCTTTTTTAAATCATTTTATGTTGAGTTTCTCTTCATCTTGAATGGATAGGTGGCATACAACCCTATCTCATACACAGTTTTAATAGTATGGTTAGAACAGATACCCATCTACCATAGCAGAACACCATAAAACAATATAATATATCTGCTCAGTCTGACACTGATTGATGCTACAGTAACAGTAAATGCAGATAAGTGAATGCATAGAGTTACAATAATAGGCAAATCCAGCAATTTACCCAGAAAATGAATACGTGTTTTCCTATCTCTTAAGGCAATAGTCTCCACTTATTTGTTCCTGTTGTTCTTATAATTTCCTTTACAGACTCACCAGGTTTCATAACACATTAGCTCTGTTACTGCTAATCTGTCAATAAAGACAATTCTAATGCTGCCTCTGCATTGCTAGTCACTTGACTAATGTGAATACTTCTAATGTCTGTAATGGAGCAATCCTGTGGCTCAGAGTTAAAAACTGCTAATGTTCAGATACAATTGTTTTTCAGATGAGAACATTTTGTCTGTAGAATAGAAGAGATGACATTATTGTACAGACAAATGACTGTCTGCTAGAGATTTGCAAGATGGAGAAATAAGTTCTGTCTTTCTTCCTGATTCGTTTTGTACAAATAATGAGCCCTATTCACTATGGTGTGGGTAATACGTGCCAGAGGTGTGTAACCCACCCGTAGATGGCTGCACCTGTGGACAGGTGCACACCAGTGGTAGTCACTACTAGCCACCACATATCCATGGCCCGCACCCCCCACCCAGTGATCAGGACTCCACAGGGTGGTGGGTGCAGAGCCGCAGTCCTGGCCAGGCATCCAGTCAGATGCCTGGGCCAGGACTCATAGTGGATCACATATGCTGCAGGGCATGCATTGGCACTATGCCCTGCAGATGTTTGAGGACCAGTGACTGTGGTGGTATGTGGAGGGCAATGCCATCGGCCCTTGAATGGCACCAGAGAGGTGCACAAGGATGGGGTGGGGGGATGGAAGTTGGCGGTGCAGGGGGAAGGCACTGTACCCCTCTGTTAGTGGGGGTGGGCAGTTTGGGGTGGGGTCAGCATCCATGTTCTGTGGCCCTGTGTGGGGCTGTCCTGGGAGGGGGCAGATGTGTGCTTGGGTGGGTGGGTGGGAGGCACTGGGCGGTCATAGCAGTGGCCTCAGTGTGTGGGTGGGCTACTCACCCTGTTGTCAGGTGACTCCCACTGTGTTCATGGGGCATGGGGCTTATGGCAGGATACTCCCTGCCATAACCTGTGCCCCATGCCCCCCTGCGCCCAGCACTACGTGTTTTGGTGCATGGTGCATTGTGCTGGCTTTCTCTTGACCCACCCCCAGCTCGTTGCTCTTCACACAGCCAGGGGGTTGGGCTTGTAGGTGCTGCATGCCCCCCATGGTGCATCTCCCATGAGGTGCACATAGGATGCAGAGTGGCTGCGAGCCCCAGATATGCACGCTTAGCCACTCCGCTCCAATAGTGCATAGGGCCTATTGTATTTAAAGAAAAAGTAAACCTCTGAAACTCTGGCACGAGATACATAGATACTGATGGCAGATAAGGGCCTTTGGCCCACCTAGTCTGCCCAATTGTACATGCAATTTTGCCTCTTCAAGATTTTTCTGAACTGGCTTGTCCCTTTCTCCTAACTGCTAGGATCTCCCAATGCCTATCCCATGCATTTCTGAATCCCATAATCGTTTCAGCTCCCACCACCTCCTCTGGCGGGTTGTTCTACTTGTCCACCACCCTTTACATGAATAAATGCTTCCTCACATTACCTCTGAACCACCCTTCCTCCAGTTTTATCCCATGACCCCTAGTCCCAGAACATCTCTTCCTCTGCAAAATAGTGTTTTCCTGCTCCTTGTGCCTCCCCGTGAGGTACTTGTATGCCTCTATCATATCCCCTCTCTCCATCCTCTCCTCCAGGGAGTGCATATTCAAGTACTTCAGCCTGTCCTTGTAGGACTTGTGATGCAAACCCTGTGCCATCTTGGTTGCCCTCCTCTGAACTGTCTCCACCCTGTCTATATCCTTACATAGGTAAGGCCTCCAGAACTGGACACTGTACTCCAGGTGTGGCCTCACTAATGTCTTGTACAGCAGAATTATGACCTCCCTTTTCCTGCTGGTGATACCCCTGCCTAGGCATCCCAGCATCCTATTTGCTTTGCCAGATGCCTTGTCACACTGACTTCCAACCTTTGGGGCATCACAGATGATAACCCCTAGGTCTCTTTCCTACTTGGAACATGCTATATCCTCCCACCAGCTGATATGCTGTTCCAGGGTTTTTGTGCCCCATCTGCATTATTCTGCACTTTTTTTGTGTTAAATCTCAACTGCCACACATTTGACCATTGCTCAAGCTTCTGCAGGTTTCTCCTCATTCTATCCACTCCATCCAGTATGTCCACTTTGCTACAGAGTTTTGTGTCATCAGCAAACAGGGAAATTCTCCCTTCTATGTTATTTGTAATGTAACTAATAAAGATGTTGAAGAGGACCAGACCCAGCACTGATCCTTGTGGTACTCCACTGGTTACCCTTCCCTCTGTGGAGTGATAGTCATTTACCACCATCGGCTGTGTTCTGCCATCCAGCCAATTCCCCACCCACCGCACTACTGCACTGCCTACACCCATATTGTCCAGTTTGCTTAGCAGCCTCCTATGGGGCACAGTGTCAAAGGCCTTACTGAAGTCCGGATAAGCCACATCCACTGCCCCTCTCGATACACCTCCCTTGTCACCCAGTCAAAAAATTCAATGAGGTTAGTGTGGCATGACATCCCCAGGGTAAAACTGTGCTGCCTTGGTTCCTGTAGACCATTGGCCACAAGGTGTTCCACTCATCTCTCCTTCAGTAGTGTTTCCATATCTTCTCCACTACTGAGGTGAGGCTGACTGGTCTGTTATTTCCCGCTTCCTCTTTGTTCCAGCTCTTGCTTAAAAGGACTATATCAGTTGTTCTCCAGTCTTTGGTCACCTCAACTGTATCCAGTGATCAGCTAAACAGGGTTGCCAAAGGTTCAGCTACCACTTCGCTGAGCTTGATCAGCACCCTGGGGTGCACCCTATTTGGGCCCATAGCTTTATTGACTCTTATTCCTTCCAGTTCCTTTAGAACCCTTTCCCATGGAAAGGGACTTGTATCCATTTATGTGCCCTTACCCCCACTTTGTACTCCTTTCTGGCCCACTACCTGCCTCTTCCACTGTAAAGATTGAGCAGAAATATCTGTTCAGTCTGCCTGCTTTTCTGTTGTCATCCTCACCACTACTCTCACCCTCAACCTTTAGCCTCACTATCCCTCCCTTTGCCTTCCTTTTTTCACTTACATAAAGTACATGTAAAAGGTTTTGTCCCCCCTATCTACTGTTTTTGCAATGCTCTCCTCTGTCTGAGCTTTGGCTGGCCTCTCTGCTTCCCTTTGCTTCTCCTGGTACCTTTCCCTATCCCCTTCTGCCTGTGTCTTTTTGTATTGCTTAAATGCAATCCTTTTGGCTTTGACTTTCTCTGTTACCTCCTTGGAATACCATAAGGGTTTCCTCTTCCTTTTCCCCTTGCTAACCTGCTTAATGCATAATTGTGTTGCCCTTGCTATCCCTGTTTTAAATACTGCTCAGTGTTTTTCCACCCTAAATTTCTTCCCCATTCCAGCTAGTACTTATTCCAAGCATTTCCCCATTCTCCCCAAATCTGCCCTCCTAAAGTATAGGAAACATGTTTTAGTGTGGCAGGGATCTGCCCATTCAGCTATTTCAAACCACAGTGTCTGGTGGTCACTGTTCCCCAGATTCTCCCCCACTGTGACCCCATCACACTGTCCCCATTTGTGAGCGCCAGGTCCAGTATTGCTTCCTGCTGAGTTTGTTCCATGACAAATTGTTTAAGGAAGGCTTCCTGAAGGGAGTCCAAGGTAAATCTGCTGCTGGCTGATGCCACAGCTGGGAGGCTCCAGTCAATCTCTGGCATGTTGAAGTCTCCAAATGGCACCACCTCCCCCTTGTCTGCCATTCATTGGATGGCAAGCATCAATTCCCTAGCTATCTCTTCCAACTGGGTTGGTGGTCTATAGACTACTGCTGTGTGGATGGCTGCCTTCATTTTTCTTTCAAGCTTAACCCACAGTATCTCCCTCCCTCCCTCCTTGTTCCCCTTGGATGTCTGTGGCCTTAATGTTATATTTCACATACAGTGCCACTCCCACTCCCCTTTCTGCCCTTCCTATCTCTCCTGAATAGGTTATAGTTTGGTATGGCCATCTCCCAGTCATGGTTATCTTTACACCAGGTCTCCATGATGGCCACAATGTCCAGGTCTGACTGTGCCATAGCTGCCTCCAGGTCCTCCATCTTGTTGCTAAGGCTCCTGGCATTGGCACACATGGTTCTCCATGACATAACTTCTCTCCCCTATTTTGTTGTCTACACTACCCCCCTTCCCAGGTGATCTTTATGCCTGGCCCACCCTGCCTTCTGCCTTCCTGTTGTTTTCTGCCCTCTGACTGTCTATCCACTCCTTGTGTACCTGTGTCCCTTCTATTCTTTCCTTTCTCTGTCTTTTGCACTTTGCATTGCTGTGATATTCCTCCCTTCTGGTCCCTTGTACCTTTGCTAGCTTCTGGGGGTGGGCAATTAACTTCCCTTCTTGCTGACCTGCCACCCCCCCTTGGCTAGTTAAAATGCATGCCAATGTATCATTTAAACTTTTCATTGAGGATCTGGGTTCCCCTCCAGGATGGATGCAGGCTGTCAGGCTTGAATATACTCCAATCTTTCCATGTGGGTCCCCAGTCACCAATGGATCCAAATCCTTTCTCGATGCACCAGTTCTTCAACAATGTGTTAAGGTTTCTGGTGTGGGTATCCCAACCCTCACCCATGCCTCTCACCGATAGTACTTCCGAAAAAGTGACAGAAGTAGCTACTTGGTTGAGACTCCTCTCTAGTCTTCTAAACTCCTCCTGAACTGCTTTAGGCTCCTCGTTTGCCACATCATTAGTTCTTAGGTGGATAATGACATCCAGCTCTCCCTCCCATCCTGCCTTCCCGGCAATCCCCAGGATCCTCCTCCCATCCCTCCATGTCATGGCACCTGGTAGGCACCTCACCTCCCTGTCCTATCTGTCTCCTGATCCTAGCTGGATCTCCTTCACAGTAGAGTCCCCCACTAGGATTCACTTCCTTCTCCTCTGTGGTCCACAGCTCTCCCCTCTGAGGTCACCTTCCTGGTTGACCTCCACATCCTTCCTTTCCACAACTACAGGTGCCTCTGACCGTTCATCCCTATTTGCTAGTGTGGCATATGAGTTATGTAGTGGAATAGATTTTGGAATGTGTTTCTGCCCGACAGTCCTAATCTTACCCGAGCCCACTGTCATCCAAGTGCTCCTTTTACTTGACATCCTGTCAGGCAGTGGCTTTGGACTAGTTGGCCTATGGATGGTGCTGAAGGTACGCGCGAAGCAGTTTACCTCCACACTGAGTCTGGTAATCTCTTCCCTCAGTCCACAGAGGTGCCAGCAGATAGGGCAGCACTTCTTCATCCAGAAGGTCTGCTTGAATATGGCTGCCCTGCACGCACTGCATTGCACCACTGCCCACATAATGCTACATTTAATCTGCTATTTATCTAGCTGTCTGCTTCTCTAGCCCTCCATCTAGGCCCCTTTTGTTTGTTGCCTAGTGGTTTTGTACCTAGACCACATTGATAAGTTATTTAGTAGCCCCCTTTTAAATTTGTTTCTTGTTACTGTTATCTGTACTGCTCCCCTTGCTCTCCTTACTGTGGCATGACCCCTTTTACTCAGTTATTTAGTTGACACCCCTTAAAAATTTTCTTTTCTTTTTCCCCTACTGTAGCTTTACTTTATGTGTTACTGGGACACTGCCCCCTACCTGGACTAAGCAAGTAGTGTGTGCTGTGTAGTACCTATAAAGGAGATGCCAGATCCACGTCCTATATAAGGATTTTGTTTCAATAATGTTCATAATAAACTTAGTTACCTACAAACTGTATGTCAGCCATTCATACCCTGAATGAAACCTGCAGTTACATCAGTAATTTAAAGGCAATGTGGTCAAGAGGTAATAGCAGAAAACATTGAACCAGGACAATGACTTTAGGACTTTAAATGGATCACATGTTCTGGTTTTGCTCCAATACATTTAGCTATTAAACATGATAGAAATAAATAGGACCCCATGAAAAAGAATAAACCACACATCAGTTAAGCAATCCAAGGGTAAAAATCAGTTGTGGTCAATGGTGGTCAATGTTAATTGGAAACTAAACATGAGATCATGATAGCCCCGGTGGTCGTGAGGGACTGAAAAGCAGCTCTCCCCCAACTTTCAGAGCTCACCAGCAAAGCAGAACAGCTGTCCCCTGGTGGTTGTGATGGACCAAAAAGGAGCCCTCCTCCAACTTGCAGATCTCACCGGCAAAGCAGAACAGCTGTCCCCCGGTGGTCTTGAAGAACTGAAAAGAAGCCCTCCCCCAACTTGCAGAGCTCACTGGCAAAGCAGAACAGTTATGCGTCACTGCTGGAACAGTGCCAGGAGATTACGGCTGTAACAGCAGAGTGGCCTGAGACTGTTTTTTTGAATCGGACTTTTGGCGCCTAAAAGCTCCAGCATGGATGTTGTATTCCCCTATTTCATGGAGATAGTTTTTATGGGCTTTAAGCAAAGTAAAGTGCACTGCAGTAGCGAGCCTGTTAGCAACTTACTTTAAGAGGGATTGCTAGAATGTATCGTAAATTAAGCAAAATGCACAGCACAAGGGAGCCTTTTAGCAAACTACTCTGAGGGATTGTTAGACTGTATTTTGTAAATTAGGCAAAGTACTTTAAGAGTGATTGTTAGACTGTATTTAGTAAATTAGGCGCAGTACTGTAACAGGGATTGTTAGACTGATTTATTCTCAATTTAAGGGGTGCTGGTTACCGCAAATACGAGTGCTGTACTTGGGATTCAAAGCCTGCAAAACCCACAAGTTTACACAGTTTCTCTCGGATCTGACTTGATCCAACTTAGCCAACCCCATTTAAATTACTTTCAGCTCTGATTCCCCTCAATCCAGAGTCAGGCCACTTACAGGCAGGACCCCAGACAGGGAGTTACTTCTTTTCATTTTGTGCTCTGTTTTCAGCAGCCCCTTCCCCACTTTCTCTGCCCCTCCTCCACCTACCTGTATATTTAAACCTTCTCTCCTCTCTGCAGCTGTCCCCTGGTTGTCATGAGGGACCGAAAAGGAGCCTTCCCCCAACTTGCAGAGCTCACCGGCAAACCAGAACATGTATGCGTCACTGCTGGAACATTGCCAGGAGATTACGGCTGTAATGGCAGAGTGGCCTGAGACTGTTGTGCGCTGCCGGCACAAGCACCGGCTGCCCCACCACCCCCACCACCACCCTTGGTCGGCTCTCTAATATATAAAGCAAGTCACATGGCTGCTAAAACCAATCAGCGCAGTCTTCCATCTGCAGCTTATCTTTTTCAACCACCAGTGGCTGCTGCCTCTCACCACCCAGACTTTTCACTCTCTATACCTCCAAAATCCCACAACCCACCTTAAAGCCGTACACCACAATTAATTTACCTTGCACAATGGCACCTCAGTGTCTCACCTCACTGGTATCCTACCCTAAGACCATAATCACATCCCGGCCACTAGGGAATGCAAGTTTCTTCTTGCTGGCTGCATCCACCTTGACTGGATTGTTGTTGACCACGGATTTCACTGCTAACATCCTAGCAAATGAACAAAAACTCCTCTACCACTGCACCCCTACTTACCTGCCACCATGCCCTACAAACATGCCCTATGTAGCTACAAATAAAGACACATCCCTGTCATCCTTATCATACATGGAACAAAGGCAACTTGGGCATCTGCTTTACTCAATTACATTTTGCAGGCACCTCTGGCAGCCTCCCACCTGCCCACTCTTGTCCCTTCTGCTTCTAGCCCTCCTAGCAGGTGATGTAGAAACAGACACTGGCCCAATGAATGTATACATTAACAACATGGATGCTGCATGGGCGGGATGCCATGGAATAAAGATTTCACATCTAAATGTCCATAGTCTTACTTCCAAATTTGCAGAGTTAGAGGCCTGGGCGACTCTCTACAAGCCCCATGTACTGGGTATATCTGAGACCTGGCTTAAACCGTACCACAACTCAGCCTTTTACCAGCTACAAGGCTACTCCCTCCTGCGACTGGACAGGCCAGGAAGGAAGAGAGGGGGAGGTGTCGCACTGTATGTACAGGACCACGTATCTGCCGCCATTGTTGCCTGCTCAAAGACCGACTCCATAAGTGAATAGGTTATCACCGAGCTAACTATTAGTGTGGCAAAAAAAATCTGTGTTGGCTGCTGCTACAACCCCCTCCAGCCCCTAGCCAGGGATTGTCTAGTTTTCTCTCCAACCTGACAAGCTCTACCCCATCCAGGCATACGTTCATGCTGGGGAATTTCAACCTAAACTGGGCTGCAAATCCAAACCCGGACTACACAACTCTACTAAAGTCCCATAACTTGGATCAAGTAATCTCTACCTCAACCAGATACAACCAGAGCACTACAAACCACTCAATCCTTGACTGGATTTTAACCAACCGGCCTGATCTATTCCTCCAAGCAGGGACCATGGCTGATACAATTAGTGACCACACCCCCACCTACATAGTTGTGAACAACAAGTCGGCTCGCCCCCACCAAGAATACTGTCCTTCAGAAATTTCAACACCCTAAACCATGACCTCACTACTAGACATGCACTGTCCTTAAACTGGTCCTCCCTATATTTGACAGGAAACACCTCTTCTGCTGTCAATCTATTCACCAACACCCTCAGGAAACTACAGGACAGCTATTTTCCAATAAAAACCAGGGGGGTTAGAGACAGCTTCACACGCTGGATAACCAAAGAACTGCTACTGCAAATGAAGGTCAGGGACTGTATTTGGAAAGCGTTTAAAGCGTCCCCATCCCCCCATCTATGGAACACCTATAGGCAACTACGTAACGCTTGTAAACAAATAACAAGGTCACTCAAAAAGAAACATTTTAACAACTAAACACACTGGGAAATCTTCATAAATTCTGGGCAAGTATTGGGTTTATACTAAACCCCAAGACCAACAAGCAAATAACACAACTTATGTCCCCAGCAGGCATAATAAATGACCCTGCGGGCATCGCAGACCTTTTTAAAGCCATGTTCACTGACCTTACCCCGTTTCTTAGCAAGCTTCCTCCTCACCCTCCCTCCAACCAAAACAGAATTGATAGCCCCCACACTCCTCAAAACCATCGTGCCTCCATCCCCCCTTTTCTATTTCAGAGTCATTGGTACCACTACTATTGTAAGACTCCTGGAAACCCTCCCCCACAGGGGCAGTCCTGTAAGTGATGGGCTCTACCCCACCTTCCTGAGGATCATCTCCCCAGCACTGGTAAGGCCACTAACACACATCTTTAACCTCACTCTGTCCACATCAACTGTGCCTGACATCTGGAAACATGCCAAGGTGATACCCATTTTCAGGACAGGAGATCCTATAGCCCCATAAAACTATAGACCCATTTCCCTACTTCCTCATCTTAGCAAACCACTAGAAAAGATTGTCCATATCCAGTTATCAGAACACCTTAATAAGTTCAACCTCCTATGTCCCCTCCAGAATGGCTTCCATAAGCATCACAGCACCTCCTCTGCCCTGGCAGGCTTCTCTAACCACATCCTCAAGAACATGGACATGGGTAAGGCTATGGGTGCAGTCTTTGTCAATCTGTCAAAGGCTTTCGACTTAGTGGACCACAATCTCCTTCTCTCCACACTTTGACAATTTGGCTGTGCCCCTGGACCCACAGCCTGGTTCTATAGCTACCTCACAAACAGGTCCCAATCTGTACACATTGGCAAAGCTACTTCAGTCCCCCTTCCTACAAACACCGGTGTTCCCCAGGGATCAATTCTAGGCCCCCTTCTCTTCTTCATGTTTATCAATGCACTACCTGCTGAGAGTCTAAACTGCAATGTGATTCTCTATGCAGATGACCTAGTCCTGTACCACAGTGACAAGTCCTTGGAATCCATCTCTTATACCCTCATAAACAACTACGGGGTGGCTGAAAGCTGGTTCACATTCAGAAAACTCCTAGTAAATGAGAAAAAGACGAAGGCCATGCTCTTCGGATCCAAGCCCATCTTAAACAAGACTACCAGATCTAACACTGCCCTCAATGTATGTACTCCAGCTGGCCCACTGCTCGAGCAGATCACCTCCTTCTCATACCTTGGTGTTACCCTTGCCTCTTCCCTCATGTTTAATGATTATACAGCCCTCACCATTAAAAAGATAAATCAGAAACCAGGTGCGGCCTATCGTGCAATCCACTTGCTTTCACCTGGAGCTCGCCTCACCATAGCACAAGACAACCTTCTCCATCTCCTGAATTACTGCTCCCCCATCTGCTCCCCAATACCCATAAAGCAACACTCCCACCTATATACGGCATATAACGCAATCTGTCGCTTTGTCCTCAAAGCCCCCTCATTAACCCACCACTGCAAGCTCTATCAGTCTCTAGGATGGCTCTCCCTTCAGGGACACCTGAACTATGCTGCAGGCTGCCTGGTGGACAATGCCCTCAGAAGTAACCAGCTATCCCCTTATACTCCCTTACTCATAACTACAGCAGCCACTAGACCACTTAGGGCCTCTTCATTTCCAAGCCTTGAAGATCCTCATGTCTCTACGATGATGGGCAGCAAGGCTTTCTCTGTAATGGCTCCCTCCCTCTGGAACAGTCTTCCCACTTCCATTCATACATCCCCATCCTATGCATCTTTCAAAGCCAACCTTAAAGCCTGGCTACTGAAGGAGTTCTCCAAAGCGGAAATCCGTAAGCCACCATAAAACTACCATAATCTGTTGCCCACTGCCCCTACTCCCCAGAGCACTATGAACAAACATGACTCCCGCGATGACTCGCACTGTCTACCTTGCATGCTCCTACTTCTCAGCCAGTTATGGCTAAATGAAATATTTAGCTACTCTGTACATATGCTTAACTAATTCTCCTGTGCATCTCGGCCTGTATTCTTTGTCTATGTTTTGTTATCTCTATGCCTGTAAACATTATGTAAATGATGACTGTTTTCACTGTTCTAATGTTGATGTAACTGTACACTTTAATGTGAATTTGTATGATGACTGTTTTCACTGTCCTAATGTTGATGCAACCACTGTACACTTCAATGTGAATTTGTATCCACTCCTGTATTCTCTGTACTGCCACCTTTGTGGCCCGGGTCATGACTGAAAATGGTCCACTGGATCAGTGCACCTACCTGGTTACCAAAAACATAAATAAATAAATTTGGGTCTATATTAATAGGAATGTCAAGCAGCTAAGTGTAGGATATTATGGCACACAGTAAAATGTTCTTATTTAAATACTGGGAAAGAATGTTTCCTATATAAACAGTAACACATGCCAAGGTGTGCATTCATTATGTAATGTAAGGCTGTGATTGTGAGGCATAAGGTAAAATTGCAATTTACTATTTATTTACCCACCCACCCAGGATAGTGCAATAAGATGCATCCTTTCATGTACAGTATGGTTCTGCTTTTAACAATGTCTGTAACTGGGTGGAATTGATAACTGAATTCATTGAAAAATTAGGGACCTTAGATCATAAAGTGAGTATTTTACCTTATTTAGGTTTGAATTTGTGATCTTCCAATTCCTATGCTGAAGGTCAAACAAATAGACAACGCCACTTCCACTCCCAGGTAGGACTGTACAGTAGTATTTGCTGTTCTACATATTTCACTTAACATATTCAAGAGCAAACAGTAGGGATTGTCCAAGTGCCTTCAGTCTTCCTGGACTTTCAACTTATTGTGTATCTTTCTTGACACACTCATAAAAGAAGTTTCAAGATCTCCTTTCTGCCTGTCAACCTGAATTTTTGGAGGGTTTGAACCAGGGGTAGGATTTTGAACAAATTCAAGTTGCCTTTCCTTTGAGAACTTATGTAGGCTCTCCTCCATATTGGTAGTAGCCACGTACAGTGACCCCAACATAGCGAAATACACTCCTGTCAGCAAAATCAACACTTTGCTGACAGGTCGCTGTGTTGGTGTGCCTGAGACAGGGGCAGACTGTCTCCTGGTCCTGCACCCCCACCCGGAATCAACTCTGACTAGAGTTGAAAATTCTAAAGATGGACCAGGAGACACACAGGAATTAGGTAAACAGCAACTTGCAGTTGACATTATTCCTGTCGGTAAGATACCAGTCGACAAAAGGGTTGTCAAACCGGCATCATAGAGCCCTCAATATCTATTGCCTCTGAACAGTTTCTAACCAACAAGTCTCCCCCTGTGACTTCTCCCTGCCTGTTCCATAAGTTGCATGCCCTTGGGTTTCCTGAATTGTCTGTTATCTGCTTCTTCTCAATCATCTGACCCCCTCACCCCTCCTGGTCTGCTCTAGCTTAAGCCTATGCTCTTGAATTCTGACCTTCTCATGAAGAAGCCTGGTTTGCTGGTTTAACACTGAACACTGCACACTGTATACTGATTACAGGCTATCAATTGCTCTGTTTCAGAACCCCTCTTCTGATTAACCTCTAGGCCCTCCTCCTGCAGAATTCAGAGCTGGAGGTGTTTACAATCTGTGAGGAAGGCAAATTGCTAGAGTACTGCCTCCACCACCTAGATCTGGCATCTCTTGAGGATGCCCATGAGCTCCTGAGAGTACAGCCCACCTGATAAGCTTTCATATCCAGTGGAGTGTGTGGAGTTCCCTAAGTGTTAGTGCTGGGTCCATTATATGTTCACATATTTAATACTGATCTAGAGGATGGTGTTGGCAGCAGTTGAAGTCTTCTGATTACAATTAACTAGCAAGAAAAATGGACACAGCAGAAATAGGGGTGCAGTACAGTGGGATCAAAACATGGGGCAGAGGCTTGGAAATACATGTTTAAATTTAATGTGGGAAAGTGCAAGGTGCTGTACCTAGGGGCAAGCCATCTGAGTTACACATACAGTACACACTATTTGGTGCAACTGTGGAAAGCACAACCGATATACAGGATATGGGGCAATTATGGACAGTGACCTATGGTTAGACAGTGTGCTGATGCTGTCAATAAGACAAACCCAATGTTAGGATGGGTAAAAATGTTGAAGGAGCAAGTCAAGGAAGGTGATCTCCTCCCCATACAAGATCATGGTTAGATTGCATCTACAGTATTGCATTTATAGTAGGATTGGTTACCATGGCACAAAAATGGCATTACAGAGATTGAAAAAAAGGCCATAAAGCAGACTAGTGGCATAGGTAATAGGTGCTAGGAGGAAATATTGGACTTACTCAAATAATTCAACCTAGGAAATAAAAGATTAAGACTGAGCAAGGTTGTGATTACTTGTTTTTTTACAAACACTAAAGGGGATAAAGAGTGTGGCATTTACATGGATGTTTGAGCTGGTGAGTGTCTGAAGAACTAGTGGGTATGCTCCCATATGGGAGGAAGGGGTAGAATAGATGGCACATTAGAAAGCCTATCTTCAAATTGTGGGTAATTACCATATAGAATAGTAAACTCAGTAAAGTTGTGGAATCCAGCACTTTTCAAGCTTTAAAAACAGGACTAACCAGATTTTGAGGGAGAATGAAATTGGGTGTTATACAACATGAGTAGAGGAAACATTCTGGCAGTTCAGTGTTGATGTGTTCACCTTCAAACTGGTTATACAGTAGTCACAACTATGTGGCAAGAGTGGCAGAACAGATGGACCCTAATTGTATTCGATTATCACAGTACAATGATATTAGACTGCAAGCAGGAAACAGTTCTCTGTTGAGCAGCAGGAATGTGAAATGGGAGCACCACTGGGGCAACAGCAAGAAAGGAAAAAAAATCATGGGAAACAAGAATATACACAAGAGACCTTAATTCAAATGTTAATAATTATTATCTTCAATGAGACATGCCAGTCCTATGAATAGACAGATTCTGAATCTCTTTTGAAGGATAAATGTAAATAAAATTTCTGAGAGAGGAATGCATCTGATCCTATACTTAACACATCAATGGGAACATCGTTTAAATCCCTATAGTTGGCTCTTGGGTGCAGTGATGATTTAATAAAAATAGGCACATAAGTTAAGATTTTATACTCCTTTTACTTCTGCCCACACTTTATGCCAAACAGAAAGTTAGGATCAGCAACATGAATACCAGATAATATCCTTGTAAAGCAAGAATAAATCACTGACTGGTTTTGATCATTTATGATCTTCATTCTGGTCATGTGAAGCCTGTATCTGATATTTGTGCTGCTGCTGCTGCTGCTGCTGGTGGTGTTGCTGCTGCTGCTGCTGCTGCAGTGAAGTTTTTTTTATGTTGTAAAGAGTGAGTAAAAGAAAAGGCACTGATACATTTTAACTCATGTGCCATTTCTATTTATCAACACTGCACCCAAGAGGGTAGTGTCTGGATTTTTTTTTTTTTTTTTTGCAAATCACTTTATTTTGTAAATAAAACACTTGTATTAAACAACAAACATAACATTATCCAAATACAAACAATATCCCCAACAAAAGGTAAAGAAATACAACTCCCTCCCCAACCCTCCCCAACCTTCCCAGCTCCCCAGCTTCCAACCCCCCCTAGGCAGCTATCCATATCCTCAATGTGACAGAAATAAGGAAAGGATGCATCGCAGCTAAGAATGAACAGTTGGCTAGTGGATAGGTATGATCAGGAGAAGGGACAGCCAACTATAAATATAGGCTTGTAGAATAAGGAAAGTAACGAATACTGTAAATAACTCAGGTAATAAGGTTAAATTTGGTAGATAGGAAGAAATAATGGTCCAACAAGCTAGTAGCCATATCTTTCCTTCAAGGATTGGAGAAAGCTGCCCCAGCATTTAGAGAATCTGGCTGAAACACTGTGAAAATTTGAGACTGCCCTCTCTGCATTTAGTGTGCTCGGGAATTCGTCCCACCATTCTTTAAAAGAAGGAGTCCAATTGCCTTGCCAATGGCGAAGAATCAATAACTTTGTAACCAAGGCAACCAAAGGTATTTGGTATTTCTGGACTCTGGATATACCCTGAGCATTTCCAAACACAGATCTCTCGTGATTAAAAAGGGTGATAGATCACAGTATGGTTGTATCCAACCTTTAACAGTTTGCCAAAACTTAACTATTTTAGGGCAGGCCCAAATTTTATGAAAAGTAGTAGCTAACTGGTCACCACAATTGGTGCAGGCCGGAGACGACTGTCTTTTCAGCCTGTACAGCTTGGCCAGTGAAAAATATAAGTTATGCAGCAGATTAAACTGAATATCTCTCAGTCTGTCCTGTTTAATGCATGAGTAAACGTTCATCCATATTCCTTCCCAGGTCACGTTCGACCACCCCATGGCCAGGTTAGATTCCCAGTAGAAAGAAATTGGTGATATTTTTTGACCTAAACTTGATATAATATATTTGTATATTTTGGAGACTGGCTTCGGACAACACTATCTCATTCAATTTCCAGATTAGTTTGCCAGCTTCTTCAGAGACCTTGTTTTTGCATGTATGAAAGGAGATACTTTTGGATCTGAAGAAGCCTGCAAAATCCTTGGCTTTACCCCCAAACTTATCAATCAAACATGTAAGGGGAAAGTGTGCTCGAGAAGAAATCTGAGATGTGGGGTTTTATATAGCATCTTGTATAAACCTTGTAATAGGTTTATTACCCACAAGAAAATTAGGATTTCTTAAAAGAGGTTGAAATAGGTCATTGGCATAAGGAATATGTAATCTTAAATATAGTTGGTGTAATGCCCTTATGTCCAAACCCAAGGGGGTATTCCTAATTTGGTTAGGGACCTTAGACCATGATATATATAGAAAGGATTCCAAATCTAAATTTACCAGTTTGGAAACCACCTGGTCCAGGACGAGTCCAGATGAAGGGGTATCTCTTTCTCGTAGCCACAAAGCTGATCTAGCTGCATGGATGGCTAAGTAGTAGGTGTAAAAATCCGGTACCTGAAGGCCACCTACTTTTTGTGAAAAATTATCTTGGCATAGGCCTTACGAGGGGGTTTGCCCTTCCATAGAAAATCTGAGCAGTATTTGTACAGCGGGCTAAAAAACAACCTAGGGAGGTAGATGTTCAAGTTGTAGAGAGGGTAGAAAAGCCTGGGTAGAACCATCATCTTTAATGTATTAACTCTACCTGAAAAAGTCAAAGGAAACTTCGTCCATCTCTCTAGGTCTTCCTTAACTGATTTGAATAAGGGTTTTAAATTTAAGCTGGCCAATTTCCCAAGGTTTTTTGAGATGTGGATACCTAAATAGGATAAAGAACTTGACTGCCACTGTAACCCTAACGAGGAACACCAGCTTTTATGGAGGTGGGAGGATAGCGAATAGACCATTGTTTTGTTCCTGTTAAGTTTGTAGCCAGAAAATTCACTAAAGCATGAAATTAATGAGAGCAAGTGGGGAAGTGAAGTAGTACTATTCCTAATATGTAATAACAGATCGTCTGCAAATGCTGATACCTTAAATTCCAGGTTGCCTATACAAATTCCCTGTATTGAGGAGTCCAATTGGATGGCTCTTATCAGGGCTCTAAATATAAGTTAAATAAGTACGGTGAGAGAGTAACCTTGACGAGTGCCTCTAAAAGGGAGGGTCAGCCGAAATCGAATTGTTGCATTGGACCCTTGCAGATGGACAATCATACAGGATCCGAATGTAATGAATAAATTTTCCTGGGATACCAAATTTAGCCAGTGTTGCAAACATAAAACCCCACTCTACCCTGTCGAAAGCCTTTTCTACGTCTAACGATACTAAAGAAGCCTCCTTGTCTGGGCATTCAGACGCATAGTGTCTGGATTTTAACAGCGCTACCATTAAGCTGTTCAGTTGCGATCCTATTTTAAAAATGGAAGGGAAACTTTCTAAGTAGGTTGGGAGGTGTTATAATGCCCCAGTACAGATGTCTGTACTAGTCTCAGCTTGAATACAGTGAAAAGTTCTGGTAAAGGGTCCACCGATGGTCAAAAACTGGCACTTCTGAAACCAGCAAAGTATGTATGAAGGAACATAAGGTTCACTTTGACTTTCTGGTACATCAGCATCATGAGACAACATAACCTTTTTTCCTGGATCACTCACTGAGTTTGTGCAAGTCACATGACCCACAGCAGTCAATCAGGGATGCTGGAGTTTGAGAACTCCTATTGTTGTGCAAAGCACAATGTCATTTCCAGCTCTCTCTCACTCTCTCTCATAAGGGAAGAATGTGGCACCAAAGAATCTTTATTGCTTTGCCAAAAGAGGTATTTACAAGCAGAGAAAGATAAAAAGTCATCAGACAACATAACTCATCAGAGAATCATACATTCTCATTCCAGTTATTAGATACCTATAATTTCAGGCAGGCAGGAAAGTAAACACATGCGCTGCTGCAAAGCAGAGGTGGGTATAGAGGGTGATTTTAGCATCCGTAGCTGTACAAAGTCAGCAGTGGGCAGGAACTTTCATAGGCCAGGACAAAGGGGCAGGACAATTTCTGAAGGTTGTGTGTGACTAAATAACATTTATTTTACTGACTGCTGGTGATGCATTGCACAAAAATCCATTTCTTTCTAGTGTGAGCCATGTCAGCCTCTTCCAGCCTGTCCGTGAGTGAAAAGTGAAGTTGACTGTTGTATGAGACACTAGCTGTCTCAGTGTGGCAGTGTGATAAGGGTCTGTCAGTAGTGTGAGTTGGGGTAGTGTTGTTCTCACCCATCTCCTTCAATTCCATCTTGTCTTTCAAGTCATACATCATGCAGCAGTTTGTGCATGTTGCATGAGAATCAAACATTCATAAGTAAGCAGAGCATGGAGAAGAAGTAAAAGAGGAGGAGCAGGGAAAGATGTACAAGAGGGGGATAAAGGGACAGAAACACCAGAGAAGAGGGAAATGCATTCCCATCTCCAGCACATCATTCCACAGTGCCCCCCAAAAATCATATTACACTCATTGCCCAATTGCTCATGAAGTACCCCATACATACACAAAACAAGTGTCTAAAAAAACAATCAAATAAGTATTTTAAAGACAACTCCACAAATCTGCTGATTGCAATTATTCTGGTAGAAATATCAGCCTGGGTCAGTGAAGCCTTCTCAGATTTTGGAAACTAGCATTGTGTGCAACCATATAAAACTTGAACAAGGCATCTTATTGACAGCCATGCTCATTTCCAATCTCTACTGAGATAACATGGGCTGGCAAAGACAGAGGCAGCGAGTTAACAAAATTGATAGAATAAGAAAATGTGGTCAAGTAATTTAGCTATAATAGTACGAGTCTGAACCAGCTGTTGCATCCCCAGGCACTGGTACTGTACTACTGCTTTACAAGGAGTGATTTTATGTGATAATGGCAATTGCCGATGGGCGATCACATTGGGGCGAAGTCACATCACTGAAAGTTTTTTTCTGCGATGGACTCCCTGGTGCACAGCAACATGGTGCCGTGGATTTGGATTTTTATTGGTTATGAGGGGGTTGTGCCCCCCTACACCCCCCTACTTAAAGATTCTCAACTCCAGGGGGTGCATGTCGGGGGGGGGTGCAACTCAGGGTAAAAAAAAACCTCATCTGGGCACAACAAAAGGCACCTGTGCCCAGACCTGAAATTGGCACCATATCCACCACAGCAGCGGACCAACCCCCGACACCAGGATGTAGCTCAGCAGCTCACTGCAGTGCCACCCCCTACAGTTCCTCTGTCCCCTTCCAGCCCATGCTCGGCGTGCTCACTCTCCCCCGTGCACATAGACATTTAGCAACATCAGGTCGCTATTTTGCCCACCCCCACCATCCAGTCGCCCAGCTTCCCCAATCGCCCCATCCACAGGCACCACAATTGAGTTGCCTTTTCGGCAGGTGCCCAATCGCAGTCGCCATCATCATGGGGATACCACAAGGAGTCCAACCACCACCACCGACCTTGTTTTGCACATGTACAAATCTGGTGGTGAGCCATGTGCTTGACAAATATGCACAGATAAAAGAAGCAAAATATACTTCATGGGACATCACAGAATATTTTCATTTTCTTTTTAATTTCAAGTTTATTGAGGCAGCAAGTTGTAACACAGTACAACAAAGTAATACATAAGTAAGACAATGCAATGGTACAATTTTTTTCAGTGCTCACACAATATGTTTACCACCTCTCACTGAGTGCAATAAAACTATGGCAAGAGTCTTTGTTGCATCAGATTCAGGTAGAAATTTACAGTCCTTAAAGTGCTTTGGAGAGTACATGTTATCCTTATGATTGTCCATGCTGCCAACAGAATGATCCACTTTGCTGTCCCTAATTTAGCTGTATACATCATTTAGTTAATACAGAAGTCATTAGAATTAAAATACAGTAACACTGAACAATAACCTTGCGTGTGTCTGTCATTCATTCTATGTTGATAAATAAATGGTGTCTTTAACCTCAGGGCAAGATTGTTTTGGCCATACGAAAAAAACAACTCTTTAACTCTGGTTAGAATACATTTCCCATTTGCCCCCTTTATCAACATACTGTATTTCTCTTTGGTAAGCCTAAACTGCAGTTATTCTTTCCATTTCCACTAGCTGCCACACTTTGGTTTTCCACTAAGTTAGGGTTGATATGGCAGCAGACAGTCAGTGACAGGTAATGGCCTTCACAGTTTCCAGACAGAGTTCATGGCATATCTCCCTGTACCTTTGCCTCTTCAGTCCCAAGGGAGCCAGTCCTAACACCATCACCACATATTGAAAGGGAATGGTAATGTTCCAAATGGCCACCAGCTCATTGTGCACCTGCTTCCAATAATTCTGGAGCATAGAACATGCCCCAAAAATGTGGTGGTGGTTCCCCCTTCCCTAACATCTCCTCCAGCTTAGGTTAGAATTATTTTGTCAACAATGCACTGTTATCGTAGGGGTTTGAAAGATTTAATTTTCCAGTAATACTCATGCCACCCTTGGATTGTGGTGATCTTCCATCCCTTGCTCAATATCTGAGCCCAATCTGAGTCTCATATGGGATTACCTACTTTGATCTCCCAGCTCTGTCTAATTTCTCAATTGTATGGCAATCTACTGCCTGGAGCATGCAATTGACCTCCCTTTATTCTTTAGTCTTAAAGCCTAGTATAAGCAATCTTCTAACTTGGATAAGTCCAATGAGAGCAACATCTTTATTATCCTTGATGAGAATATAATGTCCGCTTACCTGCAAAAATCTATAGTGATCATTATTTGGGAAGTGAAACTTCTTCCTTACATCTGCAAATGGGAGTCATTTCCCCCATTAAAAACTGAGAAAAAGTGATTATCCCCTGTTGATTCTGAGGGTGGAAACCAGAGTCTTGTTCTCCTTGAGGAAAGTCAGGGTTCCCTAGGAGCACTATAAGGGGCCTACACCTTCTGAGGTCTGGGTGAGTTTAAATAACTTCAGTAGAACTTATATTAATGCTTGAGTCCAAGGGATATTAATATATATTGCACCCATCAGGTAGTCCAGTGCATAAAAGGTAATATATAAAGGTGCCCAGGCATGGTTTTCCTGCCAGTTCTCAAGGATATAGCAGCCTGTGACAATTTTTTGTTTAGCCATGGAGACCAATAACACTGATTGGGCTGCCAAATAGTACTATCAATATTAGCTAGTCCCATGCCCCCCTGCTCTCAGGGCAGAGTTAATGTATGCAGTCTTGCTCAAATTCGATGTCCCTGCCATAAAAATTTAAGAGCAAGTCCCTTAAGTCTTTTTCCAAAAGGAACATGGGATAGTTATTGTTAGTGCCTGAAAAGGAATAGTAACTGAGGCAATATTTTCATTTTTAAGGTAGCCACTCTGCTCCATAGGGACAGTGGAAGCAGGGTCCATGTGTTCAAGTCTTCTCTGATCTCTTGCAGGAGATGGAGGTGATTTCATAAAGCTTAGAAAGCTGTGGAGTGATACACCCCCCAAATATTGGATAGTGTTATGAGATGACCATTTAAAGGGGAATGAGTTGTTGAACTAGGCAGGATGGTGTCCTGACAGCAGTAATGCCTCTAATTTATTATAAAAGTTTTTAGCCAGATATTGCACCACAGGCTTCAAGCTCCAAAAAGAGGGCAGGGGTTGAGATCATTGGATCACTCTGGAAAAAAATTGAGCCATCTACATAGAGGTCTATTTTTTTGTTCCATCTGACCCATCAGTATGTCCTGGATTTTTCCTCACTGCCATGGCCAGCAGCTCAATGCAGAGGGCAAACAGTAGGGGGGTACAGGTGGTACCCCTGCCTTGTGCCATGGTGTAAAGGGAACCAAGATGTAATAACCCTGTTAACACTGACTGCTGCCTCTGGGGATTCATATAAGGTGTCAATACAAGTTTTAAACACTAGACTAAACTCTATGGCTGAAAGTTTATGTTGGATGAAGGCCCAGTCCACCCAGTCATAAGCCTTTCAGGTGTCTATAGAGATAGCTACTTGAAACTGCAGGCTTCCTTCTTGGGAGAAGAGAATATTAAGAAGGCATCTGATATTATCATGGAGGTTCTGACCATTAATGAATCCAGTCTGATCTGGGTGGACTAAGCCTCCTTCCATTGCTTGCAGCCTGATCACCAAAATGGAGGCAAATAATTTGAAATCTACTGGTAATAACAAAATGGGGCAGTATGATTCACAAATGGTACCTCCCTTCCCCCAAATTCAACCATAAGGAAATTTGGGCTCTCATCCAAGACCTAGGTGCCTCATCTCCATCCATCACCCTGAAACAAACTGAGCAATTCAGGAATCAATTCCCCCCTATGGCTTTATAGAATTCCACTGTATATCCATCTACTCCCAGGGATTTTCCATTCTTCAGATCCTTGATCACCTCCTATATTTCAGCTTTCCCATTTGGGGCCTCCAGGCTCTCCATGTACATTTCTGACAGTTTGGGTAGGGTAATCTTAGCCAATATGCCTGTATTAAGCCCTCATTATTGGAATGTCAATCCCTGGTAGACAGGATGGTATAGCAGTCAACAAGTGCTGCTGTAATTTTTCATGGACGACTATGTTTCATTGCTTGCCCTCTTCTTGAATTTAAAATATTGCCTGATTGGTTTATTATTTCTGAATCTGCCAAGCCAACTACCTCCCCTCCCTGCTCCTCATCTCATAAAACCTTTGTCTGTCAAACCACAGTTACCCATCTATTTTTTGCTCCAAGTAAACTTTCAGTCATTGTTTGCATTCCTGTATTTTGGGGAGCAGGGATTCCGCCATAGCAATCTTGTGTGTGACTTCAACATCAAATAATTCTTCCTCTAAAGCAAGCCGCTTGACTGTACCCATATTTTTCTTTTTAGAGTCATATTGGATTATGTCCCCGTCAGGGTCTCTTTAAGGCCATCCCATTTAGAACCCTCAGAAGTGTGTCCCACACAGTTTTGAAGAAAATATTCTTCTATTTGTGATTTAAGATATGAGACAAAGTCAGGGATATTAAACAGGGAGTAATTAAGCCTCCAGTTTGAGGATTTACAATAGTGTCTAATATGGCCCAACAGAAATGGGACATGGTCTAAGACTACAATGTTGGTAATGGTGGCCTCATGTACTGTTTGCAACCACTCTTGTACGAGGAAAAACATATCCTCTTTAGAGTAAGAATTTTGTGGGGCTGAAAAAATGGTAAAGTCACAACCTTGAGGGTAGTAAAATCTTCAGGTATCCTCAATACCCAATAAGTATTTTTTTTTTAAGCCAAAGAGCTTCTATCCTGTTCAGGGGCCTTCGTTCCTCCCACCCTTTTGTCCATTAAATTATTAAGAGTGGTATTGAAATATCCCCCCAGGAAAAAATGTTTCCCAGCATCTGGGGGGTTTCTTAACAGGGCATCTTTGCAAAATGCCATGCTCTCATCATCTGAGCAGGGGGCATATATGCTAAATCTCTGGAGGAGAGGAGGGAGAGAGGGGATATGATAGAGACATACAAGTATCTTACAGGGAGGAACAGGGTGCAGGAAAACACTATTTTTAAGTGAAAAAAATGTTCCAGGACTAGAGGGCATGGGATGAAGTTGGAGGGAGGACGATTCAGAGGAAACATGAGAAAGAATTTCTTCACAGAACGGGTGGTGGACAAGTGGAACACCTTGCAAGAGGAAGTGGTGGGGGCTGAAACAATCACGGGATTTAAGAATGCATGGGATAGACATAAAGGAATTCTGGAGGTCAGGGGTAAGGGGCAACAGACTTCTAGGAAAACAAACTGAACTTACAAGCTCAAATGGGCAGACTGGGTGGGCCATAGGCCCTTATCTGCCGACACTGTCTATGTATCTATGTATCTATGTAAAGCACAGGGAGATGTCCTGTAAAAGTCTTTTAGATGGATAGACAGATAGATAGACAGACAGACAAGCAGGCAGACAGAGAGATAGATAGATAGATAGATAGATAGATAGATAGATAGATAGATAGATAGATAGATAGATAGATAGATCGATAGATCGATAGATCGATAGATCGATAGATAGATAGATAGATAGATAGATAGATAGATAGATAGATAGATAGATAGATAGATAGATAGATAGATAGATAGATAGACCGATAGACACAGATACACATACAGCTACAGATAAAGACACAGATAGCTATATATCAAAACCGGCCTTCTTCATCCTCTTCTATGTTGTTGATTTAAAAAGATAACCCTTTCTGGATCCAGGTCACTACTCCTTACCTATGTTGGTGCAGCTGAAAGGAAGAGTAGCAATATCCCATCCAAGCCCTCACTAATTTCTGGTGCTCTTCCTGTGTGAGGTGTGTTTCCTGTAGGAGCACTATAGAGACCTGCTGCCTCTGTAACTCTTGTAAAAGCCTGCTCTTTTTAACTGAGAAAGCTCCTTAAAGGGACATTGTCACCATTTTTGCATCATATTATTTCTAGTTAAAAACACACATTTTAAGATTGCTTACCTTCTCTAAAAATTCACTGATGTTGCTGGTTGTTTTATTTGCCTCCTTGCTTAGTATGAACCCCATTGGAAGCCTCACAAAGAGGTGAAGTGCTGAGTTGATTATCCTAAGCAGTGAAATTTAGCTGCGTTACATGATGTGCAAAAGAATAAAACAACTTGAAACATTCGAAATAGCAGCTGGTGTTGAAATTTTTTAAATAGTAAGTGCAACATTTTGGATTTTTACTTAGTTAATTCAGGGGTGCCACCTTTGTTGCACACCACCGAGTTTACCTGGAGTGCATATTCTCTTGATTGGATCTTCCTTGCTTAGTGGAACTGAATTAGATGCTAATGTACAGCTATAACCAAACTTGTTTTGATTTGAATCTGGATCTGTTCTTATTGCATACATTCTGAACATTAAAAACACCCCCAAACAGTGCAGCCATTCATGATGCAATAGTCTCTTCTACCCCTGCAGCATGAGTGGTTGAGGGTGTTCCTAAGTCCAGCAAAAATGCAGCGGGAGTTGACCAAGGATTGTAAACAAACATGTTTTTGTGTGGTATGGTGGACTGTCTGTTTTTCACTTTTTAAAGACAAAAAGAATCAGAGTCAAACAACTTGCTAGATCAGTTATCTCTGTGGAATGTGAACAATCATAATATGTGTTTTTCTAAACTTGAGACACTTTGAGACCTAAGGGGGTTGACAGTGTCCTTTTAAACATTATAGGTGATAATATTCAATTCACTATCTCCAATCATAGTTGACATGGGACCAAATATACCTAAACCTTGGGTCTGTGGAGTCATTTATTGCCCCTATATTTGCTGTGAATGAGAGACCTCAGCATAGACTGTAACAAACAATTATCGAAAAAACTCGGATAACAATGTAACTTCAAGGTGCATATGTGTGGAACAATTAATTGTTGAACATACAGTACCCTTTCCACCTGTGGATAATAACCTTAATATGACACTCATGTGTACACATAGATCATGGCTCATCTTTTCATCTATCTGTGGCCAGGCAATCTCTTCCAAGTTCAATTATTCACCCTCCAACCCTTAAATGGAGCAAACAGCCAAGAAGGGGCAAGTCCCCACCACCACCCCGCCACCCACTCAAGGAGGAAATAAACACAAGGAGTGCAGCAACCCCTCAGGCTGGAAGGAGCCACAGCCCCCCATTGAAAACTAATTATGACATCTAAGTTGGGGAAAACAGACAGGCCAGCCATGGGTGCCCTCCCAAGTGTGTGCACCCCAATAGTCAGAGCACAGCAGGAGCTATGCTACACTGGACAGCACTCAAACAAGATCTGAAACTCAGCTTGTGTTGGGGCAGTTAATCATTCCAAATGGGCTATTTCTGGCTGGCTTCTTGGTTCTCTAGTCACTGCCACCACAGCATTTAAGCCAACCCCACTAAGGAATGCTACTGCCATGAATGTTGCCCCCCAGTTGGCCTGCTGACCATGCTTTCAGAGGAGATACTATCTCTTGTGCTCTGCTCCTAAAAGGTACCACTTTCACTTGTGCATAACCTTGCTTGGAGGCCCCCCGCCAGCTGCCCCTCTGCCTTCTGTCCCCACAACAGCTGATAACTAATGTAGACATGCTCATTGCAGATTTGCAAGTGGGAGATGACCCCCCATATCATCCTCCTTGAGCATGGGCAACAGAAGAACCCCATCCACCCAGCTAGCTGAAATATAAGACTTGAACCTTCTATGTTGCCAGCAACAACTTGTGGAATGTTTGTTATTGATTTATAAACTCAGCAAAAAAAACATACTTGATATGACCAGCTATGCATAAAAATTGGGAATTCCCCTCTTCCCAATTGGAAGGAAGAGAAAGGAAAAAAAACAGTGGCTTCCCAAATGTCCTCTCCTCCAGTATATCCAGGACAGGTAGTCTCAATGATAGATAGAACATAAGTACAACTGAACAGTCTGTTCACTTATAGCCCCATGCACCTAACTAGTAATGTCCTTGTAAGACCGTCTGTCTGAATGTGAAAAATAAATGGGTGTATGCACCTGTTACCTCTACCCAAGTAAGGTGAGAAATAGTTCTCTTCTCAGCCAGTCTGTTAAGTGCTAGAAGTGGTAGATGTTGCTTCAGGCCATTCAGCCTGTAAAATTCGGCTCCAAACTCCATTAAGGGATCCTTTCAATTTCCTCTTGATGCCCTGAGAAGTTGAAGGGGGTGACAGTTCCTGTTATTGGTCAGGCTTTTGCCTCCTAAATAATATTTTATTTCTCCATTGACATTCCCAGCAGAATTAGAGACTTTCTTTCTTTTTTCCAGTGTCTGAGGGCAAGTTTCATCCCGTCTACTCTTCCCAGCCCCCGACTGAGCCATCGTCAAACTCCCACAGGGAAGGCTCTAAGGGCAGGTTTCATCCTGTCTGTCCTCCCCAGCCCCCGACTGAGCCAAATCTGAACTCCCATAGAGAAGGGTCTAAGAGCAAGTTTCATCCTGTCTGCCCTCCATAGCCCAGACTGAGCCACTGATGAACTCTTACAGAGAAGGGTATGAGAGCAAGTTTTATTCTCTCTGCCCTCTCCAGCCCCCAACTGAGCCACCACTGAACTCCCACAGAGAAGTGTCTGAGGGCAGGTTTCAACCTGTCTGCCCTCCACAGCTCCTGACTGAGCCGCTACTAAACTCCTGCAGAGAAAGGTCTGAGACCAGGTTTCAACCTGTCTGCCCTCCATAGACCCCAACTGATCCACCACCGAACTCCCACAGAGAAGGATCTGAGGGCAGGTTTCATCCTGTCTGCCCTCCTCAGCCCAGATGGAGGCGCCACAGAACTCCTACAGAGAAGATGTAGGACTTATCTCAGAAGCAAGCTGTTTGGCTGTTTTTAACTTGCAGCCTAAATTAATTTGTAGCTGCAGCTTATTTCAAGCTCCCTGTATTGCTATTATTGCTGTTCTATCGAGCTATTTTTTGGCTAGTTAATTTACTCTGCATAACTAAGTTAATTTCTTGATTTAGAGCAATTTACTGATTATTGTAATTTTTGTGCTAATTTGTGTTCCTTCAATTTCTACCTCCTTCTCTCTCTGTGTATGCTCTACCCTCTGCCTCCTCCACCCCAATTTAGCAGCCAAGCCCCCTCTGGCATTTTCTGCTGTTTTTAATCTGCTTCGTCCTGCTAAAATTCCTCTTTCTTTTTTCCAGGGTCTGAGGGCAGGTTTCATCCTGTCTGCCTTCCCCAGCCCCCTACTGAGCCGCCACTGAACTCCTGCAGAGAAGGTAGGGGAATTACCTCAGGAGCAAGCTGTTTGGCCATTTTGAACTTAGCGCCTAAATTAATTTGCAGCTGCAGCTTATTTCAAGGTCCCTGTGCTGCTATCACTACTGCTTTATCAAGCTATTTTTTGGCCTGTCCAACCCACCCTCCTTCTCTATTAAATACACTTTTTTCCCGTCCCTATTGCCTGCTAATTAGCCTTGAAAGAGTGAAGGCGTGGTCAAAGTGCCATCATTTTACTAACCTCACTCCAGTTTTCTCAGCATTCCTGGATCCAATCTGTAGAGACTCTATTTTCCCAGCCATGGCAGATTGTAAGCACACTCCTACCCTGCTGTTAGTGTACTCCTGGATTCAATCTTTATAGATATTATTTTTCTGAGCTGTGCATGATTGAACACATACTCCTTACTTCTGGTTATGGCTGTATAAGCCACCTTTGATTTCCTCCTGTTTTGCGGTTTGTCATAAGCCTGTCCCTGCTTCTGTAGTCAACTTATTCTTCCTGCCATTGATTGGTGGGACACTACATCTTCTGCAGTATAATGCTGGCTTTCATTCACTGCAGCTCCCACCCCCTTCTTGTTATTTCTATTTCTCCTTCATCACTTCAGCTCTTCCCTTTGTACTACTGCAATTCTCTTTCTCTCCTTCTCCCTCTACCCTAGTCACTCATACCTACCCATCCTGGGTTATCCTATCCACCATGCTCTTACTCGGTATTTCTATCCTCCCTTGGATATTTCCATTGCTGTCTCTTCCCCTATCTTTTGCCCCTGCCTTGCTGGTTAAACATTCTGCACACCTCTCCTTAGCTCTCCCCCTTATCTCTGGCACCTCCTTCCCCCCCCCACCAGCCAACACCTGGTTGCACAACCCCTGGACAATAAGCCCTTTGATACTCCCCTCTGTTTCCACTCTGGACTGATTAACCTAACTATTACCTTAGGGTCTCCCTTAGTCTCTCACCTCCCCTATTCTCACCGCAAATGTCTGGCACTCTCTGTAAAGTTTATGCTAACACTGCTCCTACTGTTAGCAAGTGACATTGAATTCAATCCTGGTCCAGACTCCGCCTCAGCCATACAACTTCCCCACCACCTAAAGCTAGCTCACCTAATCATCAGGAGTCTCCTCAATAAAATCTCACTGCTCCAATCCTTAATACTCTCCCTAAACCCTGATGTTCTAATCATCACAGAAACTTGGTTAAAACCTCACATCCAAAATGACTGTGTCTCCATCCCTGGCTACCCCTCATCCACCAGGACCAGTCTGGAAATGGAAAAGTTGGCGGTATCGCCATGTATGTGGCCTCTTCCCTCACATTCTCACCAATTCTTGCAGCATCAATCCTACAGTCTCATGAGTCCCTGCTGGTGAAACTCACCTTTCCTTGCTCCATCCCTATTTTCATTGCTGGCTCCTACTGTTGCTGCAATGCACCCATGTCTTCAATCACTGACCTCTTAGTCTCCCAACAGACTCAAGTAGCTAGTAGTGAACTTCATGTCCTGGGTTACTTCAACATAAATTGGCTCACTCCTTCCCATGCCAAAATTTGGCAAGACATAGCTACCCTAAACCATACTCAACTGCTCAATGAACCCTCTCATCTAAATACCAAATCCCTCAACCACTCTCTGATTGACTGGGTCCTCTCTTCCCACCCGCACCATATAATAGCAGCAGGTCTACTTCCTGACTCATTAAGTGACCACCACCCGAGCTACGCAGTTCAGAAAATACTCCGCTCCAAATCCCCCCACCAAAATCCTGCTGATCCAGTCCTATAATCCCCTGGATATCATTTCTCTCCTAAATGATCTGGACAGCACAGGCTGGTCTTATATTTCCAGTGCCCCCTCCATTGACTCTGCACTTGCTTATTTAAAGGCTAAATTTCTCTCCTCCTGGGATAGACATGTTCCTCTGAGAAGGATTTATGTGCATGGTACGCATCTGCTCTGGGTATCCGCTGATCTCTTGGCCTGTCTTAGAGCTAGAGACCAAGCATGTAAGACCCACAAATCTACTGGCCTCCTCACAGACTTCCAGAGATATCGAACACTTTGTAATGACTGCACCAGGGCAATCAGACTTGCTAAGTCAGAGTACTTTAAGGACACCTTCTTAATTAACTTAAATCACCTCTCCAAGTTCTGGAAGGTGGTCAATTCCCTGTTCCACCCCCCATCCCAGCCCTCCATACCTATGATCAAAACTGGCAACAGTACTGTATCAGACCCACTATCTGTAGCTATGGAATTTAATTCCTTCTTTACCTACTGTGCATCATCCCTGCTGCCTTCTCTGCCCTCTGTCTCTGTTGATCATGCCCCCAAATTCCCCCCAATCTTCCCCCCCCCCACTTCTTCATCTTCAGTCCCCTTACCAGCGAGGATGTCTTTAATGCTCCCCTCCCTCCCCCCTCCTTCCACACCCTAGATGGGACACTGCTTGAGGACTGCACCTCCTTTAGATACATTGGGGTCTGGCTTGACCAGCACCTTGACTTTTCTGTGCAAATAGAGGCCATACACAAGAAATTACACCACAAACTGGGTACCCTGTATGTCAACCAGGGCTGTATCCTGCTGCTGGCTCACCAGGCCATTCTACAGAAAATGATTCTCCCCATCTTCAACTACAGGGATGTGGTATACAGTGGTGCTCCCTCCTCCTCCTCCTCCTCTTTAATCAGACTGGACACACTCTTCCATTCCTTCTGCCAATTTGACCTTGACTGTCCCCCCATACACATCAGTGCACCCTTTACCATTCCCTTTCCCTCCCCTTCTTAGAGGACAGACTGGGTACCCACTGTGCCAGCTTCATGGCTAAATTCTGGTCCCAGTTATTGTCTTCTTACTTCTCCTCCTCCTCCCTCACCACCCTTCCCTCCAACTCTTACTCTCTCAGAAACCATAATCCTCTCACCTTGACTGTCCCCCATTGAACCTCCTCAGCAGGTCAGGCTGCCTTTTCTTACAATTTCTCATATGTATGGAACTCTATCCCTCCCTCCATTCACTCCACCCCCTCTCTTCAGGTTTGCACTTCCCTCATAAAAATCATTTCTGCACCCCCTGCACCTGCTTCTAATCTGTCTCTGTCCACATCATCCCTGCCTGATCACCCCTATCTGCACTTTAATTACATTTGCTCATCCTTCCCTGATTGATTGCCACTGGGTGATTTTCTGTAGTAGTTCTGTAAATAACTTGTATTACATAACTTCTGTAAACCTTGTATCCTATTGTATAAATTCTGTAACATAATTTTGGGTCAATCTGCTTTACTGTGGCTTCTATTTTGCATTTGCATTTGCCTAGCTTTCTCACATAATTTGCTTGCTGCTATTTGATAGTGTTTTACTGAGTGAGAGAACAGGCAGAGAACAGCAAGAGAAAGGAGGTGCTGTTAGAACTGTAATTCTCTACTGGGACTAAAGAACTAGAACTCTTCTACTGGGACCTTCAATTTAGGTTAAAAACAAACAAACACACAACAAAAAGAATTAGTGTGTTTGTCTGAGTTGGCTGAAGTGAATTGTTATCTGTGCAGTTATCTAGGTGTAGAAGGGGCTGTAAATTAGGGGGAGTGGCTTAGATAGAAGGAAGTCAGGTGTTTTGGATTTAAAATCTGTCCTAAATAGTTTCTGGCAGAGAACAGGCAGGGAACAGCAAGAGAAAGGAGGTGCTGTTAGAACTATACTTCTCTATTGGGACTAAAGAACTAGAACTCTACTACTGGGACCTTCAATGTAGGGTGAAAAGAAACAAAAAGCAAACAAAAGAGTTAATGTGTTTGTCTGAGTTGGCTGAAGTGAATTGTTATCTGTGCAGTTATCTAGGTGTAGAAGGAGATGTCAATTAAGGGTAGTGGCTTAGCTAAAAGGAAGCCAGGTGTATTGGATTTAAAAACTTCCCTAGATAGCTTCTGGCAGAGAACAGACAGAGAACAGCAAGAATAAGGAGGTGCTGTTAGAACTATACTTCTCTACTTGGACTAAATCACCCTCCTTCCCTCCCCTCCCCCCACCTTAGCCAGTTCTACTTTTATAGGCACATGATTTGACTGACAACAGGAATTTCCTGTTTGGGAGCAGGAATGGAGTGATCACAGAGCCACAAATGACTCACCAGTCTAGAAGGAAAAAAGTAGCTCTCCATTCCCCCCAGCTGCTGGAGGTCTGACTCTGAGCAAGTAAGCAGACTACTGAGAAATATAGGAATTTTCTGTCTCAGAACAGGAAGATCAGGAGCTTTAAGGGTACAGACAAAGTAGGTAAGTAGGAAGAAAAATAAAATAAATAAATAAACAGAGGAAAGAGTAAGTATTCAAAACAACAGTTAAGGGGTCAGAAATAAGACATGATGGGAGTGGTGCAGTGCAGTGGCGTTGGAGCAGCAGTCTTCCAGGAGACATTCTGGAGGATGTGGTGTTGTCCCATCTGCAGGCACCTCTCTGGGCTGAGGGAGGAGGTTGCTCATGTCCAGGCTGAGTTGGCCAGGATTTAGGGGACCTCCTCTCCCACCCAGGGACCACCAGGCCACTGCTGTTGCCTCAGAGGTTGCCAAGAAAGAACAATGGTTGGACCACAGTTGGCTCTGGGAGGGTGAGGATAGTGGAACAGAGACAAATCTCTCCAGTTGTACCTCTCCACAATTCATATGCTGTTCTGGCAGAGTGTGGTTCCTCTATGGAGGCACCCGCAGTGGAGACAAAGGAGGAAGCTGGGAACCTCCACAAAGAAGACCCACAGGAGGGTGGCATTGGAATCCACAGGGGAAGGAAACAACTCCTGTTGGGGGACTCCATTGTTAGGAGGTTAGAACTGGTGAGGAAGGGGAGAAGGAGGTAAAGTGCCTGCCTGGTGCCCTGGCTTGGAGGGACAAGGAGTGAATCCTCAGGATTGTGGGAGCAGCTGCATGGGGGAGGGAGTTGGATGTCATTGTCCACCTAGAGACAAATGACCTGGCTGTGAGAGAGATCAGAGCAGTGCAGGAAGAGTTTGTGGAGTTGGGGAGGGGCCTTAGTCAAGTAGCACTCACAGTAATCTTCTTGGAGGTGCTGCCTCTCTATGGCATTGGTGAGGCTAGGGTGCGCCACACCATGGGATTTAATCAGTGGTTAAAAAACTGGTGCAGAGCTCAGGGATTTGGCTTCATTGGGGACTGGGGGTCCATGTCAAGTGATGTAGGCCTCTACTGGCACTATGGTGCGCATTTGTCCAGCAGAGGAACCAGGATCATATATGCTAGGTTTAAATGCTTCATTGGCAATCATTTAAACTAGCCAAGGGAGTAGTCACTGGAAGGGAGCAGGGAAATCTTAGCCCCCCTCAAAATCACGATAGTTAGTGAGATGAACATCAAGATAAAAACATCAATAGGGAGAAGGGCAGGGGTAAATGGAGAAAACAACAAAGGCAGTAAGGACAGGGATGGGGCAAAAAGGGGTAAGGCCATCAAGAAATGGAGGGTAATGAGTACCAATTCCCATAGTCTGGGCAACAACCTCCCTGAACTGGTGGCCTTGATGGAAGAGGGATGTATAGATAACATGGCAATCACAGAAACATGGTACACAGAGAACCATGACTGGGATGTTAACATTCCAGGGCACACAGCCTACAGGAGAGACAGGGAGGGTAGAAGAGGGGGAGGAGTAGCTTTCTATGTAAGGGAAAGAATAAAAGCAACTGAACAAAAGAGTAAACAGGGAGGAGAGGAGGCACTGTGGGTCACCTTAGAGACTGGAAATGGCACCACAATCCACACAGGGGTTGTATACAGACCTCCATCTCACAGGGAGGGATTGGAGAAGAATATGATAGAAGGCATCCTTAGGATGGCAGAGAAAGGGGAGATATTGTTGATGGGGGACCTGAATATGCCAGATGTTAACTGGAGCACCTTTGCTGCAGCCACATCCAAGAGCAGGGTCATTCTTGATGCCCTACAGGTGGTATGCCTCAGACAGCTAGTGTTGGAACCCACTCGGGAGGGAGCAATCTTAGACCTCATACTCTCAAATGGAGATAGTGAGAGGATCTCAGATCTAGAAGTGGGTAGCCATCTGGGAACAAGTGACCACCAAACAGTGTGGTTCACGATAAACCCAGCTGCAGAGTCAAGCCATACAAAAGTGAAGGTACTGTACTTCAGGAGGGCTGACTTTGTCAAAATGGGAGAGTGCCTTAGAAAAGCACTAGCAAACAGGCAAGAAGGAGTGGTAGAGCAACAATGGGGAAACATCAACACTGCCATCACAGAAGCAGCAAGTCTTTGTGTGAGGCAAATAAACAAATCAAAATGAAAGAAAAAGCTACCATGGTTCTCAAAAAAGGTGGTGGGAAAGGTTAGGGAGAAAAAGATAGCATTTAGGAAGTATAAGGAAACACAGAAGGAGCAGGACAGAGTACTGTAGTAGTTAAGGCAGAAGGAAGGTAGTCAGAATAGCAAAGGCCCAAACTGAGGAAAAGGTAGCCAGCTCAGTTAAGAAGGGGGAAAAAACTTTTATTTGTACATTAGGGAGTGTAGAAAGACAAAGGGAGGGATAGTGAGGCTGAATACAATGGACGGTGGGTGGGCAGAGAGGGACAGTGAAAAAGCAGGGATACTGAACAAATACTTCTGCTCAGTATTGACAAAAGAGGATGTTGGAGGAGGTATCTAATCCAATTAACAGAAGCACTCTGGATCAGGGCATCAAACCCAGTCCTTTCACAGAAGAAAGGGTTATGAAAGAACTCCTAAAACTAAAGGTGGACAAAGCAATGGGGCCTGATGGGATTCACCCCAGAATTCTAAAAGAATTAAGGGGAGAACTAGTGACACCACAACTATCCTTTTTAACAAATCATGGGAGAATGGTGTAGTACCTGAGGACTAGAGGAAGGTGGATGTGATTCCCCTTCACAAAAGTGGGAGCAAGACAGAGGCAGTAAACTACAGACCTGTCAGTTTGACCTCTGTGGTAGAGAAAATGATGGAATCACTTCTGAAGGAAAGCATTGTTGAGTACCTAGAGGTCAGTGGGGCACAGGACCCAAGGCAGCATGGATTCACAGCAGTAAGGTCATGTCAGATGAATCTAATCAATTTCTTTGACTGGGTGACCAATGTAATAGACCAGGGAGGGGCTGTGGACATAGCCTACCTAGACTTTAGCAAGGCATTTGACACAGTTCCACACAAAAGATTAATAAACAAATTAGCCAGCCTGGGACTGGGTCCCAGGGTAGTAACTGGGGTTAAACACTGGCTGGACAACAGGACGCAAAAGGTAATAATAAACAGAGTCCACTCTGATGAAAGGGAGGTTACTAGTGTGGCACCGCAGGGTTCAGTACTGGTTCCAACCCTTTTTAATGTCTTTATAAATGACATTGCAGAGGGACTAGAAGGAAAAGTATGCCTCTTTGTGGATGACACAAAGATCTGCAACTGGGTTGATACACAAGGGGGTGTGGAAAGGATGAGAAGGGATTTGGCAAAGTTGGAAGAATGGTCAGAATGATGGCAGCTTGGATTCGATGCAAAGAAGTGCAGAATAATGCACCTGGGAATCAAAAACCTAGGGGAAGAGTACACAATGGGGGGAGGTAGTAACAACAACAAAAATGGAAAGGGACCTAGGGGTAATCATATCAGATGACCTTAAGGTTGGCAAGCAATGTGAGAAGGCAGTAAGGATGGCTGAGGGATACTGGGATGTATAGGGAGAGGCATCACCAGCAGAAAACAGGAAGTTGTTAGCCCCTGTACAGACAGTTGGTGAGACCCCATCTGGAGTACTGTGTCCAGTTCTGGAGATCCCAACTTCGCAAGGACATAGACAGGATTGAGGCAGTCCAGAGGATGGCAACTAAAATGGTGCAGGGTCTGCAAGAGAAGCCATATGATGAGAGACTAAAGGAGCTGAATATGTATACCCTTGAAAAAAAGGAGGGAGAGGTGGGACATGATAGAAACTTTTAAGTACCTCAGTGGACTCAACAAAGACCAAGAGGGTAGAATCTTTCAGAAAAAGAAATCTGCAAGGACAAGGGATACAATTTGAAAATAAAGGGGGGATGGCTCAGGAGCAATGCGAGGAAGTATTTTTTCATAGAGAGGGTGGCGGACGTATGGAACTGCCTTCCTAAGGAGGTTGTGGGGTCTAAAACTATGGGAGAATTCAAGAATGCATTGGACAGACATAAGACAATTCTAGTGGGGGGTAGGAAGAAATAGGCTGTTGGTTAACTAGGATCTGCAGCTTATCCAGTAGGTAGGGAAATGGGCAGACTAGGTGGGCCAAGTGGTCCTTATCTGCTGTCAAAGTCTATTTTTCTATGTCTATGTTTCTATTAACTGCTCTTACTGTTTACACATACTTGTCTGTACTGTCCAATTGTTCCCCTTCCCCCCCAGGATGCATTTAGAAATGAGCACTTGCTGCTCAGTATGTTCTTCCTGGTAAAACTTTAAATAAATAAACAAACAATGCTCCTTGGCATTGGTTAAGTAAAAACATTTTCAGATCAAACAGTATTTAAAAAATATTAACTTGGTCATTCCTGTGGTAAGTGAGCAATTTAGAAGCATACTAGTTTCTTCTTATTCCTTCACATACTGCCAGTTCCAGTTTTTCTTCCCCTAAAGTTGGGTCAAAATAAAAATGATCCACTTGTAAATGTATAGACAAACTCTCTCCCTGTCCTTCCCACATGGGGAATACAACAGAGATGCCACAGCTGCTTGCTCAGTGTGTGAGAACTGACAATTGCTGGTCAGCCTTCAACCAATTTATCATGTCCATTCCCCCATATCAGGCTCCTGCACTGCAAACCTACTGCTTCTCTATCCTTTAGTGTGCATGAAGAAGGTTTCACCAAGCCTAGCTCTGACAGGGAACCAGCCCTATAGTACTGTATCACCTGCTGCTTTTTCTCATCTTCAGCAGCATCATTTCAGCACAGTGACCTAAAAAGCAATAATTTCTTCAATGGCATTTCTAAACAACACATGGAGCTGGAGTTACTGTAATCAAGCAGCAAGTCCAAAACATTCTCTTGATCCAAGCAAATTCACAATTATGTTTTCAATACAAAAATAGTAAAATAATAATAAACAAAAAGTTATCCAAATGATCATATGATACAACATGATATGATCTTATCATGTTATCAATCATCATATTAACATATGAACATAGAAAAGGCCCCATATTCTAATGGTCAGTGTGGCACGAACCAGGTTAGTTTCATGCTAACAGTGAATAGCACGAGATGGGGCCATATCAAAGGCCCCAGTGCATTGTGTTGACCAAAAAGCACACATACATAGAAAACACTGCTGCCAATACAAATCAGTAATTCCCCATGCATACTGGGAGTAGTAGAAGAGTCATCAGATTCAACAGTGCTGAACAGTTTAGTCACAGCACAGTTTAATGCTGTCAAACCCATGCCCTTAATGGCATACACTGGTGCTCTCCCCCATTTGTCCGCTATATACTGTAACTTAAAAAACCCTTCCTGGTCATCTGATGTTCCCCATAACCCAACCATCCATTACGTAAACTTTGAGCCCATTACTGGTAGTCTAGTGTTCCTTCTGCCCCATGCTGCCCCACTATATTCATTGCATCCCCCTTCTTGGCGGTCTAGTGTTCCCCCCATCACCCATAGTATGCATTTTAAACCTCTTTCTGGTGGCTAATATATCCCATCTTCCCATCACACACTATATACATTTCAACCCCATTCCTGGTGGTATAGTATTCCCCCCACATCTAAATTTAGACAGGGAATAATGGGCAGACTATGGGGACCAATTAGTGCTTATCTGCCAGCAAATTCTGTCTTTCTATATACATTTCAAATCCCTTCCTGGTAATCTAGTGTTCCCCCAGTCCCCACTATATAAATTTCAAAACCTGTCCTGATGGTCTAGTGTGCTCTGACTCTCCAATCACACATAATGTACATTTTAAACTCCTTCCTTGGTGTCTAGAGTTCCCCCACCCCCTGACCACTAACTATATATACTAAAACTCTTCCTTGTGGTCTAATGCCCCCTCCACTTGCCTGCCTGCCTAAAGCATGTTACAGTATATATTAATGGTGTAGTGGCCCCTCCTTTCCCTGTGTGGTCACTGATGCTATTCCTGAGAACAAAAAATGGTGAATTACACAGACCTCCTCTAGCTGCCTCAGCCGGCTGCTGTGGGACAAGCATTCCTGATCATGCATACCATAGAATCTGATTAGTGTGCATTAGACAAAGAGCTTTTGTGTGTGTTTCAAATGATTACACCACATAGTTTTGAAATGTATAACATTTTTGGTTCTAGTTCTGAATTGCCCTGTCCCACCTGACTCTTCCAAACCAGCCCACACTTCTACATAAAACTTCATTTTAAAGAAATTGTTCAAAATGAAGATCTTTTATTTTTGTATTCATGAGCAGGGACTGGTACAGATAGCATGAAGTTCAAAGATCTTGTGTCATCATGAACTGTTCAACTTGGTCATTGAGCATGTCTGTAACATGAACGGTGTAAACATCAGACGGAACAACTCTAAATAGCCTCTTTAGAAAGAAGAAACAGAAAGAAAATATAAGGGGAGTCTAATGAGAAGACACATACACCTTTCCATTATGAAATAAGAGATTCCTTCAATTTCTTAGCTACAACATTGGCAGTATATAATTAAAATGCTTTAATATAAAAATCATGGTTATAATCCGTAACAGTGAGTGAGCAACATTACAATTTTGATTTGAGGCTTCTGAAAGTTTTCAATATAATAGAAAATTCATCTAAGTTTGCAAAATGTTTTAAAACATTGCATTTTGGCACTTAGTATTTTATCTATATTGTTTTACAATACTATAGAACTACAGCTGTTTCCTTAACAAGGCCCAATATCTTTTGTTAATAGGCTTCTAATGTGCTGTCTAAAAACTGGAATATGTATTGCTATATTTTCATTAGTGCGAATTAGGGGATTTGCATAACAAATTTCTTCTGATGCACTGAATAACAAGCAAAAGCTGAGTTTGATTATGTGAACTGTTTCTTATTTTCACAATCAATTAACTTCCATGTGGAAAACCCGTAGTACTTATTTTGCATTTTGCACTAGCTTATGTGACTTTGATTCTGAAGTTAATGACTGAAAATCCCATCTATTTTCCCTGCTCCTCTCTGATCTGCTGCATTCTGTATCCATGATTTAGACAGTACATTTAATTATATTTCCCTGTACATCGATCTATCATCACTAAAACATCTTTAAACTCTAATGGTGGATGATAAGGCACACTGTTGCCAAATTCATTTGCACTGCTGCACTAATTGTTGTTAATATGATGTACTCCTGCTGTTTTTCATCAGTCTCAAATTCTGCCAAAATGAGATGCTGTGACCTAATTGGGGACCAAACTAATCCTTCCTTTAAGCCTTTCAGGTGGTTTTCCAGCTGCTTTACATCACCAACTGACTGTTCTAGCCATAGTGCAGCAGATTCAAGAGTTGGCAACTGTAATGAAGCTGACATTTTCTGGTGATTGGATTTCATTAACCATTGTTGGTAAACAGATTATATGATGTTTCCATTGCTAAAAGTTATTTTCCTGCTTACAATAATGCTATTTTAAAGATATAATAAATATCATGCCATGCCTCATTCTGCTCATACTGTAGACATTCGTATGTGGAAAAACAATTAAATAATGTATTTCAACCTCTGGCCAACAGTCTAAAGCTTGAAGGATTTCTAGGTTGTTTAAAACTACAGCCCTAGAACCAGAACACTGTATGTTAAAAAATGATTTGGTCACTTACCTTTGAAGAATTTCCATAACACCCATAACAGATAAGTTGCTAACTTGAGCTCAGTATTTGTTTGCAATAATTGTTCACATATGCAATAAAGCTTTACTCTTTATTGAGATTTTGCAGTTTACTAAACAAAACTCTTATACTGTTATATTTAGTATCTCTTCACATAACATGTTGGAATTCCAAATAGCTTCTAAAAATATAATGACAGGCACTATATGCAGGGTCAAGATGTAACTATTTGTTGACTACCAGAATGGAGAAGAAAACATTAAAAGAGATTTAGCAATGTGATATGTGCTGTAAGTCTTCCAAACGTAATCTATATTTTTTTACAGCTGCAGGGCAGAACTCTGCTGACGTCTTGTTATGATAGAAAGGTAGTTCACATCACTGGATCCAACTAAACAACAACAAATGTAAAAAAATGTTGGCGTTACAGCACTGTCACTATACCAGTTGATGAAGCACTCTGCTGTCTTCATTCAGTAGACCAGTTCCAGCACTATTTTTTTTATCTTGTTTTGTTTGGGAGCACTGTTAGCCCTTTGAACACAATGATATTTTATTGCACTTTAGTGGTCACATGACAGGATTTTGTATGGAAGCATGTAGGGAAATAGCATCATTGTTGCTATCCCCTGCATAATGTTTTAGGTTGTAATCCTGTACCTTCTGCTGATACCCTTATGCTTATTTATGCACAGTGGGGTGCTTGGCTGAGTTTGTCTGTTCAGCGTGAATGCTTATCTAGCACTGGAAAGACAGCTCTGATGATGTCCATAACTCTCTCACTGTCCCTGATCACCAGAACAGTGGTTTCACAAGCAACTGAATCAGCCATAGAACATCCTCACATCATTGAAATATTTCAATGGCCTATGCAACCAGTATAGTGTTATGTTTGTGCAACTGTGTTACTCTGTTATGACTGTTTGCACTGTCTATTCCATGAGGAATCATCAACCTGTAGGGGTACTAAAGAAGGTTCAACCCCTAGAGGTGCCATAGGAAGGTTCCCTTTGCTAAAGGTACCTTAGGAAGGAACCCCCCAAAAGAATGTTAGCAGCAATCATTGACTATCAGGTAGAGAAGCAGACTGACATGAGAGGCAGCTTGATAAACACCGATGAGAAGTACAAGTTAGCAGAATAGCATAGATAAATGGATTACACTGATGACAGCAGGGGACTTCATAAGGAGAGAGAGGGAATGGCTAGCAGGATCATCATCCCCCTCCATCCAATGGCAGAACATACTTAAGTACACTAGGGAATACTATGAAACCTAACTAAGTATTATGACTTTTGGTATGGAGTAGAGAAAAAAAAACATTGAAGAGGAACTCTCTGGGGATCCAAGGTGTAGGTTGCTTTCCCTCCAGTCTTGGGGTATTTTTTGTTTAGTGATTGTTTTAGACTGGAATGCCTACTCACTGCAAGGAAGGGAAATGCCTCCTTACTCTGGAGGAGAAGGTACTGCAACTTACAGAATGCCAGCATAGCAAATTAGACATTCCTTATTAGCCAAGTAGCACAAGTAATTGAAATAAAGATTTCTTGCCAGTCAAGGCACGAAGTGTACACAGAAACGCTTGATAGGAAAAAGGAGCAAAATCATATAGTTTACACAAAAGCAACTGATTGGTATGGTATCAGCAAGAAGAGTGGATTGAGAAGATTAGCATGAATACCTTAAATGCCTTTATGACAGAGTTACAGTAGGTTAGTTCAGTAAGGAGCATTTGCATTGCAGTAATGGAATGCAAGGGATATTCTGAAGCCATGTAAGTTGTGAGGTTAAAGTATTTAAGCCTGCATGACTGAAAAGCTGTTGAGGCAAACAAGCAGGCTAAATCATAGTTTGCCTAAAAGCATGCCCCTGTTGATTGAAACCATATTGCCCTACTGAAACAACACAGCACCCCACCATGGGAATAACAGGGAAGCCACAAGGTGAGCACGATGAGATCAAACAGCAAACATAATGTTGATAGGGTAGGAACCCCCCCCAAAAAATAAAGGCAACATAAGGAAGCATGAACCAGCAGTATCAGGAGTGACTGAGTAGCAAGCAGAATACAGGGATGAACACAGAATGAAATGTATTCTTAATACCAGAAAGAGGAATGCCAAATTGCGGTATTCTGAATACCAGAAAGAAGAATTCCAAACTGGGGCATTCTAAAACCAGAAGAAGAATGCCAAACTGGGGTATTTTCAATGCCAGAAAGAAGAGTTCCAAACTTGGTATTCTCAGATCAGAAAGAAGAATTCCAAACTGTGGTATTCTCAATATCAGAAAAAAAGAATTCCAAACTGGGGTATTCTCAATACCAGAAAGAAGAATTCTGAACTAGGGTATTCTCAATACCAGAAAGAAGAATGCCAAACAAGGCTATTCTCAATACCAGAGAGAAGAATTCCAAACTGAGGTATTCTCAGTATCAGAAAGAATTCCAAATGGTGTTATTGTCAAATCAGAAAGAAGAATTCCAAACTGGAACATTTTTATTTTTTTTTTATCATAGAATAATGTGTATTTTGATTAGTTGTATGACATAAACAGGAAGTTATACATACTTACTTGACATCGTACCTTATATCCAGTACACAGGGGTATATTCTCATAACATACAGGAGGAGATTAAGCACAGTAATACATTGGCAATAATATAGTTCAATAATGATGACTTATATCTGCCTAAACTTTGATAGTAAAAAGCAAATGACAGCTACCCATTATTACAGGAGGCCCTGAAAGAAAAGACAGAATATAAACTACAATGTTAACCAATCACTATATCTGGGGGAGCTAATTCCCTCAACTGACCATGTACAACCTGCTTTATAAATATCATGAGATTATAGAAGGGAGAGAGATGAATAGGTATAGAACATAGGCTGGATGAATTCCAACATATCAGACTAGTTCCATACTTAAATAACACAAACCAATGGGGGGGCTAACATGGTATATTTATTCAAGTGGGAGGAGTGCTGGGAGGGGGAAATGGGGCTTGACACAGAGAGGAGTTAAGGTATGCATCCCACTTGGGATAGTACAGTGGGAGTTGTCCTCTGCTGGCATAGGTGAGTCATTCAAAGGTAACCAGCCTGGCCAGAGCAGAGTGCCATATGGCGATACTGGGGGGGAGGGTTGCCTCCAGGCCATAAGTAATAGTCGTTTGGCCTCCATAAGAACTGCTAGAATCCAGTTTTTATGTTGCAGCTTGAGTTGGCCCAGGGGGTGGTATCTCCCAACTGAAGCATGGGGTTAGAGAGGTCAATGGGTTGCCCCAGCACTCCAGAACAGTCCATTGCTACTGTGGACCAAAATGGGACCAAAGTAGAACACTGTCACAGTAGATGAGATATGTCAGCCATGCTGTGTCGGCACCTCCAACATTCTGCTTGAGGTAGAATACCCCATTTGTGGAGGACTGCGGGGGAGCAATACCAATGAATGAGTATTTTGAGCTGAATTAATTGGTTCCTAACATCCTTGTATGTAGAATGCACCTTTTGTAGGCAGTGGGACCATGCTTCTGGAGTAGCATGGCACTTCATCTCTAGGCTCCATGAAGCTCTACAAGATTATGCGTGGTCAGGTTGTGCCTCCCACCAGGTACTGTAGAATTTACCGGCCAAGCCTTGATAGAAGGGTTTTAAGTGTAGTGTGGACAACCAATGCCATTTGGGGTCTGACAAGTGAGACCAGCTAAGGGATTGTACAGCAATGCGCAACTGCAGATATTTCCAAAAATCATTGGACTGCAAAGTATAACACATTTTAAGTTGACCAAAGGACATTAAAGTGGTGGAGTTGGGAATGAACAAATCTTGGACAGTTCTAATCTCTTTATTGTCCCATGACGGCCAGTTAAAGGGTTGAGTGTCCATCATTAAGAGCTAGTTTTGCCACAGGTTAAGGTACTGGAATGGCAGAGAGTATTCCCTCTTAGTGGTCTTAGCTGCAGCCATGAGTCGGAACCACGCTTTCTTAGTTTTGGCCATAACTGGTGTAAGCTGATGATGGGGTAGAGAAGCATTAGATAGTAATAAGCTAAGCTGGATCCCATCCAAAATTTGAGCTTGTAGCTGAGTCCATAATGAAGATGGGGAAGGGGAGGGAACAAATCATCTAGTGGCCAGAGCTGACAAGAAGGACCAATAGTAGCCTTGTACCAAGGGAGTCCGAGACCTCCTCTGGACCAATGGGGACGCATTTTGTGGGTGCTGCAATGTGGCTTCCTACCTTCCCAGAGAAAACATGAGATTACTCTGTCTAGGGAGTGAAAAACCCTGTCAGAAAGGGCAATAGGCAGATTGTTAAGGAGATATGTTACTCTCGGCAAGAAAAGCATTCGAATAGCTGCAACCTTGCCAGGAAGGGAGAGATTGAGTCTGCACCAGTGGGATACTTCGACTGCAAGTTGAGCTACAAGGGGAGAAATGTTTCTGGATTCTATCTGTTTCCAGTTAGACGGTATAAGTAAACCAAGGTAAGATCGACAGTTGGGGGCCCAGGTCAGCCCTGAGTCTTGCAAGCAGTTTTTAATACACACTGCATTGACAGGAGTGACATTGGTCTTCTTTTGACTAATTTGTAATCCAGACCATTGAGCAAAGGTTTGAAAAGTGTACAACACTGCATGGAGAGATTCCCGGGGGTGTGATAGGGTAAGAAGTAGGTCGTCCACACAGGAGGCAGTCAGGTATGAGTGGTCACCTACCTGTATGCCTTTAATAATAATAATAATACTTTATTTATTATGCGCCTTTCAAATATCAAGGCACAGTACAATAAAACAATAAGACACAGTAAAAACAGAATCATCATCATAAAATGTACAAATCAGCAATCATCGCTACCATATGCTTTGACCCAGAGAAAAGATTTTAGGGCCTGTTTAAAGCTCCCCACTGTCATGCACTCCCTAATCTGACGGGGTACAGAATTCCAGAGGGACGGGGCTGCGAACATAAAAGCACGAGCCCCAGCAGATTTTAAAGTCACCCTCAGAATCTCTAGCAACCCCTCATCGGCTAAGCGGAGAGGTCTCACAGGGTGGTAAAGAATCAAGAGCTCTTTCAGGTAGTCAGGGCCCAGTTCATATAGGGCTTTATAAGTCAGAAATCGAACTTTGAAGGTGATCCGCCACTGTACTGGCAGCCAGTGCAGTTCCCGCAGCACCGGTGTGATATGGGAAGATCTAGGAATCCCCATCAACAACTGGGCTGCAGAATTCTGCACCAGCTGCAGGTGGCAGCTATCAACCCCTAGAAGCCCAAAGTAAAGCGAGTTGCAGTAATCTAAATGCGAGGTCACAAAGGCATGGATTAGTGTAGGCAGATCACCAGACGGAACAAGGTGCTTGATCCTGGCGATGTTTCTCAGGTGATAGAAAGATGATTTAACAACAGCTGACACCTGAGTCCAAAGTGTCAACCCCGCATCCAACATCACCCCTAGGTCTCACACCTGTTCAGAGACCTGAAGTTCCATGCCCCCAAGAAACAATCCTAAAGGGGAATCTGCCTCAAGTCTCCCTATCCGGCGATCAGGATCCAAAACCATCACCTCCATCTTCCCAGAATTCAACTTCAACCAACTGGACCTCATCCAATCCTGGATTTCCTTGAGGCAGTTATTAAATACTGAGACTGCTCCTTCCTGGTCGGAGGCAAAGGACAGGTATAGCTGGGTATCATTGGCATAACAATGAAACCTCAGCCCATACCATCTCACAATGTCTCCGAGGGGAAGCATGCACACCGCAAACAGCATGGGGGACAATACTGAGCCCTGAGGAACCCCACAAGACAGAGAGATAGGATCAAAGGGAAAAAAAACTGAAACTACCCTCTGAGTTCTTCTGGTGAGGTAAGAGGTAAACCATCTGTGGACCAAACTGGAAAGACCACAGATACATCTCAGGCATTCAAGCAGGACCTGATGGTCAATGGTGTCAAAAGCTGATGACAGATCTAAAAGTACCAAAATGGACCATTTTCTCTGGTCTCTCGCCATCAGGAGAAAATTGAGCACCCGAACCAGTGCAGTCTCGGTACTATGCCTTTTTTGAAAACCTGATTGGAGAGGTTCATAGATGCTATGGATGGTCAAATGGTTCTCCAGTTGGGCCACCACTACTTTCTCGATCAACTTCCCCACAAAGGAGAGATTCGAGATAGGCCTGTAGTTTGCAAGAGAGTCTGGGTCCAGAGAAGCTTTCTTCAACAAAGGTGTCACCAACGCCTCCTTCATGGAACAGGGATATTCACCCAAGTTGAGGGAACACCAGACTATCTGTGCCAGAACCGGGCCGATAGAATCACCACAACCCATAATCAGGGATGTAGGATGTGGATCTAAACTACAGCAAGTAGGGCGCATCCCCTGGACAATCCACATAACATCCACGATTTCCGAGTGGTCGAAGGTACTCCAGGAAAATGGAAGAATAGTGACCAAGCCCTGATCTCTAGCAACTTACATAGAATGTGTCAAGTGGATCTCCGACCTAATGTCAGCCACCTTATCAGCAAAGAACCGAGCAAGCTCATCACACTGTAGTTGTGAAAAGGCTCTTCGGAGCTGTAGACAGGCTGGGTTGCACAACCTGTCCACTGTTCTGAAAAGCTGAGCTGGTCAATTCTGAGTGGCAGAAATTTCCCCTGACAGGAACTCTCCCTTCTTATGAGAGATTTCTGACTGATAGAACCAATAATGTGAGTTAGTAGTCCATAATTTCTTGGTAAGGGGATCTAAAGCAACCAGGAACAATAAGGGAGAAAGCGGGCACCCTTGACGTGTGCCTCACTGTAGAGAGAATGGCGGAGAAATATCCTTATTGGTTAGAATTCTGGCCAGGGGTTCATTGTACAGTACTCGAATCCACTGCCTGAAATATTGGCCAAACCCATAAAGTCAGAGTACCTCATACAAATAAGGCCACTCAACAGAATCGAAGGCTTTAGAGAAATCTACTGCCATAGCAGCCATAGGCTTGGGAGAGTGCATGGCTAGCCATTTAAGATTAAGGACCAGTCTTATGTTGTCAGCTGTGGCCCTACCCTTGGTAAACCCAACTTGAGAGGGGTGCACGATGGATGGTATTATGTCCATCATGCGACTAGCGAGCATCTTTGCTGCAATGTTAGTGTCCACAGATATAAGGAAATCGGATGGTAATTAGCACAGTTCAGCATGTCATCTGCTTTTTTTGGAAGGAGAGTGATCAGAGCCTCTCTCATGGTGGGGGGAAGGGAGCCATTCTCGTGGGCCTCTTGAAGGGTTAATCGCAGTGGGGCATAAACTTCCAAGCTCATAAGCTGGTACAGCTCTGCCAAGGGTGCCAGAAGATGGTAAAAGCTGAGGGGTCTGAGAATCAAAAGGGCACTTATGAGGGCACAAAGGGCACTTTTTCTATACTAGCTTTTGCCATACAGAAATAAAAAGTGGAGTGGCTGCCGCCTCTTTCGCCCCCACCCCGGTTCCGGCACGCTGCAGTCATGCTATCTGGCCCTGGGGATTTGCCTTTTGTTATCTGAAATAAGGCAACCAGTATTTCTGCCTCGAAGAAGGGCTTATCTAACTCCACCTTCACTGGTTCCAACAGTCTTGGGATTATAGAGGAAGCACAGAACTCCTTCAATTGTTGCTCCAGTTGATGGTGATCTACTGATGCATGCGACTTATACAATTGCTCATAAAACTGTTGCATACATTCATTAATCTATTTAGGGTTTGTGACTGTATCACCCTAGGGGACCTAAGGGTATGAATACAGAAGGCAGCTTGTTGTTTTTTTAAGTAAAAGGCCAAGAGCTTCCCCCCTTTGTCTCCTCCATCCCAGTGGGCATGCTTGTTCCTTGCTGGCAGCCATTCAGCTTGCTGCTGAAGCATTGTATTAATATGATATTTCAGACCCACTATCTCCCATAGAATCATCAGGTCAGGGTTGCCTGTTGTGGAGGCCTTAAATTTAATCTCCATGGTTGACAGTTTGGACTGGAGACAGGCCAGTTCCATTCTCCGTGTTTTGTTCCTCTGGGCTGCATATGCTATGATATGCCCTCGGAGGATGGCCTTAAACGCTTCCCAAACCATAGCGGCCAGTGTATCTTTGGTGGTATTATGGGTGAAATAGTCTGTGGTTGTATTTCATACCATCGTCTGGAACACAGGATCCCTAAGGAAAAGGGGGTTACAGCACATCTAGTGCCTGAGCTGCTCTGCCCAGCAGGCACATAGGTACAAGAGACAGGGGCGTGGTCAGAGATAAGGATATTCTCTATCTTAGAAGAGATAATATCATGAGCTGCAGGAGAGTTAGCCAACCAAAAGTCTATTTGACTATATGTGGTATGTGTTGGAGAAAAAAAGGAGTAGTCCCTCCCTGAGGGGTTATCCCTCTGCCAAACGTCAATCAGTCCCCATTCCTTCATCATCTCTTGCAGGGTAGTCATTGCTCTGGGGTGCATTTGGGAGGTTGGTTTGGATTTGTCTAGAAAAATATCTAGAGCGAAGTTAAAATCCCCCCCCCACCATGATAGGGATGTTGGGGTAACCTTCCGTGAGGCTCGTCCCTATTGGGGCCATAAATGTTGGCCAGTACAGCATGACCCCTGGGGTAGGAAAACCTAGCTGCTATCCAGTAGCCATGGGCAACAAAAGCTATTTTGTTCTTGATCCAGAGGCATATTTTCCAAATCAAGATAGACACCCCTTTAGATTTTTTTTTTGTGGAGCTGGCAATTACAGTACACCACCCATGATTTTTGGAGCCACATTACAGTTCTTGCAGTGAGGTGCATCTCTTGAATGAACTCAATGTCTGCCTGCAAGGAGTGTAAGTGTTTGAGAACCATAGATCACTTGTCAGATGGTTCAGGCCCTTTACATTCCATGACAGGAACTTAATCCCAGCCCTTGAATTCTGTATCTTTGGTCCTGCAATCAAAAAGCATGTAGGTACTCACCACAAATGAGCAGTAGAGATAGGCAGCAGAGAGAGAGCAGGTAGCCTTGGAAGTAGGTAAGAGAGTCAGTTAGAGGAAGAAAGCGGGGTACACATCCTGTAAAAGGTGTAGCTGAGCTAACCTATTGATAAAGAAAGAAAAAACAATTGGAATAAGACGTTCCAAATAACACTAATCAATTACCTACAATTTTGAATAACACTTCTCAAAAGTATGCCCACTAACAAGCAGACCTATCTATGTATTTATAAAATTGTTAACTAGTAATTAAGCGAAGTCAGCAAGAACACAAAGTTAGATGAGCAATACGCTAAAGGTGATTGGAGTGCGCATGATAGTGCATGCCCTCTACTCTTGTAGATAGAGTTATACAGCCATGCTGTCCAAACACCTATATTGGGAAAGTGGAGTTTGACCAACCATTCTTGTGGAACTCTTTCCCCAACCACCTCTTAAACTAATTTCCCACCTTGTAGGATGTCAAGTGAGACAACCGGGGGGGGGCAGGGGACGTGAGGAGGGAGAGGAAGGGGAAAAACTAAGACAGGAGGGAAGTAAGCCTGACTCATTGCCTTAAAACTGCCAATCAGCTGGCATAGAGTCAGGTGTGTTGGAAACTTCCAAAGTTTGGAGGTATTCCATGCACCCTCTGGGATCCCACAAGATTAAATATTTAAGTATCGGCTATAGTGAGGGAGGATGACCTGCCGAGGGGAGGGGGATGTGCTCACAAACATTTTGTGGCATGGCTGCCCTCTTGCACTGCATGAGACCATGTTATATACAACATATAGTGAGGGTCTAGCCCTTGCAGTCTGGTGCCATATCCATTGATACACATATCCCACCCACCACAGCCATTATCCAGAGTGCCAGTAAGTGATAGCCTGAACATTAGCTTGTGTTCAGGGCAGAGGCAAAATATAAATTAAAGGAGATGCCAAGGAGAAATTCAGTCCGGTGAAGCAGACTCGCTAATGCTGGAGTGGCATGACGTCAGACTGAGCAGCTCTTTCGAGAGCACTTCAGCAAAAGTCAGTAGTCCAGGTTTGATTGGAAGGGTCATGAGATCTTGTCCATCATCTAAGGCTGAAGGGAGGTCGGCCTAGGAGTTGACGTCTGCGACTTCCATTATTAGCTCTTCTGGAATGTCACCAGTTGTGGAGTGCTCATCCTTAGTTAGCTTGGCAGGAGGAGCTGTTTCTGGTCCCACTGAGGCTGCGTCTCGATCGCTATGTGAGCGCTGGCATATCCAGGTCACTTGGCCTTGACCCACTGCTGCAGAGGAGGGAAGGGGGTGCTAATCTAGTGAAACTGTGCATTTGGAATATTACTGGCATGTTTCAGTGTGCTCATGGAACCTGGAGGTCTGGGGATGTATTTGTCGAGGGCCAGTCCTGTCGGTATTGTTGTCCCCCTGACAGCTGCTGCCCCGAATATGATTCCCCTTTCCATGGCTCCTTTGCAATGAGGTCCACAGCTTCCTGGGAGATGCAGTTTTAAGTGGCATCCACAGCCAGTTTTTGGAGGCCCACAGTTCTATATCTCGAAGTGTCTCAGCGATGAAATCCTTACCCTCCTGAGAGCCATATAGGTAAGCCAGATTTTGAAAGCCATACTTGAAAACTTGTTCTGCTAACAATTTTTTGATGGGTATAAATGCTTTTCTGCGCACTGCCACCTCAGCGGAGAAGTACCTAGTAAAAAAAAAAAGGATACCTTGGCCCCATGCCACCAAATGTCCCCTCTGTGCTGAGCTGCTCGTAAAATTCTTTCTTTTGTAGAATACCTGGGAACATAAGCTATGATAGACCACGGCAGTGAAGTATTAGGACAAGGGCTCCCAGGGATTCTATGTGCCCTTTCCACCTCTATCGGGCCTTGCCACCTGTCTCCCAACATTTTGGGGGATCTCCTCGTTCAGAAAGGGCTCTGTGTTTGAGCCCTCTAACCCCTCAGGGATACCGAGGATTAGAATGTTTTTACGTCTCCCTCGGTTCTCTTGGTCCTCTGCCCTCCTCCAAAGCATTGCCAGTTTGTTTTCATGTTCTTGGAGTCGCTGTACAATTCTGGCTTGACTAGCTTCTACGTCTCCTGTTTTTTGTTCTGCTACATTCATTCTATCATTGAGAACCCGCACCTCTGCCACAGTGCCTGTCAGAGTTGTAGGTGAAGAGTCCACTCTAGTAATTAATGTCTCAAACAGGGCTGTGATGTGCTAGAGGGGAGCTACCTACGTCCACTGATTTTGAGGAAGGCTCCATGGAAGCTGCCATCGGGCCTACCGAAGGACAGTTGTTTGCAGCCATTAAGTGAGCAGGGCAGGTCCGGGTGCTGGTATTATCAATGAAGATAAGAGTTAGCTCTACCACCATTTAGTCGAGCATCGTTGGTGGTAGGGGGTGAGGGGAGGTCCACTGCTGCACATTCACAGCCAAAGGCCCGCTGAATACAATGCTAGCTATGGGGCCAAGTCAGGCACAATCCAGGTCGTGAGAGGACCGGTGCCACAGGATGATTTGCCAGCTCCTTCACACAATAAAACCCACCCTGGTCAAATAGATAGGGGCTAAGGAGACATATTTGTGCCTCAGATGGGTAAATTGCCACTGGATGTCGGCATAATGGCTCGGATTGTGGTGGCTGGGGACAGAGACGAAAGCTTAGGCTGCCATATTCCTCAGTATCCAAGCCATGCCCCAAACTGGAACATTTTTAATACCAGAAATAAGAATTCCATACTGGGGTATTCTCAAACCAGAGAAAGAGTACCAGACTGGGGTATTTTCAATACCAGAAAGAAAAATTCCAAACTGGGGTATTCTCAATACCAGAAAGAAGAATTCCAAACTGGGGTATTCTCAATACCAGAAAGAAGAATTTCAATCTGGGGTATTCTCAATACCAGAAAGAAGAATTCCAAACTGGTGTATTTACAATACCAGAAAGAAGAATACAAAACTGGGGTATTCGACTTACCAGAAAGAAGAATACCAAACTGGGGTATTCTCAATATCAGAAAGAAGAATTCCAGACTGGAGTATTCTCAATACCAGAAAGAAGAATTCCAAATTGGGATATTCTCAATACCAGAAACAAGAATGTAGTGAACAGCTTCCAGCAGTAATTAATTATAGCATCCAACAGTAGCTGAGCTGAACAATTAAACAAGCATAGGTTCTGTAGCCATGGGCAATAATGCACAGAAAAACAACAATAATAATTGATTGGTACAATTGCATTTAAGCAGGCTTGCACCCCATGAAGAAAGTAATTTAGCATTGCATGAGACTCAGGTCTGATTCCCACTGAGTACAAATAAACATTTAAGAGCAGATTTAAATCCATAAAAGGGCTGTATGGAAACTGTTGGCTCACGAAAGGAAAAGCAGAGTAAATAATGAAACCTATCAGGTCATAATGTTGTATGCTTAATAGCGTATGACATTATGGCTAACCCAGAATATCATGGTAGCTGAGAGCGAATGGTGCAATACCGCATATACTGCTGTATGTGGTATTGCACCACTCACACAATCCCAGGCAAAGGATAAAACCTCTGCTGGGATGGGGTTCCACCAAGCAGCTGCCATGTCTCAAGGGACTGAACAAAACAAATACAAACCAAAGCAGGAGAAACACACAAATGCATCCAGCTGAAACCAAATGGAGCTCAGAACACAAACAAAAAAACAAACAAACAAAAAAGACTTGTGCCACATGGAAGAAATAGCGCTATACTGGCAGTGATATTTTGCCATGTGGCATAATGTCTTGCAACATTATGGCCCCATGCCATAATGAAATACTAAGGTAAGGAAGCAGGAAAGAAACCTTAATGGAATGCCATGCCACTTAGGTAAAATAGGCCTTGCACAAAATTTAGCAGGTTAGTGTATAATAGGGAGTAGCAGCTAGCTGGCAGCAGAGTCAGGACCAATTGCAAACAACTAAGTGAAGCACAGGAGGCAGCAATTGCAGTGAGAGCTGAAACTTGCACTAACAATAGAAGAGAAACTAAGAGTTGATCGGAGCCCGAAGCATAGGCACAGGAGAAACTCAGTGCAAGCAAAGGGCAACAATATGCTGAGGAATAGTAGAAAGGCCCAAAAGAAAACAGAAACCAAAAATATAAACACAGGAAAGCAGAATAAAACAAGCAAACAAGGATGCACACAGCAGCTGAAAGCAAAACAAATACTAACCAAAGCAGGAGAAACACACAAACACATCCAGCAGAAATCAAATGGAGTCCAAAACACAAACAAACATATGAGAGGGGTGGGGCAAGGTCCCCACAGGCTCCAGGCAAGGCTGCAGCAGGCCCAAGTGAGAAGACAGACCAACAGGGCCTCCTTCTGGCAAAGAAAAAATGCTTCAGAAGGCGGTTGGGAGGAACTGCTTAAATAGCTCAGAAAGTGAGTGTGGCTGGTTGCTCACCCATTGAACCACAGGCATAGCCTGCCTTTTAAATATTGTATTTGATATTCTGTGTCAGGGATACACTGTTTGCCAACAGCATGGCTTTCTGAGCTGTGTCTGCTTTACAGTCGAAGTGAAAGTAAAAAGTGCTGTGGGGTTTGTATTTTTGTTCAGTAAAAGTTTGGATTCAGTTATTAGAGCTGTCAAATCATTAGGAACCCCAATTCATAAATATCACATATAATCACTGTTTATGTATGTGAGATTTGTGGACGTGATCCTATTAGCCGAGAGATAGTAACAGCATTGAAACAGTATTTGGGTAAAAAAAAAAAAGATAAGAAAAAACTACTACTGTTCTACTGTTTACATTTCAGCCAAACTACAAAATTATGGTACAGCCAGTAAATCATAAATTAATGATTAAATACGGGAGTTGGGAAATGGGTATAGACCACAGGTTCATGCACAGTGTTCACTCCTGCAGTGCTGACTTTGAGCAGGTCCCTCAATGATCCCCATCAGGGTACTTGCTTTCCTGGCAGCTGGCAAAAGAGTTTGGCTGCAGCAGAGTAGAAGTAGTCAGACAGCTGCCTAAGAGCAGATTTTGTTTATTGAGAAGTGGCATGTCCAAAAAAAAAAAAAGATGTTGACTTTCTCTGTTACAACATACTTATTTAAATTATGAGCCCAATTGCCACCAGCATGAGTGGATCAGGGGTAGCAGTGCAACCAAGAAAAGCATAGGATCTCCAGAAGTACAGTAGAAGTTGTATAACTGTAGTATACTGTTTCAGCAACAACAGATAATATAAAAAAAAGATATGCAGTCACCCTTTCAAGCACACCAATTACCCCCCTCCAAACACACACACACACACACACACACAGTCACACATTTCATACAGAGGGTTCATTATCAGTTGTTGCTGACATAGTATACTACAATTTTTTAACTACTACTGCAATTCTGGAGGCTGATCCTATATACAGGATCCATTTTAACCATCTCCATTGAAATACAGCTTGTCTAGACCTTATTAGATACATTAATGTCTCCATTTGATAAAGTAACTGTGTAATCTCTCAACATCCCTCTACTGTCTGACTCTCAGTGCATAGCAAACTTACTGTGATAGCCTTACCTGCAGCTGTTACTAGAAGGTCCCATAACAAAAAATTAACTTTTAATGGTATCCCATCTGGAAGCAGAATGATTCCCCCTTAATAGTAACTTTGCTGATATTCAGAGTCTGTCTTGAATTAAAATATCTCTACATAAGTAACAAATTCTAGCCAGAACTGATTAGAGATGCAGCAAATTTAAAATCCGCTGGCGAAGTGCATTCAAAGTGACCACTTCGTGTTGGCACTTCACTATGTGAATTGCCCCATAGGAAAAGCTCACTTTGCCTTGTTATTATTACTTTGCATTGTCATTCCACCTTAAACATGAAGTAAGGTGGAGTGACAACAATATTGGCAGCATCCCACCCACACAGTCACCAGAATAAATGTGCATCCCCAAAGTGCTACTGTCTTGTGTCTAGAAAACTCCCCAGTGCTGATGAAGTGAAATGAGAGTGTAACAAGAAATGCAAAGTCTCCTAGAATTAATGGTGCACTCAGTCATGCATGCAGTGGTCAGGTCACACACAAAGTCATCAGAATTAATGTACATCCCCAAAATGCTACTATCTTGTGTCCAGAAAATTCCCCAGTGCTGACAAACTGAAATGAGAGCATAACAAGAAACGCAGTCTCCCCGAATTAATGGTGCCATACAAATGCACAGATTAAGATTGCACTGCACACTCAAGGGATGCATAAGAAAAGGCACAACAACACCTAATCAGTGCTCTCAAGTCACAAATGCAAATCTGGAAAGGAATACATTTTGCCATTTGGGGGATTAGTGCACGGCAATAACAATCCACTATCGGTAAAGATACCACAAAGCAGTATAAAAAATTAATGCTGGTGCAGTAGAAAGCAGGTTCACACTGCTGCAGTTACTCTGTAACACACTAAAAGGTGTCTGATTTAATGGCATGCATTGCACACACACTCACACGCACACTCAAGTAATGCATAACATATTGAAAACCTTTAGTAATATAACCAAATGTTTTAAACAGACAAATTTTACACTGCTGCACCACAACAATCAGCAAAAAAAAGTCAAGAATTACTGCAAATATTACTGTGTGTACATTAACACAGTTATACAAGAAAAATATAACCAAAACAGAAAGACTGCATTTTTCTCCCAGTTAATCTACCTACACCACAAATACACCCCTCCCCCAAATCACACTTCACAGTACACAAACTGACTGTTCTAAATTAACGTTCAAAATCCACACACAACAATAAACACTCAATGATATGAGCACAGAAGGGTACCTACAATCGATGTACTAAATTTTGAGAAAAAAATATTACTCAAAAAGGCATTTTAAACAGCTTTTAGATGTTTTGAATCACAGAGTTTTGAGAGCAAACTGTCTCCAGCTACCACTGCACACACACACTACCCAGGCCAGAACTGAGGCTGTGCAGAACAATCTAGAGCCCATGTGACCTGCAATCCCAAGAATAACTGCAGAATTTCATTTGGAGCTCAATTACAGGGTGAAGTGAGGTGAATTACATTGATTTCCATGTACTTCACCTTAAAATTGGTGGAGAAGTGGCTTGGGGAAGGCAGAATAATGCAAAGTCATTGGTTTCAATGGACTTTGCATTCCTCATTATGAAGCAAAGTACTCTGCTTCACATTGTGGAGTTCTCCACGGATTCCACATTACTCAGTGAATCACTTTGCGGAGCAAATTGTGGCCACTTCTCCCACCACTACTTACAGTACTGTAACTCACATGCTGTACGGGAAGGAATGTGAATGCCTATAGCTGTACTTCCCTGATGAGCTGTAGCACAAAACTCCCTGACTTAAAAACGTTTATTAATGAGTACAATGGTGGATTGGTGAAGCCTGGAGAGATACTACAAAACATGCTTTCAATACATCCAAGTAACTCGTAAAAAAATTAATGTGATTTGAGACGTGATCGTGAATCATGATTAGTGACTGCATTTGTGACCATGATGATGAAGAACATGATTCGGTGTCGACAGTGTGAGAGAAACAATATGGAACTGTATTGGGAATGCGAATGCCTACGGCTGTACTTCCCTGATGAGCTGTTGCACAGAACTCCCTGACTTAAAAACATTTATTAATGAGTACAATGGTGGGGTGGTGAAGCCTGGAGACATACTACAAAACAAGCTTACTATACATCCAAGTAACTAGTAAAAAAAATAATGTTGTGATTCACGACCTGATCGTGAATCATTATTTGTGACTGCATTTGTGATCGTGATGATGAAGAACGTGATTTGTATTATTAGTGACTCATGATGATGGTCCTGACTTAAAAACACATATTAATGATACAATGTTCATGCAGAATTATGCTCCACACCAGTCCAGTATTCTGAAGGCAAGCCAAAGAAAGAACTGTGACTGAAGTTACAGATGGAGATTAGGCCCTAAAGAGATGCAAATGCACAGCCAGATTAAGATTGCGCTGTGCACTGAAGAGATGCAGACACAAAGGTACAACACCTAACCAGTGCTCACCATCAGAAATTCAAGTCTGGAAAAGAATACCTTTGCCAGTTGGGGCAGGCCGTGGGGTGGGGGAGTGTACTCCAGTAAAGATAACACAAAGAAGTACAAAAATCACAGAACTGTAGTGGATAGCAGGTTCACATTGCTGAAATTACTATGTGGCACAATAAATGGTGTCTGATTTGATAACACGTGTCACACACATACAAACACACACTAAGTAATGCATAGCAAATTGAAAACGTCAGTAATATAACCATGTATTTTAAACAAACTAAAATTATGCACTGCTACACCACAACAATCAGCAAAAAAATGGCAAGAATTATTGAAAATATTACTGTGTGTACATTAACACAGTTATACAAGAAAAAAATTACCAAAACAGAAAGAACTGTCTTTTTCTCCAAGTTAATCTACCTACACCACAGATACATCCCTCCCCAAAGCACACTTCCACTGTATCTCAGTACACAGACTGAATGTTGTACATTAACATTCAAAATCCATACACAAACAGTAAGTGCTCGATGATATGAGCACGGGAGGGTTTCCTACAATCGATGAACTAAAGTTTCAGCAAAGAAAATTGCTCAGAAAGGCTTTTTTAATAGCTTTTAGAAGATCTGAATCACAGAGAGCTCTCAGAGCAGACTGCTACAGCTTCCTACACACACTACCGCAAACTGAGGCTGTGCAAAACAATCTAGAGCCCATGTGACCTGAAATCCCATGAATCACTGCAAAATTCGCCTTTGGAGATTAAAAACATGGCGAAGTGAGATGAAGTACATTGCATTCAATGTACTTAGCCTTAAGAATTGGTGGAGTAGTGGTTTGGGAAGGCAGAGTAAAGTGAAGTAATTGTTTTCAATGGACTTCACATTACCCATTATAACGCAAAGTACTCCGCTTCGCATTGCGGAGCACCCGGCGTAATTCACTTTCACTCTGTGATCCAGTTCGTGGAGTGAATCGGGGCCATTTCGCCCATCTCTAGAATTGATATTGCTGTGACAAGCTACCAAATGACCAAAGGTACACGTGTGCTTAGAAAATGGTTAGGGAGAAGTCTGACTGCTGATTGGCTAAAACAACCAACCAGCTGGTCGGGTATGGGGCAATAGAGACCAGAAAATAATGAGTCCACGTCTCTGTCCCCCCATTTCGTTCCAATACTACTGAGCCAATAGAATTCTGAAAAAAGCAAATACCGCCATGTTTGATTTCCCACTTAGCAAGACTGCCACCCATGACTCAAGCTAACTGTCACCATAACAACAGAAAGTATGGCAGATATCCATATTTTTTGTTCCCTATAAACTTATTAAAAAAGAAAAGTAAACAGTGTCTTTGGTGAAAACAGCCATGGTGCTCACCTTACAGCAGAATAGCACCGCAACTGCACTGATGGAGCTGTTTATCCTGAGTTTCCCAACCACGAGCCTGCTACTGTCCGGTTAGAGGATTTTTTTTTTTTACCAAGCGACTGAACACCCCACCACCACCACCCTTCACTCACATACTGGAGCCTCTGTAGGGAAGTGGTACACACTAGTATTATCAATAATAATAATAATATTTTTATTTTTAAGGTGCCTTTCAAAAAACCAAGGCGCCGTACAAGATAAAAGCAAACAGTTCAGATAAATAAACAGTCATTAAAATCAGACAGCACCATAAATATTATTACACAGAATAATCAATCACCATAAGCCTGGTGCCACAAATAAGTTTTTAAGGCTGATTTAAAGCCCTCCACAGTCGTGCACTCCTGTAACTGACAAGGTAGAGAATTCCATAGTGTGGGAGCCATGAACTTAAAAGATCTGGCCCCTGAGAATTTCAAGTGTACCTTAGGAATCTCTAGCAACCCCTCACCAGCTGAGCGGAGCGATCACCCAGGGCAATAGGGAATCAGGAGCTCTTTCAGGTAGTCTGGGCACAGTCCGTGTAAGGCTTTCAAAGTCAGCAAGCCAACTTTAAAGGTGATCCACCACCGAGCTGGCAGCCAGTGCAGTTCGCACAGCACCGGCGTAATATGACAGGACCAAGGAGATCAACATGGGTGACAAAGCCGAACCCTGAGGAACCCCACAAGAGAGAGAAACTGGATCTGATGAAAACACTCCAGATACCACTGTCTGTGTTCTTCCAGTGAGGAAAGATGTAAACCATCTGAGGACAGTTCCTGTTATTCTACAGATGTACCTCAGGCAGATAAGCAACAACCCATGGTCCACGGTGTCAAACGCTGATGATAGCTCCACAAGAACCAAGATGGAATGGTTCTTCCGATGTATAGCCATCAAGAGATCATTGAGCACCAATTGCAGCAGACACAGGAATTCTGTAAAATATGCTGAGTTCTGCTGACTACCGAGCTGCCACACAAGACTCAAAGCCTTTTGATCTCTCTCAACTCCCTCCTCCACGTAGCCACCAGCTGTCAAGCCTGCAGTTAAAAAAAATTAAAGAATAAAATGAAGCTGCTAAATTGTCCATTCCTCTCTCGTTGGTGGTGGTGATGGTGGGGAGGGGGGGTTATCAGTGGTATCTTGGTGCCCGGCATCCTGAAAGAGATTCAGGGAAGGGGGGGCAATGGACCAATTCCAGTACACAAAAAAAAAAAAGCTTCACAGCCTGTATGTTTTTGGGAGTCTTTGTGGGAGGGAAATTCAACTGTCTACAAAGAAGCTGGACTCTGTGTGTGTGTGTGTGTGTGTGTGTGTGCACATGCGTGTTTGTGTGTGTGTGTGTGACCATGACAACCAGCTAAAAAAAAAAGACACATCATTCTAATATAGGTGGAAGAACTATTTTATTGCAAAACTCATTTAAGACTCATTTTGTAATAACATTTTTTTATTAAACAATTTTTTTTCACAGTGCTCATTTTCTAAGCACAATAATACCCTCCTACTGGACCTTCCAGGGGCTATAAGGCCCTCCGCCTGCAGTGTCGGGCCTCATTATGCCCCTGGGCAGTCCGGTATTGCTCAATACTGCCCATCCTGTTGGGTATTATAGCTTGCATAGAAAATATTGAATGCCTGGGTGTAATTTGGCCATTTTTTGGAGGTGTTGCACCAAATTTTCAATGTGGCCTTTCTGGGATCCCTCCTCATGATGAGTGCCAGAGTCATTTTGTTCACTTCTCCTGAAAGGTGATTTTGCAGAGCGACCATGCCATTCTGCGCCACGGGTGTGAAAACATGTTTCAGGTAGGATGTAAAAAATTACAGCTGTACTGTTAATAAGGAGGTGTGCAAAAATAGCAATGTTGAAAATCTTGAGCGAAAATATTAAAAATTGGGGAAGTTAGGAGCATGCATAGAAACTGCGCAACACACACTCATAACATAGTCATTTTATGCTGCCTGGCTTGTCTCCACATTCTACAAGGAATCATTTCAGACCACATAATTGTTATCTCTGGCCACCATGTCCTCATGACCTTGACATCCCTTTGTATGCTGTAAAAGATGTTTACCCAGGGGCCATGTCCCAAATCATTCCCACCCAGGTGTATAATCAGGAGGTCCGGGTCCTTGTTGTTCTTTTTCATCTCTAGCAGTAGAGGAAGGAGCTGCCCCCATCGCATCCCCCGTATTCCTTTCCACAGGATCCTTATTCCTTTGTGGTCATAACCCAGTTGCTTTCCACCTCTCTTCTGTGCTGCTTCCCTTTCCACCCAATTAATGTGTGAGTGTCCCACTATCCATATGTCCTTCCTTTTCTGTATATCTATAACACATAATAAGAAACAGTGAGGCAGGAAACAACATCCACTTGTATACCTTTTTTTTTCTCCCCCCCCTTCTTTATCTTTTTTTTTTTTTTTTACCTTATACATTCATTCTTTCCTGCAAGGAGACAAAAAAACTGATAGAGTTAGTGTACTGCATTTCTAATATATTTCTTGTAGCAGTCTGATGCCCATCGTCCCATGGCTTTCATGTCCTCCCCCCTTTTTCCCTGGGCAGTCGCCTATGAGGCTGCCCCGATCCGGAAAGAATGAGTTAAGAACCTGTCTGGGTTTTTTCCCAGTTCTTTTATGCTCTGTTTCAACACCCCCGATACTTGACTCCCTTTTACCTCCTTCCCATCTTCATGCACAAAATATAAACCCCTTTGTTTTGGCCTAACTCTGTGGAAGTCGAGCATGAGCCGACATGGGCACACCTCCGGGGTCCCTTCCGGCTCGATATTCACCCTGTATCCCTTGCCTGTCTGGTCCATTTTTGACCTTGAAATTATTAGGATAAGCCCTACCCTTTTCCATTCTATATCATCCCACTGCAAACCTTCTCCCGGGGCGGGTGTAGCAGGTCCGACTATTTCAGACACATTGAAGGCTCCTTTGTATAAAACCATAAACAACACTTTGAATAATATTACCTCGTATGGGGTGTAGCAAATCTCTGCTAATTTCCTTAGTATCTTTTCTAGTAAGTGTTCCGTGATTGGTTCTCTCCTATCCCTCTCCTTCCCTTTTATCCTTTGCCACCCCATCATCATTCTTCTTACCAAAATACTGTTGCACGGCTCTTCCCATCCTTTCATCCGGCAGGCCCATCCTATGGCCGCTATATGTACTCTCACTGTGGTGCAGGCCACTCCTTCCTCCCAGTTAACCACTACAAATCTCCCCACTTGCTCGTCTGTGACCGCCCCACTTACCTCCATGTTGTGGTGAGATCTGAAAGCTTGGAAAACCCTCCATGAGCTTTCGTAGGCTTTTTGGGTGTTGTTTACCCATGCGCTGCGAAAGAGATATGCTGCTCCCTCCAGCCACTCTCCCATAGCTCCTCTGGGATCCTCTCTCCCATCAGATCTGTGTTGTGAGCCACTGCTCGAAATCTTCCCATCTGTAATTGTGAGAGTCTGTCAGCGATGGAGTTGTTTATTCCTACAATGTGCCTAGCCTTGAAACTCATGTAGTACTAACTGTTGTAGGATGCGGAGTACCAAGACAGACCTTGACCCTCTGTTATTTAGCACGTCCACAACTGCCCTGTTGTCACACCAGAATGTGACCCTTTGGTTCTGTAGCCATGGTCTCCATATTCTTGTCACCACCCATATCGGAAAGATCTCCAAGAAAGTGATGTCCTTTGTTAAACCCTCTTCGACCCACCTCTGTGGCCAGCGTTCTGCTATCCACTTCCCTTGGAAATAGGTGCCTACTCCATGCCCCCCAGAAGTGTCCGTGTAAAGTTCCAGGTCTGTATTACAGAGCCATTCCTCCTGCCAAATGGCTATCCCGTTGTAATTTTCGGTTCACTGTCAAAATAGCATAATAGTCTTAGCGCGGTGATTATAAGGGCATACAAAACAGCACAACGCATTAATAGCATAGCTACATAATGTCACACAATGTTGCAAGGTGTATCGCATGCTGCGGTAGCTGACTCAATCAGTTCTATGAAAATTAAAAAGTGACATACCTTATTCAGAGTGTACTGGAATGCTTACGAAGTGACGAACTAAGGGAGTGATTGCAAATTTCCGATGCCAAGCCTCAACAGAATTAATTGTTCGGGGCAAATCATGTTGCACAGCATCATTGCAGTTCCACATGTCAGTTGCAAACATTGGTCGCCATCTTCCACCCCTGGCTAGTGGTCTACCTAACCAATAGCCGCCTTAGTTGCAACAGTTGCAGGGTCTGGGACACGATTATGTTCCCCAATGTGTTTTAAGACAATGTTCCCTTTGAGGTGCATCCGAGCAGTACAATGTCCTTTATCATACTGCAGGCATTTCCAGTAGCTTTTGCTAACTGCAGCTCATTCCTTTCTGAAAAGAAACCCATCAAGGGGTGCAAGACTGACACCCTTCTGACTGGTGACAAACTGAACTTCCATTCTCCAAAAACGTAAATCTAGGTAAGGAGTGATATCACAGGTTTTTTAATAATTAGTGCTGACATGCGCTGTTTTGGACGTGCGCTGTAGTGTGTTCACGCTAATATATTGTGGCGCTGATTTCTATGCACTATATTATGCCGCGCTATGTTGTTTGCGCGATATTGACTGGATACCGTAATTTTCTATGACTTGCTCCCATATTTTTAAGTCTTCCTTGGTCTTTCTCCCTATACTGACCCAGTGGTATGGCTTTGAACCTCCCACCATGGCCCTTGCCAGACGTCGTTTAAACGCTCGTCCTGGCCCGATCGCTCTACATGCAAAATTCAAATGACCCATTAATTGCTGACTGTTAATTAGGGGCACTCTTTTTCTCTTCCCTATCTAACATACTAACATACTATTTGCCAGCAGATTAGGCCTTACGGTCTATCGAGTCTGCTCGAACCTAGATCCTTAGTTGGATGCCGAGACCCTCCCATCCCTTGTTCTCCAGAAACCCCTATCATCCATCCCCACCCCCCTGGGACAGGCCATCATCTGATACATCCACTTTCTGTGTCTGTCCCACCCTCTCTTGAAGCCCTCCACTGTGAATCTCTGAACCAGCTCACCAGGCAGTGCATTCCAAGGGTCCACCACCCTCTCAGTGAAAAATCTCCTCCTCTTTTCCCCCCTCACCCTTCCACCTTCCAACTTCAAACCATGCCCTCTGGTGATACCTCCCTGCTTTAGTCTAAAGATCCCTCCATGTTTACCCTATTTATTCCCTTGAGGTACTTGAGATCTCAATCATTATGCCCCCTGTCTCTCCTCTCCTCCAATGAAAACAGGCAGAGCTCCTCAAGTCTGTCCTCATAAGTCAAATCCCCAGCCCTCGTATCATCTTTTGTTGCCCTCCTCTGTACCCTCCAGGAGCTGTATGTCCTCTTCAAGTGTGGTCTCCAGTACTGTACACAGTACTCAAGGTGTGGTCTAACCAGTCCATTGTACAGCGGCAGAATCACTTCCTTGCTCCTAGAGGTGATCCCCCACGATGCATCCCAACATCCTGTTTGCCTTGCTTGCTGCCTCCTGCACTGCTCAGAGTTATTCATACATGTATCCACCATGACCCCTAGGTCTTTTTCCCTATTGAGGCCTCCAGCCTCCTCCCAGGGTGTACCTGTGTTTAGGAGTTCCCGACCAAGATGCAACACCTTGCACTTGGTGATATTGAAATTAATTTCCATGTGTGATCCCAGCTTCCAGGGTGTCCAGGTCCCTTGCAGGGCCTCTTCTCCTCAACTACTGCTCCCATCTTGGAGTCATCCGTGAAGAGACTCATTTCACACCCTATACCCTCCTGATGTCCGATATGTATGCATTAAACAGGATCGACCCAGGACTGAGCCCTGTGGTACCCCTACTACCAACATCTCTAGGGTTCGAGAGCTCCCACAGACCACTACTCTGAGTGCGTCCAGCTAGCCAGTTTTCAATCCATCTGACCATCAAAGGGCCTACTCTAACCCCATCAGTTTCTCCACCAGACCATTGTGGGGACAGAGTCAAATGCCTTGCTGAAGTCCAAGAATAATACATCCACAGGCTTACCCCTGTCCAGTTCTGATGTTACCCATTCATAGAACTCCACAAGGTTGGTTTGACATGATCTACCAGGCACAAACCCATGTTGCCGACTATCCAGACCTCCCACCTCCTCCAAGTACACCCCCAATCGTTCCTTTAGTATACTCTCCATTAATTTTCCCACCACCGAGGTCAAACTGATGGGTCTATAGTTACCTGGTACTTCCCTCGACCCCCCTTTATGGATTGGTACCACTTGTGCCTCTCGCCAATCCCTAGGTACCCTCCCTGTCTCAAGTGACCTGCTGAAAAGCTCCGCCAGGGGTGCAGCCAGTATGTCCGCCAATTCCCATAGTACTCTCGGATGAATGCCATCCTGCCCAGGAGATTTGTTTTTCTTTAGGGCCTTGAGGCTAACACACCCTTTGGTGGAGATAGCATCATTTGTCCCTCCCCTTACTGGTCTTTTTATCCTTATCCAGATGTGACACCCTGGGGTACCTTCCTCCCTCTTGCTCCATTTCTGTTGCTCCCTGATCCCACTCCCTGCCGCTTCTATCCCCTTCATGCCTTGCTTTGTAGATATCCCATCCCTCCCTAGTGAACACAGAGGCAAAGTACTCATTAAATACCTCTGCCTAGTCCTCGCCTCTTCCACCCACCTCCTTCTGATCTTAATCTGCTGAGATGGCCCTTAGTTTTCTCCGCCTCCCAATGTAGCGGAAGAACCCCTTTTCCCCTCCATGTATTCCTGTGCCAGCCGCTGCTCTTTACTGGACTTTGCTCCCCTCACCATACGGGTGACTTTTCTAGATGCAAGCTGGTACATTTCCTTATCCCTATCCCCTCTTGTTGTTTTATATTTTTTGTAGGCCGCCTTCTTTTCTCTGACTGCTACCTGTACCTCACCGGACCACCAGCATGGTTTACGTGACCTTGCTCCCTTACGTTTCAACTTAGCGCAGATCCTGACTGCCTCATGAAGTCCCCGTTTTATGAGCTCCCATCTCCTTTCCACACTTGTCGTTGAGGTAATCCCCTTCAAGTGATCCTTGAGAATATTTCCTTGCCCATAAAGTCTGCCCCCTGAAGTCCACTGCCAGTGTCCTAGATCTCACCCCCACTCCCCCCATGCTTATTTGAAACCAGACAGTATTGTGGTCACTCCAAGTCAGGGGGTCCTGTACAACTATGTCCCTTACCAGATCCCCATCTGCCAGAACCACATCCAGGACATGCCCCTCCCTTGTGGGCTCCATCACATGCTTTGTTAAGAACACATCCTGGAAGCCATCCAGCAGCCTCTGCTCCTTGGCCACCTTAGAGGACATGGTTCCCAGTTTGTACCTGGCATATTAAGGTCCCCCATCAACACCACTCCTTCCTCTTTTGGACCACACTGGGCAATGATGTTGTCCAGCAAACCATCCTCTAGAACATCACTCATCCTGGGGCCTATATGCTACTCCCAGCTTGACCTTATCTCCTGCTGGGATCGAAGGTGACCATAAGGCCTCCACGCTTCCTCTGCCTCTTCTACCATAGCAATTTCTATATCATCTCTAATGAACATAGCCACTCCACCCCTCTGACCTCCTTTCTATCCTTCCTAGCATAGTGTACCCTGTACATTTAGGTCCCAGTCATGGTTTTTGTTGGCCCACGCCTCCGTGACCGCCGCCACATCCACCCCCCGAACAGCATGGCATGGAACTCCGCAACTTGTTTCCCAAGCTCCTGGCATTTACTAACACCAACCCCACCCCTTATCCCTGATTCTCTTTGTCGAACCCCACCCAGATTCCTTATACTTCCATCCTCCCCTGCTCCTCCTGAAACCTCCACCTCCAGTCTGTTTCCTCCCCTCTTGGGCTTGATGGCTACTCCTCATCTGGAGGAGAGGGCTTCTGGTCAGCCCTCCTCATCCCTTCCCCCTTACAAGTTTAAACCCCACCTTTCTTGTATGTAGTCAGCCATCCCTGTTTAAGGACTTCCTTCCCTAATGGGGCAAGATGAAACCTGTCCTTGGCATATAGTCCCTTATCCTCCCAAACTCCATTCCAGTTCCCTAACACCCCCAACCCATTCTCTTCACCCCACTTCCTGAGCCAGTCATTAACCTCTGTAAGCTTCTTTTTGTTCTCCACTGAGGCCTTTGGTACTGGCAATATCTCTGAAATGGAAATGTTGCATCCATTATCCTGACAGACTCTGGCAAGTTCTTGGAACCTTGCTTGGATTTCCAAAATGCTATTTCCCTCTAGATCATTAGTTCCCAAATGCACCAGGAAACGGTTTCCTCCACAATCCTTAACCATTTCATACACCATGAACTTTGCTCTGTGCACTGTCAGCCCAGAGATACTCACTACCTTCACCTGGCTATGGCATCCACCCCCCTGTCCCTCCCAATGGATACCCCTAATCATCGAGTCTCCCAGTAACAGAACCTTAACACCGCCATCATCCTTATGGTTACCTCCACTATGCCCTCTCAGCCCCCCTTCCCACCTTTATTCATGATCTCAATTTCATGGGAGTCTTCCTGCCTTATTAGAGACCCCCTTGTCACCCTCCCCTTTCTGCCTCCCTTGCTATTTTGCCCACTTAACTCAAACCCCCTCTGAATAGGTGTCCCCTTTAACCCTCTCTTATCTGAACCATTTATCCTGGCCCTGATGGTTTCCCTTCCCCATACCACCATCCTCCCCTTGTAATAGTACCCTGCCTCCAGAGGCTCTCTGTGGGTCCCTTTAGCTAGGCCCCATCCTTGGTACTGACCTCCTGCCGAAGGGGGCCCTTCCCACCTCCTTGTCTCCCAGTTTCTCCAATCATGCTCTCCTCCTCATGTCTGGAATATGTTGCATCTCCCCATTTGCTTAACATATATGTTTCCTTCTCTCTGGGACTATGTCTATCCTTTCCATAGCTGGTCTGTGATGCCCTATGGGTATCCGACTCTCCCCCGGCCTCTGTATAAGTTTCCTCATTTCCACCAACCCTTCCTCCCTCTAGGTTGCTTAGTAGCTCAAATTTATTGTGACACTCTATGTCAGCCTCCAGCAAGTAACGCGAGTTTCCTGACTGCATCTCTAAACTGACCTCTTCTTCCTCTCTTGCACTGTTCACCTTAGGAGCTTCCTTCCCACAGTCTGCTGTTTTAGGCTTCCACAACAGCCCCTCCTGACTCTTTCCCTCCAGTCTCTTTGTATTCATAATGTTCCACCCTGCACGCTTTCCCTTAGCATCAACTTCCCATTTCAAGGGTCCTCTGTCCCTATCATCCCTCCTGCTTGCTGTAACATAACGTCCTGTAATTTCAGAGCTGCCCCAGCCTCCCCTCAGCCCCACCCTTCTGCTGCCCATATCCACACCCCTTATCCTTGGACACCCCCAGCTCCCACAGCTTACTCCTTAACCAATATACCTCACTCCTGATACAAGATAGCTGTTCACAGAGTGGGCAGCCTCCTCTCCAGGCCCAATTTAGAATTATTGCATCCCACAGCCTGTGCAGCCTACAACCCTTCCGCAAGATGCCTGCCATGGTGGAATATGGCCACCCTGATTATCCCCTCTGTTTATAATAGCACACCCCTTTCTCAGTCCCTTTCCCTGGAGTACAGTTTCTCTCTATACTGACTGTAGTTATTTACAAACCCAATTTCATCTCCACCAATAACGTTCCCAAGTCTCACAAACACATACAGTCCAGTGTGTGTTGGGTCCCAATAACAGTGTGTGTAAGCAGACATCAGGTACCATATGATGTCACAGGCCCACCAGCTCCTGTTGCTTCGAATTTCAGTCCCAAACAGAAATACTCAGCCCTTCAATCCCAACCCACAGTGGCTTTTCAGTATTTAAGAAGGCAAACAACACATTTAAATTTCCCTCTAAGTATCCCTGCCAAACAACTATCCCCAAGCCACCAAAGTTACAATGTAACAGTTCTAATTCAAGGTAATAATTTTTAACACATAAAACTAATTTCACTTACAAACTATTCAAATATTTCAGTTAAAACAGAATATAACTCCAGCCCTCTTTCCTACCTGCCTGCTGCTTAAGCTCCCAAGTCTGTCAACATTCTCCTTAGTTTATTGATCTTCGAAGTTGGCAAGCGGAATAGGCCTTGTTCCACATCCACCTCTATACCCAGGAATTCTAAACACCTGCTGGGGCCTTCTGTTTTTTCCCCAGCTAATGGGACTCCTAGTTCCTTACACATTTCTTGAAAGTCTTCCATGATCCTCTGCACCCCTTTTTGACCTTCCCCTATAAACAGAAAATCATCCAGGTAGTGCACCACCATGTCGTGCCCGTACCTGACTTTGAATACCCATTGCAGCCATGTGCTGAATTTTTCAAAGGTGGAGCATGCCACTGAACACCCCTTCGGCATGGCTTTATCAAAATAATACTCCCCTTCTATCCGAAAACCCAACAATTCCCAATCTTCCCTGCAAACCGGCAGTAACCGAAATGCGGACTTGATGTCAGTCTTTGCCAGCCATGGAGTATGCCTTGCCCCGATGATCTGCACTGCGTCTTCTAATGTACCATAAGACACCCTACTATCCTACTCCGAAATGTGATCATTGACTGACTCCTTCTCCGGATAGGATAGGTGGTGAATTACCCGATATTCTGCTACTTGTTTTTTCGGGACTAGGCCCAGTGGCGATACTCGCAGGTGCTGGAAAGGATGGTCCTTGAAGGGACCCTCTATTCTCCCTGCCTCCTTTCCAATCCCAATCTTCAATTTTAATAGTGCCTCCTTGCCTTTAATCGAATGTAAATTTTTTGCCCATGTCCCAAACCTCCTTCCTTGGTAATGTAAACTAAAACCTTTGTGGAAACCCTCTATTAACTCCCTCCCAACCCCCTTATTCGGGTACTCTTCCATCCATTGCTCCACTTTTTCGGCCCTGATTGGGGTTTTTGCTAGCCAGAACTGACCTTTTTCATCTTTCCCCTTGCTGAAACCCTCTTCCACCCGTATGTCCCTTCCCTCTCCCTGTATTATCCCTCTGCATCCCTCTGTAGCCTCCCCGAAAGGAACTGCTTCCTTGCCCTCCCCTGGGGCTGGCTTTGCCCTAAGATCTGCATCTTGCAGCTGGGAGGGATCCCCCACATCTTGAACAAGTGTGCCTAAACCTGCAGCCTGGGAAGGAGCAGAATGCTCCATTGTATCCCCAACAGCACTTCTGATATCGTGGCCCTCCCCTCTGCCACTCGCCTTCAGCCCCTCCAGCTACCATCATGGTCTCCCACCATAGGACATTATGTCTAGAATCCCATCTACAATCTTCCTCGTAATTGGCCATTCGGGTCCTGAACTTTTTGTCATACTGTAGCCAGTTAGTCCCTCCCATCATTTTATACGCATTTCTTATTATCAAAGAGTAAGCTAATAAGGGAATGCACAATTCCAGCTTTTTCTCTTGAGCTATTGCACTATAATATGTGAAACCCAAAGTCCAGGCCTCCCATGATTTTCCTTTGTATGTGGGCCCTTTCTGCTCCTTTCTGATCCTCCCCTTTTTTGACCAGAACTGCAGCGGCCGCTAATTCTTTTTTGCTAAAACCCTCCTTTTCTTCATATAGCTCTACTGTTTTCTTGTCTACCAATGCAAAGATATCAACAAATTCTCCCTTCCATATTTTTCCTTTTGTTGCTAACGGCACATGGTCCCCTATTCTTACCCCACCGCCCCCCTTTTTCTGCTCTGTTATTTCTTTTCCCCCATCCCCTTGTTTTTCCCCTTTTCCTTTTCCTCTAACTCACCCAGTATCCTCTGCAACCTCTTAACACCATCTTCCCCCATACCTAACAATATTTGTTCCACATATTCCTTCATGGTACTTTCTAATGTCAACACTGTACCTGATTCTCCATGGGGTTCTTTTGATGGTTCAATCATTCCTGCGTGTCCTGGCTCTGCTCCCTCTCATGATCCTCTACCTGGGGACTGCCGGTCACTGACTGTCTCTGGCCGGTTAGCAATGGGTGCAGAAATGTTGGGTCCTGGGTGAGGCCTAACCACCTCTCTGGGGCTGGGTTCCAGATCTGGCATTGGCCCCTCCGTACTGGGTGCAGGTGATGGATCAGGCATTGCATGGGCTGTTGGTTGCCACACTGGAGAACTGGCCCTAGGGCGCTTTGGCACCGGTGTCCCAGCTCCCTTCCCTTTTCCTCCTGCCCCACTCTGTCCCTTCTTTCTGACCTTCCCATTCCATGCTGGTATCTCCCCCCATTCTGTGTCCTCTACTGTATCCAGGACCTTGTGGGCCCTGTCCATGAGATCCATGATCATCTTCATCGCATCCAATTTCATTGAACTAGATCCACGGGTGCTCATTCTGTCTGTTTTTCTGCTTTCAACAAAAACATAAATTCGTTAGTTAGCTCTCTGGACTTTTTCCCTGTGTAATGCTTGACCTAACGATACCTCTGTCCCCCCCTTTTTTTTTTGGCCTTAATGTGGGCACAATGGGATTTGAACCACGGACCTCTGGTATGCCATTCCAGCGCTCTAACCATTAAGCTACAGGCCCACTTTGCCCTATTCCCCTTTCCTTTTTTTTTTTTGTCTACCCCAGATGCAGTAGTTGCCTTGGTTCTAAATATTCCCTGTGCAGTTGCTCCCTGATTGCTTTTCAGCCGCCCGGGTGCCATGAGGGCTATCCCCCTCTTTTTTTTTTTTGAACTGCCCAAGTCGTAATCTGCTGTGTCCTTATCCCTCACCCTGCCCCAGGCATTCTGATTGGTAATAATGCCCCAAAAGCCATTTTTATATATATTTTATTTATATTATTTTTTTTTTGTTTTCACCATTGCCTGTCCCATTCTGCTTGCATGCCCTTGTTGTAACGGCGTGCCTTGCCGTTCCACTCCTTCCAGGCTATGCCCTGCTGCATGGCCCTTTGTTCAGGCCTGCTACCATGCTGCCTAAAAACACTCTCGCATCCCTTGCTTGCCTCCTGGCTCGGCGGTTCTGCGCCTGTGTGTTGGGGCCCCTGTTGGGCTCTCTGAAACCGCTTACTGCCCAAAAAAAGCTTCCTGCTCTAGGTATTGGCATCCCCAAATGTAAAAATATCCCTCATTGTATAGAGAACATCAATAAGACCAGTCACTAGCCCATCACTGTGATTACAGCTGACTACAGGCAGCAGGCTGTGAAATGAAATTCATATAAAAGAGCACCTCATACTAATGAGGATTAGCAGTGTCATGGTGTCAAGGTCCACAGTTTAGAATACCTGGATTGCTGGGAAGTCATATTACCCCCCCCCCACTTTTCAAGCGAAGACCATCCCTTAGTGCAGCTCCCAATTTCTAAGTTGTTAGCCCTCCCCGTGCACTTCCAATGCTCCCTTCCTGGTTTGCTAGGCCCATGCCTTCCTCCTGGGCCCTGCCGGTCCTCCGCTTTGACTCTCTGTCCAAGGAACCCCCTTCTTGTTGTTTTTTTTTTAATTAATTCCTGCCTCCATGGCATAATCAATCTCCAGTCCTCCTTGACCTTCTCCAAATGTTAAAACCTTCTTAGTCCTCCTTTGCAGCTGTCTGGAGTCTCTTCTCTCCACTTTCTTCAGCCCTTTGTCACACTGGGCCCAACAGCCTGCCATGTGGCTCTCTGTGCATGCTACTGGCCTCTCTCCTCTATCACGCCTTCCTTCCTGCTTGAGCATCTGCTCTGCGTCCTTCTCCTCGCGGTCCCCCTTGCTTCTCATCTTCTCCTTGGACTCCTTACTTCCCCCTTCATAACTAAACCTTCCCATTACCGCATAACAGCTGTTTTTTCCTCTGGTTGCCCTTCCATTCGCTGCACAGCTCCTTCATTTTCCAATTTCTTTTCCTACCTACCATGCTTTCCCATCCATTGCCCCAGCTATCCGTTGCTTGTTTTTCCTCGGTTGCTCGCTCTATCTTTCCTCCTGAAACTTACTAAACCTTGCTGCCATCATTACTTTGTATGCAAACCAACGTTCTTTAGAGACTTTACTGCTCCCATTGCTTTGCATGAAACCATACTTTTTTTTTTAAAAAAACATTCTAAACAAAACATACCCAATCTTGCTACCACAATTACTTTGGATGAAAACCAATGTTCTTTAAAGATTTTACTGCTCCCTTTTGATTTGCATGAAAACCTTACATTTTTAAATCCTTCTAAACAAAAAACAAACAACAAAATGTTATTATTTTTTTTTTAAACCAAGCTTCATATTCTATTTCTTTCTTAGTGATATCTGCCTCAGCATTCCTCCTAATGGATTATTGTCCCAAATATCCTTTTCTTACCTTTTTCTGAGGAATTCGCCGACCGGTGTGCTAGGTTCTTTCTCTTGAATTACTTACCTAAGAACCTTAGCAGAAAGTGGCAGAGCCACTCTGTGCTGCCCCTCTTAAACCCCCTATTGCTCTACCCCCACTCACCATTCTCTGTTTCTCATTGGACCTTATCACCTGCCCCTTCTGATGCTGTGATGACGTCAGGGGAGACCTCCCCCTTTGTGATCTCACTTCCTCCCCTTCCTTCCCCCTCCCCTTTATCACATCCCCTTCCTGTCCCTGTTGACATCCCCAGCCTCTTCCCAGGGTCCGGTGGCCTGGAACAATGGGGGCTGCCCTTAATGGCAACTGATTTTGTTGTACCACTTCCATAAACTTTGGAACTCACTACTGCAGCAAATAAGACACTCCTCATCCTCTCATTCTATCTCCTCAGCCCAGCACAACTTTCTCACTCCTAATTGTACCTGCTCTTAAATAATTGTTGTTTTTCCCCTCAAAATTAATATTCCCCTACTACTTATCCCCTTTATGTGGCACAGGGACACCTATGTGCACCACATGCCACTCCCCAGAGGGGTGATTACTTTTGTACCTAGGGGCTTACCTCCTAGATTGCTTTTTCACACATCTCTACTACCCTGATGTTGAAGTTAGCACCTACAGTATTATGCTTTGTAAATCTTTATCTCTGTAACCTTTACTTGCCAAGTAGGCACTGCCTGTCTGCAATTCACTAATTCACTCTAGAGAACATGGCAAAAAAGGGGGCATTGCTGCTGATGGATGAATTCAACTTGCCAGATGTGGACCAGAGTGTACCAGCAGAAGCATCAGCCAGGAGTAAGGGATTCTTGCAATATGTTCAAGGGGCAGGTCTCACATAGCTAGTGAGGGAGCCTATGAGGGAGAATGCAATTCTGTATCATCCTAAGCAATGGGGACAGGATAAAGGAAGTCACAGTGGGGGAGACCCTAGGGACTAGTGATCTTTGAGCTGTGGGGTTCACCATAAGGATGTCACAGGAGGCTAACCACACAAGGACTAGAATCCTGGATTTCAAGAGGACAGACTTTAGTAAGCTGACGGACGAATTCAAGAAGGCTATGCATGGATACGATGACACAAGGGGAGTAGTGGAATAATAGGATAAGATAAGGGAAGCCCTGCACCTGGTAGCAAACCATTGTGCTAAGCCCTGCAGCAAGAGCAAAAGAAAGAGGAAACCACTGTGGTTCTCGAGGGAAGTAGTAGAGATAGTAAGAGTGAAAAAGCTGGCATTTCTGAAGTACAAGGCAACACAAAGCAAGGAGGACAGGCAAGAATACTTGGAAAAATGAAAGGAAGTAAACAAGGCAGTAAGAACAGCAAAGGCTGAAACCATGGAAAAGCTAGCTAAATCAGTGAAGGAAGGGAGGGAAGGCATTCTTTAGGTATATTAGCAAAAGAAGGAAGACAGGGGGAGGGATTGTAAGTCTTAGGGAAGAGGAAAGCAGGGTAGTGGAGAAAGGCATTGACAAGGTGACCATCCTCAACAAATACTTCTGCTCCACATTCACAGAAGAAGACAATGGGGATGGTCCCCCATTAATGGAGAAGGGCAAACAGGGAGAAGGTGTGGACATTAGACCTTTTTCACAGGACAGAGTAAAAAGAGCACTAGAACAGCTTAGGGTGGCTAAAGCTATGGGGCCCGATGGGATACACTTGAGGATTCTAAAGGAGCTCCAGGAGGAACTGGCTAAACCTCTGGCTAAGCTGCTCAGTGGATCACTAGAAACAGGCATCCACTTAAGAAAAGGCTGGTGGACTACCTAGAGAAAAGGGGCTGCTGGACCCAAGGCAACATGGATTCACTGCAGGGAGATCATGCCAGACCAACTTAATTGATTTCTTCAAGTGAGTGACAAAGGAAATAGTCCAGGGCAGAGTAGTAGATGTGGCCTATCTAGACTTCAGGAAGGTCTTCGACACAGTCCCATACAGGAGACTAATCATAATGAAGGCAAATCTGGGGAAGGGGACAGAGGTGGTCATGTGGGTTTGAAACTGGTTGAGTAATAGAATACAAAGAGTTGTAGTAAATGGGACTAGCTCACAGGAGGGATGGGTAACAAGTGGTGTACCCCAGGGTTCAGTGCTGGGACCAGTGCTCTTCAATGTCTTCATAAGTGATATTTGAGAGGGTCTAGAAGGGAGGGTTAGCCTGTTCATGAATGATACAAAGCTATGTAATAGGGTAGATATACAGAAAGGTATAGAAAGTATTAGGAAGGATATGAAGAGGCTAAAAAACTGGTCCAAGGAATGGCAGTTGGGTTTCAATGCAAAAAAGTGCAGGATTATGCACCTAGGGAGAGGGGAATCCTAGGGCTGAGTATGAACTAGATGGGGTAACATTGGAGGCCACCACAGAGGAAAGGGATCTAGAGGTAGTCATAGAAGACAACCTCAAAGTGGCTAAACAGTGTGACAAAGCAGTTGGAAAGGCTAACAGAATGCTAGGGTGCATAGGGAGGGGTATAACAAGTAGAAGGAGGGAAGTGGTGCTACAGTTGTACAACTCCCTAGTAAGGCCTCATCTGGAGTACTGTGATCAGTTATGGAGGTCTCATCTCCAAAAAGACATAGACAGGATGGAGACGGTACAGAGGAGGGTGACAAAAATGGTGCTGGTAGTGTAGCATAAGTTGTATGAGAAGAGACTCAGAGCTCTAAATATGTACTCCTTAGAGGAAAGGAGAGACTGGGGGGACATGAAAGAGACCTTCAAATATCTAAAAGGGGATCAACTGGGTACCAGATGGGAACATCTTTCAAATGAAGGGAAATAGCAGAACAAGGGAGTACATCATGACACTAAAAGGTGGAAGATTTAGAGGGAATTAGAGGAAATTCTACTTCACTGAATGGTTGGTGGAGAACGGAACAGCCTCCCCAGGAAGTGGTGGGGTTGGCTATGGTTCAGGGATTCAAAAATGCGTGGGTTAGCCACATGGGAACTATCAAGCTAGCGTGAAAGGGGGTGCTTGTAGTATCTAGGGTACCTTAAGCATTAGAAAGAGGGATAGGGCAGACTGGATGGGCCACAAGACCCTTATCTGCTGACAACATCGATGTATCTATGTATCTATGTATGCTATTCATTGTATGTACTTCACCTTGTTGTAATGCATTTACATGACTTGCACTTGTGTTTGTGTATTATATATGTGTGTTGATTTATCATTGTTGTTATCTATTGTATGTTGTCTGTGTAACTCCCTTACCCTATCCCCCATTACACACCAGGAAGAGATGAGCAACTTGATTGTTCAGTGTGCTTTTCCTGGTGAAACTCTTCAATAAATAAATAAATAATAACCATGTTCAGTCAGATCTCATATAATGCTTGGGAATGTGTTTGTGTGTGGGGGGGGGGTGGACCAGCAGCTGTCACCAAGACAGGACCCAGATGCTTTATTGTGAGCAGTTGTTGTGGTGGGGTGGGTCACTGGCACAGAAATGCACCTCTGTCACTTGGTTTCTTGACACTAGAGGTAGCATCACTGAGATACTTCAAATGCACTTTTTTAATAAGGATATATAAACACACACACACACACACACACAACTGAAATCATCAGAGCCCCATAGAATAAGTGACCTGTTCACTGAATTAAATAGTGGAATATCAGACATGATTAGATACATATATCTAATGTTGTACATGTACAACTTTGTGACAGGGTTGAATAAGGCCTTGCCCCATTTGTTATGCAGAAAGTGTTTAAATGCAAGGCTCTGTTCTCTGCTCTGCTTTCCTGTCTCTTGTCTGTCTAGTTGTGCAACCAACTTTTCTTGTGAGAAGTAGGAACTGATCACGCTGATAATGTCACAATTCTCTGCCTCTCACTATCACTTTGCCTTCCCTTGCTGTTCTGCCTTTTCTTCACCCCTTACATATCTGCAGCTATAAAAATATATGTAAATCTCTGTGTAAAACTGTAAGTGATACTGGGATCCATTTGTTTAAACTGTATATAGCTATACTGTTGAAATGATTGTAAAAAGCTATTTGGAACTTAAGGGGTTTACCTGAGAAGCTGGTTTGCAAACTTTCTGAGATGCTGTAAACAAGAGGCCAGTTCTGGGTCATTTTGTTGTTTTTGCTGCACCTGCAAGAACATCGGAAACTTGCAAGAACATTGTGTGAGAAGCATGTTGTTTTCTTAATAAGTTTCCCAGGCATATACTTATAAAAAGAGCAGCAATGCTTGTGTATGAGAGAGACATAGACTAAGATTTGAAACTGAGAAGAAAAACTCAGAATAAGGACTCTGCTTTCTATGTTTGTACTGCCATTGCAAATAGTTATACTGAACAAATTTTTATTTTGCACTTATTAATTATTAAACATTATTTGCAAATTTTGAAACTGCTCCTGATTTTCCTATGCCTCCTGACCTGTGCATCAACAACAAACATACATCAAGTAACAGTTGAAAATAGGAGTTCAATAAAATTGTAGGTAAAACTGAAAGGAGAAAGTGCCACCTCTTTACAACCACTATCTGTCAATTACAGAAAAAATAAATCAGGAAGTAATCTGTTTACATCGTGCCTACTTTAAATCATTTATCTCAGTGTTGGTTGCATAATCAACATTTATCTCTACTTTGCATAAATTACAAAGGAGCCGTTAACCAATGGGAAAGTAGCTTGCACAGTCCCCGATGACATTGCAATGATCTCTGCTGCATTCGGAGCTGTGAAAATAAACAGAAGTAGTTAAATCTTCAAATTAGACACACAATGGCTAGACTCACAATACGCCACTTATTTATTTGTTTGCATTTGCTCAGCAGGTACGTTCACAAGGATAAATATGCCTATTTTCAGGCAAGACCTGATGTGAGGAGGCAGGACTTATATAATGCACCTGTAGCTCTGTCACTGGAGAGTGATTGTCCTACCCCTCTGTCAAGAAGATAAATGGCATACTTTTCAGAGTGATGCTATTGCACATTCCATATACAGACAGACCGAGAGAGACATACACACAGAGCAAAGCAGTGGATTCTTTGAAGTTTCATGTTTCAAACTCAATATCAATGCAGGGACAGATGGGGGGTATTATCAAGCAACATTTAAGAAAAGAAGCTTCCCCAAATATAGTCTATTCGAGTTCTTGCTGCTGTTTGAAGTCAGATCAGCTTAATAATTGCACAGGTTGACGCAATTCAGTTCTTTCCAAATGCAAAATATTATATTTAATTTGCATAATAATGTTTTGTATTAAATTGACTACGCTGTGTGTGCAAATGAGTCACTAAATTGATGTGCATATTGACATTTGTCAATATGTGTTTTTAAATTGCATAAACCATTTATTTTTTTTTTATTTTTTTTTTTTTATTTTTTTTATTTATTTAGTGATTTGGAAAAAACCTTTGAGCACAAGATCTTTTGCAAAGGTTCCAAGTCATAGATTGCAAAACAAAGTACAGTAGGAGAAAGCAAAAGTACATTACAATAAATGATGCAGCTTGGATTCAGAACTTACAGAATAACTCAAAACATAGGTAAAAGTTAAATAACAGGAAAAAACACTTTATGAGGGTGGGGGGGATAAGCAGACACAAAGTGCCTTGTCAGTAGTTCAGAGGGACAGGGATAACTGGCAGAGGGGTGAAGAAGGGAGGTACGAGAGAGAGAGAGAGGTAAGTACTGCGGTGGAGATGAGAGGGTGGGGGAAGAGGGACAATAAGGTATAGGGAAATGGGGTGAAGGGAGGCTGAGTGGAGAGGACATGTTAGAGTAAAATGGTGGGGAGTGAGGGGGCAAGGTCAAGCAGCCAGCATTATTAGTGACTGTTTGGGAAACTCACAGGACTGTGAGTTGGGGAAGGGGGAGGGAGTGGCAGGTGCCGAAGGAGCATGATGCAAACTGATTGCTGTGGCAATTTAACAATTTTTACATATGCATGTAGATGTGCACCTCAACAACTGCAGGTAATTTCAGAAGAATGTCTGTCCTTTTGCTCTGGGACAACTTGAAAATGAAAGTCTGTGTCTGGCAGGCAGTTCATCCTTACCTGTTTACTTTACTCCCAGTTGTATATGAGTATTTTAGGCCTTTGGCAACACAAGTGTGTGCAAATAGATGGTGTATTGGTGGAGCATGCAGCGTAGAAGAGACTTGTTCTATATATAGAGGAAAACAAACACCTGCTTTCATCATCATATATGGTTTTGGTCATATGGCCCATTGTTTAGGAGCCACTGATTCACCCCAAGTGTCTATACAGGGTGAAAACTAATACATGTGTCAGCAGACAGTTTCTTGCTATCATACATGGCTAAAGTGTAATGTTTATGTGTTCCATGCTGGACAGTCATTTTATTCATAAATAGGGGGTGGGTGGGAGCAACCTATCGCTGCTGAAATGAACAGTGCACTGCCTTTTTATGAGTTTCAAGGACTGGATTAATGGATCAGTGGCTACATTTTATAAACTAGTGATTAAATGAGAAACTAAGAGGGAGGGGCACCGCTCCAAAAATACAACAGTATAACATACAGGACAAAGCCAGGGCACACAACTTTACAATGATGTACACTATAGTATAATCATGTTTTAGTCATCTTCTGGCACCACAGGAGCAATTTCTGAAAAGTAGGAGTAAACAGTTTAGTTCATATTTCATTTACTTCACTCCTGTTCATACTTCAATACTTTTAAAATGTTCTTGAAAACATGATCTCTGTCATTTGGTCTTCCTCTATTCTTGTTACTTGTTTACTTATGACTGTACTCCTCTTTGTGACATGGTTGCTGTAGGAATTATTATGATACTACTAGCAGAGAATATGATACCACTTAGAGCACATGAAGGCAGTGTGACCAAGATTGTTTTTGTGCAAATGCACTAAGCAATTAATAAGGGGAAGGGAATACAAACATATCTGTATTGTAAGTTAAATTCTATCTCAATATTACTTTTTCAGGGTTTTCTCTATGACATCCAACAGGGCTAACACACTCTGTGATAATGCAAGTAACCATAATTCATGTAGTAGTTCAGTGCTTCAGCTTACTTAATTGAAAACAAGTAGCTTTCTCTTAGTGACCGGTGCAGTGGAAACGCTGATGGTTTAGACTATGCTTGGCATCAGCAACAAGTAGTTTTTCATTTATTTGAAATCTAGGATATCGTACACACATTGAAATTAAACTCCCTTGCAATGGCACTTCTTTTAACAGCAGGATTGCCAAGATGCTACATGATCAGCTTATGTACTAAGGTTAGTGTGGTTCAATGATGTGGTTTCTCCAAGGCTGAGGGCATGGGTGGACAGACAGAACTGAAGACATAGGCAGACAACAACCTTTTTTAGAGTTCCAACATAGCCAAAATACATGCTGGAATGTGTTGAATAGACACCTACTTTAGTGCAAAATTAGGCATTAATTAACAGGGCATGGCAACTGGTAAGGTGTGACAGACATTAGAGTGAACTTTCCTGACAGCTGTGTGAAACCCTTTCTCTGTAACCAAGCCATTTATTCTTATAAGCGAGCTTTATGGCCATAGGAATGAACAGAAAAAAGTCAGGATATGACAGTAATTTTCTTCTTGATATGTTACAGTACTTTTTCTAGTGTTCTTACAAGTGGACTGTACTGTATCTAGGTTCTAACACAAGGTAAGAATACATCATAGTAAGAATTCATCAAAGCTGCCTACCTCTACAGGCCAGGTGGGAGATTGTCCAGAAAACAATACTACCCATCTTTGCCTGCTGCGACGTAATCTACAGTGATGCACCAAAGTCATCCTTAACCAGATTGGACACCCTTTTCAAAGCTTTCTCTCATTTCACTCTAGATGCCCCTTCATTTACCCACCACTGCGATCTATATCACTGTCTAGCTTTTCCTTCCCTGGAAAACCACCATCTAGCCCACTGCATAAAATTTGTCTCTAAATTCGGGTTTCATATGCTTCCCCCTTTTGCCTCCTCACTGTCCTCCTGTCCCACTGCCCTTCTCTCCCTCAGATCCAGTGACTCCCACACCCTAGCAATACCATGACACACCACCTCTAGAGGCCAGTCATTGTTCTCTGACCTATAGGTTCCCTAAGCTCGGGAGCTCAATGCCTCATCAAATCCAGCACTCCTCCTCCCCATGGTCCATCTTGACCTCCCTCCTCAACTTCTTCTCTCCATCCTGCAGCCGTTCCTAATTTCCCCTCAGGCTCCTCACTCTTCCTAATTTCCCTTCTGGCTTCTCCATTTCCATTCTCAGTCTAACACTTAATGTGAGGAGAAACCAATGTACTTTATTGCACTTCCTTGTCCTCATTGTATGCAGTGCTGTTAATTTGTTCCTCTCACATCAAATCCCAATGTTTATCTGATGCTACTGATGTATTGTTATTTCACTCTTTTGCTTCTCTGTTTGATATTACCTTTGGAAATGTGTTGTTAAGTATTGTATATATACTTTTCTATATTACTGCATGGAAATGTGCTTTTGATTACTGTAATCCCATGCTCCCCTTCCCCCATGATGCTCCATGAGATGAGCAATTTTATATTGTTCAGTGTGCCTTTCCTGGTAAAATATTTCAATAAATAAGTAAAATAGGCTGGGATTTCTATTTAGCCAATAGCTATACAATGAATGTGTCAAAAAAGGTGTATTTGATCGGCAGTGACTGACATAAGTTATAACTGATTAGTCACTGCTGAGGCTGTCTATGCTTCAAAAATGGAAAATGGAGTAAAACCTGTCTTTTTCCAGATGGTCTGAGTGTTCGTGGTAAACAATCCAAGAGCCATTACTGAATCTTTAGACAGTCCTATAATATTGCTGGCATGGGTCATTTTATAGTATATGATAGCTATATTTTATTAGGCGTTTTTCAATCAAAAGAAAACAATGTCATACACATTTTCTTATTATGAGTTTGAAGTTAGCATAACTACACACAGGAGAGTATCCAAAGCCTTACTATAAATTTTAGTTAGTGACAGAAACTGCATAAAGACACACTCTTTCCCTAACCACTAACACCACACCTGTGTGATGAGATCTTTGCAAAAATGGAACACAGTACAGCTAAATGTAAATACCATGGAAAGGGTTTGCCCCAGGCCTGTGATGTGTGCAGATCATCATTTTTAAAGAGGGAATCATAATGTATTTTTTCAGTTTGCATGTTTAGTCTCACACTACTGTTCCTATTTACAAGTCAGCATAACAGCAACAGACATCATTTACGCTTAGTTAATCTTGTCAGTATGGCTGGAGTGAAGGTACATTAGAGGTTCAATTCTGAAGACATATAGGCTCGCAATAGCAAATGTGATACTTCAATAGGGCTCTTCTACATTTAGAAATGGGTAATAGTAAAGTTTCAAGGTACTGTAGATTCATGGAAAAAATCTGCTAGAAGGTTTACCATTTATACTAGACTTTGGATCCACCACTCGATGAACTCACATACAAAACAAGGAAAGAGGTATGAACCAATATTTATTAAATCCTGAACATACAAAGTAACAAACAGGAGGACAACAAACAGCCATGTATACCCTCCTCGAGGGTCTTTTCTCAGTACACTGAAACCTTTAACAAGGTGTGACTTTGATGTGAGAAATATAGTGTCATCCAGATGTGACAGCTGCAAAATGTTAGCCCAAGAAAGCTGAGAAATAGAGACATCTGTGCCTTGTAGTGGTGAAATGCTGATAGGAAAACAAAATCTGAATACCTCTCTAATGTCACAACTTATGGGAACCACCTTTAACAGAAAGGTTAGAAAGCGACTCAGGGTCCCCAGTTTTATTTCAAATGAGATCTCTTTGTGAGTCAAAGAAATGGAGAAAGCAGTGATGATAAAGATACAATGCTTCTATCCTTAAAGTTGTTAGGCACCATTTTTATGTCAAAATAAACTGTGAATTAATTTCAGAAACTTGTTTATCGAACAGCATTGGTTTTGCCCACTTCTACCCTGGCAGATCCTAGTTCTGTCCTTCCCTTTTCAGGTGATTACCATCTGACTTCAGGAGGTCTACAGTGTGGATCCTGCAACATGGAGGTTTCCACTAGGGATTTACAGTGGGCCACTTCATTTCATCTACTGAGTGATAGGAAGAGTGGTCAGCCACCTTAGCAGGGCCTGGAGTACAGAGGGGTCAAGAATCAATATATGTGTATCACATGGCAAGATGACATCTCATGCCAGCAAAAGAAAGAGTCATACCAGCAGCTGAAGGCAGATGCTCAAAGGAAGATCCGAGACATCAAAAACAAATGGTGGCAAGACAAGGCCAAGGAGATCCAGCTCTATATTGACAAACATGTCATGTGGAGCTTCTTCCAGGCTACAAGGGCCATTTATGGTCCAAGCTCCCATGGTCCCACTCCCCTCCGATCTCAAGATGGCTTGATGCTCCTAAAGGGAAATGAAGGCATTCAAGCTAGATGGAAGGAGCATTTTGAGACACTTCTGAACCGCGAGTCATCTGTGACTGATGCCACTATCAATTCTGCCCCTCAACACCCTGAAAGAGACTCTCTCGCCAACCCTCCTACCATTGAAGAAGTAAGACATGCCATCAAGCTGGCCAAAAACAACAAAGCTGCGGGACCAGATGGCATACTGGCTGAAGTCTACAAGGCTGGGGGCGAGGAACTGATATGGAAGTTCCACAAACTCATTCTCCAAATTTGGAACAATGAGGAGATTCCAGAGGACTTAAGGAATGCCAACATTGTTACCATCTTCAAGAAAGGAGACAAGTCAGTGTGTGGAAATTATTGAGGCATTGCTTTACTCTCCACCGCAGGGAAAATCTTTACCCGTATTCTTCTGAACCATCTCCTTCCCATCGCCAAAGAAGTCCTGTTGGAATCTCAGTGTGGATTCAGACCACTTTGTGAAACAACTGACATGATCTTCACTGCCAGGTAGATCCAAGAAAAGTGTCAGGAACAACATCAGGACCTGTACATGGCTTTCATTGACCTGACAAAGGCCTTTGACTCCATCAATCATGAAGCCTTGTGGAAGGTGCTGGCCAGATTTGGCTGCCCTACAAAATTCATCAAGGTCCTGAGGATTCTGTATGACCAGATGACTGCCAGTGTTCTCCATAATGGTTCAAAGGCAGACCCATTCATCATCCAAACTGGGGTCAAGCAAGGGTGTGTCATCACTCCAACCTTGTTTTCTATCTTCCTAGCAGTCATCCTAGTCCTCACCAAAGGCTTCCTTCCCACTGGAATTGACATTGAATACAAAATGAATGGAGGGCTCTTTAATCTTGGACGTCTCTGTTCAAAGACCAAAGTTTGCAAGGCATCTGTCATTGACCTCCAGTATGCTGATGACTGTGCCATCCTTGCACACACCAGAAGCTACCTCCAGTCTGTGCTAGATCTCTTTGTGGAAGCTTACCGAAGTCTGGAACTCTCACTTAACATCAAGAAGACCAAGGTGCTCTGTCAGCCTGTTCAAGGCCTTGTAGATGACCCTCCACAATTCACCACCGAGGGACAGACCCTGGAGACAGTCTAGCACTTCCCTTACCTCAGTAGCCACCTCTCTCTAACAGCGAACATCGATGATGAGATTCAGCACAGGATCCATTGCGTTAGTACCTCATTTGGAAAAACTGCTTCGGCGCATCTTCACTGACCGTGGCATACGAAAGGACACCAAGATCCAGGTATACAATTCAGTTATCATCCCTACCCTTCTTTATGGATGTGAAACTTGCGTGGCTTACCAACATCACCTAAAGAGCCTGGAGAGGTACCACCAACGGTGTCTCCCGAAAATTCTCTGCATCAAGTGGGAAGACCACCGCACTAATGTCAGTGTTCTCGCTGAGGCCAATGTCACCAACACTGAGGCAATGATCCTCAGACATCAGTTCCACTGGACTAGACACTGTGTAGGGATGCCTGACTCACCACTCCCCAAACAAATTTTACACTCCCAGCTCAGTCATGGCCAGAGATCCCATGGTGGTCAAAGGAAATGCTACAAAGACCCACTGAATGCATATTTCAAGAAAACAGATATGGACATCATGAGCTAGGAGGAGCTGGCCACCAACCAATCTCAATGGCACCAGAACCTCCATCAAGTGGGAGCCTGCTTCAAAGAGAAACACCTTGCCCTCAAAGCCAAAAAGAGAGAGTGTAGAAAGAAAAGGGAAAGAAACCCCAGCCAGCGGGCAGCTCTGCCTCAAGGAAATATCTGCAATTTCTGTGGACAAATCAGTGGCTCTAGGATTGGATTACTGAGCCACCTCAGGACCCATCAGTGAACCGTGCCAGAGATCATCCTCTAATCGAGGGATCACCAATGACAATATCATTGCACTGCGTACTCATGAGAAAACATGTGTGTTTGCTTAGCAACTAGGGCTGGATTCTCAAAAAACTGGAAAGGTGGAAAAAATGCACAAGTCCCCAAAATGTGCTCAGTTGTGGAACAAAGGGATAATTGCATTGAGTGGTATACACAAAACTTCCACAGCTGCTGGAAAATACAGTGTGGACAGCAGAAAAAAGTGCAGGTGTGAAAGTTCCTGATTAAAAAAGCCATGGAAAAGTATGGCATATCCCTTTAAATGCTAGTCTCAGCCACTGTTTTTCTACAGTAGTGGAAAAAATGTTACACACATGCTGCACCACAGATAGTGAGGAGTAATTCACCCTGAGCAAAATGCAGTGTACTAACAATTGGGATACAATTATAGCGGGGGTTCAGGCACCAAGCAACTGCAACCCTGTGGGCTTTATAGTAGTGCCAGTTGTTACAACAACAACAAAAACAGACATTTCCAGTGAAAGGCAACAAACCACAACCACATCACCCAGTGCAGCCCATAAATGAACCCCACAGGCAGTAGAGGCAGAGTTGGTAACAGCTACAAGTGAGTGCTACTAAAGCAGGCAACATACCCCCCCCCAGGGAGAAACACAACCAATGATTATAGAATGCAACTGTGGTGCAAGGTCCTGCTGGTACCGGTGGTGGTGCTGCTGCTGTGGTCCCAGTTGTGGGACTGGCTGCTAATCTTACTGCAAGTACTTTCTGCTGCATCTATGGCAAGACTGTCAAAGTATGCTGCTTCAATTACTATGAATTACCTGTTGTTCTGGCTGCTGAGCCTTTACCACAGCTGTGGATCTGCACTTGTGCATTTTCTGTGGCTGTGGAATTCAATGACTTGCCTTATTTGCTTTGTGAATATGCTGCAATTGAATTTCTGCAGTGCTGCAAGTTATTTTTCCACAACTGTGGAATTGTTAGCCCTCTTTGAGAATCCAGCTCTAGGTTACCAAAGAACCCATTCTGATTTCCATAAAAACAGCAGGCCAGTACATACTTTTACCACATATTAAATATATAATTCAGAAATTTGCTAAAATTTTATTTACCCATATCCTATTTGGCCTGTATCTAACAATATAACAATTCAGCTCTTAAACCAGCTATACTGTAACTATCTATCTATCTATCTATCTATCTATCTATCTATCTATCTATCTATCTATCCATATATATTTCATTATAATATCTTTGAATTTCTTGAGGTAGTATGCTATGATTTGATTTTAAATAAAGCACATGACATTTAAAATATTGCTGAGGGAAAGACACCCATTTAAAACTTTGACAGCTGTCTTTTCTCAAATCCTGCCTAAAATGTATTTCCACACTTGTGGAGCAAAATTATCTTTTGGCCAATGATTTATAAATTACACCTGACATGGCAAAGAGTGGTCATAAAAATATAATGTTGAAAATTTGTGGTACAAATGTCAAAAAAAAAAATAAATTATGAGGAAACGTCTATTGGTTCCAACATTTTTTTTTCCAGATTTTGGCCCTTAATGTTCAACATATCTCTTGTGTTACCCCACCTCCTGAACATGGAATGTATCATTTTTTTAAATCCCCTTTGAAACTTGTGTTCACAGGCACACAACTGTTGGAAACTTAGGATCAAAATGTGGGAGCCCACTGAAAAGTACAGTAGATATTGCCTCTCAGCTGCCATATCTTGGATAATTACAATCTAACAAAATGTGTAAAAGCAGGTCACCACTGAAAATGACACATTGCATCACTTCTGCTCCATCCTAGGTAAACATATAATAAACTTGTTTACAAGCAAGAGCCCGTACAACAGCAGTACCAGCAGCAAACATTCAGTATTGACAAAGGCTTGTTCTATCATGGTATACATGACACTTTTACATCACAGTAATAGAAGTACAGCTAAGTCACACATTAATTATGTATCTCATCACATTAATGCATTAGTAACCATTGGGGCACTGACCAGAATTTGTTTAGATATGGTGAGCAGAAGATGGTGCTGCATTTTCCATCACTACGAGTTTGAAGCACACATATTAGAAAGAAAGAAATAATGTGGGCTACATTATTTGGAGAAAAAGGTAAGATATTCTGTATCACCTAATGGGAAGGCTACCATTGGTTTATTGCTGGTAGAATTCCAGTGATATTGACTACAGTACAATAACACCGTCTTTGGAACCTTGTAATGTCAGTCAGGGTAAACCTGTATTTAACCACAATATTGTTATGAATAGCTTCACACACTGTGAAATGACAAGATTATTGAAATTATGGCAATGTTGTATCAATATAGAACAGACCTATTTCTTGATATCTCTGGACGTCTGCCAGCTAGAGGTTAGCCCCATACCTCATTTAAGATAGTTAAAGATGAAGATAGCTCAAAAATAGTCCCTTTTCAGGAAAGTCATGTCTTGGACAGGCTAGAGTGTAAAGCAAAAAATAATACAAGGGTTCAACTGTCACTTCTATGTTAAACTCAAACTTTTCCACTTTAATAACCTTGTAGCTGTTCAATTGATTAATATGAAATTTTGCATGCACCATTGGGGCCAAGGATCTCTGGTTGTGTTAAGTTTTATTCCACTGGGTTGTGTGGGTGCAGAGATACGGAGTGTGATAAAAATGTGTAAATTACCACTTCTGTCAAATTATTTTTCACTGCTTTTCTCAGAAATGGCTTGGGCATTGTGCCTGAAATTTTTAGGGTGTATAGGTGTTTGGTCACCGATGTGAGTTTTGAAGGTTTGGTGAACAAATATTAATCAGGTATAAAGTTTTTAAATGTCAAATTTTCCAATAATTTCCTAAGGGAAAATTTAGACATGAGGCTTGAAATATGATACTTGATCTCAAAACAGGATTCTTGATTGCAATTTGTGCTTTAATAACTTCACAGCCACTAATGCAAGTTACATAACATGTGGCAAGCTCCGTAAGGGACCAAGGGTCTTTTGATATGGCAAGTTTTGTTCTTGTTGGATGTATGGGTGCGAAGATATGGAGTCTTGAAATGTGTAAATTACTGTTTTTTGTCAAATTCTTTCTTCACTTCTATGTTAAACTGAAAATTGTGTGCTATAATAACTCTGCAACTGTTCAAATGATTTATATGGAATTTGACACGCACCATCAGGGTCCAAAAATCTCTTGATGTAGCAAGTTTCATTCCAGTTGGATGTGAGAGTGTGGAGATATGGAGTCTCACAAAATGTGTAAATTACTGTTTTTGTCAAATTCTTCATCATCGGATTGCACAAAAATGGTGTGGAATTTTGGTGTAAAATGTTCAGGGTATACAGGTCTTGGGTTACAGTTGTGCTTTTTGAAGGTTTGGTGAAAAAATATTAATCCATTCCAAAGCTATTAAATGTTAAAGTTTCCCACTATTTCCTATGGGAAAATTAGATGTGAGGCTCAAAACAGGATTCTTGATTGCAAAACAGGATTCTTGATTGCAACTGAGCTTTAATAACTTTGCAGCCATTCATGTGATTTGCATGACATTTGGCAAGCACCATCAGTGACCAAAGATCCCCTGACATGGTAAGTTTTTCTCCACCTGGATGTGTGAGTCTTAAAAAATTCTGTAAATGATCATTTTTTGTCAAATTCTTTGTCACTGTATTAAGCAAAACTCTTGTGGAATTTTGGTTTGACATTTTTAGGGTATATAGAGCTTTGGTCACAGTGGTGCATTTTGAATGTTTGAACAAAAAATATTAATCAGTTCCAAAGTTATCAAATTTTAAAGTTTCACATTATTTCCTAAGACAAAAGATAGATGTGAGGCTCAAAACAGTATTCTTGATCATGAAACAAGATTCTTGCTCACAATTTGCACTGCAATAACTTCAAACCATTCAAGCAAAACAGTATTCTTGATTGCAATTTGCATTTTAATACCTTCAAAGCCATTAAAGCAATTTGAATGAAATGAGGTATTTGCCATCAGGGACCAAAGATTTCTTGATATGACAAGTTTAGTTCTGGTTGGATGTGCGGGTGCAGACATATGGAGTCTCAAAGAATGTGTGAATTATCATTTTTTTTTGTCAAATTCTTTGTTACTGCATTGTGCAAACATGTTATGGAATTTTGGCTTGAAATGTTTAGGGTATATAGGTCTTGGGTCAAAGTGGTGCCTTTTGAAGTTTTGGTGAGAAAATATTTATCCATTCCAAAGTTATTACATAATAAAGTTTCCTATTATTTCCTATGGGAAAAATTAGATATGAGGCTTGAAAAAGGATTCTTGGTTGCAAAACAGGATTCTTGATAGCAAATGTGGAATCATAGTCCGTGCTGCTACCATCTTGTTTTCCGTTAGCAAAGGAAACAAACTTAAATTTCACAACTAATACAGGGCTTTGGTAAACGCCCACAGTTGTGTTTACCTAATTAGGGCCCACTAGAATTGCATTCTGGGCCTAGATTTTTTATTACTTTGTGAGAAATGCATTTTTTTAGCCATTGGAATCCTGTTTCGCAAGTCTCAGAAAACTTTTACCACAAAACAAGATCTTTTTTTGCAGTTACGGAAAGGGATTTTCTTTTACCGCAAATTGCAAAAAAGGAGGTGCAAAACAGGATTCTGTTTCACAATTTGCAAAAAAAAGAAATCTTATATTATTGTTTTTTGTCACTTCATAGGAAAGAAACAGTTTGGAATTTTGGACTTAAAATTTCAGGGTAGAAAAAGCTTGCTCCACAGAGGTGGCTGTTGCTGGTTTGGTGAAAATATATTATTTTGGCTTGGAGTTCTGTAGTTGATTTCTCCTAGGATAACATTGTACTGGGAGGTTTATGGAGCCATTTCTTTGTTACTATGATGTTAAGAAACAGTTTGCAATTTTGCTCTGAAATTTTCAGTGTCAAAGGGGCTTATGTTACCAATGAGCCTTTTGGTGGTTTCAAGAAAATATAGTAATTTTGTGTCAAGTTACAACGCTTTCAAATTTTGCTGTGTTTTCTACAGGATAAGACTGCAATATGAGGTGTTTTTTCATGCTGTACACTAGGGGATGGGAGCACAGGGCCCACAGGCAAGTAAGGATACCACTACTGTATCTGAAAAATTGTGCAGGGATGGGAATGCAGGATATTATTACTGTATGTACTGAGCCCCACATGCAAATAAGGATACAGTTATGAACTGATGGGAACACATGGCCCTAAGGGGCCTGTGCTCTCACAGGAAAATAAGGATAGGATTATATCATATCATTATATCAAAGAAATATGGATTGATGGAAGCACAGGACCTGGAGGGGCAGTGGGCAGAGGGCTCTGCACTCCCACAGACAAATAAGAATAGCATTTTGCTTTCTCAAAAAATAAATAAATTCTTTTAAAAAAAACATCATTAATGCATTAGTTAGTCTTAAAGCAACTAAAGTAGGGGAAATGTGACATTAGGGTTACAACCTTAAAACCCTACCTCACCCTACAGGCAGCAGCAGGCGTAGGGTGTGCCTTGCCATTGTAAGCCTTAACACTTACCCCATTCTCATATACTATACCCATCCCAGCTTACTTACTCAAGGAATGGGGTGAGCTGACAATGGCAAGGCACACCCCACACCTGCTGCTGCTGCTGCAGGGTGAGAGTTGGGGTGTTAGGATTGTATACCCTAATGTCACATTTCCCTACTTTTCTCACTTTAATGCTAACTAGTACATTGATGAAGTTGTCTGCAAAGAATATATAATATATTAATTGCAGAAAACTTTGTTAATATACTAGTTAGGGTTAAGCCTACAAAAGTAGGGAAATGTCGGATTAAGGTTCCCAAATCTAACACCCCACCCCCACTCTGCAGGCAGCAACAGGATAAACCATTACTATTTGACCCCTCATGTGTCTTTGCAAATCCAGCATGGGGTGTGCCTTGGGGTTATCAACCTTAAGGCTCACCCCATTCCATCAATAAAAAAACTGAGATGTGTATGATATATAAGAATGGGGTAGTAGCACAAAATATTGGTAGCAAAATGAAGACATAATCACAATCCTTACATATTCCTTGCATATATATTTTACATAAAAACTTCCCCAAAGGCACACTCCAGGCCTGATTCATGAAGATGCAGGAGAAGTCAAATAGTAATGTTTTTTTCCTGTTGCTGCCTGCAGGTTGGGGATTTAGTATTAGGGTTTGGAACCCTAATGCCACATGTGCCTACTTTTGTCAGTTTAACCATAAGTAGTTAATTAACAAGGTTTTTGGAATGAATATATATTACAGGGGCATGGTAGCCCACTATGTTTATGGTTGAAAATTGTTAAACTTCAATTTTTGCACCTTCATTACTTTGACATTGCTTAGCAAACTAGCCCAAAATATTGGCATGTGTGGTCAGGCTGCCATGTTCTCAAGATATGAATAGTTTTGTGATGGCATCTTGTACAGTTATTGAGATACAGAGCACCAAAAGAATGAAAAGAAAAACTATACTCAACATTGCATATTGTTTGCTCTCACCTACAGCCTAGATGGCGTGGAATTATTTCATGAAACATTCAGGTTTAAAAGGGCCTGTGACAGGAGTGCACCTTTCGAGGGTTTGGTGAAAAAATATTATCCCATTCTAGAGTTCTAATGATTTTTGAGTTGACATTGAAGTTTGACCAGTTAAAAAAATAAATGTTTGCAAGTGCTTTTTATGATTCACCTCTCGTGCTTAAAAAAATATCTATTGTGATGTTCACCATTTTAAAAACTCACAGACATTTACAATACATATAAATGATGTATTTTTAAAACACAAAAAAACAAAACTTAGCTAAATAGGACCCATTTAGCTAGATCATGCTGTTTGTTTGTTTGTTTTTAAAGTGTTCCAGAAATAACTTTTCTGGGCACCCCAAAATGCAGGGTGCACAACTTAGTGAAAGGAGACATTCACCCTCGTATTATGTATGAGAACAGTGGGACCTTCTTGATTTCTGCAGCCACTACTGGAAGTTGTGTAGCAGGCTGCACTGAGAGGACTGAGCCACCAATCCCCTGTTCTAACTTTCTGCCTCTCTCTCTCTCTCTCTTTCTCTGTCTGTCTGTCTATTTATATACTTTATTTATTAGGCAGATCAGGGTGCCAACCCCAGGTACCACTTGTACTCTCATCAAGGTCTCCCACTCCATTTATGTTTTATAGACTATGGCACCAGGGTGCTCACCCCTAGTTCCTCTGAGCAGTCACCTGACAATGGGGTGCCCAATCCCCAGTGTCAGATAAGTCTTCTGTAAAAAAAAAAACTGTTACTTAATTTTTTTTTTAATTCTGTAAAAAAGAAAATGATCCCTTGAAGATCTGACCACCCCACCGACCTCCCTCTCAGCAGCCACCACCCCACATCTCTCTCACCCCACACATGCCCAAACTGACCTGAACATGTCCCATGGTATAGACCCACTGTCAGACCAAGACATATCTTGCTGCTAGAACCTGTAACTGCAATCTGAGAAACTAAGGTAAGTGCACTTCAATGTATTCCTATGGGAATTTGAAACCTGATACATAACTTTGCCATTTCTGCATATTTTGACTGTAAATGTTCTACATGGCCTATTTGGTACCCCACCTCAAGACCAAGAGTGGTAGAATTATACAAATCAGGCCCAAAAGTTGATTTTGTGGTCACTTAAGAAAATCACCTTTTGGACAGGATTTAAACATTTACACTTCTTTTTTTTCCTAAGGCGGGGTCATAAGAAAGCTGTGTTGAAAATCTGGGTCAAAATATTTAGAAATGGCAAAGTTATGAGGATAAATCAAAATTTTGCAATGCCAATTCATAACTTTGATAATTTTAAATATTTTCACCCAAAATTTTCAACATAGCCATTTGTTCACTTCACCGTATGAATGTTACAACTGTCATTTTTCAAATCCTGGCCAAAATAAGTTTTCACCCCTCTACTGCTGAATGATGTTGTCAATGAGTGAAACCACCTTTTGAATGGGGTTTGAAACATTTCTCCACCCTTATTAATGAGGTGGTGTCATATGAAGGCTATGTTGAAAATGTGGGATAAAAATATTACAAAACAATAACATTACGAGCGTATATTGAAATTTTGCAGTGCACGCTCATAACTTTGGTTATTTCAAATATTTGACCCTAAATTTTCAACATAGTAATTTTTTCACTTCACTTCATGAATGTAACAACTGTAATTTTTTAAAACCTCGCTAAAATGCATTTTTGCACCTGTACTGTGAATGATGTTTTAGTTGAGATTTGAAACTTTTCACATACCAGGTTCTTAAGGTGGGTTCATAACATGGCTATGTTGAAAATATTCATCAAATTATTTAAAAACAATACAGTTATGAAGGTACATTGACATTTTTTCTACACAAATTCACAAGTTTGGTAACATTTGACATCTGACGCACAGAGGCAGAGTCTTCCTTGGGGCTGTCATCCCTAAAGATCAACCCTATTCTATACACTCCAGAAATATACACACCTAATAGGGTGAGCTTTAGGGTTGGCAACCACAAGAAAAACTCCACCCCATTTCCCTACTTTTGTCACTTTTCCCTGAATCCTACATATTGCAGTAATGAAGGTTTTTTTGCAAAGAATGTCCTTACTTTTTGAGATGGTATAATCATGTCCTTAGTTGTCTGTGCGGGCACTGTACTTATATCCCTCCAATGATGCATACATATAGATACACAGGCATGCATACATACAGACAGACAGATAGATAGATACATGTTGATGTGGAAGCGCAGGACAGAAGCAACTGAATTAGCAGCATAGCTCACCCCATTAGGTGGGTATGTTTGTGTAGTGTACAGAATTGGGTGAGCTTTAGGGTTCATAACCCCAAGGAAGACTTCATTCCTGATTTTTTTTAAGGGTGGGGGTGGTGTTTTAGGATTGGAAACCTTAAAACCGCATTTCCCTACTTTTCTCGCTTTAGTCTGAACCCTAAATGTTGCAGTAACACAGTTTTTTTGCAAAGAATTTCCTTACTTTTTGAGATGGCATAATTGTATCCTTATTTGCCTGTGGGAACCCTAACACCACATTTCCCTACTTCTGTTGCTTTAATGCTAACTGGTGCATTAATATTTTTTTTTCCAATTAATTTCCTTACTTTTTGAGATAGTATAATGGTACACACATTCATAACTTTTGCTAGGAAAAGTTATACAGTGTTTTTGCTTTTACTTTTAATGTTTCCTTTACACACTGGTGTATATGCACATATATCAAATCATCATGGTTGTTTCTACTTCTCAGATACTTCATATCAAATAGCTTCATTGCAAATAAATTGCAGTTTCTTTTTCTTTAACTTTTGAATTAATTGTAACATTTATCAAACTAACATTAATCTGCCTTATGTAATCATTCTAGTGCAGTTTAGCCAACATAAATCTGATTTATGTAATCAGTAAACAAAAGCAGAGAGTACAGAGCACTAGGAAAAGCTGGAGAAACTCTGTGGTGCTCCAAATAGTAACATCAAACACAACAAAAAATTTTAGAGCACCCACATATTGAGACAACACCAAAATGCTATGATTACTAAAACCATTTATTTAAAAAAGTGCAGAAATTTACAAACAAAGGTGAAGCAGACGGAAAAACCATCAGAAGTCAACGTTTGCTAACAGACTAAATGTTTTTGCCTGGACACACCAGGCTTCTTCAGAGTAATGAAGTGTAATCGAGCAACACATTAAATATTTAAAGTGCATGTGATAATTTAAACAGACCAATGATATGTTAAAATCATAATAACATCACATTTCACCAACATCTTGGTGGCTAGAGACACCACACCTCTATTTTATTAATAACTAAGCTATTAGTTCAATATACAAAGGTAAAAAACATACTTGCTGGATATACTATGTATGTATATACAGTATATAAATATCACAAACCTATTACTTGCACACATATATAAAGAACGTACTTGGGGCAAAAGATACAATATATTCTACTACCCCATTAGTCATTGTCTGTAGTCAACAGGCACACATTTAAACATTATGATGCATGAGGGAACCCGAAATAAAAAAGAAAACAGCCAAATTCCTATTTCAAAAAATATGCTTTACAATCTTGGTAGAAAAGCAGCCAGATCTATATTTTCATTCATCAACCATCCTCCTCTTCTTGCTTCTAGGGTGTATATCCACCAACTTTCTTTTACCAATCTTTTTCTGTTGGTCCCCACCTCTAGTATTAATATCAGCTTTGTCCACCCCTATAATCTCTATTTTATGTTCAATAGCTGGTAAACCCTTAATGTGCTTTACTGTAGCATATGTCATGTCTAAATGCCCAATTGCCCAGACATGTTCTCCTATATGTTCCCTAAACTGTCTTGTTGTGCGGCCGACATAAAACATGCCACAGCTGCACAGCAAGACATACTCCACACCTGTAGTGTTGCAATTAATAAAGGAATGGATAGCAAAGTTCCTACCTGTTTTGGGATGTACAAATACATTGTCCTGTTTAACAAACAAACAATATTTACATCTACCACATCTGAAGGTGCCCACGGGGGTGGGGGGATAACCAATGAATCTGACCTGGTTTATTCACAGGTAATGCACTATGTACCACTGTATTTGACACTATCTTTGTTTTTCTAAAAGCAATTTTAGGACCCTTGCTAACAATACCTCTAAGTTTAAGTTCCAAATTTAAAATAGGTTAATTATTATTTATTATCTCCCTAATTTGACTATGTTTGGTAGAATATGTAGTGATAAAAGAACAGTCACAATGCTGCTCACTACTTTTTTCTTTTATTGCAGGAATACTTGGATTCGGACTTTGTAAGCGTTCTATCTGGTTAACATTCTCCACTGCAGCACAGATACTTCTATTACTCTCTAAAGCGCTTCACCTGATCACTCTGCTATTTTAAAAAATCACTCTTTTCTGTACAATTCCTGTAAGTTCTAATGAGCTGTCTTCTGGGAATGTTGGCCTTAACATGATAGGGTGGCAGCTATTAAATTGTAAAAGACTATTTATATCTGTGTCTTTCTGAAATAAAGTTGTACACACATTTCCTGCTACTGTCTGGTAAATCTGATTAAAGGAGGCAGTATAGTGCAGCGGTTTAAGACTGTGAGCTGCAAATCTGATGACATCCAGCAAACCAGACCTGGATTTGAATCCCACAGCTTGCACTTGTATACTGTGTGACCCTGAGCAAGTCACTTAACTTCCCTGTGCTCCCAGGTCGCACCTGTAAAAAAAGCTTTCAGCTTAGTGCGCCACTCCTGGTTAAACAACTAAAATAAAAAATAAAAATCTTCAAATCCAAAAACATAATTTCACTATTTTTAACCATGAATTTGAACCTAAGGTGTTCTTTTGTCTGTTCCAACCATGTTATAAATTCAACAAATTCAAGTTCACTGCCACACCAAATTATCAAGATATCATCAATAAAGCGGTGCCACAGGTCCACCCAAGAAATGGGTTCACCTCTGGTGCCTGGATATAAGATGGTGCATTCCCACCACCCCATATATAAATTTGTACAGCTAGGGGCCATTGTTGCCCCATCACAGTTCCTCTGATCTGTAAAAAATATTTGTCCTGAAACATAAACAAATTCATTGTCAACACACACCTGGCCAATTTAATCAAATACCATGTGGGGGCATTTACTCTATCCTGTTCTGTTCTTTGTTCCAAAAAATATTCCAAGGTCTGAAGACCCCCTTCCTGAGGTATCACGGTATACAGGGATTTCACATCCATGGTGGCAAAAAAAATTCTGGTTGCTTGTTAATGTCTTCTATCAAATTAATCACATCCCTGGAATCTTTGATATAGGACCTGAGATTTTGAACAAAAGGCTGTAAATGTGTATCTAAATGCATTGAAATAGGCTCAGTCAGCAATCCCTTCCCTGAAATTATAGGTCTCCCTGGGGGGTTTTGTAAATTTTTGTGAACTTTTGGTAGAATATATATAACAGGTACCTCTGGGTGTGTCACTGTAAGTGCCAAATATTCTTGTTCTTCAATGTATCCTTTTAAAAATCCTGTGTTTAACAAGGTGTCAATATCCCATTTAGACCTGGAGATCATGGAATGGTTGCCTCATTATAAAAGGTCTTATCTGCTAGTTGTCTCTCAATCTCACTAATATAATCAAAGGTGTCCATTATTACAATTGCCCCCCCCCCATCAGCAGCTTTAATTACTATACAATTATTTTCTCCTAAGGTCTGTAGGGCTGTTTTTTCTTATGGGCTACAATTGTTAATGGGCACCTGAACTGGCCTCATTTTAAGTTGTTCCAAATCAAATTCACATTTTTTCAAGAAAAGTATCTACCACAGGATTAAATATGGGGCAATATTGAGATTTAGCTCTTAAAGTACTCATTGGCCCAATGTCCCCAGTTGGTACTCCTACTCTGGCTGATTCATTGACATGATACATGGTTTTAAAGGTTACATTTCTGGCTAACCTGTGTAAATCAACCACAGTATTAAAGTAATTAATATTACTGGCTGGTGCAAAAGAGAATGCCCTACTCAGCACTTTTGTTTCTACTTCAAACAAAATATGGGAAGACAAATTAATAATAGGAGACTGAGATACAGTGTTGTTATTGACAGTCTCATTACTGGGCCTTTTTGTTGTGGTAGTACAACATATGATAATATTCACTGTCTCCCATTCCTTTTTCTTCCTCCACACCAGTCCCCCCCTGTCTTCCTTGCTGGCGAAATGTCTGTTGGTACAGGTCTTGAAATCTTGTAGTACGCTCGCTCCTGCACACTACTTGTATTGGCAAGTGAGTCTGAATTTCCAGAGCCCCCTCCTCTTCAGAAAAAATGCCTGTCTGGATCCCTCAGTATCTGAGGGTCCTGTAGTATAGTCCAATACAGACTCCTCTTGACCCTGTGATCTGTTATTAGGTCTTTTCAAAATAGACTTCAGTCATGTTTGCTGCTTGTTTTCTTTCTCTTGCCAGTCAAATACCATATCAAGCGTGTAATCATTGTCATCTCTGATGATTTTTTTATGTTTTTGTTTCTTAAGTTGTACATCATGTCTGGTGATCTTATCTAATAACTGTTTGTTAAATTTCCCAAATTCATACGTGGGGGTATGATTTTTAAGGAGATCTTCTGCTTTAGCCATTTCCAATGATAAAAGGTCTCTTACCGGCAAGGCTTTAGAAAGGATGAGCTGTAAGTTTTTAAATGAAGCTTCCTCCATATTTTGCCTCCACTTGCACATGCAATCCTGGTCATCCATACTGTATAAAAGATTATTAAGGATCCTCAGTCACCTCGGGACTCGTTTAACTTCCAAATATACCTTCAGCATTACCTTGTGCCAATACATATGGCATCCCTTCATGACCAATTTCTCCAGGTTACGATATAGTGTGCGTATTTGTAAAACCTCCTGTGAGTTTGTATTGGCAATAGTAAATCCAAAAATAGGGTTTCCCCCTTCATGCATCAAAGAAACTAAATTAGCAAAACCACCACTATTATTTAAGGCTTCCCCATTTGGTTATGATCTGCCTTCTGCCATCATGAAAGAAGAACAAATAAAGATTGGGCATTTGAAAAAAAATAACAACGCAAACCGAATGAAAAAACTCACAAACTGTTTAAAGTGAGTGAACAATGCAACACCTTTGTGGTTCTGCATGCATACTCACAGCTCTAGCACCACAAAAAGCTATGATACAAGTGTGTCTCTCAATTTTACACAGAAGCAATCTGTGCTCTTTCAAATAATGTATAAACAAAAGCAGAGAGTAAAGAGCACCCATCTGCTTCACCTTTGTTGGTAAATTTCTGCACTTTTTTAAATAAATGTTTTTAGTAATCATACCATTTTGGTGTTGTCACAGTATGTGGGTGGTCTAAGATTTTTTGTTGTGTCTTATGTGATCAGCCACAGTATGTTATTATATAGATATATGCTAACCTGCTTTGGAATTCATGTGATATTTAGCCTGCTGTGTTTACTTGTCTTGCCTTTGGTTAATTATATATTTGCTGACCACAGATCTGTCATCATTGGTGTGATGATATTACCATACAAATATTATTGCTGGAAACAAGAGATAATTGATAATTTCACCTGCCACTTGTTAGCAATCAGGATGATAAATGATTCAATCAGAGGGAAATCAAGCGTGGTCTACCACAGCCTAACCCAAACAACATGTTAAATGTCAATTATAAAGATGTTTCTTTTCTCTTTACGCTTTATAGAAAGAAAATAACATTGTATTTCTCCTCACTGTGCATATAAACCAACATCCCTGAGATGACTTGCCAGAATCATTTCAGTTTTTTTAACTTTGCATCATGCATTCCTCATAGCTGTTTACTCCTATGATATAACAGCACAAGCACCAGCACCAGGGAGAACAACCTGCCTGCACACAGGGATCTATGCTGGAAAAGTTACACAGATTAAAAACAAACACATGTGGCCGAGGTAGACATCCGTGACTTAAGTCAACTTAGATCCCATAGATAATTATACGAAAAAGGGTTAACAGACAAAAGAAATGCTCTCAGTGAGCTAAGATCCATTGTTACATGAATAGATCATTTATATCGTAGCTGCAAGAAGTTAAATATTTAGAAGTGAGCATGCAATGTGTCTTGGTGTCAGTCACGCACTCACATTTGGGTAGTAAAGAGAGATATGACACATATTATTTCTAGCATTGTGCAAAACTGAGAAATTTCTTTACATGGAATATTTTATGAAATTCGCACATTTCGTGAAATATTTTGTGGATGCAAAACATGAAATTTCACCTGAAAATTTCACCAGAAAATGATGACATTTTGCTGCAAAATGTGAAATGTTTGGATGAAATTTTGCACTTCACACCTGCAATATATTTCACAAATTTCAGGAAATATTTTGTGTGGTGAAATTGCTGATTTTGTGGTAATTTCACTGGCGAAATTTTATTTAGCAGCATCTCTTATTATTTCACAATGAACTATGGAAAGCAATCATATTTACAGCTAAGATACAGGATTATTGGAATTTGAAAGCCAGAAGTGCACATACATTGATAAGGAAGCACCCTTATGGCTTCTCAGAAGCTAACTGCTCACAATAGTTTTGGGCAAGAGCTGCATAACTGAGCCTGAAATTAAAAAAGAGTGCTCAGACGTTCTGAGTTAAATCAATAGCTATGCAAGCAATGATAACAGGTGTGGCATATCTTTGCTTCAGGGAAGAGACGCATGTCAAAGTCATTGCTTACAATGCAGACTAAGACCCATACAAATGAAAAGTTCATGCAAATGAACTTGACTGTCTATAAATAATAGTAACTAGTTAAGAAATCTTTTTGGAATGATGTAAAAATAAGATAGGAGAAGGTGTAAAACTATGGAAAACAATAATATTGATGGTTAAGACACATGACTATTGGAATTTTAAATCAAGGATGAAGCCAACAAAACATTTACAAGTAAACTACTCGATATGGCTTATCAGAAGAAAAAAGTTCACATTGGTTTTGAATGAGAACTGCATTAATGTGCAGATAACAGTTGCCTGGTTTAAGTTGGTTGGAGAGCATTCCTTGTTTAAGTGCTGAAAAAGTGTTTTTGAGTCCTTTACACTATCAGAAAGGAGGTTCGCACTTTTAGGGACCACAGCAGCAAAGACTTTCTCATCAATTGTTTTACACACTCAGTGTCTCCCTCTCATGCATAGTCTACCTTGTGAATATTGAAAAATAAGGAATGCACTGCACAGGGAGGCTAAAACTGGATTCTTTTCAGCATTCAGTCATGCTTTCAGTGAAAATGGTGTCATATAGTATGCAAACCAAACAAATAGCTTTGTGATGCTAGGGGCTGGATTTACAAAAGTCTGAACACAGACATGTGCTGCATCATCATCTGCTTCTGTGCCATTGTGCCTGCATTGTCCCATTCTACTTTTCCTTAACCCCTCTAAGGTAATGTTCCCTTCCATCAGCATCCCCAGCCCTGTCAACACCTCATCCCTAGGACTCACTTGCTCCCTCAAAATTCCCCACAGCATGCCCCCCCCATGCTGAGGTCCCTGAGGTGGAGGTTAAACCAAGTAGTTACCATGTCTACAAGTCTACAGCAGCGCCTAGTTGCTGGAGCAGGACCTGCAGAACACTGAGCTTATCCTGCTGCAAGTCCTAGTATTGTCCTTGTTTCCATGTTAAGGGACATCCTACATCATTATGGGCTCCCCACTGACATCTGAGATGTCTAATGGCTGTTCCATGAGCAGAAAGGGCAATGTCTGGGTAAGCAGGGATGTTGAAAGATCATTTGGATATAAAATGATTACTGATTGTTCATTATAACCTGCATAATTTGCTGTGAGAGTTAGCTCTACTTAAATGTTTCTCTGATATTTCCGAAGCTAAAATGTACTTAATTTGGAATGGCCATAGTCAGTATCAAGCAGGATAGACCAGGAGACATACACACAAACAGTTTGTTTTGCTTAAAGACAGCTAAATCTGGAGGAGGGCTAATAATTAGATTGTGAATCAGTACACTAAGGGTGAAACAGACGCCTCAATATGATAGATCCAATTTGATAGAGAAAGACTGCCAAATTTGTTTTCTTTTCATTTTTCCTACTTCCACAGTTTTTGACATTTGCTACTATTTTAACAAAAGAAGGGCACAATGCAGAACTGCAGGCTCTAACCCTATTGTAAGAACTGTGTATTCCTGATGGTATAAAGGATGTATTTCAGGGTGTTTTGAGAGAGCTATTGGCATTACATATCATAAGAATTACCCTTTGTTTAGATTTGTTAACATCGGTTGCAATTGCTGAGGGTAAGGAACATTGTGTTTATAAAAGAATACATCCCCCTTTTGACCATGCTATGTATTTTATGGCAAATTTGGTTTGAAACTATTGTGACAATATGAATATAGCTTTTAATTAATGATCACTATTAATTTTGGGGCACAGAAACATTGATGATTTTCAATAGTTTTGATCAGATAGTTAATTAATGAATAGTAAACAAATACATGTGCAGTTAAATGCAAAGTAGAGAAAAGGTTTTAATGTCCATATGTGTCCTAATTATTTGGGGATAATTTACACTCAGAAATGTTGTAAGCTACCATGCTTTTAAGATTTTTTACTTTTTCATACACTTTTTTATGTAGTACTAAGTGAATTGATATTTGGGGATGGTATTGTTAAAACTCTTTTTACCACTGTAAGCTGACGTTAATGTAGCCAATAGCCACGGATGCTATAGCATTCCTTTTCCATGCAAAGGGATCCTTTTTCATTCACATGAAAAAGGTGACACTGAGAAACCTAAAAAGAAAAAAAATAACTAAGTCCAAAATCATTCTCCGTATCAGGGGATCCTTTTTCATTTGAACAAAATACCCATATGGAAAAAGCTGAAGTCAGTGACGGAAAAGGATTTTGAAAGTAAAAAAAAAAACATTTTGTGGTTAATTGTGTAACAGTTAACTGCAGAATCTACCAAACAGAGTCCTGATGAGCAAGATACATGTTTGGGGTTTTTTTGCAGGATGTCATTTCTTTTAGGTTTTATATTTTTTTTTAAAAAAGAAAAACAGAAAACAAGATGGTGGCAAGTGAAAATTGAATTTTTCCTCATGAAAAAGGATTGGCCTGAATGAAAAAGGGTCCTTTTTCATTCAGACCAAATAATTTTTTTGTTCCATTCTTGTATCCAAAAAGACTGTTTTGAGCATGCTCATAAACTGAAATTTTACAACTGAATAACTTTAGAATGGATTCACACTGTATTTCCCACCAAACCAGTAAAAGGCACATATGTGGGCCAAGCCCTTTCCACTCTGAATATTTCAGATCAAAATTTTAAACCATCTAGGAGCAGCACAATGACAATAAACAGCACAAATGGTGATTATTTTTACATTTTTTGCTATGTGCATCTTAGAATTTGCACATACGACTCAAATGAAACTTGGCACTTCAAGAGATCTACCCCATGGGACTGCAGGTGCAACATTTTGTGCAAATCCATTAAACAGTTTAGAAGATAGCAAAGTTCAAAATTTGAGGTTTAACATAGAAACCGCTGCTCAACCCTAAATATAATTATGCTATCATGTCACTATAATACGTTATACTGGCATGGTAGCACCAGTATAGTTAAAGTTGGTACAGCACTTCATTGCTAAATCCAAAATTTTGCACCTTAATAGCTTTAGTGTACTTTAATGAAATAGCCAGAATTTGGCATAAGTGGTCATTATGCTGGAGTCTCAAGACTTGAAAAGTTTTGTGACAGTGTCTTATATGGTTTTTGTGATATACAGTGGTAAAAAAAACAAATAAATCTTCACTTTTTTTCCCATTGGTTAACATGAGATTTTTTGCCATCATCTACAGCCCATACAGAACAAAAATGTTTCTGACATTTTCAGGGATAATAGGGTCTGTGACAAGGGTCTGCCTTTGGATAGTTTGGTGGAAAGATATATTACCATTTTTGAATTATAACAATTTTTGTGATAGCCACCAGACTGTCAGGTAGATGAAAATCAATTGAAATGTAAATAGTAAAGAATTTACTGTTGGTTCTCAGAGAAATGCTGTTTGTGATGCCAACCATCTTGTTTTCTTTCCCATTTAAAAATGGGTTTCTAAAGAAGTATTGCTTGGTAAGGAATGAACAAAATGTGTATTCAAGTATAATTCACATAATTAAATCTATTATTTTACTTAACATTTTGAAACGTGCAGGGCGACTGTGTGCTTTTGTGCCAATAATCATTTCACCCATCACTTGCTAATGTAAGGATTATTTGATCTGAAAATAACCATTTACAGCCTTTTACAGTTTGAACTTTACTGTTGAATTGGAAAAGGCTACAAACAGTAAAGGACAATAACAGATCAAACTGTAATTGCACCAGCCTCTGAAAATGCTGGCATGTGCTTCCATTACTTCTGCATTCATCACAGTATCACAGTTCACAAACTCCTCAGATTCCTGAGAAGTCATATGCAATGGTCTTTCAAAGCTGGCAAGTGGGTCTTTGCTGATCTCAGACTGTATCTTCTGCTGCAGCTGCCTATCTGTAGGTTCCTGCTCCAGCATAAATCCTGCTTTCCTGAAGTAATTAGTGATTGTGCTTATCAAATTTAAGTGTCCATCTCATTTATCAGAATAAACAGTTTTAAACTGGGTTTTCATGAACAGACAGCACAGACAGTATATGCAAGCCTAAACAAGCATACACACAAGCATGTACAAACAGATGACAAACAGCATTTTAGTGAATTACCACTTTTTTTGTGAGTTTTGGTTGCTGATTGTAGAGAAACTTTATTGAGTGATTATTTGAAATACTGTATCATTAAAACTGTGTTTTGTATTCTTGGGGTCTCCTTGCTCTCAGTTTCCATTGGCTTCCTTTGGATTTGAAAAAAATATATTTTTTGTTTCTTACATTCAACTGCTATTTGTTTGATAACCAGCCCAGCTAGGTGGAACAATTGCTCCTTCTTGTTGATTTTTCCATGCTGTAGGCACCAGTCTCTGAGAACACCAGCATGCGCTTTTGCTTCTGCATTCATCACAGCTTCTCAGTTCAAAAACTCATCAGATTCCTGAGCAGTCATATGTGATGGTCTCTTAACATAGACAAGTCCATGCCAGTATTGGATGGGAGTTGCATTTTATCACTACACTTTCAAAAGCTCTTTTGATGATATGAAATATAGAGGAATCTTATGAAGGTGACCTGTCTTGTACCATGCCTGAAGGCTCACTCTAAGGGATATGGCGCCTTGCCCTAGTACATACTAGTTCTTCTGTAATTGGGAGACAGATCTCACCCCCCCCACCAATGGCACCACGAAAGACAGGTCTCCTTCATAAGATGCCTCTTTATTTTGTATCAATCAAAGGTGCTTTCAAAAGTACAGTAATAAAATACAGCTCCTGTCAGATACACCACACACTCACATATGCTGACTGACATAAAGGTTTGCACCAGGCACATTGTGCTTTGTAAGATGTCACGGAGCAGTCATCATTATGTGTCTTTTATACATAATCATAATCACGCAACCACTAGTATCATTATTTTTATGCATAAATAGACGGATCCTCATATGTATACCAATATCGTGCAATACATGTAGTGATCCACAACTAAGACAGACATTAAGAAAAAAAAAGAATACATTATCAGAATATACGAACATACATACGAACTTATGAAATTGCCAGCAGACAAAGGCCTTATGGTCTATCAAGTCTGCTTAATTGTGCAGCTAGCAGCCCTTATACTGCAGTTGCCCCTCCCTCTACTTCCCCATCCAGTGACATTCCCCCTTATCCTGTCCCATCCCCTTTTGAAGTAGCCCCCTGTTCTACAGGATACCACTTCCTCTGGCAATGTGTTCCACCCAAACATCACCCTTTCCGTAAAAAAGTGTCTCCTCATTTCCCTCCAGAATCTTCCCCCTTCCAATCTCAGATCATGCCCTCGAGTGCCCCCCTCCTTAATTTGGAAAGCCCCTCTGTGCCCATCTTATTTATTCCCTTCATGTGCTTGAAGGTTTTAATCATGTCTCCTCTATCTCATCTCTCCTCCAGGGAGTACATGTTCAACTCCTTCAGCCTGCACTCATAGGGTATGTCCCCTAGCCTCTGGATCATTTTTGTTGCCCTGCGCTACACCTCCTTCAGTAACCTAATGTTCTTCTTCAAGTATGGTCACCAGAACTGCACACAGTACTCCAGGTGTGGTCTAACCAATGACTTGTAAAGCAGCAGGATGACCTCCCCCCTCCTGGAGGATATGCCTCTGGCAATGCAACCCAGCATCCTGTTGGCCTTAGCAGCTGCCATTCTACTCTGTGCTGAGTTGTTCATTTCTTCCATTATAATCAACCCCAGATCCTTCTCCTCTTCCATCTTGGTTAGTTGAATTCTCCCTAGCTGGTAGCTCCTCCTTGGATTTTTTTGCACCAAAATGCAGCCCCCTGAATTTCTTGGCATTGAACCCCAGCTACCAAGTGTCTGACCAAGCCACCAATTTTGCCAGAACATTTTGTAACCCCTGCCACCCTTCTAAGTCATACACTACTGCTCCCATCTTGATGTCATCTGCAAACAGACTGATCTTGCTCTTGATGCCTATTGAGATATCTGCTATGAAGATCTGAAACAACACCAGCCCCAGTACAGAGCCCTGTGGCACTCTGCTTGTCATCACCCTAGGAGATGAGAGCTGCCCTCCCACCAACACCTCCTGCTGTCTCCCTTACAGCCAGTTTGCCACCTATTCCACCACCTTCACCCCCACCCTTGTGCCTTCCAACTTACTTCCTAGCCTTCCCTATGGCACCAAATCAAATGCCTTACTGATGTTCAGGTACAGGACATTCATTGCATGCCCCTTGTCTAATTGCCTGGTTATCCACTCCACCAGATTGGTCTGACAGGATTTGCCTGAAACAAACGCATTCTGTCTGCTGTCCTGCAGCCCATTAGCCTCTAGAAGGGAAATTAGCCACTTCTTCAGGATTGTCTCTATCAGCTTTCCCATGTTGGATGTGAGGTTTACTGGTCTGTACTTGAATTGCTTATCCTTGGGGCCTCTCTTGCGGAGGAGTACCACATGTGTCATCCTCCAGTCCCAAGATACACTCCCTGAGTCCAGGGAGGGATTGAACAGGTCTGCCAAGGGTTCTGCTAGGACTTCTGACAATTCCTTCAGCACCCTGGGGTGTATGCCATCTGGCCCAAGCACCTTTTCCACCGTCAGTGCACTCAAGCCCTCAATACTCTGCCCACTGGGATTTTCCAATCTGTCAACCCCCACCCAGTGCCCACCATCCCACCCCCCCTGGATACAGCTCTCCATTTCTCTTTAGTAAATACTGAGCAGAAGTACTCATTTAATGCTTCTTCTTTCTGCCCGTTTCCACCCCCATCCCTCTTCATCCTTACTATTTGGTCCTTACAACTCCTTTTCTCCCTGATGTACCTGAAGAAATTCTTTTCCTCCTTTTTGATGCCCCGTGCTAGCTTGAGTTCCCTGGACACCTTGGCTGACCTGACTACCCTTGTCACCCCCTTGACTCCTTCAGGTATTCCTCTCTGTCCTACCCTCTCTCTGTCTTTGACATTGCATATTCCAACACAACAGACATAAATAAGTATTACATGAAATTCATTATTCTCTCTTTCAATCCAACTTTCATTTTGGCTTGTTGCATCTCAAATTTAGAAAGACAGAAAAAAAGAAAAAGATTGCTGACCTTACTATACATTCACTCAATAAGTGCTTCATTCTCCTGTGCAAATACTAATTTTCTGCTGCATCTTACTATTAAATGAGAAAGGTATGTGAGAGAATATCAACAATGTTATTCTCAAGTTGCAGATGTGGCAATTTCTAAACTGATAATGTTTTATTATTTCAGGATCCATTTTCCATGCTAATTGTCAAAAAAGCATATACCTTAAGGTGATAGTAACACGGTTTACATTCTCAATAGACTAAGTAATTAAATATATTATTTTTAATAGTATAGCAAAAAGAGCTGTGAATCAATTTGGTGAACAGGTATAAAATACTGCAGTTTATCCTACTCATAGGAAGGGAATGTTTCTTTTAATTGAAGCCTTTCTGGGGCTCAGTCCTGCAAATGACAGGAAACAAAGAAAAAATTAATGTTCTGTGTTGGCTGGAAAAGATCTGAGCAGCGCACCCTAGTAATGTTGCAGGGGTGCAGACAACCACAGCTTTTACTGGCAAATACCAAGACACAGGAATCCTGCTGCACCATTACCAAAATTAATTCTGGATCATTCGGGAGCTGCAATGTTTTGAAAAATCCAATGCAGTTTATTACCTCAAAACTGTATCAGGAATGAAAGCCCCTCTGTGTCCTCACACAGAGAGCTAATAAACTCAGTTTTGATTTTTCTAAAAGTTGCAGTTTCTGTTCTGGCTGGCACTTATTGAGAGAAAACTGAGATCCATAAGCAAAATATTTTATTTGCAGGCATTTGCTTGGCTCCATTCAATAATGAATAAAATAAAGAATATTTATAGCCTCTATTCACTGTTTTGCCAGTCTAGTCTCCTGCCATTCTACCCTCCCCAACCACTGCTGATCCCTGCTCAGAGCGGGGATGTTAACTGTAAGAATACCCTCAAAGACTGAGACCTGCTCCCAGTTGGGATGTTTAACTGAAGGCCCTTCATAGCTCTCTGGGACTCAGACCTGCTATAGCAGGAAATAAAATAATGTACTGTCATGTTTGGTACCCAATCTGCTCAAGACATTTTTACCATTAATTATTTGTAAATTAATAATGCTGTCCTGGGCTGAGACCTGCTCCAAGGAGTGGGGATTTTAACATTAAAAATTATTTCCAGCACTTTGATGATTTTAACATGGGCTGCGATCCATTATAGACAGTATATTAACAAAAAAATGTATAGTATACATAGGCTTGCCAGGATTAGATTAAAATTGGTAAAAATTAATTTCTGTAAGTGAGACATCACTTACAACAATATTTGTAGATTTGCCCTTTCAGCCCCTCACCTTATGCACCATTGTTTACTCTACTCTGCCTTGCATTGTCTATTGCCTATATCCCATTGATCATACTCTCTAGGTTGCTACATTGACTCTCTGACAAGGTATCCTCATCCTGACTCTCTAGCGTCCATGCTTTTCCACATGAATCACTATTGCTCTCTGAGGTCCTCTGATTCACAACTACTTACAGTCCCTTTGTGTTCCATGAAAATGGGGCAGCAAGCTTTTTCTCACTTTGCTCCTAAATTCTGGAACTCCCTACCTCCCCATCTTAAGTGCTCATTGTCTCACTCCTCCTTTAAAATTGCACTTTTTTCTCACCTCCATGCACTTGATAATTGTGACTGTACTTTAACGGCCTGATTCTCTTCTCCTGCTATTCCTTACTGTATTTCCTTCTTTCTATACTCCAGGATTATCAATACGCTGCCCATAATCAACTTCTCATCTCTGAGAGGATGGGTTTGCTTGCATGTATTGTTATGTTTTGTCTTTATGTATAAGCTTTACAGCTTTCTGTGCATGAAAACTGTGTATTACTGTCTTGTTTCTGATTTTATGTTATCTGACTGTTGATGCTTGCATTTGTACTCTCCCAGGTCGCTCCTGAAAATTGTCAGGGTTATTGCCTAATGTACTTACCTGGTCATCAAAAGCAAATAAATAAATGATGGCTGTTATTTCACTGATAACTAGATCCCCTCCTTAACCTGTTCTAATTTAGTTAGTTTGTTTGCATAAATTTGAAGTTTAAGAGTAGTATCATCACTTTTTTGTTATGAAAATTTCATACATTTCGTTTTCTTTATGTTCATAATCAACTTTGACCTGGTGAACCACCCCATAATCTTTAAAAAATCAGACTGCAGGTTCGATTGCAATTCATCATCTGATTGACCAGATGTAATAATGACCATACCATCAGCATATAACCGAATTTCTGTATGCTCAGTCACTAGTGGAAGATCATTTATGAAAATAAGAAACAGAAGAGGTCCCAGGATCGATCCCTGAGGAATGCCTCTGGTGACCCCTCTGCTCTCCGATGAATAATCCTGTACCTCCACCCTCTGGGAGCAATTTCCAAAATAAGATTTTAGCCAATCTAAGGGGCCATCTCTGACACCTATCTCTTTCAGTCTCTCAATCAATAAGGGTGGTCCACCAGGTCAAAGGCCTTCAAAAGATCTACAAAAAGTGCTGCTGTCTCCATATCATTTCCTAAAGACCTGTTTAACAGATCACCAAATTCTAAAAGGGCTGTTGCAGTAAAATAGTTTTTTGAAAACCAGATTGTTTTGAGGTTAACAAACTATATTTATCTAGATAATCCATGACCTGTACAGAGATAGGTTTATCCAAACTTTTTGATAAAAGGGGTAACAAGGACATAGGTCTATAGTTATTTACTTCTACCACACCTCCCCCTTTGTAAATTGGTTTTACTCAACTTTCTTTCCAGGATAAGGGAAAATAACCAATTTGAAGGCTCCAATAAATAAATAAGTAATGATTGGTGCTATATTAAAGGCTGCTAACTTCAAAAACTTGCCTTCAAGGCCATCACTTCCAAAGGTCTTATGGATATTTATTTGTTGTAATACTCTATATATTCCCAGATAATACCAGAACAGGGACATAAATCTTAAAAAGTGTTGAAAGCCACATATGCTGGACAGGGAGAAAAGGCCAAGAAACTGTCAGCTTTAAGCTTCAGCCAGTCAGCTGCATCTCAGTGGGTCAAAACACTCTAAGATCCTAAAACACTTTCACTAGTTGTTAAACCCAGGGATATGGTTAGTATCTTCCAGGATTATTACTCTCACTTATACTCTGATGATTTCGTGACTAGAACTGATTATGGCACGATGCACAAGTTCCTGAAGGACATTGATTTGCCCAAGTTATCTGCTTTGGACTATGACAGTTTAACATTCCCTATCTCTGAATCAGAAGTCAGAAAAGCTACTAATTTCCTTCCCCTGGATAAAGCCCCTGGCCCTGATGGTTCCGCCCCCAGTTTTTGCAAAACATTTATTAATGAACTTGCTCCATATTTAGTGGTATTGTATAATCACCTTAATAGAGCTGAGTTACTAGACAATTCTTTCTTGGAGGCCCGTATTATAGTTTTACCCAAACCTGGCAAAAATTACACTCTTCCTGAAAACTAAAGACCTATTTCCCCTCTTAACATAGATGTTAAATCATTGGTGAAGATGTTAGCCTCTCATCTTAGCCAGATTTGGGACAGTTTTATTGTCCCAGAGCAGGTGGGATTTATGAGAGGTAGACTCTCCAGCAACCACTTCTGCAAGCTATTTTATTTGACTTCCTCCTACAGGGAGGCCAACCTGGATGCAGTGTTGGTCTTCCTGGATTCAGAAAAGGCTTTTGACAGGGTCTCATGGCCACATCTGTTTTGGATTTTGCAACAGTTTGGTTTTACTGATACCTTTATTCATTGGATACATATTTTATACTCCCACCCTATGTCGAGAGTTATGTGCAGTGGTGTCTCTCTGATCCCTTTACTATATTATGGAGCACCCGTCAGGGTTGTCCCTTCTCCCACTTTCCCTTTAACTTATATCTTGAGCCCTTAACCCACAAAATGAAGTCCCTTCTGGATATATCAGGTATTCCCATTAATACGCTTGAATTTAAAGTGTCAACCTATTCGTATGACATTTTTCTGCATCTTACTAACCCTGCCACTTCTCTGTAGAAGGCCCTAACTATTTTCCAACAATTTGGCACATTTTCTGGTTATAAATTGAACTTAAATAAAACTGTTGTCTTCCCTATCTCCCCACATATTTTCAAAGAAGACTTTGCTGCTTTGGAACTTAATTGGGAAAATAGTTATTTGAACTACTTGGCATCAAAGTCTCCTCAAACATTTCTCAACTAAAAACTCTTAATTTAGACCCCCCAGTTAAACAGATTGCCCAGGATTTAGACAGATGGAGATCTTTATTGCTTACTCTACGGGGTAGGGTGAAAGTAGTAAAAATGAACATTTTCCCAAGGTTATTAGAGCCCCTAGGTACTGTATGTTAAATATTGTGTTACCAATTAGTTGGTTCATGAGCTTACATAGTATGATCTCCAGATTTCTTTGGGTAAATAAGCCACCCTGCTGACCTTACGAATAATTGATATGGCCTAAGAAATGCACTGGCCTCCAACTTCCTCACATTTTAAGATATTATTTTGCCTTGCAGGGATCTAAATGCTTTCAGTTGCAGTTGTCAGGAGTTGAGGTTTCTATAAATTACTTCCCTTCCTGGCTCGCCATAGAGCAAGCTTTATATCACAAGCATTATTTGGATATAAAATCTTTATTGTTTCTATCTCTTCATAAACTTCCTCACAATCTCAGGTCTACCACCCTGTTCTGGTCCCTCCAAGCCCACGCTTAACTCTGTGAACATTTAAAATTGTCTTATGTAAAGGAAGCCTCCTAACCTCTTCTAAACAATCTTAATTTTACCATTGATAAACATCCATTGACTGGGAGAAAATGGCTATGTCTGAGGTCACTAACAGCTAATTGTTGGGAAATTCTATTTTTGTTTCCTTTGACCACTTTATGAGAAGGCACGACATTTCTGATTTTAGCCTTTTTCAGTTTATCCATCTACGTCATTGCCCTATTATCTTTTTAGGCCCTCATCCATGGTCAAATAGTGAAGGACCTTTATTTCAAACATGGTCAACTTTGGTACAACAAGGAAACCCAATTTTTCAAATTTACAAAGTCTTTAGTTAGTGGATTTGGGACTCTGTCTCCCCAGCAGCTTTTTACTGGGCCAACACTTTAGGTCTCAATGGAGATGATAAATTCTGGTTTCAAGTCTGGTCTGAATTCTACAAATTTGTCAAGCAGGACAGACTTAGGTTGCAACAATTGAACATACTTTGTAATTTATACTTCACACCTATCAAAATGTGTAAAATGGGGAAAGCCAAGACATCCATTTGTCCTAGATGCTTAGAAACAGATAATGCCTTACTACGTATGCTCTGACCTTGCTCCCACTTCACTTCATTTTGGAGTCTTATTCAAAACAAATGTGATCCCATCTTGGGACTACAAGAAGCCTTCACTCTGGAAATTTGTATTCTGGGAGATCTCAGTTCTTTGACCAGGTGTACTCGTAAAGCTAATAGGGCTTTAATTCCAGCTGTTGCAAAATGATTGTTTATGAGACATTGGACTGACTCAGCTCTCTCCACATGGTCCATATGACTCACTGAAATGTTATCATCCTTAATATTGAAAGATAAATTGCTCAAGTGTTTAAATCCTTACATAGCTATCAGACCAGATTCAGTAACCTACATACTTTACCTTCCATTTCTCCTGCTTAATGCTCCTTGTACTTCCCATCATGAACCCACAGGGATTAGGGGGGTGGTTATGGGTGGGATTCTGTGAAGGAAAGGGAGGGAGGTTTTTTTTTTATACTTTTTATTTTTGTAGCTATGTGTTTTCTCTTAATTATTTCATTTACACCATCCTAGCTGCTGATACAAAAATGTTCTAAATAAAGTTACGTAATTGCAAAAAAAAGTAATGGGGATGGATTTTTAAAGCATGGTGCAGGGCATCTGACAAGCCCTGAGTCACGGCACTTAGGATCTAGTGGTGTGCCAAACACCTTAGCCACAACTGTACCTGATTTTACAATCTGGGGTGCAGTTGTGACAGTTCTCATGATTTACGGCAGCTTGTGCCACATACCTGCTACAAGCTCTGTAAAAAATTTCCTTGGGATTGCTACAAGCTATACCACAAAAAGCTGGTCTAGCTTACGATAATTGCTGCATGGGATAGAAAATCATGATTGCTGGCAGGTGAATGCCACAAGCTCCATGCATTGTATATATGGTGTACCCGGGGCTTGCGTCATTTCCAAAAGTTCAAAAGTCCTGCCTGACATCTTTACATTAGTGTCCTCCTGGTGCTGAGTGACAAGATCAGGCTGTCATTTAGGTGTTGATGTAAACAGAAGTCCCTAGGGCTTTGTTCTTAATTTCTTATGTGCCTGTCACACTTCGCATTTTTTATTTGATATATTTTTCTTCCCCCACATGCTATCCTGTCACTGTACACAAAAAAGTACAGATTTCTTTTTAAAGTATGTAAGTAAAGTCATATGGAATATCGGGGGCGTTCACCTTGATGAGCACATGGTGCTGAGTGAAACGGTGAAGCAGTTTGTTATGAGCACCAGTGTCTGCTGTGACCTTGCTGTTTATCCTGCACTGAGCACTTTGACAAATAAAGCAAGCTTGTAACTTAAATATTATCTTAATTTTATGACTCTTACTTTACTGCCTGGACCTTGTTTTTGCCTCTTGCATCTTAGTCTGATACAATTCCTAGTCTGCCTTGATAGTGCCATGTCTGGGTTTCTTCTCTTCCATTTTTTCTACAATATTATCACTTTGTTCCACTTTATTTCATGAACATCCACAAGACCTAACAATATTTAATCTTTCAGGCTCTTAACTGGGATCTTTCCCGCTCTGTCTCTCTTTCCTCTCAGAGTGTCTTGGTAGTACCTGGCTATTTTCCATTTCATAACAGAAGGTAATAAAAACGTAATGGTGGATGTCACCACCCCATCCCCAAATGGAATGAATATAGAGCTCCACTCCCAGATCACAATAAAGTGTCCCATTTTGTCAAGTTTGGAATGGAAGAAAATGTCTCACTACAGAAAATGAAGTTTGCACAATAAATGGGTGGCAATAGAAAAAACACCCATACAACTGTAAGACACATTGAGTATTTATGCAACTTGGTTGGGGGGCAATAATGCTGGCACTGAACCAGATAAACATGGACAGTAGATGGGTTACGGGGAGGGGGCAAGACAGGGCTAGAGAGTTTGCTTGTCTCTGGATGGGGATGGGCAAAACTTCAATGAATGGAGAGCACAGACTAAGGTTGCCTAGAGGGTCAGGAATATATTAGAACAAGTAAATGCATCAGGTTCTGCCTTCTGATATTCCCCATCCACCATAAGTGAGTAGATAACCTTGGTCTACCCCCCTCCCATTTCTGTCAGTGAGAGGAGCCTCATCCATATAAAGACTCTGCAGCTTAACTCCGCCTCTAACAATCTGTTACTTATTCATGTTAATATGCTATACTATTGATTGTTATGAACAATTTTTTTATTTTTTATTTGTATCTTCTTCTAGAAACTGTTTCTTAATTATCCATTGAGCATTTTTTCCTAAATGTACAGTATATATACATATATATATATATATATATTATGATCATCTGCTCACAATAAAAAATTTAATTAACAAAAGAAAAAGACTGTAGCTGAATGAACAGTGAGACTGTAGATGGTTACTTAGGGCTGCTACAGTGGTTACTATAGTGCCCACAACATAAACTCTACCATTACAACCGCCCCTCCTACCACTTGTATTCATCCTTCAGGACTGATCTACCCTTGCCTTTCTTCGTCACTGACTTCCATCCACAGGAGTGTATCAGAGGCTCAGCAACTAACTAATGTAAGCAGGGAGGGAGGGAGGGAAATCATTGCAGTGCTGGAGGACTGGAATTTATGATTCTCTGGCTGCACACACGAAGTTAACTAAACATGAAGACTGCTAAAATAATTGCATTTTCTTTTAAAATTAGAAAGGGGAGGAGCAGGGAGGGAGATCATAAATCAGAGCAGCTGGATATGAACATACAAACATGCAAAAATGCCTGCAGATACAGGCCAAGCAGTCTACTGCATCTGCTCAATTTTACAGCTCACAGCTTAGACTACTGTTGCTGCTCCCCCACCCTTTGACCAAGCTTTATCGTCATTTCCCCTGGCTGCTTCCCTCTCCCTGCTCAACTGCCTCCCTACTAGTATTTTGCCCCTGACCCTATACCACCCCCTCTTAAAACTCCTCACCACTTTCAGAGATATTGTTTCTTCAGGCAACATGTTCCAGCTAGCAACCACTTTCTCCATGAAGTAATGTCTCCTCATTTCCCTTTTTATCCTACCCCACTCCAACCTCAGACTGGGCTCCCTACTCATCCCCTTCCCCTTTAGACAAAACATGCCCTCAGTACTAACCTTGTTCAGAGGTGCGAGGCAGAACCACAATAACAATGTACATACTGTAGGAGAACAAACTTTTTGGCAATGCAAGACTTCAGAGAAGTGGTTGTGGAGGAGCACAATTTGCACTTTAAACCATGTGGCTGCATTTAAGTGACAATTGCGTTTCAGGGAAAGATACTGTATGTTGTTAAGGACAAAATACAAAAAGCTAATAGTCACTCAATCTACAATTATCCATGGCAGTCACATTTAACAATGAGAGTGAAAGGACACTTAATTTTGATGTGCTTTATGTTACTGTTTCACCAATACTGATTTTGGTTCCATGACATTTGAGTGAATATTATTGGGTGACTGCAATATGAGTGACTACATATCAATGACTGTCAATAGCATGACTGTGCAGTACAGCAACGTCAAATTCAGTGAATATTTGGGGAGATCACGTGATGAGCCTGGCAAGAGAGGACATCTGCAGTGCTGCTCCTAGGCCCTGGTTACTTTATTAAGCTATAAAAACCTTATTTGGACTGTTGCAGTTGATCGCTTTTATTACCTTAATCGGAGAAGTGCTCCTGAGTGGTTCCTGCTTGTAAAATATTGTGAATTGAGGTCATTACAAGGAAATTTTCTCCACCTAAACATTGAATCTGACACCGGTGTGAGGCCATGAAAAAGCACCGAGATGGAGAGTGATGCTACTGAACCCCTCGCGGTGAGTTCGCCTGCAGTTAAACGGCCAAAATCTCAATCGCTCGAGCCCAAGGAGCAAGCAGATCAGATAGATCGAGAATGAGAGGGGGGAGATACTAAGAGTGTGGGTGACTTAATGGAAATAAAACAGCTGGTGGCTGACTTTTCTTCTGTGAAACCGGTGCTTCAGTCCCTGGCGCAAAGAATGTGGGATGTGGAAGCTAGCTTCTCCTTGCAGGAATGGAAGGTTTCTACTATAGATCAAGAGATGATTTTAGCTCACAAGCAGATTAAAAAATTAGAGGACCGGATGGATGATCAAGAGTCCAGAAGAAGAAGGAATAATCTTATTCTTGCAGGGTTACCAGAGAAGGCCGAGGGTTCGGACTGTGTCTCTTTTGTGCAAGATCTTCTTTTTAAACTGCTGGTCCCTACGCCATATGGGGAGGCCTATAATCTGGAGTGGGTGCACAGGGCACTAAGAAAGATGCCTCCACCAGGAGTGAGATGTAGAGTACTAATTATGAGGCTTCTGAATTACAAAGAGAAATCACATGTGCTTGCTAGGGCTCGACAGAATAAAGCCTTGCAGTGGAATGGTGCTTCCATTTGGTTATTCCAAGATCAGACACCCTCTGTGAGAGAGAAACAAAAAGAATATTTGGACATAAAGAAGAAGCTTTATCTTGCTGGCATCAAATTCCAGATGCAATACCCGGTGACCCTGTTTGTTCATCTTCAATCGGGGGAAAAAAGATATTTGACTGCTTGGGATGCATTTCAATCTATGACTTGAGTACCTGTAAGAGGAAGTAGTGGAATGACTAATCTTTTAAAGTGGGGACTGGAGATAAAAAGACTGCGATGTAGGAGGTTTTGTATTTTCCTTTTTTATGCAAGTTGTCTCCCAAATTTGTTTGTTTGTACTTGTTTAAGGACTTGTAGCTATAAGAGCTACTTCGTAGAGAGGTGCTTTCTTTTATATGCTATCCACAAGAAGTGGGGGAGGTCCATAGCAGAAGTCCGGCAATCAAATGATGGTGGGTATGTCGGGGCTACTAATGTGACCCATTTGTGTTATATGGGGGGGCTTCTCATCGTATTATACTGTGATGCCATTTTGGAGAAGGTGGGTGATATGAATATAGGGGAAGGGGGCCTCCTCCTCGGAGATGGAATCTGATCTGGATGAAGGGGGGCTCAGGGAGCTAGGATACCAACTTGCCAGTAATGAGGGGGACAGCTAATTTTCAAACTCTCTTCTGATGGCGTGCACAGAAGGGGGGTTATTAGAGTCTCCATATGTGGATGAGGGTTTTCCCACCACCTTTTGATAGTATGGCATGAGCGAATCAGGGGGATAATGGGCTCTTTAGGGATCATGTTCCTTTCCTGAACAGCCTGGCCTCCTTAATGGGACAAGTGATTAGGTGCCACTTTGGTTGGTTAACTCCTGATCTTCTGGTGTAAGTTGATGGCTGGGAGACTATTATAGGTAATGTTTTAAGTTAATATAAAAGGGGTTAGAATTTAATTTGGGTGATAACTAGGGGAATAAGATATGTCTATGGTGAATTATATGCACAGGGGAACAGGGTAGCCGGGGTAATTAGTTGTTGTAGGTCTTCAAAGATGGGTGGAGTCCTATGAGTTACATTAGTTGGCTTGATGGGCTGGGGAGTGCATTGCAAATGGCTCATCCATGAATCGTGTTTGTTCAGGAGGGCGATCTTGGGATCGGGAGCTGGGGGGTGGATGGGTTTGGGGAATCTGGAAAGAGAGAGAGTATATTACAGTACAGGAGAGAGAAGCTAACCCAGAGATAGATACAAAAGCTGGACAGGGAATTTTATACATTGGTGAAAGATGTCTTGTATTAAAATCATTTCATGGAATGTAAAGGATCTTAGGGGTAGATGTAAAAGAATTGTAATCTTGAGACATATTGAACAAATGGGGATTCATACTGCTGCACTACAAGAGACTCACCTGTTGTCGGAGGAAGTGACTCTTCTAAAGCGGATGTGGGTGAGTCAGGCATATGGAACCAGTAAAGAAACAGCCTCGAGTGGGGTAGCAGTTTTAATTGGGAAAAATTGCCCATATACTATTGAGCAGGTGTCAACTAGAGAAGACTGTAGGGGAATATACCTTTTGGGTACCATTCTGGGCAAGGGTTTGTCAATTGCCTCTATCTACGGTCCTACTCTGCCTGACTCTCAGTTTTTGGCCTCGCTGGAGACAGATATTGCTATTTTGTCCTCACACCCTCTTATTTAGGTAGGGGACGGGAATCTTTGTCTAAATAATTGGGAGGATAAAATACCACCATCCAGAGGCCATCTATCAGGGGCTCAAGAGGCCATGAACAGATTATTGGAGGTCACTGCGTTAACAGACCCTATACAGACCCATGCAGTCAGAGGTAATAATATGACATTTTATAAGAGTCAATCCAGAATAGATTTTTTTCTGGTAAATAGGAAGGCACTCCGGGAAGTCATGGAGGTGTCCGCCAAATGCTGGATTCTGTCGGATCATTCCCCAATCCAGCTGACCTGGGAACCAGAGAATGTTCCTTCCTGATCCTATAGGTGGAGATTAAATGACTCCCTTTTAGCAAATACTACAATCCAGAGTAAATTAGAGAATGCTTTACTGGACATTATATAGAACCAACTGCCTACATTACAAAATAAGGAATTAGCTTGGCCAACATATAAGGTATTAAATACAGGGATTGCACGGAGCTATGCAGTAAGGCAAAATAGAATGAGAAGAGCTAAGTAATTCTTACTGGGGGCTATGGAATCTTTGGTGCATCAGGAGGGGACCTACTTGGAGACAGACTCTGAACTCCAAAGCTTACAACAGGAGATGGCTGATATTAATTATAGTAAAGCGGAATTTTGGCTCGAAAAGATTCAGGCCAAATCCCTACTGTAGGATGACGTTCCTGGACGTCTGCTGGCAGCTAAAGTTAAGGAGTGGGAAGCTAGTAGAACAATTCTGGTTATAAGGTGGGGGGGTTGTCATTACAGACCCTCAAAAAGTGGCGGATGCATTTGCATCCTATTATAAAGAAATCTACCAACTACAGCAAGTTGGTGGGGAGAAGGAAATTAGGGCATTCTTAGATAGTATTTCTTTACCAGTTCTGGACTCAGACCAGACTAATGAGCTAGCACTTTGACCAGGGAGGAAGAAATAATAGCGGTGATTCATGCTTTACCTTCAGGTAAAGCTCCCGGGCCAGATGGCCTTACTACTAAATTTTACCAGGTGCTTCTTCATACTATACTTCCCCTGTTAAAGGATTTTTTTAACAGTATAATGCAGAACAGCGTGTCCCACCCTCCATTATACCAGGCCTATATCACGTTGGTCCCTAAACCGGATAAACCCAAGGAACTACTTGGTAGCTACAGGCCCATCGCCTTGATGAATCAGGATATTAAGATTCTAACAAGGATTCTAGCTAATAGAATCCTGAACATTGCACCAAAATTATTTAGCCCTGAGCAGGTGGGATTTATGCCAGGAAGGGGGGCACACGATGGTCTTAGAAAACTACACCACATACTTAGCTATGCGCCGAACTCCCAACTACCTTTAGCCTTGATAGCCCTAGATGCCTAGAAGGCCTTTGATAGGGTCTCTCATCCATTCCTGTTTGCCAACATGGAGAGGATGGGTTTTCCAAAGGGCCTTCTCAGAGGTATCAGAAAGTTATATTCAGCCCCTACGGCTAGGGTAATGTGTAATGGGTATATCTCACCAGAGATTTTGCTGGTAAATGGAACCAGGCAGGAATGTCCTCTCTCACCAGTATTGTTTAATATATTTCTGGAACCATTATTAATTGCCATTAACAACGATGCTAGCATTAAGAGGATCTTGATTGCGGGGAGAGAATTAACATTTACAGTCAATGTGGATGATGTACTTCTGCACTTTGCAAATCCTGTGGCAAGTTTCCGCAGAACAGTTGCTCTTATAAGCCAATTCCCCAAAGTGTCAAACTATAAACTAAATCTGACTAAGACACAGATTCTCCCTCTGACTCCTCATGTGTGTAGATCAGACTTTGCACCAATGCAAATACACTGAGCTGTGGATAGGATCAAATATCTGGGTATATGGATTACTGCTTGTATGGAGGCCGGTGCTGCAACAAATATGAATAAGGTGTTGGCTCCAATTAATGGGGATATGCTTAGATGGAATAAACTTCCTTTAAATTTTGCAGCATGATTGGGCTTAGTTAAAATGAATCTGATGCCGAGATTATTGTATCTGATCTATTTAGCCCCATATAATATCCCCAAATTATGGTTAATTAAAATTAGAAGACTAATCTCTGAGTTTTTGTGGAATTCCAAGCCCCCCAGGAGAAAACATAAGGTGTTATGTCTGCTACATGAAATGGGGGATTAAACTGCCCGATCTCCACCTGTATTATGTAGCAGGTTAATTGGGTATCATGAGTCATTAGGGTTTATGTGATGAGGGGGAGTCATATACTCCGATTTGGCTCCAGATGGAGATGCAGTTGTTAAAAGATTTGGGCATATTACCAGAGCCGGTGCTCTTTGCTAATCCGGGAAGATGCCTTGGTAAAGCAACTTGGACTCCAATTGATAAAATGGTAATGGCATGGTGGATGTTTCTTACACCTTCCCAGAGAAAGGAGCAGGCGAGGACCGTAGCTCAGCCGGTATTGGGAAATCCCAATTTTTTGATTGGGGTTAAAGTCATCACTAAATGTTGGGCAGACCAGTTAGAGGGCCTCACATTAAGTGATGACATGAAAGACAGCAGGGTTGTCCTTCCGGCGAGATGTGAATCTATGCACTTTTTTAGAAGAATACAGCTTGTCAAAATGTTGGACAGGACTGGGAAAGACCTAAGGGGTCCACTAACAAATCCATTTACCTGGGAACATTTTTCTGCATGAAACTAATCATCTAACTCTCTGTCAGAAGTGCATAAGGTGTTATTGGACTATCTCAGTCCGAGGTCCCCAGCACAGGTACTATACTGGGATGGTGCAGTGGCCTCTCAACAACTAGCTTTGGATGTTATCTGGAGAGGTATCAAATATATATCTATACCTCAGTACAGAATTATGCAGTATTATATTGTCTCAAATATGTATTTTACCCCTAAGAAATTATGTGATAGACAGCTGAGACAGACAGGCCTATGCTTTAGATGTGGAGCTGAGCCAGGCGACCTCCTACATGTCATGTGGAATTGTTGTAAAATACAGTCAGTCTGGGTAGAAATTAAACAACAAATGGATCTTATGTTAGACTATTCTGAGTTCATACTGCCCAAAGTCTGCATTTTAGGTGATATGTCACAATTATCAGGGTCCACACCTAAATATCACTTATCATTGATGACAGCCATAGTCAAATCTTTCGAATTGAAACATTGGAAAGATGATCAAAGTTATAACTATAAACATTGGGTGAGGGATCTTATATGGGCCTTGGGAAGAATTAGGAGATTTATGTGCTTAGAGGGCAAGAAGGGTTTGTATGATAAAAGATGGTTGACTTTAGAGACCATTTATCTATTACAGGTTGGCAATACTGAGACATAGATCTGTCTGTCGGGTTGTGATTAGTAACAAGACTACTGTGTAGTAGATTTAGATGGTTTAAATGATCACTATGTAGTGCCTAGTGGCAACAATCCATAGGTTTGTGTCTAGCTCTTGTAGTTTTATGGAACTCCTAGTAGGCTCTGGGCTACGCTTTTCGGGGGTGAAAAATAGGTTGGGCTCTCTCTCTCTTTCCAGGTGACACAGTGGGGTTTTCCCTCAAGTAAACCAGGTTAACAAGTTACCAACTTTATGGTATTGCATTTAGCAGCTGGTGAGGACTCTAATTGTAGAGACTTCCCCTTTGGATTCATGTTTTTTTTTCTATGGAATTAATTACCTGAAACTAAGTGTTGGTCAGATTGTGTTGTGTGCAATGGAGGGTCAACCCCATCACTGTGTATTTACATAGTTATATTTGTATATAGGATACACAACCAGTTTTGGGTTTGTGGATCCTGGGTTATTCCAGGAATATGTATGTATGTCTTATTTGAAAAACTGAAACTCAATAAAGAATATCGTGTAAAAAAAAAATTTCAGTGAATGTTCTACTACTGCACCTGAATGTTGTATGCAACACTGTGCAAATATTCCAGCCGGGAGATTGGTACCGAAAGTACTCCCTGCACCTCCAGTACACATTTCCACAGATCTCCTTATCCCTGCATTGTACAAAGCCACCATAGACCAGCAGCAGCATCCCCCTCTGGCTCCTAGTGAACTCCACCTCCATCTTCTGCCACTGGTCCCCCCATGAACCCAGCCACCTTTATCCACCATCACCCACAAGTGCACCCATGTTATGCAGCAGGGCTCCGACCCCCTGCACTCTCTACGGGGGCTACACTCCTGCATCCCTCTATCTCTGACATTACAACACCATCCACACATTGACAGAGGGGGCAGGCTATATCAATGTTTGCTCATATTTAGTAGTCGCTGAAATGACTGCTCCCTCAAATATGTCAGTTGCCGTAAGTGTACAGTCACCCATTCAAGAGTCCCTCAATAGAAGTTGCCCATCTGACTTCACTCAAATTAATGCACTCATTTGATGTGCTACCCTGATTTCATGTTGTAGGGCAGCAAATATCATCATTCGCTGTCTGGGTAATGCCTTCAAATCTAAATTTCTGATATGTCAGACTTATTATGAAGTATGAACTGCAAACTCGTATCTTGCATGCTTAGAGCCTTAGGTGTCAAATTGGAAACAAAAGACCAAGATACTCAGGTTATAAATGTTGACAACTTTGCACTGGGCAGCCTTTTCCAAATGTTTCTGCCACACAAAGGGGCCACAGTAAGAGAGAAACACAAGCATCAGGCATGGCTTCCACAACACTTCTGTTTGGCATTCCCTCCCTCCTTAAGTCTTCACACCTCCAAAAACATTGGATTGCAGGGGAGCCTGTGATCTTGTGACCTGTTATTCAGGGACAGACTAAAAACAAATTGTACCCTTATACACATTTATTTATTCATCAATTAATTAATTAATAACATTTATTTATTGGTGCTGTTGTGAGCATGACACGTATTAAAAAATATAGGTTTCTGTTTAGCTGTTAAACTATCTGTGGTGGGTAAAGTTTCTTAGGGTGATGATTTTTTTTTTATGCAAACTATCAGTCATGCATGGGAGCTACAGGTAACTGCCACTATTCAGGGATGGGGCAGTGAATAAAGATAGATTATAGCACATTTACTAGTGCTGTACTGTTTCATCTTGCTAATTGTACCTGCTCTACTGGCAAAGAACTTCTACTTTTGCACCTCCCCAGTGCATCTAGAAAAGAGCTTAGGAAGAAAGCAGCAACATTGAATTCCCTGATATGTATGTGTGTGTGTGTGTGTGTGTGCGCTTATTGACTCACACAAGCCAAAGCTGACTGTAAGAATATTGCAGTTATTTATTTTACATTTTTCAGCCATGAAAAAACACACATTAAGCTGGAGGTAAGCTACTTGCCCATAGTCACACAGAGTTAAGTAGTGGCTGTAGGATTCCAACCCAGTTTGGTAGGTTTGTAGCTCAGTGCTCTTAACAACTAGTCTATACTGTCTTCCATTTTTCTTTTGTTTTGTTTTTTTGTTCTTCTTTTGGCACTGAGGTAAGATGAACATCCAGCATAATCTGAAAACCCATGAAAAGTTATCTTAGAGGCATTGGCCTCCAAAGAGATTGATGATAAGGTATGTGCCATATTGATACTACAATGATGCCATTTTTAGAACTGGTTAGACACAACTTGGTCATCAGTGACATCATATGGTTATGAAAATTGTATCAATATAGTATAGATATGGGATATCTCTGGACTACTGGCAGTTTCAGTGGAGCACAATCCATCATTTAAAACATCTTTGCATGGAGCTCCAAACTGTGTGCTCAGAGGAGGGTTACCAAAATGGTGTGGAGGTTGCACAAGAAACCTTATGAGAAGAGGCTGTGGGAGTTCAACATGTACTCTGTGGAGGAAAGGAGTATGAGAGAGGACATGATTGAGATTTATAAGTACCACAAGGGGAAGAACAAGGTGCAGGAGGGGAGTCTCTTTCAGAGGAGGAGGAATACCAGAACACGGTTGCATACTATGATGCTTGGAGGAGGAGTTCAAGATGGATGTGAGGAAACAGTTTTTCACTTCTTCAAAGAAAGGGTGCTGCACCCCTGGAACAGCATGCTTCAAAATGTGGCGGGGTTGAAGACAGTGGGAGTTTCAAGCATGAGTGGGATAGGCACATGGGCATAATAAGTATAGGAAAGGGAGGAGGAAGGGCACCTGTGACCAAGTAGGGTCCAGGATGTAGTAATAGGCAAGGAAATATGGCGGACTTTATGGACCTACCAGTCCTTTCCTACCAACAGTTCTATGTGTTTATCTTTCCCCTGTCTGTCTGACTTTGTAGTTTTTTTTAAGGACTTCCCTTATTCCATCAGTGTCTCTCTCACCATATTTGTACACCAGAATGATCTCTTTCTCCTCTATTGTTACCTGTTCTACCATAGCACAGAGGTTCGTAGATTCCAGAACTCCCTGTTTATTTAGACCCCATTTGCAGTCTATCCATAGAGCATCCCCCATCCCCACTAATCTTTTCTATGAGAAGCTCCCACATCGTGGTAAAATTATCTCTCTTGTTATACAATATTTTTGATAGGCATTCCTTGCTTTCTTCTCCATTCATATTAAGCCAACAATGTTTTTAAGTCACAAAAATTCCCAATTTTTCTCCTTCTGCCAGTAGCCTTATTATTAAATGTATACTTCTTAATGGTATACCCCACTCCTGATAGCAACACCAACACAGCAACCTACTTTGCTGTCGACAAAATCGACAGTTCATGACAAGTCACTTTGTTGATGTGCCTGTGACAGGGGCACACTACATCCCAGTTCTGCACCCCTTCCCTGAATCAACTCCTACTCAGAGTTGATTATAATTAGTACAGGGGGTGCAGGGCAGAGGGTCCCACAGGGAGGGTTCGGGGGCAAAGCCTGGGAGACAATCAGTATTTATGTCAACTGCAACTTGTGGTCAAGATAAATCTCATCGCTGTGATGCCAGGTGATGAAATTGTTGTTGAACTGACATCATAGAGCCCTTCTTAACTGGGTGAAAATCAAGGAAATCTTTCACTTTTACCTGAATTTAATGAAATCTTACTAAAAAGCACCAATTGATCTTTCACTTTAAAAAAAAAGAAAATTGCTAGCTCTAACAGTTCAATTATTAACCCCTCCTAAAGAAATCATCCTTCAAAAGGTAAAGAGTTTAAACCATTAGGATTAGGAACTTCATTTTTTTAATGAAAGTTTAAAGTCAGCATTACTTGCCTAAGCTACAGTATGTCAATACACATTGTCTTGATAGGTTCCTTCATCCCCTAACCTAGACAAACACACACCACACAAGTTTTGGAGGAAATGACCAAAGCCATATATTTGTTTAAATCAACAACATAATGCATACATGTCTGAGATCATGTGCATCTTGGCACTCTCACTCTCACAAATTCAACCTCAGAACCTCTGCACCTCTGTCTGTGAAGGGCCAAATTCCTTTGCAGACATAGAGAGGGATGTACCTCTCTGAGGCCTCACAAACTGTAAAACTACCTGGGACCTCTACCTGTACCCATCAGTAAGCCCTAGGTTCCTGACCATTGTGGTTGCCCCTATCTAAAATGAGTGGGTATTGAATATTTGCCTTAACTGAATGGTTGTGACCAGGATACCATCTGCATGCCACAGGAATGTCAATCCACTCTGCAGGTGGAGGTCAATGATTTCCAACACAGTGGCTCTCATGTCCCACTTTGACACCCCCTGTGGCTTGCAACATGCTCCAGTAGCTCAAGCTCACCTGGTTGCTCTTGATACTCTGAAGATCACCACCTCCCAGAGCAAGGATATAACCAGATGTGGATCTCGGTCTGCTGCTATAGCCAGTTCCCTGAACTTCTGTCACTTTGAATGAGATAAAGCATCAGCAATACCATTCTCAACACCAGGTACATGAACAGCTTTGAAACAAAAATTATGCAGCATACCCCCGAGGATAGAAATTCTTACTAGGTCACCAAGTAGGCCCTTGGCCCTCCAGATGCTCATTAATGGTACTGACCACACCAGTCTGGTCCAAGTGAAAGATAACCTTTCTTTCTTTTAACTGGTGCCCTCAAACCATAAGTGTGACCACTACCAGGAAAAACTCAAGCAGTAAGACCTTTTTTGTGAGCCCTGCTTCCTCCCAGCTTTATGCCAGCCTGAGATGCACCACACACCCCTGAAGTATGCCCAGAAGCCTCTGGATGTGTCTGTGAACAATTCCAGTTCCTCGCTTTCCACTGTCACAGGTCACATCAAGACTCCACTGAAGCACATTAGGAAGGTGTGTCAGACCACACGGTCTTCCCTCAAGCCTTCTGTTACACGTATACACATATCTGCTGGTGGGGCTTCCAGGTCCTGTCTTCAACTTCACCATGTAGTGCAGGTATATTCTACCTATTGGAATAATCCCGAAGGTAAATTTCAGGTGTCCCACAAGCTGTTTTCATTTCCTTTAGGGTAATCTTGGCCGACTTCACCTGACCTAGAGGATTCCTGAGAGCCTCTGTTGATCTCAATGCCAAGGAAAGACATTATGGGGTTAGTGGCTTTCACTTTGCTAGGGGTCAGTGGGACCCCACACCTGTGACAGAGCTGCACGTAGGTCTCCAACCTGCATCTGCAGTCTGGGGAATTGGCTGGGCCTATGAACAATAAATCATCCAGGCAGTGGACAATCGAGTATAGAGATGGTGGTGAGCACTGGGGTGGTGGTGCCGCTCTAGTAGGTAATGTAAAGTTCAAAAGATACAGAGAGCACTCACCCCTGCAGACAAACTGGAAAAAAAAGCGATCTTACTCCTTAGTGTTTGAGAATTGCTTTATTTCTCATAGGCATGGTATAGGCATGGTGCAGCACAGCTCAAGCAGGTGATGGCAGTGAAAACACACTGCCATCTTATGTTTTGCCCAACATTTTTGGCTTCTTCAGAGACTAGTGACTCTAAATTACATACAGGTTTAAATAACAAATCCACCAGTGACACTACTGTTTTTCAACCAGTCGACATCCAGTATTATTGTGACCTCCACCAATCACAGTGCTTAAAAATAAATTCACATGTTGGTAATGATTCCTTTAACTAAGACTTTCTTGCTCCTTTTCAGCACTTTAAATTAACAGGGCTCCAAAACTTCTTTACACTAGCTTCTCAACAGTTAATTCCAACTCATCTTTAAATCCAGAGACCTGCATTGAAAAGCATCACATTAAGTATAAAATAAGATGTGGTGCATCTCTTTTAACCTATTCAAGATTTATTTCAATAAATTTTATCCAGCACCCCACCCTGCAAGATACTGCTTGTGGGTCTGTATATGATCCCCATGTGGGGGGGGGGACTGGGGTGAATTATTTTAATTTCTTAGGGAAAGGTTTCAGCTCAAATTTATCATTCAAAACAGGACATTTTACAGGTCCTAATCTGTAGATCCATCTTTGTTCTTTTTCATTTATGATGGATTCTATATTACCTTCTCTCACATTTCTAGGTACCATTTCTAAACCTACAATGTTAACCTTGTGGTTTGTTTTTTGTTATTTGACTGCTTGATGTATAGTGCCATCACATATTCACAATTCTGTTTTTAATGGCTAAAATGTGTTCCTTTAGTATAAATTGTAACCTCATTTTGGTCCTGCCAGCATACAATTTACCACAGGTGCAGGTTAACATATAAATGACTGCATCGCCGTTGCAGTTTATATTACCCCTCCCTTTCTCTTGTTTACCAGTTTTTGGGTTATGGAAAGTTTCTGCTCTCTCCATAATGTGGCAAGTATTGCAGAAACCACAGGGTTTGAATCCCCATCTGGGTCTCAGGGTGTTCCGTCTTGGTTTCAGCTGGTAACTTTGTACCAGTTTGTCTCAGAGGTTCTCTCTCCTCCTACTTGAGATTCTGAGAGGTCTTTTTGAACATTTGTGCCAAGGGTGCAAGTCCCTTTAGTATGGGTAAGTTGCTTCTAACTATGTCATCTAGTTCTTTAGTACCGCCCCCATATGTAGTTGCAAAAGTCATCGACAGTCAAGAGGATTATCATAGCCCCCCCCCCACCCGGACATAACTGAAATCAGTGAGGACTCAATAACTAGCACAATATCTAAATGTAAAACTACCATTGTTACAATCAGGGAGAGAACAGAAGGTACATCACTAAGGCAGCACAGGGCAAAGACCAATAAATAAGGAACATTAAGGGGGTACACAGAGTGGAAGGTCATGTGCACAAATGCCCGCAGCCTGGGAAACAAAATCCCAGACCTAAAGGCACTGATGGCAGACACACACCTGGACATTGTGGCTATTATGGAGACATGGTACACAAGGAACCATGACTGGGATGCAGCCATACCAGGGTATAAACTTTTTAGAAAGGATATGGAGGGGAAAAGGGGAGGCGGGGGTTACTATGTATGTAAAGGAAGGGATTAAAGCTACGGATGCTCAGGAATACAGGGAAGAGGCAGAGGCATTGTGGGTCACTCTGGAATCAGGGAACAAAACAACCATCCATGCTGGAGTAGTCTACAGGCTTCCCGCCCAGGGGGAGGATATAGATCTAGTATTAGTGGAAGCCATCCATAATATGGGAGCCAAAAGGGAAGTACTACTAATGGGTGACTTCAACATGGCCAGATGCAGATTGGAATACTCAGACTCCAAGTACATCAAGGAGCAGGGACCTCATGTCTGCCATGTATAGGGCAAACCTAAGGCAGCTGATGGTTGAGCCCACCAGGGAGGGGGCTATACTAGACTTACTGCTGACAAATGGAACAGAATCATGGAAGTTGAGGTGGGCAGTTCCTTTCATACCATCATACCAGTGACCACAGAACTGTGTGGTTTAGAGTCAACACGTTGGCAGAAGAAAGCCATTCAAAGATTAAGATCCTAGATTTCCAGAAGGCCAATTTCATGAAGATGAGGAAACAGCTCAAAATTGCCCTGGCAGCAGAAGATATGGGGAAGGGGTAGAAGAACAGTGGCTTAGGATCAAGAGACCCATAGCAGGAGTGACAAGTCAATGTGTCAAATTGCTTAGCAAAAGCAAAAGAAAGAAGCACCCACTGTGGTTCTCTAAATCAGTAGCCGTGAAAGTTCAAGAAAAAAGTAAGGCATTCAGGAAATACAAAGAGACACAGAAAGAAAAAGACAAACTGAAATATCTGTAGAAGCTGAGAAAAGCTGGGGAAGCTGTCAGAGGGGCTAAGACAAGAATGGAGGAAGGAATAGCACAGGCCATTAAGAAGGGGGACAAGACCTTATTCTGTTATTTTAGCAAGAGGAAGAAGACCAGAAATGGTATTGTTAGGCTAAAGAAGGGAGAGGGTGGGTGGGTGAAGGATGACTATGAAAAAGCTGAGATACTGAACAAATATTTCTTCTCAGTATTTACCAAGGAAGAGGTAGGGAAGGGGCTAAGACTCACAAGGAAAGATGTATGGGGGACAGGTGGACACCAGCCCATTTATGGTGGAGGAACTAGGAAGAGTAAAAACAAACAAGGCAATGCTGGTCAGACAGGATTCACCCTAGAGTGTTGAGGGAACACAGGGAAGTCCTAGCAGGTTCACTGACAACCCTCTTCAACCAATCACTATAAACAGGGGAGGTACCTGGGAACTGGAGGAGGGGAGAGGTGGCCCCCCTGCACAAGACAGGAAGTAAGGAGGAGGCAGGCAATTACAGACTTGTAAGACTGATCTCAGTGGCAGGGAAACTGATGGCGTCCCTGCTTAAGGAGAGAGTAGTGAAGTTCCTGGAGTCAAATGGTGCAAAAGACCCAAGGCATCATGGATTCACTGATGGTAGGTCCTGTTAGACTAATCTAATCAATTTCTTTGACTGGGTGACCAGGGTGGTGGATCAGGAAGGGGCGGTGAATGTGGCCTACCTGGATTCCAGTAAGGCTTTCAACACCGTTCTTCATAGAAGGTTGCTTAACAAATTGGGGAATCTGGGTGTGGGCTCTAAAGTGGTAAAATGGGTTGGTAACTGGCTAAAAGGCAGGACCCAGAGGGTGATAGTAAATGGCATAAAATCAGAAGAGGGGGAAGTGACCAGTGGGGTTCCACAGGGATCAGTGCTGGGTCCAGTTCTATTCAATGTCTTCATAAGCGACATTAGAGAGGGACTGGAGGGGAAAGTATTCTTGTTCACAGATGACACCAAGATTTGTAACAGAGTCGATACACAGGAGGGGCTAGATAAAATGAAAAATGACTTAAGACTACTTGAGGAATGGTCAGGGGTTTGGCAGTTGGGTTTCAATGCTACGAAATGCAAGATAATGCACCTGGGACACAGAAACCCAAGAGAGGAATACAGGATGGGGGGGGGCAGGTTCTAGCCACCACAAGTCATGAAAGAGATCGGGGGGTTATCATATCCGATGACCTGAAGTCAGCCAAACAATGCAAAAAAGCAGTGGGGAAGGCAAACAGAATGCTGGGGTGCATTGGAAGGGGCATAACCAGTAGGAGGAGTGAAGTGGTGATGCCACTGTATAGATCACCGGTGAGGCCTCATCTGGAATACAGTGTCCAGTTCTGGAGACCACATCTCAGGAAGGACATAGGCAGAATTGAAGGAGTCCAGAGAAAAGCAACAAAAATGATACATGGACTGCACCACTAGCCTTATGAGAAAAGACTCAAGGAACTAAACAGCTATTCACCGGAGGAGAGAAGGGGAGAGAGAGGATATGATAGAGGCTTTCAGATACCTTAGAGGAATAAACAGGGTACAGGAAGGGTGCTTATTTCAGAGACGAAAGTGCACAAGGACAAGGGGGCACAACATGAGGCTGGAGGGATAGAGGCTTAGGGGGAACGCTAGGAAGTATTTTTTTTTACAGAGAGGGTGGTGGATCCATGGAATAGCCTACCAATTGAGGTGGTGGAAGCAAAAACACTACAGAGATTCAAGAGTACATGGGATAAGCATAAAGGCACCCTGCTGTACAGTGGAGCAGGGGAAGGTCAGTCCAGATAAGAATAGAGATTACCAGATCAAGTAGGGGAAACTGGCAGACTAGGTGGCCTATATGGTCCTTATGTTCTGACAGATTCTGTTTCTATGTTTCTATAGCCTGTTCTGCTGCCTGATTCTTTTAAAGTTAACATTGAGTAAGGTGTTTCTGGGCATTGCATCTACAATACCTCTATCCTGGCTCTCTCACTATCTGGCTCTATGTTGGCAGGACCAAAAGGAGGTTAAGACTTATACTAAACAAACACATTCTAGCCATTAAAAACCAGAACTGTGAGTATGCAATGGCACTGCACATCAAGCAGCAAAATGACAAAACAAAGCGCAAAGTTAAAGTCATAGGTTTAGAAATGGTACCTAGAAATGTGAAAGAAGGTGACATAGAATTATGGGTGGGTGAAAGTTGAGAATTCTGCTTTCATGGAATTTCCATGAAAATTCTGAAATTTTGCAGAATTTTCCGAATTTCCACCATTGGCGAGATAAGAATCTTCCAAATGTGTTTGGTGGATTTTTGCTGTTTTCCGTGGAATATTTTGGCTGAACTGCAGAAAAATACACATGAACTGTAGAATAACAGTTCTGAGGAATTTTTTCTCACAGTTTGATGAATTATTCCGCAGTTCACGTAATTATTCCGCAGTTGAGTAACTAGTTCGGTGGATTTTTTTCTTCGCAGTTTAATAGAAGAATAGGCAATTTATACATTTATTGCACCATTCTAAGTCAGAATTTCTGCCAAAGTTGCTAATTTAATTTCTGCACTTTGGCAGAAGTGAAAATCTGACTTTCACAGAAATTCCTCCAGCGTAAGTTTTTTTTTCCCGCATATCTCTACATAGAATCCATCCTAAATGAAAAAGAACAGAGATGGCTCTACAGATTAGGAGCCGTAAAAAAATCCTGGTTTGAATTATAAATTTGATCTGAAACCTTCCCTTAGAAGAGAAAATAATGCTCTCCAGCCCCACCCTCCCCACGGGGATCCTATACTGACTCACAAGCAGTATCTGACATGGTGGGATATTGTATAAAATGTATTTAAATACTCTTGAATCAGTTAAAATAGATGCACCACACCAGATTTTATACTTAATGTGATGCTTTTTCAATGCAGGTCTCTGGATCTAAGGATGAGTTGGAATTAACTGTTGAGAAGCTAATGTAAAGAAGTTCTGGAGCTCTGTTAATTTAAAGTGCTGGAAAGGAGCAAGAAAGGCTTAATTAAAGGAATCATCACCAATTGTTTAATTTATTTTCAAGCACTGTGATTTTTTTATTTATGTTTTATTTATTTAAATATTTGGCAACCTGGAAAGCACGCTGTACCAATGCTCAATTCCAGGTGTGACTCGGGGGCAGGGGAGAGAGGAATACGATATTACCAAGTACAATAAGCACACATTACAGCATGGTTAAAAAACACAACAGGTAGGTATAGCAGTACAAATGCAGTTACATAGCAATCATAAAGAGCAAAATACAGGGTACATTATAAGAGACAAGAGAGTGGAGGTTTACAAAGTATGTATGCAAACATCAAGGTCTTGTTAGGTAAGTGCTTATAGAGGCAGCATTCAGGAAGTGAGTAGAGGGGAGCATGAGTGGTTCAATTATGACGGCGATGTGGGTGGGTGGGAGGAGATGAAATTGTTGCTTGCAGGCAAGATGAGAGGAGGAGTTCCTGGTGATGGGGGAGAGATTGTTCCATAAACTGGTGAGCTAGTAGGAGAAAGTGGCTTAGCCGGCTGAGGAAGCTGGGTGATGCAGGGTAAAGTACCTACCACTCCTGTGCCTCAGCTCATAGAGGGAGTGAGATTCTGGGGAGAGACTATCCATGAGGTAGGAGGGAAGCACACTGAACCAAAATTTAGATATGAGAGAGAGTTTGGCAGTTGAAATTCAATGCAAAGAAGTGCAAGATAATGCATATGGGGCACAAAAACCCTGGCACAATATATCAGTTGGGGGGTGAGGATATAGCATGCACCAAGCAGGAAAGGGATCTTGGGGTTGTCATCTCTGGATGACCTCAAGGTAGGGAAACAGTGTGACAAGGCATCAGGTAAAGCAAATAGGATGCTGGATGTATAGGCAGGGGCATCACCAGCAGGAAAAAGGAGGTCATAATTCTGCCATACAAGACACTAGTGAGGCCCCACCTGGAGTACAGTGTACAGTTCTGGAGACCATACCCACGTAAGGACATAGACAGGGTAGAGAAGGTTCAGAGGAGGGCAACAAAGATGGTGCATGGATTGCATCACAAGTCCTATGAAGACAGGTTGAAGGAACTGAACATGTACTCCTGGAGGAGAGAAGGGAGAGAGGATATGATAGAGACATACAAGTATCTTACAGGGAGAAACAGGGTGCAGGAAAACACTATTTTTAAGCGAAAAAGATGTTCCAGGACTAGAGGGCATGGGATGAAGTTGGAGGGAGGACGATTCAGAGGAAACATGAGAAAGAATTTCTTCACAGAACGGGTGGTGGACAAGTGGAACACCCTGCCAGAGGAAGTGGTGGGGGCTGAAACAATCACGGGATTTAAGAATGCATGGGATAGACATAAAGGAATTATAGAGGTCAGGGGTAAGGGGAAACAGACTTCTAGGAAAACAAACTGAACTTACAAGCTCAAATGGGCAGACTGGGTGGGCCATAGGCCCTTATCTGCCGACACTGTCTATGTATCTATGTATGTATCTATGAGAGAGAGAGTGTATGTAACTGTTGTGTGACAGCAGGGTGAGGTCAAGGAGGGAATAAAGATCACAGTGGTATGTTCGCAGGGGTGAGTTTGTCGTGAACTGACAGAAACAATTCAGGAAGGTTTCTAGCCTGGACATGGTGGTTACAGAGGCAGAGCTATAGACCATATCTGCATAGTCAAAAATGGGGAGGATCAATTTAGATAGGATTTCCCACCTGGCTGGTAGAGGGAGAGAGTCTCTATGCTGGTACAGCATCCCAAGTTTGGAGTGTAGTTTAGATACAGTGGCATCGATGTGCATAGAGAAGGATAAATGAGGGTCCAGCCAAACATCCAGATATTTGTACTTTGTGACCTGGTCTAGAGGGGAACCATCCTGTGATATGATATGGGTGGGGGGGATGATCTGCTTAGTTTTTGCGCCGTGCCAAAAACAATAGAAACTGTTTTGGAGGTGTTTACTTCCAGTTGGTTTTGTTTGAACCAGTACTGGATGTTGTTTAAATTGTTTTAGAGGGTAGCTTGAGCTTCATGCATTGTAGGGCCAGAGGTAAAGAGGATAGTGTCATCAGCATACATGTGTATGCAGGATTTGGAGAAGGAGGAGGGAAGGTCGTGAAGAGGGTGAAAAGGATGGGATCAAAGACTGAGCCTTATGGGACACCCACCAAGATAGGTGGGGAAGGGAAGCTATGTCAGTGATTTTGACAGGTTGTTGCCTGTTGAAGAGATAGGACTTAAACCATTGAACGGTGATGGGGCTAGCCCAGATGCTTCTAGTTTCTGTAGGAGGAGGGGGTGGGATACAGAGTCAAAGGCCTTAGCCAGGTTGAAAAACACAGAGGGAGTTAGGAGGCCCTGATTGGAGGCTGTGAGGATGTGATTTGTGTCTCGCAGGAGGGAGAAATTAGTGGAATGCTCTTTGGTGCCTGATTGGTGGGGGAGAGAGGAGATTGTTTGTTGGTTGTAAGGTATTCTGATAGTCTGGTGTGAGCCAGGGATTTCTGAAGCTTGGCTAGAGCTGGGAGGAGGAAGATAGGCCTGTAGTTACCAGGCAGGGAGGGGTCACTGCCTTTGCAGAGAGGGATAACACAGGATGATTTTCAGGCCTGTGGGACTGGGCCTGAGGAAAAAGAAAGATTTAGTATGTGGATGAGAAGTTTGGTGATTGCAGGAGCTGAGATCCACAGGAGGTTTGGATGGATCCCACCAGGGCTAGATTTAGTGGCATTTAGTGAGCAGAGAACTTTTAGGACCCCTTGCTCAGAGATGGCGAGGAACTGGAATTTGTTGTTGTAGAGGGAATTGGGGCAAAGATGGGGGGGTTCAGGAACTAAGGCACAGGATGTGAAGAATTTGTTGAGTGTGTCTGCAGTGCTGATAGGGTCACTATTAGGCTGGTTGTGTTTTGTGAAAGCAGGAGTACTAGGTTGGGCTGGTGGGTTGAGAAAGGAGTGTATAACTTTCCAGAATTTGGTGGGTTCAGAGTTCGAGAGTTGCAACTTCAAGTAGTCTGCTTTGGCTAACCTTATGGCCTTAGTGCAGGCATTGTGGAGTGTATTATAGGCTTTCCTGTTTTGGGGGGTGGAGTGGGATTTGAAGATATACCAGGCTTTGTCTCTTGCCTTGCAGTGGGTTAGAATGGGTGTCAATATCCATTGGTGGTGAAGCTTCATAACTGGACTTTTTCAGGGGGGCATGGGAGTCCCATATTCTAGTGAATACATGCAGGAAGCTGTAGAGGGCAGTGTCAACATCAGGGGCCAAGTATACCTGTTGCCAATCAGCATGTCTATGGCTGGTAAGCAGAGATGCAGTGTCCAGTACATTTTGAATGTGTGAATTTAAGTATTTGGGGGCAGATTTGGGCATGTGAGTTTTCCTGATGCAGTATTTTATGCAGTGATCACTTAGTGGATTGGCAAGGGTGAATGAAGAAGTTACTTTGTATGGGTGGGAAGTGAGAATCCAATCTAAAAGAGAGTGGTTTGGGGAGTGAGGGTTATAGTGGGTGGGTTCACTTAGTAGCTGGGTAAAATTAAGGGACTCTATTTTGAAGATGTGGGCCTTGGAGGAAAGGGCTAACCAGTCCAAGTTGAAGTTGCCTCAGAGAACCAGTTCCCCTTTTGAGACTAAGTCAGGCAAGGAAGCTATGGCAGACATGAGTGAGTCACGTTCTAGGCAGGGAAAGGCATATAGCACCCCTATGTATAGCGGAAGTGAGGTTGGTAGGGTGAGTTGAGCCAGGAGAATTTTGTGGGAGCTAGGGCATGCTTCCTTAAAAGTGACAGAGCATGAGAGGGTCTGTTTGGTGTAAATGGCTACTCCTCTGCCTCTCTTGCCATGGTCCTGTCTGAGCATGGACCAATTTGGGAGGCTGATGGAGGAATCGGGGTCCTTGGCTAAGAGCTAGGTTTCTGTCAGGCAGAGACTATCTGGAGAATGCTCAGTCATCCAGCAAGTTAGCTGGTCAAGTTTTGGCAGGAGACCTCTGACATTAAAATGGGAGATAGAGAGACTTTTGTGAGAGTTTAGAGGCAGGGGACCAGCAAGAGGGCCTGTATTCGGTTTGATGAACCTTGAGAGGAGCAGGATGAGAAGAAGGAAAGAGTAAGTAGCTGCAAGCTTAAGTTTCCTAGTGTAGAGGATGGCTTTGGGATGAGGGTCTGGCAGCCCTAACATGGGCTGGAAAGGATAGCATCGGGTGGTAGGATGCTGTTACAGACATGGGGGAGAGGAGTGGCACTGCGAGAGACTGGGGTCATGGTTGAGTAATGGTAGTGCTTCTTAGGGTGACAGGAGGAACAGGAGGGGATAGGGCGATGCATTTAGGGTTAGGGGCTGGGAGAGCTGATGTGAGGGGATAGGAATACAAAAAAATGTATAGGATAGGATTGTACAAAGCCATAATGCATGTAGTTTAGCAAGGGACTCTGGGCAAGCTAGGCAGCTACCAAATACCAATGAGGAAGCGAGGTAGGTGGAAGGCACAGGCTCATGTAGGAGGAATTGACTTGAAAAATCCTTAGAGAAAGGGCAAAGATCTGGTGTAGGTTTGGACAAACTGGTACAGAGGGGTTGGAAATAGGAGGGAGAGAGAGAGAGAGAGAGAGTAGGACTGTGCAAGGAAGGCAGCGACAGCTAGAGTGACAGAGTGAATGTTGATTGGTTCAAAAACAGTAATATCACTGATGTATTTGTTATTTAAACCGGTATGTAATTTAGACCCACTAATCTCTGAAGAAGCCCAAAGTGTTGGGCAAAATGTAAGACGGCAGTGTGTTTTCACTGCAATCACCTGCTTGAGTTATGCTGCATCATGCCTACGGAGGAATAAAGTAATTCTGAAACACTAAGGTGTAAGATCACTTTTTGTTAGTGTGTGTCTGCAGGGGTAAGTGCTCTCTGTATCCTTTGAACCCCCCAGAACAATCCTCTGTCTTCCTCACTTCTTGTCTGCTGTCCAGAGTGAGAATATGCTGAAACACTGAAGCACTACACAGTCAATTTAGCACCACATGGGCACACAGTTGTTCACACAGTACTGCCCTTCAGACTTCATCCCTAGCAAATCCCGGTTGTCTGGGTGGACAAGGAGCAGTCTGAAAGCTTACTTAATATCCACTTGGGCCATAAGAGCCCCTGGGTCTATTGCACATGTCGACAAAACTGCCTGGTGAAATTATGCATACTGTATGGCAGTACAATGCAGGTTGATATGGTTATTCACCATGCCGCCTTCAGGATACAACAAGTGGTTGATCATGTGGTACTTGCCCTGCATGATCTTAGTTACCAGACCAATGGAGGAACCCAAAGACCACGAACTGGTGGGGAGAAAGAGGGCCTGCTGATTCTGCCTAGACTTTGCTCCTTCTTATGTTTATTCTGGAACATCTGAGGTTTATCACTGGCTGATTTCAGGATCACTGCTTGATATCTGTTCTGGTGTCCCTCATATGTGATCGTAAAGTCAATTGTAAAGCCGCCTGCTAGCAGGGTAGCTGCCCCATGGTTCAGGTACTGCTCCAGCTAGGGTCTAAGCCAATCAACCCTTATCAGAGTGGTAAGGCTTGCCATGATACAGCTTGCCTTGCTTCTTCCGAAAAAGCTGGTGCCACCTTCATTAGCCTGCTAGGTTTGAACTGAGTGAAAAGATGCAAACACTCAAGGCAGCATCTGCATGACATCTTGTTGCAGAACCCCTTGTTGAGCCTAATGCACACCTGTGTCTAGGACCCTCCAATCTCTACTCTGTGAGACGGAGACACTCTGATGGGCAACCCACTATCAGTGTGAAGGACTCAGCCCCCCTACATAACCCTTAAGCAACAAAGGCATGTTCAAAATGCCCCAGTTCTTGGATGTGTCATATTGCATGAGGAGGTGGTATTCGCTGTTATAACTAAGACAACTAGAACCCCCTTTGTGCCTGTTGGTGCACATGATTCTGTTCAAATAATTGAAGAGGCAAACACTTTTTGTGGAGCCACCTGACAAACTGTGTAGGTGAACGCTATGTACCCTGCCAAACAATTGTTAAGTGCTCTGTTCACCCTGACCTTCTTATGGTCTGGTTCCTCAACTTTCTTGTCCTTATTCTTCTCTGGCTCCTTGGGCCAGTTCAGCAATGAGATCTTGTTCACGTACTCCCACACACAGATCTGATGTCTGGTCTTCTTCTGCAGATGTGCCCTCATTGGCTTGGCTACACTGACACAGTGCCCTGGGGCAGGTGCCATCATCATATGCACAGAACAGCTGGCACCCATCCTTGGTACAGTGTGGCATGAGGCCACCTCTTGCTGCTGGACCTGAACTGCCACAGCAAGAGCCATTACTGCTTTCAGCAGTCTGTTCAGCTTTGGTCAAAGTAGGGGGCACCATGCGAGTCAGGCAGCTTGGGGTTGTTACAGCTGTACAGGCTTGCCTAGTGTGGGGATCACAAGGGAGGGTTGTGAATCCCCTATGATGACCAAATTGAGCTTATGCTCCTTGGGAGTAGAATTATGTTTTGCCCTTGTGTTGGGAGAGGGTCTGTCAGGGAAAAGGTCTGCTGGAGCCCCACCACCAAAATTTCTCAAAACCATCTGCCTGAACTCCTCCTCAGACGGCACATTATCCTGTTTGTCTTACCTTTTCCTTTGGGTTTCTTGTCTATTTTGCTTGGGGAGCTGCTGGCTCATTCATTGGCTACTTCCACTTTCATAGCTGGGTTCTCTTTTTGTGCTGGTATCAGGCAAGCTTCGAACCCTTCCTGGCCTTTCTCCATGTACATCACTGTCAGCTGGTCCTCCAGTGCATTGGTCACTGCCACCTTGTTGGATGAGGCCTTTTTAGTGGACATTGTCTACTAAAAAGAAGAAACAAGAACATGCTACCACCCCCCTCCCAAGAAAAGAAAACATATATGTATCAAAAATTCTTATGCTACCCTGCCAATACAAACCCAGTCTCATGGAGGAGGCCTTGCCACAGTAGCCTGGCTTTGAACCAACAATCCCCCTAAATATTTTTTTTATAGCTAGTTCTTTGTTTCAATTTTTAAATACACACACACACACACACACACACACACACACACACACAACACACTCTTGTATATTGTGTGAGTTTATTCAAACTGCTCCCTACAGTATACTGGTGTGCCACCATCTCTGCCTGCAGATCCTGTGTTTCCTATCTCATGCTGGCTAACCTCCAGGTGGTGCCCTTGGTCCACAACCCAGCTAAAGTAGTGGCTATGCACAAAGTCAGCTGCCTCCCCAATAAGAACCCTCATTTTATTTATGTATTTATTATATTTTTTTTTATATTGTGAAGCAAGCTTTCGAGGATGTGAGCCAAAGTGGGGAGCTACAAGCCACTCTGTAGTGCAGTGCAACTGATCCATGTGGTCAGGCATCTCTCAGTGAGCTTCCCACCTGCATTTGGTCAGAGGTTCTAACATGAATCAGTCCAGCATCAAGATTCTCAGATTTGGTCACATTAGGTATTGACAACAATACACAATGTTTACCCTAGTGACCTCAGGTGCACTCCTGCCCCACACTCAGCCAGCTGGTGGCTTTAGCACAAACAGGCTCAGTGCCTGCTTTTTTAATCCACTTATGTTGTATGTGGTGCACAACTGAGGCCACTCAGGGAACTGGTACCAAGACCATTGTAACACAGATTAGTTTAAGCAAATCTCCCAAAAAAACAGCAGAAATACTATCACCAGCTTACAGACCAAATAATGCAAAAGAGCGGGAACAGGGAAACTTCCTCATAATCAGTGAGGGCTGTTTTTTGAATAAAACAAGAAACAACCCTGATTTAACACAGAAATGATTTTGAATTTATTTAGTGAAAATCTTACCCCACTCCACCTCTAGGCAGATCTTATATGGGGCACTGTGTAAGGTAGTGTTTCTGCTGGGATAAAGAAGCTAGTTAGTGACTCTTTTACATATAGTTTCTTCCTTCACACTGAGGCCACATGGTTCAGTGCTAGCAGAATGCTCATCAGCAAGGCCCACATGGCAGTGAATGCCATATGGTTCTTTAGTGCCATGTTTTGTTTTTTTCTAAGTTTCAATTACAAAACCGGGGTATACCAAAAGCAGGTCCATGTACTGGAACCATTGTACAGCCTGGCTGTGCAGAGGGGGCGTGGGGTCACCAGATGCCAGCCCATGTGGCATGGCACAATATTCCTGGCTTTTTTACTGCCATAGTGGCCACTTTAGACCCCTCCAGTCATTGTCTTGCTAGTGAGGGAGGCCTGCTCCAAAAATCACTGTAATTTCTTTTATATATCTAGATGGGGATACCTATTCAATATGGCAAAAAGTGCCAGACCTACTGAGCAAGACAGCAGCCATGCACCAGCCTTACCAGGCTCATGGTGGAACACCAATCAAGTTGAGTCTGTTTGGTGCCCTGTCCGTTTAACCCTTCTGTGTTCAGAAACCTGTCAAACGTGCTGTCAGTATACCAGAGATAAGCTGGTTGGTAAACAGTTGGCCAATTCCTGAAGACCTGTTATGCAGCTACATTATGGAGGCAGAGATATAGGGTTTGATGCTGGGTTGATAGGAGAGCACCAAGCAGGGTTGTCATGTTTCACCTGGGTTCTGGGCTTCATAGACACAACTCAAGCTTTCAAGGTTCAGAAGATCCTTGCAGGCTAGAACAAGAAAACCAAAACACAGGCTGATCAGCTATGCCCCCTTAGCCCAAAGCACTGTGTCAGAATAAATGGCCCTCAGTCCACATGCCATGTCAGCTTTTCTGTGAAGTGTAGACGACAATGCGGTCATGGTCTTCATGTGTACAGTAGGCACTTATTGAGTTTGGCTGTGCAATGGGAATGGCTAAACCCTAATAAGTTTAATACTTACTTTCTCCAGATAGGGGCAGCCACAACTGCCAAGGCCCAAGGGCTTACTGATGGGCCAATTCAGGCAGTAAGTAAGTGTGTGCTTCAGTGGTATGCACAATTTGGGCACCCGGACTGGGGTTGCCTACCCCCAATACAACACTTGGAGCCAAAAGGCTTTAGGCACACTTGCACATCCACATACCAGCAATGTCACTTCACTCTATAATTGCTGCTTTACAACTTTTATTAAGCTATTCTGTGTTCATCTCTGGCAATAAAACTCATAAACATCAATGGCCAGAATGCCCCAGTACTTTGCCACTAAGGATTCATCAGGGGGAGGGAATCTGGATAACAACCTCTCATTTAAATACAAATCTTCTACCAATCACAAGACCTTCTATATGAATAATCAGTTTATGGCTATTAATATTGAAATAAGTTGAGGAGTATTTAGTGCATTTCATAAATGTTCATATACAGTACAAACAATGTGCCCACAAACTTATGTAAGTCAGTTTTTTTCAATACATGGTCTGGACATTTAATACTTTGTGGGTTCCAGTGACAACAATTTAGAACAGGGGAAACTTATTGACTAGGCTTCCCTACTGATACTCATTGATCAGAATCCAGTGAAGTATTGGGGGAACATGATTAATGTCCAATTTTCATTTGATTTATATACCTTTGCAATGAATAATTGCAAAATTAAATCAGATGTAATCCTTTACTAACATTGTAGGGCATAAAAGAATGCATTTTGTGCACCCCTGCATATAGTACTTTATTAATTATAATAATAATAATTATAATAAATAATTATAATAATACTTTATTTATTTTGTGCCTTTCAAATATCAAGGTGCAATACAATAAGATAAATAAGATAAAATACAGAAATCAATATTATAAAAACAGACAGAAACAAATCAATGAACAGTAAAACCATAAGCTTTTTCCAACAGGAAGGGTTTCAAAGCCTGTTTAAAACTCCTTACAGTCATGCACCCCCTTGTCCGACGGGGTAGAGAATTCCAAAGGGAAGGGGCCTCAAACATAAAAGCACGGGCCCCAGCCAATTTTAAAATCACCCTTGGAATCTCTAGCAACCCCTCGTTGGCTGAGCGGAGTGATCTCACAGGTTGATAAGGGATCAGGAGTTCTTTCAGGTAATCAGGGCCCAGATTGTGCAGGCTTTTAAAAGTCAGTAATCCGACTTTGAAGGTGATCTGCTACTGAACTGGCAGCCAGTGCAGTTCCTGCAGCACCGGTGTAATATGGGAAGATCTAGGAGTACCCATCAACACCCGAGCTGCAGAATTCTGCACCAGCTGCAAGTGGCGGATATCAATCCCCGGAAGCCCAAAGTAAAGCGAGTTGCAGTAGTCTAGGCATGAGGTCACAAAGGCATGGATTAATGTTGGCAGATCACCGGACGGAACAAGGTGCTTGATCCTAGCAATGTTTCTTAGATGGTAGAAAGATGACTTAACCACCGCTGACACCTGGCACTGAAGAGTCAGCCCTGCTTCTATTATCACCCCCAGGTCTTGTATCCGTTTAGAGATATGTAGCTCGACAACCCCACAAAACAATCCAGATGGGGAGCCAGCCCCAGGTCCCCCTATCTGGCGATCCGATCCAATACCAACACCTCCGTCTTCCCAGAGTTCAAGTTCAGCCAGCTGGACCTCATCCAGTACTGGATTTCATTGTGGCAGCTGTTAAATACCGAGATAACTCCTTCCTGGTCGGTTGCAAAGGACAGGTATAGCTGGGTATCATCCGCATAACAATGAAACCTCAGCCCATACCATCTCACAATGTCTCCGAGGGGAAGCATGTACACCTCAAACAACATGGGGGACAATATAGAGCCCTGAGGAACTCCACAAAATAGAGAGATGGGATCAGAGGAAAAGAACCCTGACACCACCCTCTGAGTTCTTCTGGTGAGGTATGAAGTGAACCATCTGAGAACAATTCCAGAAAGCCCACAAATACATCTCAGGCACTCAAGTAGGACCCCATGTTCAATGGTGTTAAATGCTGATGACAGATCTAATAGGACCAAAATGGACCATTTTCTCTGGTCTCTCGCCATCAGAAGATCATTGAGCACCCGAACCAGTGCAGTATCGGTTCTGTGCCTCTTTCAAAAACCTGATTGGAGAGGTTCATAGATGCTATGGATGGTCAAGTGGTTCTCCAACTGGGCCGCCACTACTTTCTCAATCATCTTCCCCACAAAGGGGAGGTTCGAGATAGGCCTGTAGTTGGCAAGACAGTCTGGGTCCAAAGAAGCTTTCTTCAACAGGGTAGTCACCACTGCCTCTTTCAAGGAACAGGGATATTCACCCTAGTCAAGGGAGCGCCAGACTATCTGTGCTAGAACAAGGAAAATGGACTCCCACACCCCAAAATTAGGGAAGTAGGGCCCGGATCTAAACTACAGCAGGTAGGGCTCAACCCTTGGACAATCCGCATAACATCCATGATTTCCGGACTGTCGAAGGTACTCCAGGAAACGAAGGGGTGGTGACCAAGTCCTGGCCAAAAGCAACCCGCATAGAATGTGTCAAATGGATCTCTGACCTAATTATCAGCCACCTTATCAGCAAAGAACCGAGCAAGCTCATCACACTGTAATTGTGAAAATGCTCTACGGAGCTGTAGACAGATTGGGTTGCACAATCTGTCCATGGTTCTGAACAGCTGAGCTGGTCGGTTCTGAGTGGCAGAAATTTACCTGGACAGGAACTCTGCCTTCTTAAGAGAAATTTCTGACTGATAGAATTGATAGTGTTCTAACAGTCTAAGATGGTCGGTATCCAGGACAGATTTCCGCCAACAACGTTCTAACCTGTGTCCAAGTCGCCACAACTCCCTCAAGGCCCCATCAAACCATGGAGCCCGAGGTTGAAGGGAGAGAGGATGCACATGAACTGGAGCAATAGAATCCAGGGCAGAGGTGATGGCATTATTATAGGCCACAACCAGTACCACTGGATCACTGCAATGCACAGGAAATTGTGATAGGTCAAGGACCACAGCCAGGCCATTGGAAAAAATATTCCACAAAGGGCGGTACTTGACCATCTCCACAGGTGTCGGTCAACAAGGTGGGGTGCCAAAATTGATTCTCACAGTGTAATGATTGGACCAACCGACTGGTTCCACCCCCACGTCAGAAGCCTCGATCCCCAGGAGGAAGACCAAATCAAGAGAATGGCCACCTTTATGTGTAGCAGTGGTAACCACCTGTGTTAGGCCCAGTGAATCCATTAACTGGAGGAAGTGTTGTTCAAATTGTGAGAGTTCATCATCGATCCATGCATTAAAGTCACCCACGACCATCAGTCTGGGAGACTCAAAAGCCATGTCGACAACAAAGTCCGCTATTTCCTTAAAGAATTGCTTCCCATCTCCAGGTGGACGGAAGATGAGAGCAATTCGATAGCCCACACCTGCTACAACAGCACATTCAAAAGAGATGGTCTCCTCAACTGAAACACCAGTGAGTGCCAATTCAGTCTTAAAATAGACTGCAACCCCCTCCCCGCGGTCCAACCTCGGGTGATGTATCACCGTATTCCCGGCTGGAATTGTGGCCTCAAGTATTGGTCCTGCATCCAGCCAGGTCTCGGGGATGCAAGCCAGATCTGTCGAGCCAACAAGATCTGAAATCACAGCAGTCTTGTTCCAGACAGATCTGGCATTGCACAACATCGCTCGGGTTGGACAAATCTCCTGGGCTGCCCAGGCTACCTGCCCATCACTAATGATGGTGCCCTTGGGTATGGGGACCAAACAGGATGGTCCACGCTCCAGGCTCCACTTCACCCCAGGGTGTTTCCTGGCTTAATCACCCTAATGAGAGCTACATCATTCAGTGTTTTGTTTTGAAAATGGTACTGGACTGGATTTCTAACATGTTCTAAGTCCCTGTAATGATCAGACACAGTTAAAGTTTGGACCACTATTATAAATTCTTACACAGCTGATTATGGAAACTGCACTAGCCTAAATGTCCAAACATTACTAAGTGTTAAAACCCCTCTCAGTTCCAAAGCAGTTTAACCAAGAGGTATTACAAGAAGCAGCTAGAAAGGAAAACTATGTTTTTTTCATGGTTATTAGATGGTCTCTAGATACATTAGCACTTAGAAAATATAAACTGGATACTATGACACATATAATTTTGCATGCTAATCCCATGATTTTGCTTACATAGTAACCTGATTAAATATTATCATCAGTCTTCATATTTACTTAGATCTTCATTAGACCAGTTCCACAAGCAGGCTTTTGACAAAGAACCACAGTTCAATAATACTATTGTTATGGCTTTATCCAGCCGTCCATTTTTGACCATATGGATTGGTTCTGCCTGCTCCAGTCACCCAGTCACTGGCCCTTTATGCCTTGGCTAATGAAGCTAATAGGGAATTTAGTTAACTTGTGTCTTTATAATGTTCATAGCAAAAAAGAAGAACTGTCCTTGGGAAATGGTTAGCTTTCAGCAGTAGGCATCCACGAGGTGCTGTATATGATCAACTGAAGAAAGACTGGGGTCACTGTTTTCATATTAATGAAGTCATAGCTTGAACAGATATTCTTTTTTTTAATTCTTTATTTACTGTGACATTTGACTCCTTGTTATGGAGTTTTTTTCAAAGGTTTTTTTTCTGTAAATTAACGTACCTAAAACATACATATTATTTCAACATTCCCTATTAACTTTTCTATTTTTTTTATTTTATTATATCCATACAATTTACCAGTACATTCTGCCTTGATTTTCTTGCTCGCAATTTCAACATTGTTTTTTACAATGATTATGATAACTTCACAAGCGATGAGAAAACATTTTAAACATTGTTTAAAGATTTAATCAAGCTGTTGTTGAAATCAAGTGTAATGTGCCACCACCACCAATCAATGTTCTTTACATGATTATTCTTCACGTATGAGCCTGCATCCCCATAACTGAGAACAAAAGGCGTACCTCTGCAATATGCTGTGCACTTTAAAATACAAATGTGTAGTCATTGTAAAAACAGTGTTGAAAGTGTGTGCAAGAAAATCAAGGCAGAATATATTTGTAAATCGTTCTGATGAAATAAAATTAAAAAATTGGAAAAATTTATAAGGAATGTTGAAATAATATGTATGTTTTGTGTACATTAATTGACAGGGGGAAAAAAAACTTTTAAAAATCTCCATGACAAAGAACAAAACATCAGAGTAAATAAAGAATTGAAAAAGGAATAGGTGTTCAAGCTATGACTTAATTAATATGAAAACAGTGATCTCAGTCTTCCTTCAGTTAGTCTTTATAATATTGCCATACATTGCACATACAGTTTCTATGAGAAAGAGAAACAAACAGTAACAGAATTAATAGTCAGAGCAATTATTCTGAGAAAACAAATCTGTTATATAAATCTTTCACAGTAATAAATATGTTTTTGTACTAAGACCATCTTAAAAACTCTATCTTAATACATAATTGCAGGAAAATAAAAATAATAAAACCTAGAATAGGAAGGTAAACTATGGCTATTAGGCTCGAGGGAGGAGGGGAAGGTGTGGAGGAAATTATTGTATATAATATTAAACACCAGAGTAATGGTTACCTAATTATAGTCCCAAATTTTGTCGATCATTTTATTTGATTTATAGTGAAAAGGAGGGGGTAGTGGTGGGGGGTGGGACAAGGGCCCATAACTTAAAGTGATTAGTATAAAAGGATCATTTCAGTCATTACATAAAGGGCTTCAAATTCCAGTCTTCATTTAACTTAAAGTATTTTAAAGTGTTCAACATAAATATCCACCTACTTTCTTTCTGAAGTAATATTTTCAGTCTGCCTCTTCCACTTTTCAGATTAGGGGCCCATTCTTTTCCCATAAATTGTAAATTTGCAGGGTTCAAGTTCTGGTAGTCCCTAAAATGTACCTCTGTCGGTGTACTTACATCTGTTTTAGTTAGACTATGTAGATGTTCTTGAATTCTGATTTTTAAGGGACATACTGTCCTCTCTACATAAGCCTTTCCACAGGTACACCAAATAATATACTGTACACTACAAATGTAGTGATGCAAGTTATAGACTGCTTCACTTGAACTGTTTTTTTTAAATGCCATCTTTTTTTATTGTGTTGCCTGATATTGACTATGTTTACAGATCATACACCTAAGGCATCTGAACATTCCTTTTGGCTTAATGTTCTACCAGTTGTTATTAGTTGCTGGTTTTTCCTCTTTGTTATAGTCACTGTGGACTAAAATATGCTTTAGGTTTTTACCTTTTCTAAATGTTATTCTTGAGCATTAACCTACTTCATCTTTTACGGAAGTATTACCTCTCAGTACTGGCCAATATCTCCTCATCAGTGCTCCAATCTGATCTGCCAATGGACTGTAGTACAGAACACAAGTAACTGGTTCTTAGCCTTTGTTCTTTTTCTCTTGGGAATGATAATTCCTTCCTAACTCTGTTTCTTGCTCTCTCCTGTCCCTTATGCAGAAGTGCATGATCACACCCCTTTCCAAGACCATGCTGGTAAGTTCCATACTTTCTTTTTTAAAAATATGCCACATCACTGCAATTATGCCTAAGGCATACATATTGGCCATATGGTATGGAATTTAACAATAATTTTGGATGTGGACTATAGCTGTGACTTTTTTAAACCCACAAGACTTGACTTTTCTGCAGGAATTTCTCAATAGTGTTACATCAAGGAAATTCAATCTGTCAGAATCAATAGTGCCAGTAAATCTCAGATTTAGACCATTTTGATTTAGCTAAGCTAAGAATTCAGTAGCTTCTTCTCTGGTACCTTTATGAACATAGACACACACACACACACACACACACACCACATCATCAATAAAATGGTACCACTTGATTTTGTGGTGTGTGTGAAGATTCACGTGAGCATTCATAATAATGTTTTTCCTCCCCAAATCCCCAAAACAGGTTTGCATAGGAGGGTAACGCTGACACTCCCATTGCTGCCCTCATTGTCTGAAGAAATTATTTTCCATTAAATTCAAAGTAACTATTTTCCAAGACAAATTACAATGCCTTAAACAATAATTCAACTGGAAATTCTTCTAACACTTTTTTTCCCAAAAAGTATTCCTGTGTCAGCAAGCCCTCTTTGTTCGGTGAGGTATAAAGGAATTTTACATCCACTCTTAACCAAAGATAATTATCTTCCAACTGGAAATCCTTAAATTTGTTTATCTCATCCATAGGATCTTGGAGGTGGGATCCCAGACCATTTAAACATTTGTTTGTAAATAAATCTATAAACTCTGATAGTCTTTCTGTCAGGGATCCCACACCCAAAATTATGGGTCTCCCAGGTGGGTCAGACAAGTTGTTATGAATTTTGGGGATTGCATATAAAGTGGGTATAATAAGGTTATCAACCTATATGAATTCAAATTCCTGTTCTGTGGTGTGTTCATTCCCCAATGCTTCTTCTAGCAAGCTCAGCAATTCACTTTAAGATCTAGCAGTTGGATCACTACATAATTTCACATAATCTCTATCTTTTTCCAATAACGTATGCACTATTATCTCATAGTGCTCACTTGCCAACAGCACCAGATTTCCACCATCATCAGATTGTTGAATTATCACATTTTCTAGGTCAAACAACTCTTTAAGTGCTTAACTTTCATCTGCATGAAAATGATTTCTATTACCTCTATGGTTTGCAAGTACTATTTCTTTTCCCCCTGACTTTTCTTTTCAAATGTGTTTATGGTTGCATTTGTATTCAGAGGGCAAAACTTAAATTTATTTTCAAATTGTAATATCCTCTTTATCCTAAAGTCCTCACAATCCAAATGTTCAGTGTCCTCAGATTATGTTTGATTTTCTTTAGTAAAGTTTCCAGTGCTGTCAGGTTTTCAGAGTCTTGACTATTCACATTTTATAGATTATTCTCATTACCTAAATTAGTTAATAAACCAATTAGTTCAGGTCTAACTTCCAGATGAGGTTCCATGATATCCACTATTAAATTGTCTACTGAAGTTTCTTCAGTTATTCCCATGTCTGCAGCTCCTTGCTCAATGCTTGGACTTCTGCCCTTGAAATAATTCTTCAAATGAAGTTTTTTTGGGGGAACAAACTGCATAAATCTGCTTGAATATTAAAACTCATCAGTCTAGGGTGTTGGCATGAATGCTAATCCTTTACAGTTTAATTTGAGATTCTGTTAAGATAATTTCAGTAACCTTTATTTTTTTTTTTAATTTGTTTTTTTTTGTCCTTGCTTCTCAATGCCTGCCTTCTATTTGATCTTGTTCCTTTTCTTTCTTGTCTGTTTTTTCTCTTTCCAGATTTTTTTGGGCTAATTGCTCCTGATGTTCTTTGTCTAAAAAGCACTTACTTTGTTGTTGTAGTTGAAGCATCAGGGAGTTACTTACTAAATAGGCGGCAATTGCTGTACATTAATTTATGTACCTTGCATTATTTCTAAATCTGGAGCAACCTCTTCTAGAACGTGGTCCCTTACTTTAATTGTAAATTCCCTCAACTTGATAGTCTTTAATATCTCAATCTACATATTTTTTCTGCTTTCTTTTAATTATTTCATGCTCATGTTTATTTTACTTGTTTTTTGATCTCCTATCTACTTTGCTGAAATTATTATGATTAACAATCTTGCTAAATTCACCTTTATCCTTTTTAATCTCTTCATACAGTTTTTTATGCCATTGTGTCTCTTCTTTAGTTAGACATCTTATTTTTTCAGAGCAGTCTATAGAAATCTGTTCTCATTCATTCTTGTCATTAAAATCTTCACATACCCCTGCTGGCGATTTAGTTATTCTGAGGCCTCTTGGTGGCTGTTTGTTTTCTTGATATTTTTCTAAGGCTGTTATGTAGTATATTATATTAAAATCTGTAGTTATTGTTTTTTCTGAGTAAACAGAATTTTCAAGTCTGTTCACATACTGGCTGGTTCACTGCGTTGCTCTGTTGGAAGTGTAGGGAAGGGAGGGAGGGAACATTGTTTAACCAGGAGTAGCACATTAAGCTGAAGCTTGTTTCCAGATGCAATCTGGGAGCACAAGGAAGTTAAGTGGCTTGCTCAGGATCACACAGTATACACCTAGGTGGCTGGGGGATTCAAACTCAGGTCTCCAGATATGCAGCTCAGGGCATTAACCCACTGTGCTATACTGCCTCCTAGATTTTGCTTGTTGTTTCTTGTTGCTAGTATGCTCATAGATGCAACACACACAGGATTATCCTCTTCTAACTGAGCTAGCTGACTCATATAACATGTTCAGAGGCAATATAGCATATTAGAAAATGGACTGGATAAATACAGTTCTCTGATTGGCTAACAGCATTACCTAGCCGGTCGGGTATCAGTGAATAGAGCCTCCAAAAAAATTAGTCCCAGTCTCTGGCCCCCTGATAACCAAGTAATGTCATTATATCAATAGAACATTTAAAAGTAAATAGCCATTTTTTTGTCCTTGTTTAGCAATACACATACCCTGGCAAACCATGTTTAAAGTTAAAAAGCCACATTTAGAACATGAATCACATACTTTCTCAGCTGAAAAAAATCAGTATTGCTCTTTATCTAACCAAAGCAATGGACTATAGTGCAAGCTGATTTATCATGGATCACACAGGTGCAGTAAATAAAACCTCAGGAGCTGTTTGAAAAACCATTGCTTCAAAGAAAAAAACATGGTACACAATGCGTTACCCATTCTGACACCTGAAATGAACAGAAAAGTCAACCAACCACCATGGTCACACTACTTAACAAATCAGGTTGTACGAGCAGCGGGAATTGGTAGTCAAGACAGTAGTTTGAATCTATTTATACAGCCTGTCACACCGTAAATGACCTACTATGTTCGTCACAGTTCTGTTCGCTTCTACTATGTGTGCAACAACTGCTTGATTAATTTTCTTCTGTAAACGAGTAATGAGCAATTAAAAAATCATGGAGAGAGTAGTTTACCCAGCTGGTGTTGGTATGATGAGAGCAACCATCTGATGGGACGCTTTCTGTGCCACTCTCTCCTGCAAACAAAGTGACCAGCTGTCCGAATAAATCTACTGAGTCCCCCCCGCATGTCCTCACGAACCCTGTTCCCTGACACAACACACACTATTTAAACAGTGCAAATTAAAATATGCTGCTGCCTCCTTACGTTAAAATTGTCCCCTGGCTGCAAGCATAGAGGTAGCATCTCCGGCTGTTTCTTCCACACATAAAATGAAAAGTGACTGGGATCAAAAGAGCTGCAGTTGGTTTCCTTACTTAAAAAAAAAAAGCAAAAGAGTGTCCATTTAGTCAAACGATCGTACTAGTGTAATGGAAATAATGGATAGCAATGCTGATCAAAAAATGCCTACACTATGGCACTGTCCTTGACTCCGCTGCCCCCTAGTGTAATAAATGGCCATGCGAGCACCGGTATTTTCCTGAGTTTCCACACCGCAGATGAATGTCCACCTGCGGCAAGGAAAACAAGCAAAACACTGGTACGGTCATACACAGAAGCATAACCCAAGCTAGCGTTGTCCATTGCCACCAGCAACCAGTATTACCCAATCAGAAGTACTGCTGGCAGACATAAACAGTGTAAATTTCAAACAGAAACTGTCAAGGGTACAAAAAGGAATTTAAAATAAGGAAAAAAATGTCTGATTATTTGGCAATAAATTTTGATATGGAAGCAGTGACAACAATTGACAAAATGTTTCCCAGCAGTACAATGGACCCACAAAAAAAGTGAAAAAAGCTAGAAAAATGAAAGTGATCATTTTGTCTCCATAAGTGACAGCCAGCTAGACAAAATAGAAAGTGACAGGGTGGAATTAAACACCAAAAAAACCACCAAGTAGGCAGTGGCAGTATATGAGGAATGGGCAACACAGAGTAGCATTAGCATAGACTGGCATAATGACCCACTGGATCAACTGAATAGCAATCTGCGAAGGTTTTATGCAGAAGTCAGGTCTAACCAGGGTCAGGAATACTCTGTGGCTAGATATTGTGCACTACGGGCTGGCATAAACTGTCACCTAAATAGTGTCCAAGTAGCAAGAAACATAAACATATTTAAGTGACCCCCAGTTTAAATCATCAAACAATGTGCTACAATCTGTGCTCAAAAATCTTAGAAAGACACAGAAGGACACAACCGGCCACTACCCTGCAATCTCATCATCTGACCTACAGAAACTGAGAACAAGTGCTGCAGTATCACCCAATACTGCACCTGGACTTGTAAAAAGGGTATGGTTTGATATCCAACTCCATATGGCAAGGCATGGGCGTGTGGGACTATGAGACCTAAAGATGGATTCCTTCGAAGTAAAAACAGATGGCAGTGGCACTAAGTATATGACCCTAAGTCACAATGCACACACAAAAAACCACAAAAATCCAACTGAAATAAATAAAGAGAACATGAGAGGTTTTACTTTTGAAGAACCAGAAAACCCACATTGCCCAGTAAATGTTTCTTAAAATATGTATCTAAAGTTCCTCAAATGCCAAAGCATTCTATGTACACTCCCGTAAGTGCCCCCAGGACTTCTTAGACACCCAGGCTTACTGGTATACTTGTGAGCCCATGGGAAAAAACTACCTTGGTTCCCTGATGAGCAAGATCAGCAATGAAGCTCAGCTGTCATACAAATACACGAACCATAGTATCGGAGTTACAGCTGTCCAGATCCTTTCTGATGCTGGTCTTTCAAATCACGAAATCACATCAGTGACTGGCCACAGATCTGAGACAAGTTTGTCTACATATTGGAGACCTTCGTCAACAGATCGTAAACATTAGAGCTCTATTCTAGGAAGTAGTGATGGCATGGCATCTACAGGTAAGGCAATGTGTCTTTATTTGTAGCACCCTCAGTAAATAGTGGTCTAATGTTTTTTTTCTGTTGTTGTTTATATTCACAGAAAATAGCACATCTAAGTAGCAGCAAAAGATGACAGAAGAACATGATAAGAAGACAGACAATCTACAGGACTCAGTAGGACAGCCCAAAAATCAGACTGCCAATAATCAAAACATGGAAACTGAATCCAGTAACAGACTATCAGGTTAGAGGGGCCCAGGAACACATAATTTCTTTAACCCAACATCCTGCACTTTCAATTGCCCCATAAACTTTTATCACCTATAACAAATAGTAGACTGACCAGTGATTTAGGTATTTTTTAACCTATTATAAAGTAAAACCATTGATTTAGGTATTTTTTAACCTATTATAAAGTAAAACCAAAAGTAAGCATTGTTCTCTGCTTTATCCCACAAGGGACTATTTTTTCTGTTCTTATGATTTTGTTCTAAATAAATAAAAGTGTTTACAAATGTTTCATTTCTTTTATTTGTATTTTGTATGTTGAAAGGTAGTCCATTTTCTAAGAGCAATAATACCCTCTAGGGTAGGCAGTATTGGGCAATACTGGACCAGACAGGTGCTATAAGGCCCTCTGCCTGTGGCGTTGGGCCTCATTACACCCCTGGCTGGTCCGGTATTGACCAATACCGCCCACCCTGTCGGGTATTATTGCTTGCGTGGTTAAGAGCACTAAGTGGCAAACCTGGAGAACTGGGCTTGAATCCTATCAGCTCCCACTTGCATACTGTGTGACCATGAGCAAGTCACTTAACTTCCTTGTACTGCCAGGTCATACCTGGAAACAAGCTCCAGCTTAGTGTGCCTTTCCTGGTTAAGCAATTTCTCCTTTCCGTATTTTAAAACAAGGCTTCTATTTTGAATCATGCAATCTGAGTATGACATTCTTTCCCACTTCAAAAACACTTGTGTCTCAGGGCCAGATTTTCAAAGACCTCAGACTGGTGCAAGGTGCTTGCATAGATCAGGTCTGATGCAAGAGGCACCTTGTGGTATTTTCAAAGGCAGCCTGCATTACCCAGCAGGTTGCCTGTGCCAAAGTGTTCTAGTGCCCACTTTGCACAATGAAAGTGGGTGCAGCATAGTGCTAGGGGGCTTGCGGCAGACCCAGACTGCCGCAGCACTCAGATCCAAAATTTCAAAGACCCCCAGGAACTAAGTGCCAAGTACCCTTAGACCAGCGAAAGACTAATCTAATGGTACTTAGACAGCTCCTGGGAGGGTCATCCAGTATGTGCGACTGTGTGGCCTGCCCTGATCCATTCCCGATGGGCAATCCTTGGTGGTCCAGTGGTCCTTCCTCACCCCTGTCATGATCCCCGACACCCACTGCATTGCATATTGACATCTCCCTAGTGGTCTAGTGCCACCCCCACAGTTAGTGCCAGTCTCTGCACTACCACCCCCCTCCCGTACCCCAATCCGTTAACCAGCACAGCCCTCCACACATTACCCTGGCTGGCTGCCTAATGAGCTGTCAGTGCATGTACTGTAAACAGTATACAGAACATGCACTAACAGCTCATTCAGTAGCCTGCTGTGGTAGTGTGTGGAGGGCTGTGACGGTCACTGGATTGGGGTATGGGATGGACGTGGGAGTCCAGAAATGGGAACTACCATGGGGACACTAGACCACCGTGGGTACTGGTGTGTTGGGCTGGTGCCGGTGGCGCGATGGTGTTCAGGGGGCTGTGTCCAGTTGCTAGCCCCTGTCTGTGGGTGGCACAGACTCCCTGCTGCCATTGCAGCATTCAGGGTGGGTGCAACATATGTTTGGCGCAGCACCACCTTTGCCGCTGGACTTTGGCGCCGGGACCCTGTGGATTAGAAAATCAGGCGCAGAGTCCTGGGTGCACCCACACTCAGCGCAAGCTGCCATTGTCGCAGCTTGCATCGGGGCTTTGAAAATCCAGCCCTCAGTGTTTTGCAAAAGAATCATAGAGCTTTTATTCAGCTATTCAGTGTACAACACCGACATCAAACTCCAACTTACCATTTGAATAGACTATCAGTATCTACTCACAACCACAACCTTAGAGAAGTTTCTAACTACGGTTTACTTTTACCTGGACACCTGACTCATTTTGGACAAAACTGTTTTTCTTTTGATGCACCTCTTTTCTGGAACAAACTCCCACCTGGGTTAAGAAATTCTTGTACATTATACATTTTCAAACACAATATCAAGAAAACATTTTTACAGGAACAATCTATTTGTAATTGTTTTTCATGATTAACACTTCTCAGTCATTGTTGTGCTATATTTTATTTTATATTGATAGCGTATAGTGTCTATGTTGTTATTGTGTATATTCATTAATTTTGTTAAGATATGTTTTTATCGATGCAAACAAAACCTGCTTTCATGGAACTTATCCTGTAAAACCATAACTTTTAAATAAAAATAACATAAATAAGCATCCCAAAACTTCAGGATGTGTAATGCAATATTGCAATAACTTGACAAGAGAGGTGCATGACTGTGCACTGAAAAGCTCTAACGATACAGAAAGTAAGTGCATGCTTCAGTGGCATGCACTGTTTGGGTGCTTAATCTGGGGATTGCCTACCCCAACAAAACACTAGGAGCCAAAAGGCATTAGGCAATCTTGCACATCTGCACACCAGTAATGTCACCTCACTCTGTAACTGCTGCTTCAAGCTTTTATTCAGCTATTCTGCATTCATCACTGGCAACAAAACTCAAAAACATCCACAGCCAGAATGCCCCTGTGCTGTGCCACTGAGATTTAAGCCCTGGGTTGGTGGATGTCCAAAGAGTTTTTATAATGTGCAAGGGCACAGTTGCTTTCATATTGTCTTTGCTGCTTTCCAGGTTCTCCAAAATGATCCAAGTGGGTTTGGATCTGCAGACACTCCTTCATACTTTAAGCAGTGGAGAAAATTGGGCACTGGCCTGAGGGAAGTAACCTGGGGCTTCCAATACAGAAAGTGCAGAATTGTTGACTGGGTCAGAGGGCCATGCATTGGGGGGAACATCTCGCTAGGTTGACACAGGAGGCCCAACGTAAAAGTTCATCATATGAACTGCTGGTTAACCTTTTTAGGAATGACTGAAACACCATAATATTATTGATTTGTTTCACAGAATGAATGAGAATGTTAGATCCATTTATTAGATGTGGCCTAGGAACAAATTCCTTTGGTCTCATGTCACCCAAATGCATCAGTGGTCCACCCAGGAAATCCTCAGGCCATAAACAAAGCTTGTGTATGCATTAACAGGGTGATGCAGACTTTCATGGAAACCACTGGGGGATTACTGGTGCAGCACAATGACATCAACACATCCTGCCAAGGGCTTTTGCTAAGGATGATGTTCATTTGTTAGACAATGGCTGGTGCTTGATCTTAGATCCATTATCTTAGGCCTTGGAGGAACAGTTGGAGTGAGTTGTTTTGCGGACTTGGACTTCATCCTATGGTGGCTTGAGATGCTTTCATGGTGATGGTACAAGGGAAAAAAGGGGAAAGGGTCAAAATCTTCCAAAGGACTATTCTCCTCCTGTATCATGAGATGGGGGGGTCCCAAGACCTGGTTCCCAGTTTGGGTGGGTCATGGTCAACTTAATTGGACTTGCATGCTGGTACAGTACCACCACTGGATGTGGCCAGTGGCAACCCAGACATATGACTCCCCCGCCCATTCACAGAGCTTTGGATTCGAACAAAGAGGAATACCATAGATCATTTTTTCAGTCTGCACGTGGATATGCACCTTCATGGGAAGGGGTGCAGAGGTTCTGTGGTTGACTTGGAGAGACTCCCTGAGCTGTGCATATCACTCTGATACTATAATATGTTGGTTAATAAACATGTGACTATAGTAATTTTCTCCAGGACTACTGTGCTGTGTGTTTGTCCAGGGTAAATTGTATGTGGCCTAGTAAGACAATAAACAGTATGCAAAGCCTTGTAGTAACTGGCCCATTTTATTTGACCCCTGTCCTGAAACCTGTCCTCTAATTAGGGAGTCAGTGTTTCACCCTGAATTGTGGGAGGTGCCCTGGTACCACCCCTGAGTAAGGGACAACTAGGGCCACACACATGGTGGTGGCATCTGGTTGAGAAAGGAGAAGTGTTAAAGAGAGTTATTGTTTGTAGCTCCCTCTCAACCCACCCCACCTCTTGATATCCCACTTGCCTGCTGTCATGAAAGCAGGGTTGAGTGTTGGTGAGTGAAGACTAGAAAACCACTTGCCTCCCATGGGGACTGCACTGGGGTGAGGGAGGAGTTATTCTGTTATTTTCCCTCAGACATTTTTTTTCTAGAGTTTTCACCTCCTCCAAATTGCTTATTGAGATTTGTGGTAGATTTACTTGTCACAGTCATTGCAGCTGCAAACAGCTTGGAGTTTCCCAGGGCACTGGTATAAAGGAAAAAGGGGAAAGGGTCAATTTCTTCTGAAGGACTCTTTTCTCTCATCGGCATGAGGCTGGGGGCTACAGGACCTGGCTCACAGTTTGGGGTACAATGGCCCATCGGGTTTGCCTCTGGGTGCAGCACCACTAGATGGTGGTAGTAACCTGCCAACCAACCATAATAACAGTATGCAAGTAGTGACTGTGCAATTTAAATCTATGTGTACTAAGTTTTCAGGTTCATAGCCCTCTGAACTAACATCTATGCTAAACTGTCTCCAGAATGTAATCTTAACTTTGGATCTATTTTTGCAGCTTTTATCATTGTCATTTTGCACCCTATCTTTTTCTTTATGTTTTAGGCCCATATTGTATTCCTTCTTCTTACTCTTTGCCCTTTTTACCATTTCACCTGGTGTACAGTAATCAATATTTGAAGACCACAACAGTATGTGGGGGAATCAAATGCGTAATACTAGAATTGTTGTTTCCATTTTATTGTCTAGTATTGGTGATTTGGACCTTTCTTACATGTTATTTGACTTACTTTGCTCAATTTGCTCCAATTTTTCTCCTTCTCCACCATTCCTTTTTAAGCCCTCTGTTTCTCCTACACTTTTGCCTCCCTATTCAAATTGCTTCTACATTGTTGCTGTCTCCTTTTCCACTCTTAACAGCTTGTTTCCACTCCAACTTCCAGGGCAAACTTTTTCACCTTTTGCATTATTTTCTGTCTAACTCAACCTTCCCCTTTCACTGTTTGCCTTTTACCTTAAGCATCTTTTCCTCCCCTTCCTCCCTACCTCTCCCTCTCCTACATAACCATTATTTGCTTGCCTGCCAAAAATCCTCCTCCTCCTTCTTCTCTCTAACACTTAATTATCTTTCTGCCACTGTCACCCTCTTCTCCTGCTTTCAGCAAAATCTTTTTCCTCTCCATCTTACTTTTTCTTCCCCTAGCACAGCCTCCATTCCTACACTTTCTCCTTACCCCCACTTTCTTATCCCCCTCCTTCACAATTTCCACCTTTCTCCTCCCTACTCTCCTTCCTCTCATGCCTCTGGTGTAGCCACCTCCTACACTCTGCTACTCTAAAAACTGAACCATTAAGGATAACTATCAACAACTTCTACCTCCTTCTATCCACATTTCCTCTCTTGTTCCTGCTCAATGCAGAAAATCACACATTATTAAGTTAATGATCCCCTTCCTCTTTAGCTGTTGGGAGATGTTGAGCTAAATCCTGGCCCCTCCTTGCCTAGCTTTCCTTTATGCCCTCCCTAAGGGTCTGATAGTATTTCACATCAGTGCTCAGAAATTCATTCATCAGCTGGTTGATCTTAGACTGCTGTCTCAGCAGCATCAACCAAATTTTTACTTATCGCTGAATCCTGGTTCTTGGTCAGGATCAGTGATCTAGATGTCTCTGTTGCAGGCTGTGCTGTTCACAGGCAGGAGTGTGACAAGTTAATTGGCAATCCTGATAATTATTTTTACTTCAACCTCAATTGTAGTGTCATCCATTAATCAGTTGTTCCCTCTTTATATGAACTCCTGCAAAAGCTGTATTTTCCTTTCTCTCTCCATTCCTATATTTACCGGTGGCTGCTATCACCAGCCTTCTAACTTTCCAAACTCTCTTTTAAACCTCTTTTCTTATTCCCCATGAAGCTATCCTCCAGTGAGCTCATGGTTCTTGAAGACCTAGATCGTGATTTGCTGTTAACATTCTGAAAAACATTCCAACAAAATTCAAATCCCAAACCTTATGCAACTTTTCATTAAACCCACTCATTTAAACCCTCTTTACATGACTACTCTTCCAAAGTCTAGGCCTTTGCCACAACCCTCATGACATAATTGAATCTGGCATACTTTCTGATGCACTCAGTGACAATTGAATAGTCTCCAGTGTCTTGACAGCTTGATCATCCAAAAGCCCCATTCCCCCAGCAAGTGCATCTGGTGCAGATCTTTAAGGTCACTCAGCCTGCTTATTCAACTTAATGACCCTAGGTCCACTTATTGTCCCTCATCTCTATGCCCATGAATATAGATCTCCCATAAGAAGCAAAGGCATTGAGTGTTTTTCCTTTTTCTGGGACACTTGCAATTTATAGCTATTTACGACCCAGTTTTTGTACTGGGTTAAAGTGATGAATGCAAAACAGTGCGAGTGAAAACTGTGAAGTCAGTATAGCTAATACAAAAACCACAAAAGGGAAAAAACAGTTACAGGGACACAATATCACATATAAAGTTTATCACTAACCCTGTAGCTATTTGTGGAAAGACAGCAATCTTCTGCTGTGGGGTGTGCTGTTGACCAGCTGCCAAGGCATAGAAGAACAGGCACAGGCAGTGGAGGCTGGTGCAACGAGAGTGGTGTGTGGTTTGAGTTCCATGATAGGAGATCTTCTTTTCTTTTTTGGGACTTAATTTCTTTTGTCCCGCTCCTGACTCAGGGCTGGGTTCTACCTCCCATATGAAGGGTTTGGCAAGGTCAACCTCTGCATTTACAGTGCATCTTAACAAAATTTGTGGGGAGGCACCTGCTGTGAGGCCAAACAATAGCATATAGTTAAGGTTCCAGTGCTCCCCCCCCCACTCTGTTGCTTTAAAGCCTGCAATTTGTTTTTTCAAATAACTCCAATATTCTTACTTGTTATAAATTATTGGCAGAGTTCTTAGTCTCATCATCCAGCTGAATTATGATAAGTCCTGACCACCACAATGAGGTGACCGCCTCCATCGGCATCAGTTAGAAGAAGGCAACAATTCTCCTGCATTCAAATTGGTGTAAAGGGTTTGACAAGCTCAACCCCCACACTTACAATACATCTTAGTAAAATTTGTGGGGAGGCACCTGGTGTGTGACCAAACAAAAACATATAGTTTAGGTACCAGTGCCCCCTCCCACACTCTGCTGCTTTAAAACCTGCAATTTTTGATTTTATTTGAATGCAGGAGAATTGTGGCATTCTTCTAATTTGTGAGCTCCCCAGTAAAATACCTGTGAGCCTCTTATTAGCCAGAGCACACTACATAAGTAATAAGGCCAGAGAGAGGTTTTTTGCACAAGACAGAGAGAAAGCAGGGGGACCTCAGCTTAAAACAGAAAGATAAAGTGTGATGATTTTTCCTAACCAATGGAGGCTGTCACCTTGTTGTGGTTGTCAAGCTTGGTCAAAATTCAGCTGGATGATGAGACTAAGAACCCCTCCAATGATTTATAACAAGTAAGAATACTGGAGTTATTAAAAAACAATTGCAGGCTTTACAGAAGCAGAATGGGTGGGGAGGAGAGCACTGGTGCCTTAACTATATAGGTTCCACCTCCCTTCACCAAGGTCCCCCCCCGCAGTTCCTTCCCATCCTAGAGCTATCTCCCCCCAGGAGCTGATTATATTTAGTTGGGGGGGGTTCATGGGGCAAAGTCCCCCATAATGATCAAAGGTTGTAATTCTGATTACTAAAATAAATGAAATAATGAGGGGTGCAGGGGGCAGAGCCCCCCTTGAAAAAATAGTGCAGCTGGTTGTTTTTGTGGTGCTGTTATAGTGCTCAGTGGTTTTGGCTAGTTCTGTCTAATCTGTTTTTGTTTCACAGTGTTTGACCGATGCTGTTTTGCATTCAGTGTTTCAACGCCGTGCCCTCTGTATTGACCCTATAGTGGCACTACAGCCATTGCTGCCCATGAATATATGTATAGGCCTCTCACTTCATCTTTTCTAAATTCACTAATATCGGTCAAACATGCTCCCTCATGACATGTGTATGTGGTTGCCATTCTCTTGCTAATCTGCAGTGCAGACCTCTTTTTTTGGCTTGCCTTTTTCTCCACCCTGGTCCCCCCTCATACAGGAGGGTGCCCCAGTCCTGTCCCCCTGACATTCACCTGGAGTTAGCACCAGCCATCTTCCCCTGGGGCTTGCATCCCCATCGGGGTTGCTGGGGTCCCCAGACCCCCACAGTGGACCAGATCCAGCAGCCAGTATTTTCTAGTGTTTTTGTCCCTTGGAAGTGTGGCATGCAGTGATGTCCAGGTGAACACTACACGGTCACACATGATGTGTGCCAATGCCTACCCCATCTCCTGATCTGCTTGCCCAAACTGCCTTCCCCCAGCTTCTTTCAGGAGACAGGCAAGAAATGGGTGCTACAAAACTCTCCCCCAAAGGAGGAAAGCAGTCCATTGGATGCTCGATCCTCCTCTCCCCAGCCAACCCCCAACACCTTGAGGTTGTTTTCGACCCCAGGTCACAGACTTGATGCATCAGATCTCTGTGCCACTGGCCAGCAGTGTAGACCTCTTTAAAAGTTCAAGACTGCATAGTACCAGCACAACAATCCTTGCTTCACAGAGGAATTACTTTGGTACATTCAAGTCTGCAATGGCAGTTCCAAAGCTTTCAGGAAAGCCAAATCTAATTATTTTGATACCATCCTCCAAAAGCACTTAAGCACCCCTTAAATTTAGGAATGTTATTGGAACTGTTCATGGTTCCCTATCCAGTCTGCCATCCAGTCCTTAAAATCCATAGGTTCACAGATATCAGATTACCCTCCTGTTGCCTCTTCTTTTAATTAATATTTCACTTCCTGTGCTCTTTTTCTTCTCTCTCCCCTTCACGTTGTTTCATATTCTGGTCCCCAAGCTCTTAAAACCAATCTTCTACAGTGCATCTCCTACTGTTTTGCATACATCCCTTCCTCTCCTTTATCCCTCTCCTCTCTGCACATTCATAAGTTATCAATTCACTAGGGCTGTGTGAAATTAAATTTCTGCTGGCTGAAGTTTGGTGAAAGTCAGAATTCTGGTTTTGTGAAATTTCAGAGGCACTTTGGCAACTTTTGTAGAAATTCCAACTCAGAACGATGGAATAAATGCAAGAATTGAAGATTATTTTATTAAACTGCAGAAAAAAACATTCCACAGAACTAATCACTGTCAGTGGTCACTTCTGTGGAAATTTTTTTGCAATTTAATACATTAATTCACAATTCATACTTATTTATTCCACAGTTCAGTGAGTCACTGATCTGTAGAATGAATGTATGAATTATGGATTACTGTATTAAAAAGGACAGGAAATAAAAAACAAAGTTTCTACCAACACATGTGTCCTGTCATTTGTCTTTATGCATTATACTGTTGATGATAAAACATAGTGGAATGTTTCCTTATACTCTTTATTTTTGTATTGATTTTGACAATCTGGCAGTTTATGATGCATCTAAGCACAGTTTTCTAGGTTTCACATCAGAGAAGAGTGTGAGCTAATTCTGATGTGATGTACCGGTTTGTGCCCTGATGCAACCACTTTTCTCATGAAGAGTTGTCTGAGTCGAGCTGTCAAAAACACTCAGGCTTCAGGAAGTGCCACACAAGTTGAACTGTAGTCGCTCTGTAGATTCTAATGTTATTTAAAAAGTTCTGATATAAATTTTCATTGACAAAAAATGTCACATATGTAGTGGCTCACTTTATAACAACATGCAGAGAGTGCACATACCAGTGTTTATTCAAAAAGTATTTTGCAAACAAAACTGCTGTAGCAGGCACAACAGGTCAGCACCTCTCAAGTTAACTTAGCTGAAGCTTGGAATTGGCTTACCTTGCTCAACAGTAGAAACAAATAAAATGTTTTAAAGCTGTAAGTCAAAAGTAAAAAAAAACAATGTATATGTTTGACTGTGAAACCTTGCTGGGTGTCTGAGAGGAGATTGTAGTGTGTAAGGTAGTCAATGGTCTGTGATGCAACTATTTTCTCTAGGATCTTGCTAAGGACAGAGAGAATTGCTATAGGTCTGTAATTGGCCATGTCTATTGGGTCACCTTTTTTAAAGACAGGCATTACTCTTGCAGATTTCCATAGGTCCGGCACAGTGCTATGGATAAGGGATAAAGTGTAGATTCTGGCAATTGGAGAGGCAATGAGTGGAGCAGCCAGCTTAAGAAGACGAAGTTCCCGGAGAGTCAGAACCAGAGCTGGTACTGGCAGATATGGATCTCAGTAATTTCAGAACTCCCACTCTTGATATAGCCTTGAAATAGAATGGTGGCACTGGAGGAGCATCATATGATAGGGCAGTATGGTTGTCTGATGGTAGTGTGGTAGGTAGATTGGAGTGCCATCCACTAGGTTGTAAAGCCAAGGTATAGTGTGACAGATCAGAGAAAAGATTGTTAAAGCTGTTTGAGATGGTCCTAGGGTCATTACAATGTGCCCCATTTATGATAATTTCATCAGGAGTGACCGACTGCGAGGTGCCCAGAAATGTTTTGACATGGGCCCAGAATTTCCTTGGGTTGCAGGTTGAGCTTTGTAGAAGGTCCTTGCAGTATTTGCTTTTAGCAGCTCTAACTTGTCTCTTACATCTGTTCCTTAGTTCATGATAGACAATAAAATCTGACTGTAGGCCAGTTTGTTTGTAGCGAATCCAGAGCTTGTCCCTCTGGCGCAGATTAGCAAGGAGGTCTTTATGCAGCCAACTCATCTGTTTTCCTCTGACCCTCCTAGTAGTCTTGGGGGCAGGTTTATATTGAATGGTAAGAAATTCATTTATGAATATCTGTAGAGCAACCTCCACATCCTTTGTTTGATAGATACCTTCCCAGTCGATGTTGGAGACATCATAGAGAAATGCATCCTGGTCAATATGAGCTAGATTTGTAAACGTGATTAGTCTTGATGGAGGAGATGGAGGCGCAACCTTAGATAGGATACAAAAAGTGGGTGAGTGGTCTGTTAGTGCATCTGCAAGGATTCCTGCTTTTGACACATGTTCCATATGGTTAACCATCACCCAGTCTAGGAGTGTACTCGTTTGATGGGATGACACGGCTCTAATTGCTTCTGAGATCAACTGGTGAAAATTATAACTAAGCGTGAGTGATTGCAAGGATATTTAAGCTGACTCTAACCAAGTAAGGTTAAGATCACCTAGGATGACAGCCTCATTATGATTTACAGTCTGAGAGGTGATGTCAAGGAGTTCTTGAAGACCTACTATTCCCCCAGCAGGGGGATTATAGGCACAGATAATATGAAGCTTCTTTTCCCCCAATACAATAGTTGCTTGTATGAATTCACACACTGCGGGAGAGGCAGATGCCGAGACAATATAGATGTTGAGGTGGTTTTTGAAGAATAGGGCAATTCCACCTCCACGCTTGGATGAGGGTCTATCCCGCCGGAACAGGGAATAGTTAGGCAAGGAGCATACGTCATCAGGTATACCAGGTTTTAGACAAGTTTCTATGAGACAGAGTACATCAGGATTGTAGAGTTTCACCCAGGCCTCGAGTTCTGCATGGTGACAGGTAAGACTTCTGATATTGATATGGGCAGTTAATAATCCTTTCTTGGACATGCCAGATAACTCATTTGGGGAAAAGAAACTGGTAGGTGGACCTGGATTTAGTTTGTTGTCCCCAGATAGCAGAATAATGATCATGGTTAGGAACCAAAGCCTTGCACAGTGGCAGGTTAGGGTGAAAGCACATCTCCATGGCAGCTTCCTCCTGGCATGTAGAGGGTAATAGATGCTGCCTCTAACAAGGAGGAGTGTGTTACGTTGAAGATCAGGCTTTGTCTCTGCAATCAAGTTAGAGAAACTATAGTTGTGGTAAGCCTCTGAAGAGTCTTTTGCCATTTGGTTACATGGGAGAGCCCATGTGGCAGTGTCCAGGCTAAGTAAAAGGGCAAATGACAAGAGTGCCCATAGCAGACTATACTTCACCATAGTGTTACTATTTGACTTGGGTAGGAAGGCTAGTGGTATACTGAGACAGAGGATTAGCTCTTAGGGATAAAGATATAGTGTGTGTAAAATTAAGACTGCCAAGGCTGACCATGTTACACCGTTTTAACCCTTGGCCTAAATTAGAGATAGAGCAAAAACAACTAAGTGTTTCCTGCTAGCGTAGCAATAATTTAGAAGAAGTGGATCAGAGAAGCAGAAAGTAAAGCCCCACAAAGGTTAATTAGGAAAGCAGACCAACCGGAGGCTCTACTTGTGGTAAAGATTACAGTGAGGAAATTAAGACCTATTCAAGAGATGTTAGAAGGCATCCCTAGTGGCGGACTTTTATAAGGAACCAATTGGAGACTAGACAAATAGCAGCAATGTTCGGCAAAAGTCAAAGCAAAGCAGAGGGCGCCAAAGCCCAGAGACTGATAATCTGACAGAGAAAGGCAGGGTCAAACAGTGGCCGAGCTGAGAGCAGCGGTCCAATTAGAGGAGGGTGGCAGCAGGTGGCCACCTATCAAACCCGCACAGTGCCACCCCAGAGCAGCCCAGACACTTAACCAGATTTGAAGGTGTCCTGTTCATCAGGAGGATGGAGGTACGGGCAGCTGGCAGGATTAGCCACACTGGGAGCATGATCAGGCACAGTGGATCTATTTTAAGATATAAAATGTAGGTTAAGATAGCATGTTATTAGCTAGGGCAGGGGGTACCAAGACAACTTAAAAATTACTCGGGGTAGCAAGGGAGGAAGCCCAGGTATGGAACTGCACAGTAGATAGCAGAGCAAGCACTAAGCAAAGCTGATAGGCAAGCAGTTGGTGAAAATAGGAAGATGTCTTTAAAGGGAAGACAGGACAAGTGTTAGGCCTAATAGCTGCACTTGGTATCCTTAAGAGGAGTTGCAATATTAGTGAGAGGAGTGGATGAACATTGCTAGGGGAGGTGCCGATGGGGAAGGGAGAGTGTTTAATAAAGGCCGGAGGTGGGGGATGGGAGGGTGAGTGCAAAAATTCAAGCAGCAAGGAGACAGAAGGACAGAAAGTGAAAGAAAAATTGAATTATTTGCAGGGCAAAGCTTACAGCTATGACCCAAATGGAATCCGGTCTAAACAGAAAAAACTGTATCACTTTTAACTTAGTTTTTGATCCAGGGTAGCTTACCACTAGTCCTTAAAACAAAGAGAGCTGTAATATTTTACAATCTACAGACCTGCAGCCTAAATGAACTTGCACTTCAAACTACTCTTGGAGTGCAAAATTGCTGTAAACAGGCTTAGGTTCGCATTTAAGTAAGGATTTACAAGACAATTTGGAGAGACTTAACAAGTACCACAATCAGAATATAACATTAGCTTAAGGTCCAGAGGAAACAGCAGTAGCAAAGAATTAAAGAACTGCAGCAGCCCATCAGCAGGCAGAGTTGATGGTTCTGGACAGTCCAGTTTCTGCAGCATACCTTCGGTCTGGTGATCAGCGGGCAGTACAGCGAGGAAGGCAGCCGGCAGACAGAAGTGGTCTGCCCGGCTGCTTGCAGCAGCAGAGGCACCTGTGTTAAGGGTGAAGCTTTGGTCTGGTGATCAGCGGGCAGTACAGCGAGGAAGGCAGCTGGCAGACAGAAGGGGTCCACCCAGCCGTTTGCAGCAGCTGAGGCACCCGAACTCCTCTCACAGGTAATGAACTAGGCATAAGCTAATTGTGCGTACATCAGAGGTAAAATTATACAATACACCTGGGGATGATTAATTAGAAGTCAATTAGAAGGTGAGAGAAGTATCCCAACATTCCCCTTGACAAAGAGGCTGGTGGAACCTTGAAGCACTGGGGCTTTTATTCCTGGCTGAATTTGTGTTCTATCTTTATATAGTGATGTATGTAATATGAAAGAAGCAGTGAGAATTAAATAAATAATTTTTGCAGCATCACCCTGGTCCATGAGTGCTATGTTTGTCTTATGCAGAAATGGTCCCTACTTATACTAAGTGTCTGTATCAGGATACAAGACTTAACTCCTCAGACACATTTCTGAGCTGAGTAAACTGCAGTTTCTTCCTCCTGATGGGCAAAGAACCTACTTCAGATGTTCAACGTAGTCATGCCACTATACTGTCCATTTCTGCAAATGAAGGTTCTCTCTCACTTTGACAGCAGCCTCCCATTTTGCTTCTGTATAAGGACTGGCTGCCTGGAGATATCACTTTTCCTCAAACACTCATGTTCTCTCACTTCTGCATCATTATGGTTCATATCAGTAAACTCTGATGACTTATGTTAGCATTGGATTCCCCCTTAATTTCTCTTACACCCATTCACTACCTGATGCAGATAACATTTACATACATTGGTTGAGGAGGGTGTGGGGGGGGGGCAATGTTGGTGCTGGTTAGTAAATATTTTCATTCCTGTTATTTATTTATTTATTTAAAAGGTGTTGACCAGGAAAGGCACCATGAGCAGAAGCTCATTTCCAGGTGTGACCCAGGGAGGTGGGTACAAAAAGCCAAAATACAGCATTGTGATAACAGTGTTGAAACAAAATATAGAGACTGTACAAGAGAATTGCAAGGAGAACTATTTACAATAGAGGAGTAACTAATTAAAAAAAATGGAAAAAAGCAATTATATACAAAGCAGTATTTACATGGCTATGTACAATCAATATACAGTATACTGTACAATGAGTATATACAATGAGATGCAATAGGAGGGCAGGAGAGAGAACAGAGCTGAGAGGGTACTTGGAAAGAGAGCAGATACAGGAAGAAGTTGGGATTGGCTTGAGGAGGCGTTTGAGGGCAGGGAAGTTGGGAGAAAGATGCATTTGAAGGGGAACACTATTCCAGATGGAGGGAAGTCGATAAGAGAAGGCAATTTTGCCACCTGAATCTTAATTTAGCTCCTACTGTGTACAGTATGCATACTCCTAACTTATACTAATAGCAGTATCTAACAATAAATGCCTTCTCATATGGATGAGACTAAACCCATGATGATGTTACATTTTTTTACAGGGAAGGGATCGCATGTATGACATGGGTGTTATATGGAGATGTGCAAGTCATGCAAACAGACCTCTGCTGCACACAATTTCTGGCAATGTAGCTGAGCTAGAACATATGCAAATTTAAAACAAAAAAAATATCACCAGAGCTGGATATAACTGCTTTCCATACTTTATTAACAAAATTACAATGAATGTTGTATGTGATGATATTTTTCCATATTGCACAATATTTGACACAACATTTTTTATTTTAATTAGTGATGTTGTAAGGAACATAGTATGTGTTGTTTCCAGTTATGCAATCTGTTAGAAAATATGCTTTGTATTTCATGTCTTTTTTCACTGTGTACAGAATTGCAAAATCATTCTTTTTTTTTAATTTGAACATTTGATTGTTCTTTTACACATGTGTAACATACAATGACACGTATAATGTCAAATGCAAATTTTCTTCCTCACACGCCCATCCTTCCCTCCCCCCACCCTCTCCCTCCCACTCGCCCCCCCTTAACAGCATCAGAGACACAGTTTGTCATCACTAGAATTTGGGGCATAAGTCTTACTATTGTTGGGTAGTCTTGAAAGAGTACAGAGTAGTTAGTTTCCCCCATAAGTTCTCAACCTTATGGTGGTGGTTATGTAGGCTAGTTATCATTCTCTCAGTGCAGAGATTTAGGAGAAGCTCTTGAACCCATTCTGTATGTGATATGCATTCTCCATCTAGACAATGATGTAGAACTAATTTCTTAACCAACAGGGCAAATAGGACTATGAAGAATCTTTGTTCTCTCACTGTAATTTCTTTCGTAGTTGCCCATTAAACAAATTTCTTGGGCAAAAAGATCTTCTAGTCCAAATAATGGACTGGCCTTCCCCTGAATGAGCGACCACAAGGGTGCCACCCTGGGACACTCCCAAAATATATGGTATAACGTACCCTCCACTTGTTGACATCTCACAGACTGAGAGGATGCTGACCTGCCCATTTTAACCAGTTTGACTGGAGTCATGTACATGTTATGAAGTAATTAAAACTGCGTAAGCCTTAATTTATCTTGGATGACGTAGATGTGGCAGTTTTTCCAAACCCTGAACAATTCAAACCGCGATCCTGGGAATTGGGAGGTCCAATAATTAGACACTCCATCTATCGATTGTGTTGTGGATGACTGGAGAGGGATAGTGTGATGACCTTTGCTTTGGTGGGTCCCCCCTTCGCCACTAGGGCCTGTGCCATTGTGCAGGTTTGAGGTGCCGGCTCGCTGAATCAAGTCGGGTGGACCTCCCTTGCATGCTCCATGGATGAATCTTTGCAATCTTCACAAGACAAGCGCAGGAGCCCCTGCTTGGAGCAGGAGTTAGTCATCAGGAGCAGGAGTAGGGGACAATTTTCTCCCTCCCATCCTACCCCGTTCCCTCCTCCCCTTATGCCCTTCCCACTGGTCTGATGGGTCCATTCTATGAGGGGTATCCACTGGCAACACTCCTGTATCTCCTTTCTCTCGCATCACATAACTTCCATCAGCACTGGGACTGCTCATTTGGTCCGTATCTGCCTCGAACTGCTCTGCTATCAAAGGACTTGGGTGGTCTGATTTTCAAGTCTATTCTGCTATTTTTTGCTAGGGATCTCTCCCTCTGCAAAAAGAACTTGCCCTGTTAGCAGCTGAAATATACAGCAATATATAGCTACTCTGCTCTACTCTTAGCCTGTTACAATTTATAGCAGCCAGTAGTCAGAGGTCTGAATTCTGTTCACTGTGTGATGTTATACTGAGTTAGCTCTGGTTTGAATTTATCTGTAAATTTATCCTGAACAGGGCTTGCTATGACTATCTGGGTTTGAGCCTATACCACAGGTGGCTGAAACTCAGCTCTGTTAGAGTCTAGATGTTATTTTTGCTGGTTGGCCTATCCATGACCCTCCAACACTAGCCAGTGAATGCCTGTTACTTTACTTCTGTACTGTGTATGCTAACTACCTCTACCCTACCGTATAGTGTGGTTACTGTCCTATGATGTTGGTTCCTAAGCTGCCCGGGGTAGCTGCTATGCCCTTCCCACTAACTAGTGTCCTCCTCCTTCTTGCTCTTGTCATCTCCCTTTGCTCACACTATTCTTTGCTGACTGCTCCCCTCCCTTGAGGGATCCTGGGGTACTCCTGAAGAACCTGGGGAACATGATTTTACCTTCTCCAACTTGGTAGCCTGTGGCAGTCTGTCCCTCTGGCCCATCGGTTGCCTTAACCTTAGGTGTATCCTGTACTCCCTCACGGTCTCAAAGCACCGTGCTCATAAGCCCTTGGCAAGAGGTGGGTGCCCTCCGCTAAGGCATCTCTTTTGGTTCCTGCTGGTTATATTAGTCCTGGGTGAGGACATCAAACTTAACCCTGACCCCCTTACCAAGCCTCCTCCCTCCCGGCTGGCTGGACATCTGCCAAAGGGCTAACAATAGCCCACCTCAACATCCGTAGCCTCCTGCTTAACCTGACTGAGCTTACTGCTTGGGTCTCCCACTACAAGCCTGACATTCTCGGCATCACTGAGACATGGCTAAAACCTTCTACTCCTGACTCTTCCTGCATGCTCCCTGGCTTTGATCTCATTAGGCTTGATTGAACAGGGAGGACGTGGGGTGGCAGCATCTTGATCTATTTCAGGAGCCATCTAAATCTGACTGCTGTGTCTCACCAACTGTCCCCACTGTCTTCTAGTGAACTGCTTCATACTGTACTCATACTTGGCAACACAAAAAAGCTGCATATCATTTGTACATAGAACCTTCCCAAGGGTGGTGTTCCTTGGTTATCCTCCCTTCTTGATGCTGTGGGTGCTCAGACTGGGGATAATGAACTGCTTATCATGGGTGATCCTAGCCTAAATCGGTTTGGGGGAAATACCAAAGTGTATGAACCCCTGCTTTCGGGCATCTCCCTGACACAACTCATTCAAGAGCCCACCAAGTGGTCTACTACTGGTGGAAACAGCTCCCTTCTTGACTGGGTTCTGTCTAACAGGCCTGAGAGGATCACCTCCCAAGGTATCATCTCTGACTCCATCTCTGACCACAGTCCTGTGTACTGTGTGTGGAGGACTTCCTACCAGAAAATTCCCCAAAAAGTCATCCATGTTAGGGATTTTTCTAAGTTTGACCTGGGCTCCTTCCATGAGGACCTGAGGCTCGTGGACTGGTCCACAGTGCTAAATGCTCCTGACTGTCTCATCGCATCCAGCTCCTTCCTTAACACCTTCTCAGTACTGCAGGACAAATATGCACCCCTTATCAGGAGGAGGGTAAAGAGGGGCTGCAACAAAGTGGCTCTATGGGAGCATTCTTGCCCTAATGCGGATCAGGGACAAATGCTGGGCAAACTTTAAGACCACATTGGACCAGACTATACTCCAGCAGTACAGGAGGCTCAGAAATGAGTGTAAGAGAGCTATTAGGAATGCCAAGAGTGATTACTGCAAAACCACCTTGCTAAACTCTGCTAAGGACCCCAGGAACTTCTGGAGGAACATCAAAAACATAGTCAGCAGTTCCGCAAACTGTGGGGTTTCTGATATGCTTATCGGTGGTTCCAGTTGCAATAACCACCTGACTATTGCTAATGCATTTAATTCCCACTTTTCTGATCTGTCTGCTTTCACCTCACTTTTCAGTTTTAGTGGGAATGATAGCAGAGACCAGATTCTTACCCCTCAGTCATCTCCTGCCTCCCATCCGCTATTCCACTTTAAGGTGGTGCCAGCACTAGAGATGCAGAGACTTCTCTCTGGTCTCTCTCCCTACACTAGTGCTGGGCATGATGGTATAGGGCCAAGGCTCCTACAGCTTGGGGCCTTCTATGTTGCCTCCCCAGTGGCTCATATTTTCAATATGTCTCTTGCCCAAGGAGTCATTCCCGACCCCTGGAAGGTGACAAGGATTGTTTCTGACCTTAAACAAGGCAATCCTAGGATCCTTGACAATTACCGGCCTATAGCCATCTTGTCAGTCATCAGAAAACTCCTGGAGACAGTCGTTGGTGTGCAACTCACGGAGTACATCCAGGTCCATGAGCTGTTGGCTCCTGTACAGCATGGCTTTCAGAAAGGCCACAGTATGACCTCTGCTCTTATTATGGTCTCTTCTGGGATCAGGGCAGCAATGGACCAGGGTAAGCTCTCAGGTGCTATCTTCATTGATCTATAAAAGGCCTTTGATCTGGTTGATCATTCCCTACTCATCTCTTGGCTTTGGTCCCTTGGCCTGTCCCCCCGTCCTAAGATGGTTTACCAGCTACCTCCAGGAGAGATGTCAAGTAACTAAATTTGACAAGGTCCTCTCTGACACCATCCCTGTGACCACTGGTGTTCCTCAGGGGTCAGTCCTTGGGCCTCTCCTCTTTTCCATCTTCGTTAATAACCTTCCTTCCATCTCCTCCCACTGCAGCTCTATTTTATATGTGGATGACCTGGTCATCCTTACCCATTCCCATGACATTGGAGTCATCAATCAACCGCTGAATACTGATTTCAAGAGTGTCCAGTCCTGGATTATGGCAAACAAGCTTGTCCTCAATCTAAATAAAACCCAGGCCATGCTCTTTGAGTCCCAGGCCAAGTTAAAGGCCTCTACTGCCCCCCTGACTATCAAGGGAATTGATGGTTCTCCTGTCCTGGTTACTGATACCATTAAATACCTGGGGGTGACACTTGACCCCCAGCTTGACCTTTGTCGTCATACAGAGTGCGTATAGGGCTGTCAGTTGTAAGCTGGGTCTTGCCTACAGAGCGAAGAACAACCTAACACTTGCTGCTCAACGTGCTCTGGTGAGCGGTATGTTTCTTCCTACCATCTGCTACAGCCTCATCCTGTATGCGCATACTTTCAAAGCTCACCTTGCTAGGTGGAATGTTGCATACAACAACATTTGTTGCTTTGCACTTGCTGCCTCCCGTCTCACCCACCATTGTGACCTGTACAGCAGGCTTGGCTGGCTCTCCCCACTTAGTCACATGAATTGTGTCCTGGGTAGTTTCACAGGTAAGGTGCTTAGAACTGACACCACCCAGGGTTTGGCAGAACTCCTCATACTTGCATCCTCTTCATACTCCCTCCATTCTCTGGGCTCTGCTATTCTCAAAGTTTCTGCCACCCAAATGCAATTGGGGGACAGGGGCTTTGCTGCTTGCGCATCCAAAGTCTGGAACCCCACCCTCCCCAGGTTCGCTCCTCTCCCTCTCACTGTTGCCTCTGAAGCTCCATCTGGATCCATCTGAAGCTTTCCTCTGCATGTGGCTGTCCCAAACTGGCTTAATTAATTTAGGTCCTTGTACCAGACTCTCATGTACCTGCAGTTTTGGTGGCCCCTGTATGAGGGTGTATCCCGCTTGCTTAGGATTCTGCTTCATATTATAATCTAACTACACTCTGCCCCTGGCAGAGTTCTGTCTTTTGCACTGTTTGATGGTTCTGTTACTGTATAGAAATGTGTTCACCCTATGCCTTTAGGTTGTGATTCTTTGTCTGTTGCACTGTGCTTATCTTTAGCATATACAAAGTTATTTCTACTGCTCAACTATGTTAATTCTTGACTGCTTGTTCAATGTCGCCTGACTACTCTGCTTGATCCTGTGTAATGTATGATTGTATCTTATTGTTCACTGTAGGGTCTTGACATTCATTGTACTCTCCCAGGTCGTACCTGAAAATGGGCAATCGCTTTGTCTAGTGTGTTTACCTGGTCAACAAAAGCTAATAAATAAAATAAATAAACATCATTGGGAAAACTTGCTAGAACAAAGTAGCATATATTTTGGAGACTGCATGTGGTAAGGTGGCCAGGGGTTTGATAGTCTGTAGGAATTCACCCATTGTGGCCTGCACCAAAGGAGTCTTGGAGAACTGAATCAGCATGTGGTGGAGCAGAAAGCTGTTAAAAATATCCTTATTATTGATGTTATATTTCTGCATGATTTCACCCAAAGAGAGCCAGATTCCATCCCCTCTCCTTAAGTGTCCTATCTCTGGAGAAGACAATTGTGGGATCCATAAGGGAGAAATATACCTGTCTTCTATTTTAATGTTTTTGTTTCCAGTAAGTGGTTGATTGGGATAGTGGCTATTATTGTACTTTAAGAAAGAGCACAATTGCATGAATCTTGACATGACCCCTATCAAAGTTTGACTCAGGGCAGGGGGAGCCCTCTGGGTTTCATGTGTAGAAGTACCTTAGGGGACAGACCACTAGCAGCTAAGAGTTCTTTCTCTACCAAAATCCCGCAGGGTACATATCTGAGGGAACTTAATTGATCCACTGACAATGAAAATATTTGCTAGCCAGACTGGTCAAGTAATATAAACCAAAATGCAGAAGTCTAAGTCCGCCCTGGGTTTTGGGGGCTGCTAACTTATGATACGCCCATCTCAGTACTTTGCCTGACTATATAAAATCATTAATACAGAAGTCTACCCTCTTAAACCACTGCAAGGGCAGCCACAAGTTCAAGAGATTTATTGGGTAAAAAAGCCATGGGAGAATGTTCATCTTCACTTAATTGGTACGGCCCCAGAGCGATAAGGGTAACACTTTCCACTGAGATAAATCTTGTTGCACTACATGCTGAGTCTAATCTAAATTTAATTTCCTGAGCCGATGATCACTTCTGGCCAAGTGTATGCCCAGATATTTTAGACTCCTTGGGAAACAATTTAATCCAGAATCTAATATTTCACTTTTAAGAGATCTGGACTAAAAGGAAGACTGAGGTTTTCTTGAGATTCATTTTATAATTAGAGAGTTGACTAAACTCATTAATAGTGTCTAGTACAGCTGAGATGGATTCCCGAGGGTAAGAATGGTGTAGCAATATATCATCAGCATACACAGAAACTTTAACCTCCAGCAATCCAAACCTGATGCCTTTAATTATAGGGCACTCTTTCAACTTGATTAATAGGGGTTTGAGGTAAAGATTAAATAATAATTGGGATAGGGCACAGCCTTGCCTGGTTCTGGAATACAAAGGAAGTGGGGAAGAAAATACACCATTACAGTATATATATGCACTAGAATGTGAATATAGAGCACATATCCACTATATAACTTGGGGGGTGGGAGTGGTGCAGCGACCTGAACATGAACTGCCATCCACTTGATCAAAAGCTTTCTCTGCATCCAGGGACACCAGCACCATGGAATGAACAGCATCCCTGGACATGGAGAAAAGGTAAGCTAGCTTCCAGAGATGGTCTGAGGAAGACTGACCCTTCATGAAGCCAACCTGTTCTGGCTCATTTATAGATGGTAATACTTTGCTAATTCTGTCCGTTAGGAGTTTTGTCAGTGTCTTAACATCATAATTTGGTAGCAAAATTGGTTTATAACTAGTGTACTTTTCAGTCTCATTCCCCTGTTTGTGCAGCACTACAATTAATCCCTCAACTATTCTGTAGTCTGTTGTTCCACCTGTCAGTATGTACTGAAACAGTTTATGAAGCAATGGGACTAGTTTCTCTACAAATATTTTGTAAAAGTTTGATGAAAACCCATCAGGGTCCAGAGCATTGTCGAAGGGCAAGTTTCGGATCACCCCTAGAATTTGGGTGTCAGTGAATGGTACTGAGAGAGATTGTTTCTGAGTTTCCGATAAAGTGGGGAGTTGTATTCCACTAAGAAAATCATCAGCCTTTTGCTCAGAAGGTGGGTTAGGCATTTGACTGTAGATGCCATGGTAATAGGTTTCAAATTCCTTTTCCATTTCTTTGGGGGTAGTCTTAAGGGAGCCATTTGTAACTGAGTGAATGGTATTAATAATTCTTGTGGCCTCTTGCTTTTTAACCCTGAGGGCTAGTAGATGACCAGCATTCTCTCTTTGGTCTGTGTATGTAGCTCTGGTTTTTAATATTGCAGACTCTGCCTTTCCAAGGAGGGGTTCACTATATTGGTTCTGGAGCTTATTAAGATCCTGGCGAAACACATCCCCTGAGCTATGTGACAAATGTGCTTCTATGTTTCTAATCTGTGACAATATAGTTAATGCCTGCTTGTCCTTTTTCCAATTTCCTAGCAGATGTTAGTTTTATTACTTTCCCTCTGAGATAACATTGCAACACCCCTTCCCCATTTCACATCTGGCTTCCCCATAGATCCCTGATTGATGGAAATGAAGTATTATATGTGACTCAAGATTTGTTTGACCACTCCTTCATCATTTATAATCTGATTATTAATTTTCCAAATCGTTTCCTTTTTTTGAAAGGAAGAAAACATGACACTGTATGAAAATGATGCATGATCTGAGATGACCCCTGGATCCATACTAGTATCTAAGACCCCACTCAGAAGTGAATGACTAGCTAGGAAGTAGTCAAGATGGGATGAGGAGCTGTGTACCATGGTGTGAAATGTGTACTTCTGGAAAGTGGGATGCAGCACCCTCCAGGAGAAACAAAGACCCAAATGGTCAACCAAATCTCCTAAAGCTCGCTGAGCCTGACATAGCCCAGCTCTGCATCTATCTGATTTATTCCGATCAGGATTGAACAGCAGATTCCAGCCCCGCCCCATAAAAAACAGGAGAGAGAGGAATGGGGACAAAACGATTAGCAGTTGCATGAAAAAGGAGGGAGAGTCAACATTTGGGCTATATACACACCCCAGTAAAATCTCTGCCCTCTAAGGAAAATATGTCTACCATTAGGGTCTCTAATATATTGTGTGCAAACAAATGGGAAATTACATGCTATTAATATCGTAAACTCCCCTACTCTGATTACTGCCCACAGCTTCAAAGACCTGTCCTACATAATGTCTTCTAAACAGAATTGCCTCATTCTCTAAGAAGTGTGTCTCTTGCAGTAAAGAGATGTCACTCCTAATGTGTTGCAGGTGCTTGAGGATGTTATTCTGCTTGGTCTTATGCCTCGCCCATCTGACATTTATTTATTTATTTAGCTTTTGTTTACCAGGTAAGTACACTAGACAAGTATTATGACTATTTTCAGGAACGACCCGGGAGAGTACAACATGAGGAACAACAGTCAAGGAGACATGGCAAAGAGAGTAGTTTTTTGTCACAGTAAACAAACATGTGGGAAATAGATCATTTGACGCTAGGGGAAACATACAGTAGTAAGCACATTTCAGATTACACACTCTAGACTAGCTAGTTCAACTGACAGATATATACAGGTCATCATACATAGGAATGGAGCATAGCTCAAGGACTGGATTGGTCATAATACAACTTATAACATTGTCGTATTCACCCCCTAGGCAAGTTGGATTGTGGACAGGTATATACAGCTCATCACATTTTTTTTTTCTAAATATGCACATGTTAGACAGAAACAGAAACACTTGGTAGTACAAGTTTCTACCAAGTGACCAAGGTGCAATATGTCATGGTTAGTCTATGACCGTGGAGCAATAATGGGTGTAAAAATGCCCAAGGCTTTTTAGGCAGGAGTAGTCAGAAGTCATTGATACAGTGGGGAAAATATCTCCAGGAATTCGATGGAGACACCCTGGGGAGGTTCAGACAAAACAATTTGACACTTTACTCTAGGGAGGTTTGGGGCAGTCACACTCTGATGTTAATTTTAGGAAACCCCACAGGGAATTTCAAAAACTCAGATAGGAGGGGGCAGCTCGGACATCCACAGGCAGCGAATTCCAGAATCTGGGCGCATTTTTGGCAAAGTTCTGATCCCCCTGAGGGTCTGGGTAGGAGGGACTTTGAGCATCCCTGATGTGAGAGACCTAAGTTGGTAGGGGGTGGGATTCAGTTTAGGCAGAAACTGGGCCAGCCCCTGGGGGGTGCTAGTTCTGATCACTTCCCAGAGAGGCATCCCAAACCAAAATCAAGGTATCTAGCTCGTGAGAGCCAGCAGAGTTTCTCATAGCCCACAACGGTGGGTGAGTCGGGGGCAGCCAAGGCAAAATGACAAATGTTATTGTAAGCAGTGTACCACCGGGTGAGATGTGTCTTTGGAGAGTGAGCAAATAGGTGCAGCCCATAGCTGAGGGAGGAAGAACACCTTCCTTCAAGGCAAGTCTGGCTGCCAGTGTAAGGTTATACTTGGCCCTATAGGCCAGACCCAGTTGCAGTTTGCCGACCTGCAGATGTTAAGGATATGATTACCCATGTCAAGCTGGGGGTCAGGTGTTACCCCCAGATATTTGATGGAGCTCACTATGGGTAGTGAGGATCCATCTGCGCTGGTGTTGTATAAGCAGGCTGATGAAGCTTTGATTTTAGCCATTGAGCCAAAGAGCATAGCCTGTGTCTTTTTCTGGTTCAGGACAAGCTTGTGACTAGTAAACCCATGACAATACCCTGATAAAGTCATCTGTCAGGTTCTGGTTTAGGATAGTGGCATTCTGGGAGTGAGCCAGGATTACCAGATCATCTGCATACATGGTGGCGCTACAGCTGGTAGTAACCATGGGTAGTTGATTGATGAAGAGGGAGAAGAGGAGTGGACCCAGTACTGAGCCTTGAGGCACCCCGGAGGTCACCGGTAGGGGCTCAGAGAGGACTTTATTGAAGCAGGTACAATGCTTTCTGCCATGTAGATAACCCATTAGCCATTTCTTGGCATGGGGGGAGAGGCCAAGTGACCACAACTGTGCACCAAGCAGTTTGTGGTCAATGAGGTCAAAGGCTTTCGACAGGTCGATAAATATTGCACCAGAAAGTTTGCCCTGGTCCATGGCTGTCCGGATACTTGATGTAACCGAGATTAAGGCTGTGGTGGTGCTGTGCCCCTTACAAAAGCCATGCTGGGCTGGGGACAGAAGTTCATGAAGTGGATATGTTCCGAAAGCTGCTCAGCCACTACCTTTTCAAGGAGCTTGCTAAGGGTTGGTAGAATGGCAATCGGTCAATAATTGTCAGGTAGTTTTGGATTTCCTTGCTTCAGTACAGGGACAATCCTTGCCTCTTTCCAGATGTCTGGGATGGTCCCCAGACCAAGGGATAGGTTGAAGATAAAGGCTACTGGTGAGGCAATGTGTGCAGCACCAAGCTTAAGGAGTTTAGGCTCCAGGTTGTCTAGACCAGGACTGGAGTACTGGGAGAGGCCAGCTAGGTGTCTCTGCAAGTTCTGAACTGATACAGCCCTGAGGTGGAACATTTGACGAGGAGGGTGACCCTCCAGCAGAGTGGAGGGAAGGGGGTGGCACAGAGCCTCATCAGGTAAGAAGAGGGTTGTGAAGGCAGAAAGGTCAGAGAAGTGATTAATTAGGGAGTTGGCAATAGTATGGGGATTATTGCAGGAGACTCTATTTATGACCATGTCCGTAACCCGCGGATGGGAGGATCCACTGACAAGGGATTTAATATCTCTCCTGGACCTCCTGGGATTACTGGCAGAGCTTAGTAGGGCAGACTTGCAGAAGTACTCTTTGCTGCCCTGATGGCCTTTTTGTACTTGTTCCTGAGGTGTCTGTACCTTTGAATAATCATGGGATCACTGGTACCTTTGGAACGAGCCCAACACTTATCTTTCTCCCGCATCTGGGCTAGGCGATTCCCATTTAACCAGAGGGTAGCGGACCCCCCTCACCCTACTGGTGACCTTGGGAGCATGCTTGTCTTGCAAGGCCCCAAAGGTGGAGAGGAAGTAAGAGGTTGCTGCCGAGGGGTCAGTGGCACCATACACCCCAGACCAGTCAGTAACTTTTAGGTCTTCCAGGAACTCCTCAGTATTGAATCTAGAGTAGTTTCTGACATGCATAATTTTGTGTGGAATTTTGGGGTTGGGAATTTTCCATACACAGAAAACTGGTGAGTGGTCAGAGATGGAGTCAGATAATGTACCCGCTCATGAGATCCTGTCAGGACTGGTAAGACGTGATCCAGTCCAGTAAGGTGCTGGAGGATCCATTTGCTGTCCGCCTAGTTGGTTCCTGGATGAGCTGGGTCAGGGCAAGGTTAGCAAGCAGAGGCTCAAACTGCTTAACATTACTGCTATCCCAGTTAAGGTTAACATCCCCAGGATTATGAGTCCATTATCCCTGACTCTGGGACCAATTTTGTCCATGAGGTGAGTTAATTCAGGTAGCCCACCTCTTGGAGGATTATAGGTACACACCAGGTGCAGTTTCTTTGCATCCCCAAGTAGCAGTAGCACAGGTAGCAACTCACAGGGGGACACGTTTGAATCCTTGTGGGCAATTTGGGAGATTTTTAAGTGGCTCTTATGGTAGATTAGTATGCCACCCCCCCTCTTGCCCCCAGCTCTGTCCAGGGACAGAGGGTTTCAGCCAAGTCTCCGACACTCCTAGGATGTCGGGTTTGTAGAGTGCAACCCATGCTAATAGCTCATCACGATTAGGTAGCAGGCTCCTAATGTTAAGATGAGCTATTTTTAGCCCCTTACCCATGCCCCATATGGGAGGGATTTTGTGGGTCAGATTTAATGGGCCAGAGTTGGTTTCAATATCACCGGCCAGTAGTAGTGCAAGTTGGAGGAGCCAGGGGAGATACCACCTCCTATGCGCTTGACAACCTGGGAGTTTTTTAGCATGCGTATGCTTTACCCTGCTTGTATACATAAGGCACCGGAGATCTAGACAGCAAGTAACACTGCCGTGTGCTTCGGAGATCACAAGGATATTGGAGAAGGTGTAGTCGGGGACCTCATAGGTGGACGACCATCCACAGTTGTCACCCAGTGTTATTGGGGGGGAGGTGACCATATGCAACAAGGAGAGTTCCACTATAAGACCTACAAGGCCTATATCCCTGCGGATGACAGCCAGCACCCTCTCTACCTTTAATATTTGAGTATCCCTATCCTCACTAGAAGGATGGGAGGGGAACCACGTCCACATCTTGGCTGGAGGCATAGCACTAGCCTGTGAGATAATTATCGGTCAGCTAACAAGAACTGCAGTGAAGGAAGGAGAGACGGATGTAGTAAGGCTGGAAGAAAGTTAGTGAGATTTGTTATTGGTATGTGCCAACTAAATAAAATAAGGCATTCCTTGTGATCACATTAAAGTTGCTAGCCATTTTAACTCTTTAAGCAATTGGATAAGGTCATGATGTAGGAGTCCTGTATGAGACCCAGAATCACTTACAATATAATTCTGATGCTGTGTCCCTTACCTCCCGCCCCTCCCCACTCCTCATCTTAACCACACAAACTTCCCCACACACAACCCCTTCCTCCATGAGAAATGAAACACATATAAACATACTTAATAAAATCCAACAAAGCTGTAACTCTGTTGTATTAGAGAAATTCCAATGCCCACCCCTAAGAACAATCACCCCCCCACCAACTTAAAGTGTGTATGGTCTATGATAAACAGTCTATCCACTCTCCATCTAACCCCCAGCCACCCAAAATGAAACATGTGAAAAAATCTCCCACCTGGAGGTAACCCTTTCCTTCTAAACTCAAATGCTCCAGAGGCTGACAGCCTCAGATAAAATCATGTGGAGTCTGTTTAAACACTGATCCGTATTTAAAGAAGCTGCACCCTAAGTGAAAGATATCCCAGAAAATAAAAGCTTAAAGTAAACTTCCACAATTAAAAATTAAATAACAACCCCCCCCATAAGGATTTAAGATTAAATGTTCTAAGTTAAATGAAATTGATGAGCCCTCTTGCTTGTGTAACAGCACTTCTTGCCCATCTTAAGTTCAGGCCCTCTCACAAGCAAAGGTACAAGTATTCAGAGAAGTAGTAGAAACCAGAATCAAAATAATATAGAAAGTTCCACTCCGATGCACATAGTTCCTAGTCCTTGAATTTTGTGTACTAGTTCTTAAAATAAATCCATAAACCAACATTGATTCACCAGCTGTGATGAAAAAACCAAAAAATAAATCATTGGGACCTTCCCACATGTACTTCATGCTTTCAGGTTGTTCAATAACATCCGAGAAGGAATGTAATAATCCTTGTAACCTGCCCCCAGTGATTTTAATGCAACATTGCAGATGACACATACTTGCAGGTACTGCTCCTATGTAAATGTATTCAAACTCCACCATGCTCAAGGACAAAATACCCCTATCACCTCTCTATTGCAAATAAAGGGCATTGGCATATTGCTTACTTGTTGCCATTGTAGACCTCAGTTCTCCCAACCACTGCTGAAGAGGAACAAATGAGACATGTTCCTCCCAGACACTGTAGCCGTCATGAAGATCCTCATATCCAGGCCATGGGGGTGCAGCTCATATATCAAGTCTGAGAAAACAGTCTAAGTATTAATTATAAAGCCCCAGTTAGAAAGAAGGCCATTAGTATGCAGATCGAATTGTGTTTATATTAACAATTGCCAGCACAGTATGATATTCCATACTACCATTCCTTGATCAGCAATCCTTGAAGAGATTGGGCATGGCTACCTTAAGCTCAGTTTCTGCTGAGCCTGTCTCTTTGAAGGAACTCCATGAACCTGATATTTGAACTTGCAGTCATCCAGGACACCCCATTCAGAATTTGATACCTGCCACTATAAGTTTGGTGACAATGGGGTGAAAAGAAGCTCTCCATTGCCGAACTGATGCAGGTAGGTCCTGGGCTACCTGTAGCTTAGAGCCTTCCCATTTTATTTCATGGAGTTCCCTCACTTTATTTAGAAAATGTTGACATTCCAGAAAGTTTAAAAAGTGGAAAATCAGTGGACATCGGGCTGGGTAGGCCTAAGGACCCGATGAGCCCTTACAATTGTATAGGTAGGCCCATATGATGAGGGCCCAGCAAGTTTCACAATTAGATTTTGCACAAACCCAATGGTATCAGTATCTTCCTCTTTCTCTGGGAGTCCGATTATAACAGCATTGTTTCTCTGGCTGTGGCCTTCAAGGTCTTCTATTTTGGCCTCCAACCAGGACATCCACTGATGTGAAGCTGCTAAGTCAGGCTCAGTTTTATTGGTTCTCTTCTCAAGGAAGATCAGGCATGCTTCATTACCTGCAGTCCCTTTGGAAATATCTTCTAGAGCCGCCACCATTGATTTAAATTCAGTGGTGAGTAAATGTAATTCCTCACAGAATGGTTTGAATTCAACCAGGAACCTCTCAACTGTTAGAAGTTCAGCATCCGATGCAGTAGTAGTAGTGGAGTGACTGCCTACAGGGGTTTGGGCCTTGGCTTTCTTGCTAGATTTCTCTGTCATCAATGGTGGAGTGTGTCTGAGCAGTGATTTCCTCATTTCTACTTCCATGTCCTCCGATCGGCCAAATTCTTCTTTCATAGGTGTTGAGTAGATCTTTATGAGGCAGTCTGGCACATTTAAAGAAGGTAGAGGTCTCTAAAAATATATAATTTAAAACTCGGGTGGCTGGAGATGGGAAGACCAGCTGCTAAGTGGTGAACTGCATCTCATGACTCATTGAAAAATCTTTCTTGCCATCAAATTGATCTGAGCATTAAAATTCAGATGGTGTTTATGAGATGGTTATATGGAAAATGGCATGGGGGAGAGGACTGCACTTACTTCATTTGTGTTAGGTGTAGTTTATATGTTACTGCTTATGGCCATTATGCAGAACTGATCACTGAACTGCAGAATAATTACATGTATGGTATTGTGCAAGAATCTATTAAACCATTGAATAAAGTTAATCACAACTGTCATTCCATAGTTCACGTGTATTATTCTGTAGTTCAATCAAAAAATTCCACAGAACATGGTGAAAATCTGCCAAACACATTCAGAAGATTCAGATCTCGCCAATGGTGGAAAACTGGCAAAATTTCACAAAAGATCCACAAAAGCAGAATTCACAACTTTTGCTAAGCACTACAGTTCACTGTGATGACCAGTTTAGGAATATGTCCACTCAGGAATAATTCTTCATCAAGAATCACATCAAAATATGTATAGTTTGTTACAGTGACCAAGTAAGTGCCACTAATAAAATATGGTCTCTTTCCCAATTTTTGGTAAAGGAGCATGAAAAAGATGAGCTGACATAGATACAGGATACACTTCATAAAGATAAGACTTACAGTGGAGCCAGCCATGATACAATACAGTAACCTGCAATAAGTGACAGGTCACAAAATTCTGCATGGCAAAATGGCTTAATTGTCATTGAGTTACAGTCTTCCCTACAGTATACTACAACATTTTTTGATATACTGCAGCATTACTGCATTGCATCATGGCTGGTGGCACTATCTTGCAGCAGTTTACATGTGTCACTATACAGTACATTCATATAGAAAAACATGTGATAATATTATTGTTAAAAGTGTACAGTACTGATGCAAGTCTCTGCACATTAAATTGTATTGTGGCATGTAAACTATATTAACAGGGCAAACCATGTCAACATGACTCCAAGCTGACTTGTTAAATGTTTTTTCCAACTGTTCTATTACACACGATCACCTATGTGAGATGGTGAGATGCAACACCTTTTTTTCAGTTGGGTTCTAATTTGCCTATTTCTGATGTTTGGTGGATTGGAGCTCTGGGAAGTTAAGAGACTTACTCAGGGTCACAGTGTGAATTTGGCTCTAGTGGATGTTGAACCCATGATGTTCTGATTCCTAAGCAAGTGCTCTAATCATTCTACCAGACTGCCTCAAAAAATATATATTTTCTTGGACTACAAGAACTTTTGCCTTAAGTTATAACCCACCCAAGGTATAGTGTTATTACAGTGTGCCCCCACACCCTGTCATGTGTTATCACTGACAGCACATGGGTCAGATTTTCAGAAGGTGAGAGGTGAGAAGCAGACTCATCTACAAGATGTGCTTTGGTAATACCCAATATGTTTGGCATAAGCCTGGACACAGTGGGTACAATATTCATGACAATCAGAAGGAGTTTACTACAGTTGCATGCATACTGGAATGCAAGTGCTAGACCATGTGAATGATAATCTGTGAGCCTTTGGTATCTGCCAGTCACAAAATGGTTCATGAACCCACTGGGATGGTAGTGATTCTGGAATGGCATTTTAGAAAATCTCCCCAAGTCAGATGGGATAAAAAAACTGTGTCTCAATGTGTTCTTTATTGCTCCCTGTCAGGCATATATATGTACTAGATATTTCCATCCATTTTCTATGCAACATACTATTGGTATACATTGACATCCATAGAGTATACAGTAAGTAATGGTGTCATTTTAGTAAAATACATTGTTTATAATTTCTTTTTTTTTTAACCTTTGCCTTTATCCGCCTGACCTGCCTCTTTTCTCCATTCACTCGGACATACTCAGTGGACTTTTGAACCCCCTCCTTGGTCTGCTCCTAGAGTGCCTTGACCACACACACACACTTTTTTGAAGACCCTGGTATACCCCCCAGGTAGGGGTGGAGAGGGGTGCCCCATGCTTACCTCTCCAAACCAGCACTCTATGCGTGTGCGTGTGTAGGTCCGACACAGCGGAGTCTGCTTCGACGAGTGGTTGGAAGTTCTAGGGAGGTGTTGTCACCTAGGAGGGATGAGGTATTTTTCCTGTTTCTTTTTCCCCTGACGTCGGCGTGCAATGAGGGGCTGTGAGCTGAGAGGCACGCTGAGATGTACCTCTTGCTCCTCTCCTCTTCCGACAGTCACAATCCTTACTGCTTCTTCACCTATAGCTATCCACCTGGGCTCCCCAGGTAGCATTGTAGTGAAGCCTGCAATCACCCTTCCCGGAGAAGGAGAGCTGCTGTTGGGCGCTCTATCCTTCTCCTCCCCAGCCGACCCTTGATGACCCGTGCTCGTTCCCGAACATGGGTCGCTGGCATGGTGCGAGGTGTGGTTCCCAGTGCCTCAACCCTCAGCGCCACCGGGCCAGCCTAATTTCTCTTTTTAATGTATGATTTTGTTCTTTATCCAAAATACATACCCCTCTTCAAGCCCATTAGTGCTCTCAGACCATCGTAATGGCATTGACTCCCTTGTCCCCTATACAGTATCAGTCCTTCCTGAGACACCACATGAATGATACTCTTAGTTTTAGGGCACAGACCAGCAGTTTACAGGCTAGTTAAATAAATGTGAATCTGAGATGGAGATGTGGTGAGCCAGGGAGCATACCCAAGCTACATAATGTGGGTAAAATTTACCCAGAGCCATCATATACTGTAGTCTGGTGGGGTTTTTCTCTTTGTTAACCCACCCACCCACCTCATATAATACTTGATGATCTTGATGCTGCACCCTACACTAGGCAGGGAGCAATGTGTAGCCCATTAACTGGAAACACTGGGCCGGATTCAGAGAAACCAATGCAGGACACAAGACAACTTATGTCGGAAAATAAGGTGTAAGTCTCACTGGTGTCCTGCGTTGCATCCCTGCGGGAATCACATAGGCAGCCTGCAACAAGCGGCAGGCTGCCTCTGCCCAACAGCACCTATGCACCTGAAACACTCTTGCAATATGGCGGAAGGGGGTTTCTGGCAGCATTTGCACCCTATTCAGGTAGGGTGGCCACTACGTCCACCGATGGGATTCAGAGACAACCACCAGTGAACATCTGTCAAAGACCAGATACGCCAACAAAAAGATAGTCTAACTGGTCTTTGCTGTTCACTGGAGGTTGCCACTGTGACCCAGCCCCACAAACCCTGTGGGTTATGGACCCCCCATGGGCTCCGGGTCTGAGGCATGGCATGTAGAGTGCCAGGCAGGGTGTGTGGCACACTCCAATGCCCAGACCCCCCCACACACACATTGTGAGCCCCCCCATGCCCTAGGGCATGATCCTCCTGCCATCCCTGTAACCCCCTGGTAGTCTAGTGGCCCTCACCCCACAGTGTGAGCCCCCCCACACCTCTCAATACCCAGCTACTTGCACAGCCCTCCCTCACCACCAGGGCCAGTCGCCAACACACCCGCCAGGTGTGTGTGTGGGGGGGTGGGGGACCACTGGGCCACCAGGGCAGTTATGGGTCCATGTTCTGGGGGGGTCCATGGCAAGGGGACTTGGGGCTGGTGCCCACACCATACGGGGACTCAGAGGTGGGCATGGGGGTGTCATGGTGGACTTTGCCTGTTGCAACTGCTGTCCTGTAACCTGCAGCATTCTCGGTGCTGCTCCCTACCTTGTGCAGCTACAGCAAGTCGTAGGACACAGACCACTGCACCCACTCCATTCCTGAATTGGGTGCACAGGCCAGGGTGCAGGGCAGGTCGCCATAAGCTGCCATTGCCACAGCTTGCGGTGGACCTCTCTGAATCCAGTGCACTGAATCTGCACCTAACCCCACACTTAGGACATTGCTAATTGATCTCACACAGATTCCTCCCTCAGAGCCTGAAAGTCCTGCATCTGTAGCACATCCAATACTACACTAGCCTGCTGCTAGTTTTAATACAGAAGTTACATGTACCTTAATTTTACCATCAGGTATTACAGCATATCAGCCTACCACTTGATATTCTGTAGGTTGGGCACAAAGGCCATGTAGTAACAAGCAGTAAATGTATTTTGTTTTAGTTATAGCAGATAGTGGGGTTCAAAGCTATAGATATTCAGCAGACAAATTAAAAAAAAACAGAAGAAATGATTGGTTGCTACTGTAATAACAGTAGTTTTGTCATTCTGTGACACTAACAGTAGACTGGACAGTTTTCTACTTGTATGACATAAGGGAAATGACAAAGCAGTGGCATTGGGCATGTACATATTCTCTCATAATTCAGTTCTTTCTATAATTGCCACTTTAAGAAATTGATACCTGGTGGTAGCTTTCAAAACATGACAAAGAAAGAATTAAAACTAGATGCCACAGAAATCCCTCTAAAAAGGTTGATTACTGTACCGTAAAAGGATATTTTATTGTCTCAATGATAGAATGTGCTAGATAAATCAAAGACTGGTGTCAGACTTCTACTCTTGGTGTCAGTTTCACACTGTGAATGTTACAATGTTGCAAATTATAAACATATTGCAGACTGACACCAAGCCTTCAGTTACTAGAAACCTGTGACATTTTAATAGTAAACTTGGCCCATTATTGATGCAGTTACTGCCTGTTGATAAGTCAACCAGACATGTAACGCTGTATTTTATGTGTTTTTTTTTATTTTCATAATTTGTTGCCAATCATTATGAAGCATCCCTTCTAAAGAAAAGATTGAAATGATATTGAAAACATGCTGAACATTTAGAGATCTATACATTTATTCCATCTCTTTTAATGATGTTGGAATGCTGTGACTTGTTCTCATACAGCATTTGTTTAAATGCAGATTATAAATAAACATGATCTATTTCACTTACTATTTTAATCATTCTTTTTTATGGAAAAATTGATTTTATTGTGTTCATTAGAGTGGCAGGTGAGATATATCATTTTGTTCTGCCTCTCTGCTCTGCTGATTATATGAGGCAACATAAGGAGAAAATGTCAAACAGCATCAAATCAAACAGAACTAGGTAGACAGAAGGTCAGGTACAGCAGAATTTCATCATCATTAGCCTAATAGCTGTTTTGAAGGCACAGTATGAGCAGTTCAACAGGTTGCATAATGTACAAGAATCAGAGAACAGCACACCAATTTTTTTAGAGACATAGGCTATTTCATTGAATTTGTATAATCACCTCACTACCACAACAATTATGTAGAACAAATAGGCACTCCCTTTTTGAAACCCTTACCTCAAATCATTTTTCCTTTTTCCTTTTTGTTTGTACAACACTCTCCAAGTTTGGAATCCAGTCCAAGGTTCTGTCAATAATTTCCTGACACTTTTCTCCTCTACTAGTCCTGGGCACTTGCTATACAGTCACCATCCCCCCAAGCTCTCTTGTATTTTCCTGGAGGATGGATTTCAGCCTTTCTGCACAGTTACTGTAGTCAGGGGGAAGCTGGTTCCAGTGGCAGTGTAGTGATGGGGCTGGGGTGGCACATTTGTTTATCCATGGGCCATTATTGGTGGCCAACTGTCGCTCGGCACTAATGAGGGGGCATACTATCCCTTAAGGCAAATTTCCAAAATCCAGTAAAACATTTCAAATATACAGTAAGTCTGACTTTACTAAGTTACAAAACTACTCACTCACCCCTTTTGTAGTTAGAGAAGAAACTTTTGGTGAGATGCTGTGTGTCACAGTCTGGTGGGATCATTAGCAGCAGAGGAGCTGGCAGTTCAGAGGAAGATTGGTGCTACAATGCACTCCAGCATCTTCTAATGAGTGCATGGCTTGGATGTGGCATGTTCTCAGGGACTGTAACATAGCAGCAAGGAGGAACTGCACTGATTTTTGGAATATTTACATCCACCAACCTCAATTCATGTTTTACAGTGAGCATGGATGTTTCCAGAATTAATTTTCTAGATCTGAAGATAATCAGGAAACAGGATGGTGCAGTGGACACAGATTCATTCAGTAAGCCCACTTACAGTAATACTTTGCTTCATTCCTCCAGCTGCCACTTGTTGCACACCATCAGGAATATGCCTAGTCACAATTCTATGGAATACATCACAACTGTAGTCACCAATCAAACTTCGATCTTAGGGCAGATAAAATGCACCTGTGGATCAGGGTAGAGGATATAGTGAGGACACAATTATGGCCTCAAAAGAGAATGCTACTGTTAAAAACAGAGAGGAATGTATCCAACATTGGGTCATGGAAAAATGTGATGACAGTCACCTTATTTGTGTAACATCATACAGTGTCCAATCATGTTCTATAAAGGAGGTGATATTCAAAAAGGGCTATACTGTCCATAGAACCACTTTTAGAGGGGGCAGTGGAAAACTGCACCAAGATTGTATATAAAACAAGGGCTTAATTTGGCCAATAGGTTGGTGAACAATTTGCAACAAATGCCAAAAATGTCAGTGTAGCTACCAGAGTCACCAAAGGTGTGTTATCAGTGTGGCCACTGCAGGCACTGCACATCAGTAACTAAGTCCCAACAATTCTCCACAGTGAATAACCAGAAATAATTTGAAGTTGCCAGTCTATTAACTACTCCACAGCTGGAGAAGTGTATTTCATGAAATCCATGTGCAATGCCTTTTATAGTGGGGAAAACAGACAGGGCTTTGAATGTGTGAGTGGGGAAAAACTTACACACCATTAGAAATCATAAATAATGCTTTATCTAAACATATATTGGAGGAAAATGATTGCCAAAGGCATGATATTTTCTGTGGCATTGAGAAAGTATCAATGTGTCAGAGGGGAGGCTTGGAAACACACATTCTCCAATGAGAGGTGTTTTAGGTTTTTAAACTAGATACCCATGCTTAAAGGATCAGTTTGAGCAGGCCTGGTGGCACTGAGGGTTGAGGCACTGGATGTCACACCTTGCACCTCGCTGGCAACCCGTGTTCAGGAATGAGCACGGGTTGCCATGGATCGGCAGGGGTGGAGATGGATCAAACATCCGACTGACTTCTCTCCATCTCCGGGAGGGGGGATCAGTGGCTGGGGCTTGGCGACACGGAGCCGCAACAACGTGGGGCAGGAGCGCAGCAGACGCTTGATGTAAGGGTGCACAGGAGTGTGTGTGACCCCATTGCAGGCATCACTGCACATTGTGCACCTGTAAGGGGGGGGGACAGCAAAAATTAGCAGTGTGGTGGCCAAGGAGGACACCTCACAGGCCCCACTCCCAGCTAGCCACTGCCCTGGCCACACTGGATCCAGTCTCTGGCAGGGCTTGAGGAACTCTGCTGGCCATGCCAGGGGGAGGCAAACCCTAGTGGTAAGTGGCAGCGCTGGCTGGTGGATGCCAGGGGATGGGGCTGGGGGTGCCCTCCAGATGGGGCACTGCATTGCAGGAGAAAAAAGAATAGCTAAAAAAATGATCAGTTTGTAATTGTGCCATTCTTAAAGTGAAACCATCAACCTTTTTTCCATCATATTAATTCTAGCTAAAACCAATATTTTTCTCTGGCCCGGTGGCGCTGGACACCACACCTTGCACCACACAGGCAACCCATGTTTGGGAATGAGCATGGGCTGCCAGGGGTTGGCAGAGATGGAGATGGATTGAGCATCCTATGGACTGCTCTTCATCTCTGTGGAAGGGGAGATCAGTGACTGGTGCATGCCTGACCCCTAGCAGAGGCTGGTGGCTTGGCGGCACAGAGCCGCTACAGCATGGGGGTGGAGCATGGCAGACACTTGATGATGGCACACACGGGAGTGTGCATGACCCTGTCGCAGGCATCATCGCATACTGTGTGGCTGCAAGGGAGCACAAAATAAACAGAAAAAGCTCCTTGTGGATGATGGGGGAGCTCGCAGACCCCGCACCTGGCCAACCATGGTGCAACACTGGATCCTGTCATGGTAGTGGAGAGCCCCCTCCACTGTCCCCACTGGGAGAGGTAAGTTCTTGGAGTTCTAGTGCCGGATGGTGGGTGCCAGGGTGATAAGGCTAGGGCTCCCCCTGAATGAGAGTGCCGTTGAGAGCAAAAGAAGTATAAACATTTTGTGATTGCTTACCTTCTCTAAAATTCATTGATGTTGCTCATTGTTTTACAAATAAATAATTATATACTTTATTTATATAGTGCAATTCTTAAAATCAGAGCACTTTACAGCAAGGAAATACAATACAGACAATATAAAGTAATAAATAATTAAAATTCTGATAATAACAGTTAAAATCCATTATAACATTTCAAAAACACAAGATTAAATAGATAGGTTTTCAGGGCAACCTTGAAGCTCTCCACCGTCAGGCACTCTCGAACCCAGCGAGGTAGAGAATTCCATAGGGATGGAGCTAAACAAGTGAAACCACATGCACTAGATGACCTCAGCCGAACCCTGGGAATCTCTAGCAATCCCTCAACTGTGAAGCAGAGTGGGCAGGAGGGGCTGTAGGGACACAGAAGCTTTTGCAGGTAGCACAGTCTCAGACTGTCTAGGGCTTTATAGGTCAGTAAACAGACATTTAAGGTAATCCTTCATCGAACTGGAAGCCAGTGCAACTCGCACAGCACAGGTATAATATGCATTCTGCACCTGCTGCAGCCGGTGGATTTCTACCCCTGGCATCCCTATGTAAAGGGAGTTACAGTAATCCAGGTGGGCAGTCACAAAGGCGTGGACAGTGTAGGAAGGTCACTGGGTGGGACCAGGTGCTTAATCCAGGCGATATTCCTCTGGTGGTAAAATGAGGTCTTACTAACGGATGACACCAGAGATTTCAGGGTCATCCCCTTATCAAGAATAACACACAGACTCTGCGCCCGATCAGAGGTCCTCAGCTGGCAGTCTCCTAGTACAACATCAGTCACCTGTCCTACTGAAGACCCCTCAACTCAATGACCTGGGTCCATAACCAACACCTCAGTCTTGTCTGCCTTCAGCTTCAACCAGCTGGTACCCATCCAGTCTTGAATCTTGAAGAGGCAGTTAAATACTGGGACCTCTAACACCTGATCGGGTGCAAAGGACAAGTACAGCTGAGTGTCATCTGCATAGCAGTGAAAAGTAAGCCCATACCACCATACAATGTCCCCCAGTGGCAACATGTACACCGTGAACAACATGGGAGACAGCACTGAGCTCTGCAGTACCCCACATGGCATGGAAAATGGATCAGAGGAAAAAATCACTGACACCAGTCTCTGAAACCTGCCAGTGAGAAAAGAGTGGAACCATCTGAGGACTGTTCCTGACAGTCCACAGGGCAACCACAGGTGCTTTAGCAATATCCCATGGTCCACAGTGTCACATGCCGTGGAGAGATCCAGGAGGACACAGATGGACCGACTTCTCCGATCTATCGCTATGAGGAGGTCATTGAGCACTCGAACAAGGGCAGTCTAAGCACTGTGCTTTTCCTGAATCTCAACTGGAAGGGATCATAGATTTTAAGGATGGCAAGATGGTCTTCCAGCTGCAGTGCGACCACCTTCTCAAGAACTTCCCCACAAAGGGAAGGGTAGATACCATCCTGTAGTTAGCAAGACAGTCCAGGTCAAGAGAAGATTTCTTGAGGAGCAGAACCACCTCTGCCTCCTTCGGGGAGTCAGAAAACACCCCAGTCTCTAAAGAACACTAGACTATCTCAGCTAGGACCGGGCTGATAATATGCACAAATCCAACAAGGAGACATGTGGAGCCCTGATCCAAACCACAGTAAGTCAGCTGCATACTCTGGATGACCATCATGACATCCAAGATCACCACCCTATTGGAAACTGACCAACTAGCCCAAGGTAATGTTACCTCCCACCGATCACCGCCCCTCCCATTGGAGCGGGTTTGACCAATCTCTGACCTGATGTCAACAATTTTATCTAAAAAGAAGAGAGCAAACTTATCACATTTCTCCTGTGACAACACTTTCCATCACTGCAGACTGCAGACAGGCTGGATTGCACAGTCTATCCACAGATCTGAAGGGCTGGGCTGGGCTGGTCGGTTTCATGCAGTTGTAATCTCACTGTACAGGAACTCTATCTTCTTATGTGAGATCGCTGATTGATAATCTGTGCAATGTGCTATCAATCTAAGCTTTTCAGCATCAAGGCCACATTTCTGCCAGTGCCACTCCATCCTTCACCCTATCCTCCTCATCTCTCTTAAAGCCCTATCAAACCATAGGACCCAAGGATGACTAGAGACAAGGCTGAACATGGACAAGAGCAATGGAATTCAGAGCCCCCACCACAGCCTGATTATAGACCTGAAGCAGATTTTCTGGGTCCCAGCTTATACCCAGAAATCCCAATAGGTCCAGGTCTGCCGTCAGGCCTTCTGGGGTCAAACCCCTTAATGGGTGATACTGGACCATGTAAACAGGGGCAGGCCTATAAGGGGGTGCCTGGAAGTTGAACCTGATAGTGCAATGGTATAACCATCTGACCGGTTCTACCACCAGGTCAGAGCTCTCCATATTCATAAGGAAAGCAAGGTCCAATGAATGACCCAAAATATGGGTCGCAGAGGAGACTACCTGTTTGAAACCCAATGAGTTCATCAATTGGAGCAAATCTTGTCCAAAGTGTGAGAGTTCATCATTGATCCAGGCATTGAAGTCACCCAACACCATCACTCTAGGGGACTCCAACACTATGTCGACAATGAAGTGCACGATTTCCTGCAAAAATTGCTTCCCATCACTGGGTGGACGGTAAATAAGTCAAATTTTACACCCCATATCTGTGGCCAGGATACATTCAAAGGATTAGGTCTCCTCCACTGGTACATCTATAAGGCCCAAGTCCATTTTAAAACAAATAGCAACACCTTCATCCCTACAATCCAATATCTGGTGGTGTATCACCAATAACCCAGCCAGAACTGCCTTTATCTGACTTCTTTCTTAGTAGAACTGAAATGCATGATAATGGTATAGTTGTACCCAACCTTGTTTTGCTTCAAATTCTTGATTTACTCTTATTGCATACTTCCTGAAAATGAGAAGCCTCACAAACAGTGCAGTCACTCAGGATGCAATAGTCTCGTTTCCTCCCACTGCATTAGGAACAGCTAGACTGTATTGGGAGGTGTTCCCAAATCCAGGAAAGATGCAGTGGAAGATGTTTAATGAATGTAAACAAGCATGTTTTTGTTTTGGTAACATAAGAATAGTGGGCAGTCTGTTTTTCACTTTTTAAAGGAAACAAAATAATAAGAATCAAACTCCCAGTTACACCATCAGCCTCTACAGAATGAGAACAATCATAACATTTTTTTTTTAAACTAGGGAAATTTAGAGGCCTAGGGGGAATGTCAGCATCCCTTTAAAGTGAAACTGAAATACCAGAAAGGTCACTAATTTTGTGAAATTGGCTAGTGACATGATTTGAAATGTAATAAGTGACTGTATTAATGTGCCATGTTTCTGTTTCTCTAAGATAAAGTACCATGCCAAAGGAACTGGAACTGCAGTTTTTCTAAAGTTCAGATATTTATTATTAAATTTGAGTCATTTGGGATTGTAACAAATGTGTGAAGACAAAATACTGAGATACCTGTCTATGTATACAGTAGCTGATAAGTAACTTTCCATTCTGCAACTCTTTTAATAACTGTATCTACCTATTTGCATCAAGCACTCTTTACTCGTTATGGAAAGTGCTAGAGTGCTGTTCCTTTCTACATGTGTTTGAATACATCCTTTCTGCTACTACTGCTTCTGCCTCTTCAGCAGCGCCACCATAAGTAACAGAATCAGCTACTGAAAGCAGCACTGATAGAAGAGGCAGAAGACAAGAAGACATCAGCAATAATATTAGGGTTAATTATTTTGGCAAGTAGCTGTGGACATTGTGGGCCTACAGTGCATCCTGAGTTGCATAGGCAAACAATACATACTGGTGGTCATGGGCTATGCAACCATGTACCCAGAGGCTATGGTCATGCCCTCCATAGAGGTGGGGAAGCTGGATAATGAACATCTGGGATAGACCATGCTAAGGGCATTCTCTGACCAACATGATAGGGAGTGGGAAAAGTATTTATCCCATCTTTTACTCACATATTGGGATGCCCCAAAGGAGTCTACAGGGCTTTCACCCTTTTAGCTCCTGTTTTGTCACATGGTGAAGAGACCCCTAGATCTGATAAGAGATTAATGGGACAGTAAAATTTCCATCCAAAGGGAATCTCTTCTCGAGTATGTCACACTTGGACCACTAAATCTGATCCATGTATCAGTTTTTTTTGTATTACATATAATTTATGTAAGGGAAGGGCAGTCAGAAGACCCACAGTCTTGCTGAACTGACAAATCCAAAAAAAAAAAACAGGGATAAGTTCAAAGAACAGGACATAGCTAAATCTGCAGCTATTTAAAATACAAATCCTTTGTTTAATTTTCTTTGAAGGCAGGAAACAAAGTATCCACTTTATAATGCCCTCAGGGAGATCCTTTGACTTGCACTAGTTGCCAGGAAGAAGCTCTATTGGGAGGGGTGTCACATGGAGCCCTTGAATTACATCAGAAAGTCCTTTGATGTGTAGATAACAAGGATCCAGACAAATTTGGAAGGTCCAGTACCCATTCTCAGGATGCTCTGGGAGAAAATCAAATAAACTGTTTGTGTGTGTGTGTGTGTGTGTGTGTGTGGCAGAACAAAGAACAGTTCTGACCAGTTAACCTGAGGAGAGGAGATTGAGTATGTCACTTATCAATTTTTTTTAAATCTTGTTGGGACATTCTGTGTTGTAAAATATAACTTTTAATACTCCAAGGTGGAGTTTAATGACCTCAGAGAGGAGGCTGGCTCAGGACTGCTTTTATCCAACTGAGCAAGCCTTAGAGAGACACATTTTATTTTATTTCTGATTGAGAGAAGAAGGACAACATTAGCACTGTAGGAGATAAGTATTATGTGGATAAGAGAGCTTAGTTTGTACATTAAAAATCTGTTTTGTTTTTAAGATTGTATGTGTTTGGGATATTTGTTCTATATTTATTGTTCTGTTTTGATATTTTAAAGTAAAGATATATTTTACAACAGAAACTGCCTGGAGTGCCTTGACATTTCTTTTTATTTAAGTGGCGCTTTTAAAAGGTTACAGTTAACACTGTGTATGGGCTTATTGATATACCAAATTGGGAAATGGATAGAGTTCTCTAAAGTCTTGCATAGAGTTCTAAGGGTTCATTTTAAAGACCTGGTTGGGTGCCCACAGGCAAAGATATCTGGTCCCTGAAGACAGAATTATCTAAGCCTAATAATTGGGTATAGTAACAAGAGGTTATCAGTTTGAATCCCTCCAGAACTTAAGACTAAGGTGACTTGAACCTAGAAAACAGACAAGAGGGTTACCTTGTTCTGTTCACTGTCCACAAATCATATGCACAGAGGTTGGCACTTTGGGATTAGAGGGCTGACTGGCTGAGTGAGTTTGTGACAGATTGGTTGGCAGCAGTGGCATAAAAGGTTTCGTGGTATAAGCTTCATTGTTCAGTGTGTCAGCTTGAGACCATTTAGCTCACTTTAAAAAAAAAAAAGAAAGGCAGTGTTTTATTTCAAAAGGAAACAGAATTATATCCCTTGACTTACAGTTAAGTTCCCACCCATTTTATTTTTTTTCTCTGAAGTGCCAATCAGAATAGTATTAGTAGCAAGATAAGAAGAAAATGGCTTCCGACTACAGCAGGCGCACTGTAGATTTCTTAAAGCAGTTGTGCGGGGACAGGGGAGTCCCATTTGGGGTGAAAGCCAGTAAGCAGAACCTCATAGAGACCCTGATGGTAGCAGATACCCAGAGCAGCGAGTCACAGACCGTGACTGAAAGGGACCAAACCTCAAGTCTGGAAGGGCTAGCAGCCAGTGAGGGGTCCCAAGCTGATGAGGAGGACAGCAGGACTACTGTCAGTGAAGGGCCACAGCAGTAGGGACAAGTCACCAGTATCCTGAATCTGGAAGTTCTCAGGTTGCAACTTGAGTTGTGCAGGATGGAGCTGGAGTCCCACGAGAGGAGAGAAAGGGAACAGTGACAGGCAGACCATAAGGAGCATAAGCACCAGCAAGCTGCAGAGGAGAAGAGGAGTGAGAATGCAGAGAGGCAGTGGAGAGGAGAGAGGAGCACCAATGGCAACACAGACTGGAGAAGCTATGACTCCAACCAGCGGCACCAGGGCAGGTAAGTGGCTTGGGTTTAACTAGGACTGCAGGACAGGGTTGCAAATTCAACTCCAAATTAATAGCCAAGTTTAAGGAAGGGGAGGACATGGACGCCTTTTTAAATTCTTTTGAAAAAGTTTGTATTCAGGCTAAAATTTCTAGAGAGTCCTGGAGCTTCCAGCTATCCCCACTACTTACCGGAAAAGCTCGGGATGCATTGGGTCAAATGATCAATGAAGACAGTGAAGATTACAGCAAGTTAAAAGCTGCACTGTTAAAAAAGTTTGAATTAACTACTGAATTATACAGAACTAAATTCCGTAAGCTCAGGAGAAGCCCTGATATGAGCTATGAGGAGCTAACCATGAAACAACATCAGTTTTTAAAATGATGGTGGGAAGGAATTGAGGCAACCTCTGTTGATAAAATTGAAAATGTGATTTTGTTAGAACAGTTTTATTGGGCATGCCCAGCAGAGTTAAAAACCTGGCTAGAGGACTGAGATCCAAAAACAGTGCAAGAGGCTGCTGAACTCTCGGACCACAATACCAAGAGCAGACCTGCTCTGAGAGTGAATGGGGTGAGTGTGGCAGAACAGAAAGGGAAAAGCGCACCTTCAGAGCAGCTAAAACCCTCACTGCTTCCACCAAAACCAGTTAGCCCCAGGTTTCAAAGAAAAGATTTCTCTGAAGTAAGAAATGTTTGTTGGTTACGTAAAGAAACTGGGCACATTGCCAGACAGTGTCCAAGAAGGGCAAGCAATAATATGCAAAGTAGTACCAGAAAGGAAGTGGGTTGTTTGTGTGTCCCTGGAAGCATGCCAGCGAACATGAGGGAGCACATGTACCCAGTCATGGTAAACAGCATACAGACGCAGGGTTAAGGGACACAGGGGCATCCCTGACATTGGTAAAGGGGGATCTGGTACAGCCTGGTCAGCTTATACCCAATAAATATGTAACTGTACAAGGGTTTACTTGTGAAGAGAAAATATTGCCACTCGCTTGTGTTCTCCTGGACTGGGGTGAACCACGGGGAACTGTGCAACAGGTGGCTGTAGCCAACACATTAGCAGTGGATGCAATCTTGGGTAACAATCTCCAGCAGGGGTGGTATGTGTAGTTACACATAGCCAAATGGCAATGGAAAATAGTAGCTCCATGAACCCCACAGAAACCAGTGAGGAAACCACTGAGAGGCTGGTTCCCCAGCCTGTGTCCCCAGATGGGGAGACTGATAAAAAGGGGATAGAAATTTCCCCAGTAGCAAGTAACCACATAGCTACAGAGGGTTACTCAGAAGAGGGAGGGGTGACCTCTTGTCAGAGGGTTGGGACTGATAGTGATCCTGATTGCCCTGAAGCTAGTGCTAGGGACCCTAGTTTAGCAACTGAAGGGGACCTGTCCCATGCATTGGGAAGGTGTAAGGGGTTCACAGCTGCTCAGAGGAGTGACCCTAGTTTAGAGAAGCTGAGGGCTTGGGCAGACTCGGATGGTGCACAGGGAGGTGATGGCAGACATAAGGTTTATTGGGAAGACGGACTTATGTATACCCAGGCAGTACAGACCAAGGGAGGGATGCTAGGCAGGCAGCTTGTCATTCCCCAGGGATATCATGAGCAGTTGCTCAAGGTTGCCCATGGTATTCCCTTGTCTGGTCATCTGGGAATCATGCACACAATGCAGCAGTTGGTCCAGAATTTCTACTGGCCTAACTTCACCCAGCAGGTGAAGAAGTACTGCAGGTCTTGTCACCGGTGCCAAGAAATAAGGAAGGCAGGCAAGAAAACCCAAGCCACTCTGATTCAATTGCCCATAGTGGAGGAGCCATTCCAGAGGGTAGAAATGGATATTGTGGGGCATTTAAATACCCGCAGCTCCTCAGGGAAGAGATTCATCCTGACTGTGGTGGATTATGCCACCTGATACCTCGAGACAGTTGCCCTACACTCACTGATGACAGACGAAGTGGCAGATGCCTTACTTGGGATTTTTTCCCATGTTAGGTTTCCTCAGGAGGTAATCACTGATTGAGGGGATTCCTTCATGTCAGACCTAATGAAATGTTTATGGAATAAGTGTGGCGTGGTGCACAGATGCAAGACACTGCATCACCCACAAGCCAATGGACTTGTGGAACGATTTAATGGCACCCTAAAGTCAATGCTCCAGGCATTTGCTGAACAGCATGGGAGGGACAGGGAACAATCCCTTCCCCACCTGTTGTTCGCATACAGGGAGGTACCCCAAGAGTCAACAGGATTTTCCACCTTCGAGCTCTTGTATGGATGATGGGTACATGGGCCCCTAGACTTGATCCAGGAGGACTGGGAAGGCAAGCACACCACCCAGGGAACTCCCATTGTGGATTACATCATACGGTTTAGGGAAAGGCTGAAGGAGCTTATGGGGACAGCCCAGAGCAACCTGGCAGCTGCCCAACAGAAACAAAAAGTGTGGTATGACCACTGAGCCAGAGCTCACTTGTACATGGTGGGTCAGGAAGTCATGGTCCTTATTCTGGTCTGGAAAGACAAGCTGCAAGCTGAGTGGGCAGGACCATACAAAGTGGTTAGGAAGGTAAATGACGTAAACTACATTGTGGAGTTACCTGACTGTAGACAGACAGAAAGGATGTACCATGTTAACATGATGAAGCCATATGCAAATAGGGCTGACATGGTGTTCGCAGTGTGTATTCACTAGGAGGGGACGGATGAAGGAGACCCCTTCTGGACTTGCTGGAGGAAAGTAAGCAAGAGTCCTCTGTTGAGGCAGTGAGATTGTCTCCCCAGCTGAACCCAGACCAGAACCAGAAAGTGAGGGAGCTTTTAGCAGACTTTGCCCCCTTGTTTAGTGCCAAACCTGGACTAACCCCCTTAGTGACACACGATGTGGAGACAGGGACACAGACGCCCATATGGTGGACAGCATATCGGATGTCAGAGGCTGTCCAAAAGGACATTAGGAGGGAAGTGGAGGAGATGCTGGATTTAGGGGTAATCCAGAGATCCCACAGTCCCTGGGCCTCATCCATTGTCCTTGTACCCAAGCCAGATGGCTTGACCCATTTCTGTGTGTACTATCATGGACTAAATGCAGTCATGATGTCAGACGCCATCCCGATGCCCCAGACGGATGAACTCCTGGACAAGTTGGGAGGGGCCACCTACCCTACGACCATTGACCTGACAAAGGGGTATTGGCCGGTAGAGTTGATGGACAGGCTAAGGAGAGGTCAGCCTTCATCACTCTGATAGGCTTATTTGAGTTCAAAGTAATGCCTTCCGGAATGAAGAACACCCCGGCCACTTTCCAAAGGTTGGTGAACCAGGCATTAAATGTTGCTGAGGAGTACACCGTGGTGTACCTGGATGACATTGCCATCTTCAGAACCAGCTGGGAGGAACATCTTTCAAACCTTAGGGAAGTGCTGGGCAGAATACAGAGGGCCGGGCTCACTATCAAAGCCAAGAAGTGCCAGGTGGCCATGGGAGAAGTGGCATACCTCGGGTATGTGGTAGGCCAAGGACAGCTCCGTCCTAGCCAAATAAAGATAGAGGTGATCCAGGCATGGCCCAGACCAGAAACCCAGAAGCAGGTCACTAGCTTTCTAGGGACTGCAGGGTACAACAGAAAGTTTGTACCTAATTACAGTGCCCTGGCTGCTCCCCTTTCTGACCTGACAAACAAAAAAATGCCAAGTAAAATCACCTGTGGCCCAGCCTGTGAGGAAGCCTTTACCAAACTGAAGGAGGCACTGTGCAGTGCTCCTGTTTTGACAAGTCCAGACTTCAGCAAAACTTTTATAGTTCAGATAGACGCCTCAGACATGGGTATTTGGGCAGTACTAAGCCAGACATCCAGCAAAGAGATGGATCACCCCATTGCCTACCTGAGTAAAAAAGTGCTTCCCAGGGAGCAAGCGTACTCCGCTGTGGAAAAGGAGTCTCTTGTCATAGTGTGGGCCCTAAAGAAGTTGGAGCCATATTTGTATGGGCAGCCTTTTGTGGTGCAGACTGATCACAACCCCCTGGTTTGGCTGACGCAGATGGGAAAAAACAATGGCAGACTGCTCAGATGGAGCCTTGCTTTACAAGGGTATGATTTGAAAATCGTACATAGGGCCAGAGCCAAGAATCAGAACTCAGATGGTTTGTCCCGTGTGTATGAGGAATGAACTTATTTGGAAAGCTCATCCCATGTAGGGGATAGATCCCCCAAATACAGTCAAGGTGGGGAGGAATTGTCACACTTGGACCACTGAACCTGATCCATGTATCAATTTTCTTTTGTATTACATATAATTTATGTAAGGGAAGGGCAGTCAGAAGACCCACAGTCTTGCTGAACTGACACATCCAAAAAAAAACAGGGATAAGTTCAAAGAACAGGACATAGCTAAATCTGCAGCTATTTAAAATGCAATTCCTTTGTTAAATTTTCTTTGAAGGCAGGAACCAAAGTATCCACTTTATAATGCCCTCAGGGAGATCCTTTGACTTGCGATAGTTGCCAGGAAGAAGCTGTGTTGGGAGGGGTGTCACAGGGAGCCCTTGAATTACATCAGAAAGACCTTTGATGTGTAGATAACAAGGATCCAGACAAATTTGGAAGGTCCAATACACATTCCCAGGATCTTTTGGAAGGATATCACAGAAACTGTTTATGTGCATGTGTGTGTGTGTGTGTGTGTGTGTGTGTGTGTGTGTGTGTGTGTGTGTGTGTCAGAACAAAAACCAGTTCTGACCAGTTAACCTGAGGAGAGGAAATTGAGTATGTCACTTATCATTTTTTTTTAAATCTTGTTGGGACATCCTGTGCTGTAAAATATAACTTTTAATACTCCAAGGCAGAGTTTAATGACCTCAGAAAGGAGGCCAGCTCAGGACTGCTTTTATCCCACTGAGCAAGCCTTAGAGAGACACATTTTATTTTATTTCTGACTGAGGGAAGAAGGACAACATCAGCACTGTATGAGATAAGTATTATGTGGATCAGAGAGCTTAGTTTGTATTTTAAAAACCTGTTTTGTTTTTAAGATTGTATGTGTTTTGGATATTTGTTCTGTATTTATTGTTCTATTTTGATATTTTAAAGTAAAGATATATTTTACAACGGAAACTGCCTGGAGTACCTTGACATTTCTTTTTATTTAAGTGGAGCTTTTAAAAGGTTACAGTTAACAATGTGTATGGGCTTATTGATATACCAAACTGGGAAATGGATAGAGTTCTCTAAAGTCTTGCATAGAGTTCTAAGGGTTCATTTGAAAGACCTGGTTGGGTGCCCATAGGTAAAGATATCTGGCCCCCAAAGACAGAATTATCTGAGCCTGATAATTGGGTACACTAACAAGAGGTTATCAGTTTGAATTCCTCCAGAACTTGAGACTAAGGTGACTTGAACCTACAAAACAGACAAGAGGATACCTTGTTCTGTTCACTGTCCACAAATTATACACTCAGAGGTTGGCATTTTGGGAGTAGAGGGCTGACCAGCTGAGCGAGTTTGTGACTGAGTACGTATTGAACTTCAGGTCATGGCTCAAGGAGCTCATGGTGCTTGCTTAGAAGCACCTACAGTACATTAGTTGTTGCACATAAGAGATTAAAAAAGAGTATGATTGTGGTGCCAGCCCAGGATTATGCGGTTGGACAATGGGTGATGGTACTCATCTCAGTCTGACAAAATAAATTGCTGTTGCATTTGAGGGTCTACATTCTGTGGTCAAGAAGATAAATGAGGTGAATTACTTGGTTGATATACCAAACAGGAGATGCAAATTGAGGGCTACTATGAAACCATGGGGAAATTCAGCCACAACAGAGAAGAAATTGCCCTAGCAGTATGCAGCTACCCAGAAGAGGAGAAGGAGTTGGAGCCTTTGATAGCTATCCTTGTGAGGTTCATCAAGAATCCTTGGGGGATGACATCACCCTCACAAATCAGCTGGCACAAGCCCAGACAGCAGAAATTTAGCTTGAGTGCTGAAATTATTTGGAGAAATATTCATGGGCAAATCAGGGTACACCTCAATGGCTGAACACCATGTGGACATGGGGGCCCTGGTTCTGTTGAGACAGCCATCTCACTGGGCTTAAGAGTACATGGAACATGCTATAGCAGAAGAGCTTAAGGAAATGTTAGCTTTTCAGGTTAGGTGAGGGTCCAGTAGCCCCTAGGCCTCTCCTGTGGTGCTAATTTCCAATTAGTATAGGACCAGAGGTTCTGCATAAATTACTACAGGCTTAATAGCTGCAGAGTTGGATGCCTACTCAATGCCCAGGACATAAGCAGTCCTAGAACAATTAGGGGAACCATTCTAGGATGGACACACCCACGCTAGAAAAAGGTGGGAGCATTGTTGTAGACTTCAGGATACTACTGTATGTTTCTGACATACTTTAGTAGTACAGCAAATCCCTAACAAACATCATGAAAAAGAAAATGGTGGAAAAGTTCAAAAGAATGTTATGAGGAGGCATTCTGTTAACTGACAAAGGCATTATGTTGGTTTCCCATGCTGGTTAATCCTGTTAATCCTGACTATGCTTTTAAAGATTTTTGTGCATGTGGACACATCCAATCATGGATTAGGTGCTGTTCTGAGCCAGGTCATGTACACAAGGGAAGATAGGTGCATCTGAGCTGGAAACTGCTACCCATTAAGGAGGCATTAAAAAACTGAAGCCTTATCTCTATAGGAGTGAGTTCACCCTGGGCACTGACCCCACCCCCTTTACATGTCTAGAGAAAAGAAGTAGAATAATGCAAAATGTCTAAGATGGAGTTTGGTGCTATCAGCGTGTAATGTATTACACCAGCACCACAGTGGCTACCATCATACCAATGCAGACAACTGTCTAGACAATAATCTGAAAACTGGAGAGTGAGTATAATCCCTAGAAAATGGGGTCTGACCTGCTTTACATTAACTGGGTCTCTTGCTGGACATAAAGGATATGCTATTTCATATTTTTTTTTTTTGTGAGGATATGAAACAGATGTAATAAACATTATATAGACTTCACAAGGAAATAGTTTATTTTTTTTTAATGTGCCCCCTGTGTATTCCTAATTGAAAGACACCTTGAACAAAAAAGGCAAAGTACAGGGTGATTCAGATGACTAAAACACCCATTTTGATTGTGAGTTGAATGGAGTGAAGTTGTCTGCATAACACCAGTTCACAATGGAAAACCCTACAGTGAATGCAGTTGACCAAGATAATAGCTGGTAGTTAAAGTAATGTTGGATTTCTTCATATTGAGTCCTTTAATTAACATGGCTTTTAGGGCTGGCAGAACTCAGTGAAGTTCTGATCTTTATTAAATAATAACTGGAACAAGATGGGGAGGGGGTCTGATTAATTTTGATTATTTATAAATATTTTACAAATTGTGGCAAAAATGAATAAAATGGGACACATTTTATAATATTTTCACATAAATGCCCAAAGTAAATAATTTGATTCATTACTGTGTGAAATGCAAAGAAAAACTGCTAAATCAAAGCAATCAGTAGCTCCTTGAAAGATGGCCTGTGACATCCCATGGTAGCATACCTACCTGGGCCGGTGTGTGTGCTGAGAGAGACAGAGATGGAGAGACAGAAAGAGACAGATGCAAGTCCCTCCATACCTACTGCCATCCAATATCAAGCAGCTAACATTTTTTATTAATGCTGCTTGTGAAGGAGGGGGAATACTTATGAATGTTCCAGAGCAGACCAGGCCAAAGAAATAAATGGCTAAGGAATGATGAAATGAACAACAGTAAGAGTTGACCCACCCACCCTATCCATGTGATGTAGCTGTACTGAATGTCCCACTGCAGTGTGGTATGCCGCACTACCTGGCGGAACAGGTGGTAATGTTTATTGTTATATCATTTACTCAGCACAGTAAAATCTTTTAAAGAAGAAATGAAAGCCCTCTTCTTACTGACCACCACCCAGACAGTCAAGTGCAGTGCAGTCAATAAAATAAAATAGTTTCCCACTGCTGTGTATGCACCTGACACCACACAATGATAAATACATCTTTCCTACTTCCAAAAAACAATTGCTTCCAGTGCCAAGTATGATATAAATAAGTATATAATATAAAATATAATCTCAGTCCAGTTACTGTAACAGAGATGTACTATTACATCATACTGCAAGCAAAGAATGAAATGAATAAATGAGTTTAGTAACATTCTTCTCTGGTAATCGCAGTTAAATATGGAGGGATGTGAAAAAATAATCATAATTTTATTTATCCAAAGAGCATTCAGGCTTCAGCCAAGCCATCTGTTGCAAGAAAATTAAAACAGCAACTATAGTATTAACATCAGACTACTGTATAGTCAGGTGGTAAAATAAAATATTTGTTATGTGGTTGCTGACAAGTAGTAGTAGTAGTAGCAGGGAGCAATACCTACCTTCCAGATCAGATAAATAGTACAACTAAGTAAGTTTGGGAGATGAAATGCAGTTTCTTGCTGTATTATATGGACTCTGGACAAACATGCTATTTTTTATACTGGTCACTGTGTTCTTTCATGTGATCCTGGTCTACTCTGGCCTGTCCTGACATGACTTATTTCATGTGTGCCTTGTAATAAGTATGCCCTATACAAAAAGATGCTTCACCACATGCACACTGGGAAACTGTTTTGTAGAGAGGTCCTGCTCAGAGTCAGAATGCAAATGTTTCATTTAGGTATCACATTTGAAATTAAAGTGATGAATGTTGATTTTCAGGAATGTCAAATGCTAAGCGTTTTCTGGTGTCAAACAGAATCTTATGTCAGTAATGATGTTACCAGCTGAACTAAAGAATTATTCTGAACAGACACTAGGCATACTAACATACTAACATACTATTTGCCAGCAGATTAGGCCTTATGGTCTATCTAGTCTGCTCGAACCTAGATCCTTAGTTGGGTGCCGAGACCCTCCCATCCCTTGTGCTCCAGAAACCCCTATCATCCATCCCAACCCCCCTGGGACAGGCTATCATCTGATACATCCACTTTCGTGTCTGTCCCACCCTCTCTTGAACCCTCCACTGTGGATCTCTGAACCAGCTCACCAGGCAGTGCATTCCAAGGGTCCACCACCCCTCTCAGTGAAAAACCTCCTCCCTCTTTTCCCCTCACCCTTCCACCTTCCAACTTCAAACCATGTCCTCTGGTGATACCTCCTGCTTTAGTCTAAAGATCCCATCCATGTTTACCCTATTTATTCCTTGAGGTACTTGAAGACCTCAATCATGTCCCCTGTCTCTCCTCCCTCCAATGAAACAGGCAGAGCTCCTCAAGTCTGTCCTCGTAAGTCAAATCCTAGCCCTCGTATCATCTTTGTTGCCCTCCTCTGTACCCTCTCCAGGAGCTGTATGTCCCTCTTCGCGGTGGTCTCCAGTACTGTACACAGTACTCAAGGTGTGGTCTAACTAGTCCATTGTACAGCTGCAGAATCACTTCCTTGCTCCCAGAGGTGATCCCTCATGATGCATCCCAACATCCTGTTTGCCTTACTAGCTGCTCTCCTGCACTGCTCAGAGTTATTCCACATGTATCCACCATGACCCCTAGGTCTTTTCCCTGTTGAGGCTTCCAGCACCTCCCTCCCAGGGTGTACCTGTGTTTAGGGTTTCCCGACCAAGATGCAACACCTTGCACTTCAGCGATATTGAAATTAATTTCCATGTGTGAGCCCAGCTTTCCAGGGTGTCCAGGTCCCTTGCAGGCCAACCTCCCCTTCTCCTCAACTACTGCTCCCATCTTGGAGTCATCCGCTAAGAGACTCATTTTCACCCTATACCATCCCTGATGTCCGATATGTATGCATTAAACAGGATTGGACCCAGGACTGAGCCTGTGGTACCCTATCAACCCTGTAGGTCTGAGTCTCCACAGATCACTACCTCTGAGTGCGCCCAGCTATCCAGTTTTCAATCCATCTGACCATCAAAGGGCCTACCCTAGCCCCATCAGTTTCTCCACCAGACCATTGTGAGGGACAGAGTCAAACGCCTTGCTGAAGTCCAAGAATAATACATCCACAGGCTTACCCCTGTCCAGTTCTGATGTTACCCATTCATAGAACTCCACAAGATTGGTTTGACATGATCTACCTGGCACAAACCCCATGCTGCCGACTATCCAGACCTCCCACCTCCCAAGTAAACCCCCAATCGTTCCTTTAGTATACTCTCCATTAATTTTCCCACCACCGAGGTTAAACTGATGGGTCTGTTTCTGGTACCTCCTTCACCCCTTTATGGATTGGTACCACATGTGCTCTCGCCAATCCCTAGGTACCCCTGTCCAAGTGACTCCGCTGAAAAAGTCCAGAGAGTGCAGCCAGTATGTCCGCCAATTCCCATAGTACTCTCTGGATGAATGCCATCCAGCCCAGAAGATTTGTCTTTCTTTAGGGCCTTGAGGGCTAACACACCCTTTGGCGGGATGGCATCATCCATCCCCTCCACCTACTGGTCTTTTATCCTTATCCAGATGTGACACCCCTGGGGTACCTTTCCCTCCCTTTGCTCCATTTCTGTTGCTCCCCTGATCCCACTCCCTGCCGCTTCTATCCCCTTTGTGCCTTGCTTTGTAGATATCCCATCCCCCTCCCTAGTGAACACAGAGGCAAAGTACTCATTAAATACTTCTGCCTGGTCCCTCGCCTCTTCCACCCACCCTCCTTCTGATCTCAATCTGCTGAGATGGCCCTTAGTTTTTCTCCACTCCCCAATGTAGCGGAAGAACCCTTTTCCTCCATGTATCCCTGTGCCAGCCCGTTGCTCTTTGCTGGACTTTGCTCCCTCACCATACGAGTGACTTTTCTAGATGCAAGCTGGTACATTTCCTTATCCCTATCCCCTCTTGTTGTTTTATATTTTTTGTAAGCCGCCTTCTTTTCTCTGACTGCTACCTGGACCTCACTGGACCACCAGCATGGTTTATGTGACCTTGCTCCCTTACATTTCAACTTAGCGCAGATCCTGACTGCCTCATGAAGTCCCCGTTTTATGACCTCCCATCTCCTTTCCACACTTGTCGTTGAGGTAATCCCCTTCAAGTGATCCTTGAGAATATTTCCCATGCCCATAAAGTCTGCCCCCCTGAAGTCCACTGCCAGTGTCCTAGATCTCACCCCCACTCCCCCAATGCTTATTTGAAACCAGACAGTATTGTGGTCACTCCCAGTCAGGGGGTCCTGTACAACCATGTCCCTTACCAGATCCCCATCTGCCAGAACCACATCCAGGACATGCCCTCCTTGTGGGCTCCATCACATGCTGTGTTAAGAACACATCCTGGAAGCCATCCAGCAGCCTCTGCTCCTTGGCCACCAGAGGACATGGTTCCCCAGTTAGTACCTGCCATATTAAGGTCCCCCATCAACACCACTCCTTCCCCTTTTGGACCACACTGGGCAATGATGTTGTCCAGAAAACCATCCTCTAGAACATCACCCATCATCCGGGGGCCTATATGCTACTCCAGCTTGACCTTATCTCCTGCTGGGGATGGTAAGGTGACCCATAAGAGCCTCCACATTTCCCTCTGCCTCTTCTACCACAGCAATTTCTATGTCATCTCTAATGAACATAGCCACTCCACCCCTCTGCCCTCCTTTCTATCCTTCCTAAGCATAGTGTACCCCGTACATTTAGGTCCCAGTCATGGTTTTGTTGGCCCGTTTCCGTGACTGCCGCCACATCCACCCCCTCGAACAGCATGGCCTGGAACTCTGGCGCTTGTTTCCCAAAGCTACTGCATTAACTAACACTAACCCCCACCCCTTATCCCTGATCCTCTTTGTCGAACCCCACCCAGATTCCTTATACTTCCATCCTCCCCCTGCTCCTCCTGAAACCTCCACCTCCAGTCTGTTTCCCCTCCCCCTTGGGCTTGAAGGCTACTCCCCTCATCTGGAGGGGAGGGCTTCTGGTCAGCCCCTCCCTTATCCCTTCCCCCCCTTACAAGTTTAAACCCCACCTTTCTTGTATGTAGTCAGCCATCCCCTGTTTAAGGACTTCCTTCCCTAATGGGGCAAGATGAAACCTGTCCTTGGCATATAGTCCCTTATCCTCCCAAACTCCATTCCAGTTCCCTAACACCCCCAACCCATTCTCTTCACCCCACTTCCTGAGCCATTCATTAACCTCTGTGAGCTTCATTTTTTTCTCCACTGAGGCCTTTGGTACTGGCAATATCTCCGAAAAGGAAATGTTGCATCCATTATCCCGACAGACTCTGGCAAGTTCTTGGAACCTTGCTTGGATTTCCATAATGCTATTTCCCTCTAGATCATTAGTTCCCAAATGCACCAGGAAGATCCGGTTTCCCTCCACAATCCCTAACCATTTCATACACCATGAACTTTGCTCTGTGCACTGTCAGCCCAGAGATACTCACTACCTTCACCTGGCTATGGCATCCACCCCCCTGTCCCTCCCAATGGATACCCTTAATCATCGAGTCTCCCAGTAACAGAACCTTAACACCGCCATCATCCTTACGGTTACCTCCACTATGCCCTCTCAGCCCCCCCCACTTTGTTCATGATCGCAATTTCATGGGAGTCTTCCTGCCTTATTAGAGACCCCCTTGTCACCCTCCCCTTTCTGCCTCCCTTGCTATTTTGCCCACTTAACTCAAACCCCTCTGAATGGAGTTGTCCTTTAACCCTCTCTTATCTGAACCATTTATCCTGGCCTTATGGTTTCCCCTTCCCCAGCACCACCATCCCCCCTTTGTAATAGTACCCCTGTCTCCAGAAAGCTCTCTGTTGGTCCCCTTTAGCTAGGGCCCCATCCTTGGTACTGACCTCCCCTGCTGAAGGGCTCCTCTCCATCTCCTTGTCTCCCCAGTTTCTCTCCAATCATGCTCTCCCTCCCTCATGTCTGGAATATGTTGCATCTCCCCATTTGCTTAACATATATGTTTCCCTTCTCCCTCTGGGACTATGTCTATCCTTTCCATAGCTGGTCTGTGATGCCCTATGGGTATCTGACTCCTCCCCCGGCCTCTGTATAAGTTTCTTCATTTCCACAACCCTTCCTCCCCTCTAGGATGCTTAGTATCTCAAATTTATTGTGACACTCTATGTCAGCCTCCATCAAGTAACCTGAAGTTTCACTGAAGCTGCATCTAAACTGACCCTCTTCTTCCTCTCTTGCACTGTTCACCTTAGGGCTCCTTTCCCACAGTCTGCTGTTTTAGGCTGCACAACAGCCCTCCTGACTCTTCCCCTCCAGTCTCCTTGAATTCAGAATTTTCAACTGCAATGCAAGGTTTCCCTTAGCATCCAACCCTATCTAAGGGTCCTCTGTCCCTAATATCCCCCTTCTGCTTGCTGTGGCATGTGTCCTGTAATTTCAGAGCGTTGCCCAGCCTCCCTCAGCCCCACTCCTTCTGCTTGCCCATATCCACCACCCCTATCACCGGACAGCTCCCACAGCTTACTCCTTAGCAATATACCTCACTGCTGATACAAGATAGCTGTCTACAGAGTGGGCAGCCTCCCTCTCCAGGCCCAATTTAGAATTATTGCCATCCCACAGCCTGTGCAGCCTACAACCCTTCCAAGATGCCTGCCATGGTGGAATATGGCCACCCTGATTATCCCCTCTGTTTATAATAACACACCCTTTTCTCAGTCCTTTCCCTGAGTACAGTTTTCTATATACTGACTGTAGTTATTTACAAACCCAATTTCAACCCCACCAACAAAGTTCCCAAGTCTCACAAACACATACAGTCCAGTATGTGTTCGAGTCCCATAACAGTGTGTGTAAGCAGACATCAGGTACCATATGATGTCACAGGCCCCACCAACTCCTGTTGCTTCAAATTTCAGTCCCAAACAGAAATACTCAGCCCTTCAATCCCAACCCCAGTGGCTTTTCAGTATTTAAGAAAGCCTACAAAACAGGAACAGAGTGGGTACAAAACAGGGTGGGTGGGAGGGCTCTTACCAAACACCAGGCAAACAACACATTTAAATTACCTTCTAATTTTCCCTGCCAAAACAACTATCCCCAAACCTACAATATCACAGCCCAAGTATCAGTTCAAATTCAAGGTAATAATTTTTAACACATAGAACTAATTTCACTTACAAACTATTCAAATATTTCAGCTAAAACAAAATATAACTCCTGTCCTCTTTTCTACCAACCTGTTGCTTAAGCTCCCAAGTGAACAATGAAAGCCACAGTAATTCCTGTTTAAAGACAAGTTAATTTCAGCTAATGTCCCCTCCCTAACACCAGGCAAACAACACATTTAAATTACCTTCTAATTTTCCCTGCCAAACAACTATCCCCAAACCTACAATATCACAGCCCAAGTATCAGTTCAAATTCAAGGTAATAATTTTTAACACATAGAACTAATTTCACTTACAAACTATTCAAATATTTCAGTTAAAAACAAAATATAACTCCTGTCCTCTTTTCTACCAACCTGTTGCTTAAGCTCCCAAGTGAACAGGCAGTTCATCTACTTTACTGCAATTTGTATTAAAGCAAGCTACACATTTTGTTTTGATTTCCAGTATTTAAAACTATCATCATTCCAATTAATTTTGGAATCTGTCAGGTATATCTCAACAATGGTCTGCGTTGAGGCTGTCTTAGAAGAAATGAATGAAAATTTCACAATGACGTATTGTAAGTGACTCCAGAGATCTGAATCTGAACCATGTAGGACAGGGCTATTGTTGAATGGTGGTGAAGTAGAAGATCATGCCTCAGTGGCTGAAGATCAAGATGGAAAAATGTTGGAATACCAGTGGAGGGGCTATCTGATGCTGTGCTGTGTTCTGACAGACTGTGAATCTGATGCTGTACTCTGTTTCATGACAGCATGTACATCATCAATTATTTCTTGTTTGTTGACCTTGAAAGAAGTGTCATCATCACTCAATAGTTTTGATTTGTATTGTAAGCCCAAGATTGTTGCTTTAATGTAGTGCACTAACTGAAACATTTTACGCAGTTGTTCATCTTCATCAACTTTTGTGATCGTATGTCTTGGATATTTTTTGTATTCTGGTGGGCAACCTGTCAGCACCACCGGTAGCAGGTGTGATAAAACTGTCTCGTGTTCTCTAAATTTTCCCTAATCATAGAAACATAGACATTGACTGCAGATAAGGACTGCTTGGCCCACCTAGTCTGTCCATTTCACGACCTATAGGATAAGCTACTGATCCTAGTTTACAAACAGCCGTCTTCCTCCTACCACCCACTATAATTGCCTTATGTCTGTCCCATGCATTCTTGAATTCCTCAACTGTTTTTGACCCCATGACCACCTCAGAAAGTCCATTCCATGCATCCACCACCCTCTCAGTGAAATAATACCTCCTCACGTTGCCCCTGATCATCCCCCTTCTATCTTCAAATTGTGCCCCCTTGTTCTTGCAAATGTCTTTTTCTGAATGATGTTGCCCTCTTGGACTTTGTTGATTCCCTTGAGGTACCTGAATGTTTCTATCCTGTCCCACCTCTCCCTCCTTTCTTCAAGGGTATACATATTAAGCTCTTTTGGTCTCTCTTCTTATAGTTTCTGGTGCAGGTCCTGCACCATTTTAGTTGCCCTCCTCAGGACTGCTTCCATCCTGTCTATGTTCGTGAGGAGAGGGGTCTCCAGAACTGCACACAGTACTCCAGATGGGGTCTCCCTAACTGTCTGTACAGAGGGATAACAACTTTCTGTTTTCTACTGGTGATGCCTCTCCCTATGCATCACCGTATCCCCCCAGCCCTCCTTACTGCCATCTCACATTCCTTGCCTACATTAAGGCTGTCTGATATGGCTTCCCCAGGTCCCTTTCCATTTTTGTTGTTGTTAGTACCTCCCCCAACCCCCCCAATGTGTACTTTTCCCCTGGGTTTTTGTTTGTTTCCCAGGTATATTACTTTGCACTTCTTTGTATTGATTCTAAACAGTCATAGTTTTGACCATTCCTCCAACCTTCCAAACTCCCTTCTCATCCTTTCCACCCCTCTTGTGTATCAACCCTGTTGCAGATCTTTGTGTCATCTGAAGAGAGGCATACCTTTCCTTCTAGTCCCTCTGCAATGTCACTTATAAAGACATTAAAAAGGACCTGTCCCAGTACTGAATTTTGAAATTTTTATTAATGATCTCACCTAGCTCAGAGTGGCATTCACATCTTGTGATTCCCTCAAATGGCTATAGGACTAAAATTACAGACAACAGCATGGCCCACTGTGGTGGAGTAATATAGAGTCTCCATCATCAATTTTATTTTCCAATGTATACTGTCTGACAGCTTTCTTTTGTTTCAGCAGCCTTTCTGTCATAGGAAAGGTTGAATACCACATAATAGATATGCCTTGGATCAGTCTGTGCAAAGGTAAATTGTGCTCCTCCAGTATTTTATTAAATAAATGATGGGCTTGCTTGAATGACTGAAATGACTGCCAATTCTTTTAGCAGTGCTAACAAGAGCCTTAATGTCCCTGTCCTCATCAAGAAAACTGTGAACTACTAAATTCAAGCAGTGTGCAAAGCAGCAGATGTGAACAAACTCTCTCATCTAAGGCCTTCCTTATGTTGGATCCATTACATGCAACAATAAAGCCAACTGACACTCCTTATGATGACAGCCATTGCTGTATTGGTTGTTTGAACTCCTCAATGATATTGTATGAATCATTATCAGAAGGAAAATAAAATATTCTTAGAACAACAAATTGGAATTCACTGTCCCCTCAAGAATGATCAAAACATGCCCAATGTGCAGTGATAGACATGAAGGGTTCAGACTAACAGCTTGTTCAAATATTTATTGTGAGATGTACCTCCCTCCCCACAACACTGGCAAAAGCTTGTCTCATTTTGTTTTTACATACAACAATTTTGAGCTCTGGGATCTATGTTGAGGAGAAGTATTTTCTCAATTGTGAATTATATTGAGGTCTAAGGTACAGTAACTGAGTAGCTGCCTGAATCCTACATGTTCAACTATGCTATGTGGTAGGAAGTCAAGGGTATCATCTCTGAAATGTTGTCATTGTAACAACAACAGAGTGGAACAAGGGATAATTAGCTTTACATTTGTATGTTTTTGAGATGGTAAGCTGTTTCCTTGAAGAAGTGGGGCTTTTGAACACATGGCCACTACCAGTAACAGTAAGACTCAAAGTTTTTCAACTGGAAGGAAGTGTTGGAAATGTTTCTGTATTGCTGTCGGTGGCTGCCACTGCTTTCATCAATCGAAGTTACTCTTGAGTGTAGTGAGTGTAGTGAGTGCACTGAGTGCAGTGAGTGTAGTGAGTGTACTGAGCGTAGTAGGTGTAGTGAGTGTAGTGAGCATAGTGAGCGTAGTGAGTGTATTGAGCATACTGATGTAGTGAGTGTAGTGAGTGCAGTGAGTCTAGTGAGCATAGTGAGCATAGTGAGTGTAGTGAGCGTACTGAGCGTAGTGAGTGTAGTGAGTGCAGTGAGTGCAGTGAGCAGTGAGCGAGTGTAGTGAGTGTAGAGAGTGTAGTGAGCGTAGTGAGTGTAGTTAGTCTACTGAGTATAGTGAGTGCAGTGAGTGCAGTGAGCATATTGAGCATAGTGAGCGATAGTGAGTGTAGTTAGTGTAGTGAGCGTAGTGAGTGTAGTTAGTGTAGTGAGTGTAGTGAGCATAGTGAGTGTAGCGAGCTATTTTCACTGTCACTTTCTCTTCTATTCTCAAAACTGGATTTCTCATTAATGTGATGATGTCTGACTAGGTTCCTACTCAGTGCTGAATTTCACAAAGCTCCTGTCTTTTTACCCCTGCTGATTACCCATTTCCAAATAGCACATGTTGCCACATACTTGCTAGAAGCATTAACAGACGGGCATGACCAAACAAAAGAAGATATCATTTTAGTTTTGTTGGTGGGGGGTAGGCATTGGAATTCAGTCACCACTCAGGGATTTTTGTTGTTGTTTGGATTTTTCTTGGGCCTCTTCCTGTTGTGCTTTATTCTATTCCTCTAACCCACTGTCTTCCTCCTCAACCATAAAATTAGAAATATTTGCTTTTACTTTTTCCTCATTTGTAATTTCCATCCCCTACAGTAAACCTGCCTAGTCACTGACTACTTCATCATCTTTATCTTTACCCTCACTGGACTCAGCCTCAGAGGAACCAGATGTTGTCCATTAGGGACTAACAGTAGCATAGTATGCAATTGTTCCATACCTGGGAGTGCCTCTGCAGCTGGTGCCCACCAACCCTTTTGTTTTAACCAAAGAAACATTTTTTGCTGGACTGATCTGGCAGATGTACCTTTATTGGATTCAAGCCTTAAATTGGAAGATGACACTTTAGATTTACCAGAAACACATTTTTGGGGTTTGATTGTGTTGCCCTGTGCAGGATGATCACTAAGCTTGCCCTTTGGCCCTCTCTTTTGGTTGCCTAGAGTTGTAGTGCCTACCTGAGACTTAGAATTTGCCTATATATTTTTATCCTTTATTTTGTATTTTTTAACTCTCACATCTACAGGCCTACATTTTGTATTGTAATGTTCACAGCACTTGACATTGACCACCACCGCTTCCTTCTCAGCTCAGTGCAAAAGAGTGACTCCAAAGGCCTGAATTTAAAATGGGCACTAGATTTGTGAACATTGCATTAATCCGTGGCTGTGGTAAACTCCAGGTGTGTCAGGGATCCTGTGCCTTATTACAGGAAAAAAGGGGGTCCTGCCACAAAGTCTGAAGAGATGCCACTGCCTCAGTGTTGTGGCCAATCTTTGGTGCACTGAAGAGGTTTTGACGGAGGGTCCTGTCAGGCCCCCCCAGCCCTGCACAACCCAGGTGCACTCACAAAGTAGAGGGAGGGGAAGAAGAAGAAGCCTGCAAGGTCAGGAACTGGGGCAGAGAGGCCAGTGGGTGTGCCATAGTGGGTGACAGGGGCATGGCAGCAGTGACAAGGTAGAGAGGTGGCATCTAGTAGAGGTGCATTGGCCAATGGGACAGAACTGCTTGGACAGGGTGCACCTTGGTAGGCAGACACAGAATCTGTTCCAGACCCCCAGGTGGCAACAGTTCTGACACCTGCCTCATACTTGACACAGTCCCTGACAGTGTAGTTGGGCATAAGCATGGCTCCACGTGGTGGGGTGTTTAGCAGGGGAATATCGTGGTGCCGGGGGATGTCCCCATCAACTGACTGCACCTCATACACTTCAGCCAATGCCACCTGCCACATGTAGGGGACTGTGTCAACTATGGGGCAGGTGCCAGAGCTGTTGCCACCTTGGGGTCCAGGACAGGGCCTGTATGTGCCCACCGTGGTGTACCCAGTCCAAGCAGCTCTATGCCACTGGCCATGGCACCTCCAGTGGATGGAACCTCTGTATCTTGCAACTGTTGCCATGCCCCTGTTGCCCACTATGGCACCCACACTGGTCCCTCTACCCTTGTTCCAAACCTTGCAGGTCCCCACCACTCGTTTACCTCCAGTGCAGTGGCACTGGGCCCTTAGACCAGCTTATGGCTGGTTTAACCTCAGTCCCATCATGCAACCATGGCAGGGCTTCTAAAATCCCAAATAGGGGATACTGCAGCTCCACAGGGGTGGCACAGGGTGGTTTTGGGGCAAGACATCTCGATTTTGACTCAGCCTGTGTTAAAAAATCAGGACTGCTGCAAAATTTAGTGCAAGGTACTTCTTGCATCAAATATTTTTAAAATCGGGGGCCCAAGTCCTACTTTCACTGTTCAGTGACTGTCTGTATTAAGCAACTCAAAAATGTTATGTTACTACAGCCTTGGAATATAAATTGGTGATACAGATATACAGAGACACTGGTATAGAACTGATTTGTTATTGATGATAATGAACAAATTGGAAAGTAAGGAATATGACTAATGATGACACCGCTGTTCTTTTATTTGGCAGTATATTGTCTACAGTTGCAGTAGCTGACTCTTAATAAAGTAATGAATGTCAAAAACAACCTTATGGAATTTCTTCCCTACTTTTGCTGCCAAATCTTTATTCATTTTGTCATTATAGAACTGTATTTTTTTAAAGATTGCCTTGCTTTGCCTTCCACTGGACTACCCAGCCAGCAGCACTGCACCACCCGTGACTGTGACCTACGGCAACTTGTATTTTAATTAATGATTGCTTTGCCTTCCCCTGGACCACACACCCAGTAGCATTGCACCATCTGTGACCACAACCTATGGCTACTAATGTTTCTTTTTGTAACACAACTTCACTATTTTGTTTTTAATTAATGATCGACTACTACTATTACTACACATACACACACACACACACACATAGCTTGATTTTTTCCTTTGCCCTCTCCTGCCTTACAAAGGCAGCAACACTAAACCACCTAATCAAACTGGGATGGCAATTGGAAGCTTATAGTTCCATTATTAATGTGTGTTTATTTTTTTTCTTATAGAACAGTATTTATTTTATTTTTATTTTGCAGCAGTTGCTTGCCCTCCCCTAGATTACCTTGGCCTACATTATTAGCCAGCAGGCAACAGCACACTTATGCAACCACTTTTTTTTGGCACATGCCACATCCTCCTTTTTGTCACAAAGATTTTTCATTTTTTCTTTCATGTGGGAGTGCCCTCCCATCCGCTCACCCAGTATCTCTATACTCCCCCTACTGGCCTTGATCTCTTGGATCCCACTGATTTTTTACTTGACATTTTCTTCAGGCAGCACTGACTGCACACAGTGCTCCACCATTTCTTCTTTTTTTTCTTTGGGTTTGGGTTTTTTGGGCTCATCTGCCCACCTGCACCCAGTCTCTTCTCACTCCATCAGAGAGCAGTCTGCTATGTCAATGTCAGCTGTCTCCTCTGCTCTACATGGTGCACTTTCACAGCTTTTATAGCTGACTGCATTGTGCCACATAACACCCTGTTAACTACCATTCCCACTGGATGCCACCAGCCGCCTGTGCTGATTGTGGCATGCCAATGGCTGGGAAGTGGGGCAGAAAGAAAGTAAAATGCTTACCCACAGACCAGGAACCAGCCTTTTATGCAAAGTCTGTATGTATCTGAGTCCTTGGGTAAGTTCTGTATCCTGTGGGGGGGGGGGGTATGTACAGCAAAACAGTCTGCCCAGACTTAATGGCTAGCTGCAGGAGTTAAACTGGTCCAAACCAGTTAGCAGTCATGTAATAGCAAATGGATGGTTTCATGAGGATTTTGAAAATGTTTCTAGTAGAAAATGATCTGAACCTACCAAGTGATGTGATGAGGTAGGCTGACCCAAAAGGGTATGTTAATGTAAGTCTTCCCTAAAGCGGTTAGATTAGAAATTGAACATAGCGGAAAACGTCCACCAAGCAAAAAGTGGAATACTGGTCTCTTAAATCTCAGGATTGTATAGAAAAGAGTCTGCTATAACAGTTACTACTGTGGACTGCCATTTTATTGGTACAATGAAGTCTGCCAGGATGAAGTACAGTAACACAGTTTCCTGAATGACTAAAGGGATCAACTCCCATTGACATTGACTTGTTTTCTGCAATAACTCTGATGCAGAATTCTGTTTCATCATGGTGGGCTTCACTGCAATGGCCCCTTTCAATTTTCCTGCATAAAGGATTATGCAATCAACATGGATCCACTCCCTGGAGAAAGTACCAGTACTTTCTGAGGAGACAGTCTGGAAAGCGTTAACTAATCTGAAAGTGGGCAAAGCTATGGGGCCAGATGGGGTACATCCAAGAGTGCTGAAAGGAGCTCAAGGAGGTAGTGGCTGCACTTCTGACAGACCTATTTAATAGATCTCTGCAGTGTGGTCCTGAGGTGCTGGAGAAGGGCAGAGATAGTTGGCATGGGGTCAAACCCTGCAAACAAAAACAGGGCGGCAATCAATGCTGCAAGCAAAATGCAGTGCACCAAACTAAGGTCAGTCAAAAACAGCTGTCACAAACACAGTGCACACCATAGGAAATATTGGAACCTTTTTGTTTTTGCTGGGGGGTTCCACCCCTGCAACCCCTGATGTGGGGGGTTTTGTCCTCCACATTCCCAGGACTTAAAATAATCAGCTTTGAGGGGGTGTGGACTTTAGGGATGGGGAGAAACTTGGGAGGAAAATTCATTTATTTAACAATAAAAAAGTTGCAACAGCAGGAGAACTGGGGGGAACCGAACCGTGATCCCACATCTCCAACGCTGCCGCGTGCTGGTGCCTTAGCCACCTCACCACAGGAGCAGTTTGACCAGGCACCACACCAAAGACAACCTAATCCCTTACTACTTTCAGTGCACAGTGACAGGGTAGTGGTAATTCACTACCACTCTAAATGTTTTTGTGCTTTTTACACAGTGCGGTTCTTGCTGTGCAATTCTATCAGTGGCATTTTGTCCTGGTACTGAGGTAGTCCCACTTCACAAAAGTGGTAGTAGGGAGGAGGTAGGCAGTTACAGGCCTGTTAGCCTGATATCAGTGGTGGCCAAGTTAATGGAAACACCACTAATTAAAATTATTGTGGAATATCTTTTACCGAATGATTACAGGATCCAAGGCAGCATGGTCTCACAGAGGGAAGGTAATGCCAAACATATCTATGAGATTTCTTTGATTGGGTGACCAAGGAGTTGGATCAGGGTAGGGTGGTGGAAATGGCTGACCTGGATTAAGAAAGGCTTTCAATAATGTTCCACATACGAGACTGGTAAGCAAGTTGGGGAACTTGGGGACAGGTATTAAAGAGGCAACCTGGGTAAAAATGTGGTCAGGGAACAGGACATAGAGGGTAGTGGTAAATGGAATTCACTCCAAGGAAGGAAGGGTAGCCAGTGGGGTACATCAGGAATTAGTGCTGGGACCAGTCTTCTTCAGAGTCTTTTTAAGTGATATTGCAGGGGGGACTGGAAGGAAAGGTTTATCTCTTTGTGGATGACACCAAGAACTGCAACAAGTGGACACTAAGGGGGGGTGTGAAAAGGATGAGTAGGGATCTAAAAATTCTGGAGAAGTGATCAAGAGTATGGCAACTGGGTTTAATGCAAAAGCGAGCAGAATACAAAATGGGTGTAGTAATACTGGCAAAGACCAAGCAGGAAAGGGTAATCATATTGGATAACCTAAAGGTGGCTAGGCAGTGTGACAAGATAGTCGGAAGGGCTAGTGGGATGCTAGGGTGCATAGGTAGGGGTACCACCATCAGGAAGATGGAGGAAGGTGGTGCTGCCTCAATACAGATCACTGGTAAGACCACACCTTAAGTATTGTGTCCAGTTCTTGAGACCACCTCTCAGGAAGGACTTAGAGTGGAGGCAGTCCACAGGAGGGCTACCAAAATGGTGCAGGTTCTGCATCAAATGCTCTATGAAAAGAGGCTAAAGGAGCTAAATCTGTGCACCCTGGAGGAAGGGGGTATGATAAAGAGCTTTAAATACCTTACGAGGGTAAATGTGGTACAGGAGGGGATATTTTTCAGAGAAAAATGTTCTCTAAAACAAGAGGGCATGCTATAAAGTTTAAGAGAGGTAAATTCAGGAGGCATGTGAGGAAGTGCTTCTTCACAGAAAGAATGGTGGATGCCTGGAACAGCCTTCCAGCAGAGGTAGTGGGGTTGAAAACAGTGGTGGGGTTCAAAAATGCCAGTGATAGGCATAAAGACATTATAGGATTAAGAAAGGGAGGGAAAGAGATGGTACTGTAGATCAAGTGAGGCCTGCAGCAAAAACAATGATGGTTAAAAAATATATATAGTAATAAATAACAAAAAAGTTGGCAGACTAGGTGGACCCAGTGGCCCTTGTCTGCCATCATATTCTATGTTTCTATGAAATGCTCTGGGGTTGGGGTCTTCCTACACAGAGGTTAAGCCTTCTAGTATGTATTGGCTACATTTTTGTTTTATGAAGAGTTAGCAAACCTCAAAGTGTCAGGGTAATAGGCTATCACACCATATCATGTTTGCTGCATGTGTATTCATTAAAGTTTTTCACAATTTTTCATCTTGTGTGTGCTGGTTCATTTGTTTTCATATCAGTTTCCTGGCCCTGTACTGGTGACACTTTAGCTTCACTGGAGAGCATCAGTAATGTGTTTCAAAAAATATTTTATTTAAATTTTAAAAAGCATATCCACATACCACAGCCCAGTACTCAACTACAGTCCATCACCAATATTTCCCACCCGTACTCAATGCTTTTCCAAAGTGCTACAGTCAGTTCAATCTCCCTTCCTTATAAAAGCCAGATTTTTTTAAGTCACATTACTTACACATACATGTGTGGCAAAAGACAGAAGTGAGGTGGATGGGATGGAACGAGAAGAGCTATTTATAAAATCTTTTTCAATGCTTTGCCACAGAGCCTGGTGCTGAATTTTCTGTTTGTTGTACTGCCACGTTTATTCACAGCAGAGGTGTTGCGAAGAGCTGCACTCTGTGTTTTTGCTTCCTTTTGTTTATTCTAGATTTTTTTGGTTTCTTTGCACTAAATAAAAGCTATGCACTATAAATTGTTCTTCATATCCATGCAATTTTATGGGATGGGGTTGCTGGGTGCAGAATATCTTCCTTCAGATCTCATAAAAGGACCTATGGGGAGAAAGTCAGACTTAAGTGTTAGTGAGTTTTTTTTCTATTCATAAATCTTTCAATTTAAAATTGCTTATTTGTTATATGTCCTACTGTTGTTTTAATCCCTTTAGTTGCTTAAAATCACAATATCCCCTTCCGAGACACAAGGATCACATTAGTACTTGTATAAAAATGACTGTAGCTACATATTTATTAAGAGTTTAGAAATATAGTGATTGAGTTGTGAGAATAGGGGAGTCAGGTCTGGGAAACCCTCACCTTCATTAGGACCTTCCCCCAAGATTCCTTCTCTCCTATGCACTGGTACGTGAAAGAGGTAGTGATCTGCCCCGAAGGCCTCTCAGAGAATGGAGGAGCCACCACCTTCTGTGATCAACCTGGCATTGTGACCCCCACCCTCCTCCACCATTGGTTGGGCACCAGGTCATGCCCCTTCCCTTTCAGAGCCACCTCTGGCCATCCTGCTCAATAGTGTGGCACCTGGCAGACCCACACTCCCCAACCACTTACAGTGGCTGTGACAAGGCCCCTAGCACAATCTCTTCCTTCCTTCCTAAGCACCCTGGGCCCACCCTAAATGAGGGAAAAACTCAGAAAAAAACCCTGATTATGGGGAAAACACTGAGGAAATTCCCTAATGATCCCTTCAGCAATCCTCAAAGAGCAGGGCTGTGCCCATTACGCTCATTTTCTCCCTCCCCCACCCTTGTCTCTCTCTATTCTGTCTCCTGACCTTCCTTTCTTGGCCCCTGTTGCAGTGTGGGTTGGTGAAGTAGCTTGTGTCTCCTTAGGAACCAATGCAGAATTGCCAGATACCTGAAGAGCTAGCCTTTAAATAACCACTCCAGCCTCCCACCCCCAACAAACTTCCCCAACCCATCCCATTGGTCTTTTGACAAATTCCTGCAGTCCCTAGCCTCCCCAGTGTTTTTCCCTCCCCCTGGCACTACCTGTCCCCACTTGTCTTTGGCCAGCCTCTCCCAGATCCTTCCCCTCCCGCTTTGTTATCTACTTGACCATATGGTTAAGTGGCAGTGATGAGGACGTGGAGTCCCTCCTGGAGAGTTCAGGGAGGGCTGGGATCTAAGCAGCCAAAGTCTATCATGATCCATACTCTCCCATAAGAGCCATAGGCTGATTAATATCCCTATAGCCCCTCCCCAGACACAATGATCTCACCACGTTATGGATTAAAATGGCTGCAGCCATATATTTATTGAGAGTTCAGAAAGGTACAGTGACTGAGTCTTATGCAAGAGGAAGTCTGTTCTGGGAAACCCCACCCTTGGTGAAGCACTCCCCAAGTTCCTTTCTCTCCCTTACCATTCATAGGTGAGAGAGGCAATGAACTGCCCCAAAGTCCTCAGAGAGAAGGGAGGAGCCACCACCTTCTGTGCCCAGCAAGGTCCTGTGACCGCCCCTCCCTCCTCCACCATGGGTTAGTCAGCAGCTATCCAGGCCATTTCCTTCCTCTTCTAGAGCCAACTCTTGTCATCTAGTTGAGCTTTGTGACACCCAACAGATGCAGAATTCTCGCCCACTACCAGCCATGCTCCTGTTTTGGAGTCTGGCCCTCCAAGCATGACCTTCCAGGACCTCTCTTATGCCTGGTTGAAATGTGGCCAAGATGCCATTAGCCCTACCCACTTCCTGAAAAAATCCATTGTCTCAGTCAAGCTCCTTTGCTCTCCCCAACTGCAAGGGTAATATGTGGGCACCAGCTCCTGGGTCTCAATCATCATTCTGCTGACTCATTGATAGCTGCTGTCCCCTGCTACCACCTTGCCATGATCTCCTGAGGGAGAGAAAGCAGAATGTTAGTCACAACATATGAGGCCAGATATACCTCTTGAATATTCTCAAGCACCACCTCCCAAGTGCCCAGATCTGATCTTCCTGAGTGCCCATTACAGACATTTGGGTTGATGCTCCAGTCTGGAAGCAGTACTTGCCGAAACCTGGTGGATCGTGCCCAGTCCCCACAAGTATGAGTTTCAACATTTAAAAGAAGAAGAACGTCATTACTGGGGAGGAATGAAGTTGCCTAAAGAAGTGCCTTCCCACCTGGGGCACACTTGTCACCATATGGATGATGTCCAAGGCCACCCCTATGAGGGGGAATCAGGCAAGACCACGTCCTGATGGCTCACTTATCCTTTTTTGACCAGTGAACCCGCAGCATCACCCAGTCCCCTTGAATCAACACATTCTTTTTCCTAGCATTCATTTGTCCCTGATCATGTTTCTTTTGTGCTACCACCTTGCACTCAGATTCCACCACAGAAGACCACTATCAAAGCCATGTGAAACAGCTGGGATTCATAGGGACTGCTACAGAAAATGTGGAGTAACATCCCAATGTCATGGCACACCTACAGGGACAATGAGTACCCGGCGTCTGGGGTTCTGGACTCCTGCCATCCACCTCTCCAACATTTTACTGATTGCAAAGGTGTGAGTCAGTTCTCTGAGCCCCAAAGGCTTTGATACCCAAGACAAGGCATCAAGGTTCTGAGAGACCACATGGTGCGACAAGCCAGCCATCTTAGGCTTCGGGATGTTTTGCCTTGATCTGGGGCTTTGGGATCGGCCACAACTCAGGCCACTCCTCTGCAGGCCTGTATTTCTAAAAACTGCTGTATTCCCCTACTATATGTTTGCCTTGTGCTGGACATCAATGACCAGCCCATTACCAGCCTGGTGTCCCACTCACCAGCCTCCATAGCCACGTCACTACCTGGTAAGGATGGTGTTCCACACATGGGTGAGGGTTCCTGAATTACTGTCACTGGAAAAGAGACAGAGCATCAGCGATTCCATTGTCCCCCCACCACATACTCTGTTGTGAATATGATGTTGAGAAGCAAGCACTTTGACATTCATATCCTCATAAAGTCCCCTACAGGCCATACTGTTTCACCTGCCTGATTATGATTTCTACTACTTCCATATTATGAGAAAAAAATACCACTCTCTAGTCCCTTTATCTGTCCCTCATATGGCCAAGGTCACAAACACTTGGAAAAATTCCAATAGTGTGACAATTCTGACTGTGTTTCCAGGCTGCTACACAGCCAGCACTGTGCCACCCAAAATATTTTTTTTTGTGGGGGGCTGCGCCCCCTACACCCCACCTTATTAAAATAACCAACTCTGGGTACGGTGTTGTTTTGGGGTGGGGGCGTGACACCAGGAGAAATAGTGCCGGTGTACAGCGGGACCATTACAAAGACCTGCAAGTATTTGTCACTGTAATGGTCTTCGCTGTGAAAGTTTTGTTGTTGTGATGGTATACGGTGGAAGGTCAATTTCATGTCTGCATTTTCCATCTTGGATGTGGCCTTGATGCCCACACAACTGCCACAGCCCTGTCAAATGATTTGTACTGAACCATCATGAACTTGGACTCAGTATGATCATTCACTCATTCCCCTTCCAGATGCAACAGGTGACTGATCATTCAAAATTCTCCTGGGACCTTCTTGGGCACCAAACTGATTGGGAACACCCTGAGATTAGGCAGGACAGGGACTGAATATGGCCCGCTTACCTAACCCAACTGCCTTTATTTGTGCAGCTTGTCCAGCCACCTGTCATACACAGGCTGACTTCAGATCGGTCCCTACTCTGGTGACCCATATATGGGATTCTGAAGCGTACCAAGAAACCTTCATGTTTTTCTTCTCAGATTCTTCAGAGTTATTCTTTTTTCCCTCCTGCTCCCAGGATGGTAAAGTAAGGAGAACATGTCTACATATTTTTAGTTCTGGATCTGCCACCAGGTCTTGTCTGTCAGGGGAAACCCAATGGTTGCACCAATCTAATGTACTTACCAGGGTTGCCCACCACCATCAATTACTTTGGCAAGGTGCTGGCTATGGGTATGATCATTTTCCCCTGGTCTGCCCCCTTTTTGCTGTTGACTCAGGGCCGATGTTGCAAATCTGATTATCAGGTCAAGTATATTGTCCAGTTTTTCCTCTGTGGTTGAACCTTTTATGGCCTTCTGCTACCTAGGAGCTGGATCCAGTTAGACTGTGGGTTCTACCTCCATTTCTGCATTGGTGGGAGTGCTGGAGCCTCCTCCTCCTCCTCCCTGGGGCTAGAATCTGCTCCAGATGGGGCTGGTCCCCTCTCCCTTCTCTAGAATGTGCTGATGGGAACCACCCCAGAGGAATCCCTCCTAAAGCCCTAATTGTCATGTTCTTAAACTGCTCTTCCTATATTTGAGGAACCGCAATACTGCTCTTACCTCCAGGAGAAGTCCAGGGTACATTCGGTGGGGGTGTTGCCGCTACCTTGGCTGACTGTTTGTTCCTCACCATTGCTGTTATGTTACTTGGAATGGGTCCTTCTAAATAGACTTCAAGCCACTCCCACCCCATCTTCTTATATATTTCTTGAAGTTAGCCTTCCAGGGCCACTGTCGCTGCCTTTGCTGAGGTGGTCTTCTTCTTGCTTGGCATTATTCAAGCTGCAATGACAAACTACTATGCCCACAAAGAAATAGTGTATTAGTGAGTTCTTTTCTTGTAACCAGAGCAAGCCAGGGGGAGGACCTCGTGGTTGCTGCCCTGCCTTCAATGAACGCTCCCCTCCACTGTACCCCAGAAAGAAGAGAGTGACCAGTGCACTCAGTCAGTTATGACCTGCTTGACATGAAGGGTGCTGGGCAATACTGCTATGATAAAGGCATGCCCATGGGGTGCACCATTGCTTGCACCTACTTTGAGTGCTTCAGCTCCTTCTTTCACTGGGTTGCTGCCAGGCACATGGAAAGGAGTTTGTTGGCACACTACCTAGAGGATTTCCTCTTTGCAAGACTGATCCTTCATGCAGCCTGGCTCCAATTGTTCCTGACATGCCTACTACATTATAAGACGGCATCTGCTAACCCATGAGCTGGGCCACCCTGACTATTTCTCTTGGGTTTTTATTCCATATGACCCCAAGGTCACCCCTTTGTTCAGCCTGCTCTTGTTCCATTTGCATAATTCCTATTGATCCAGCCCTTATTATCTGCCACGTGCCTTATCTTAATAGATACCTGCTGAAACTGCATTAATCTCTCTTGCCCCACCCCCGTAGAGATGGCCATCATGGGTGGTCCCATTGGTTCCTCCTCCTGGATTGGTACCAGTGTCTGCTGTCCACCCAAGGAGGAGGAGAAGAACCCCACTTGCCTAGCATCAGGATCGGGGTGGAGGGACCACAGACAAATGGATGTCTGCTACAACCCTTTGGCAAACTTATTATTTACTGTTACTTCTTATCTGACTGATAAGAACCCACTGGTCTTATATTTCCCTGATGTCTGGACAACAAACTGAAACAACCTTAAAAAACTCTGGTAGAGCATTTAAGTGAACAAAACAATCAATTTGAAATTTCTTGCTTAATTCATTGGGGAGACAAACAAGCATGCTAGCATTTTATTGTTTGTTCTTTTATTTTGCTGTTCAACCTGTCTCTAAAAAGAAGAAACATTTTGGGAATTTGAAAGAAAGCATTGATACCACCTTTACACTATATACCATCACAACGGCAACACCTTTATGGCACGGAGTCAAAACAGCGCCAGTTTATGGTGACTGACACAATCAGCAAATGCTTAGTACCCCCCTTCCCGAGATCCGCCCCCTGGAGTTGATATATTTAGTAAGGGGGGGTGGTGGTGGTGGGGGCACAGCAAACAGAGAGCTCACTGATTGTCAGTCACCATAATCTGGCACTGTTTTGACTCTGTGCCATAATGGTGTCGACATTATGCTGTGGAATCCCTTTATACAAAGCAAGAGACCAAAGTGATCTCCAAAACTAAAGACCTATGTGTGCCCTCTGTGACTCAATAATCCTAACAATTATAGTCATGAATCATGGATACATCATTAAGTCAGGGACATATTCATAATGGTTTCCAACTGCATGATCTGGTTCCAGTTTTGAGAAGGTAACATTTATGCATTGTAGCTTGAGTACAAACAGATTTTCAGCACATTTACAAAATATTTAATTTCTCCCTTATCTGTCACATTGAGAATGGCACTCAGAACCCATCTGTTATACAGCAACAGGTGACAGTTACCTTCCACATATATTTCACATGGGTAGATGAAACCCCATCATAATAAGCATATGTTATGGTTGGCATGGTGTGTAGTTACATATACCATGGGTTCACTGAGCTTGCTAACATATAGCAGGGTCTAACTTACAAGTAGAACAGACTGTGTCATCCTCTTATTAGGCCAAAAGTGGAGGGGAGCATGTACCTGGTGCACACCAATAAGCGTGTTATTCCAGGTTTGAGGGCCAGCATGAGAAAAGCAGCTGGAGTGTGTGCTTGTGTTCATGTGAGGAGCAATAGATTTCAGTCCTGTGACAGGCGTAAGCTCGTCCTGGACTGCTCTGGGTTTTAACAAAGCCACGATGTAGCCAGGCACCTTATTTGTGGTGCATTTGTACATGAGATGTAACAGATGAAATTGCCTGAGGTCACTTAGGTTCAGCCAATTCAGTCTATGATATAATGTGTAGCAGTGGATATCAAGTGGTGCATTTAGTACAATGTGAGCAGGCATGCTGTAGAGACAGTTAGCTTGCTTAAGGTTTATTTGTTGATCTCTTCTTGTTGAGTAGTGTGTCCCTGTAATCCAATAGAGGAGTCAACATTGTTTTCACAGTGTGCAGGAAGGTAGGGGTAGGAATGCGGACCTTGTTCCTGTACAGGAAGACAACATTGTGGGCAAATTTTTTTTTTTAAGATTCTCAATGTGTAGGTTCCATCTGAGATTGGAGTCCAGCCACATTCCCAAATATTTGCATACAGTAATGAGCTGGAACTCATAAAGGTCTGGATTAGTGATAACCATTGGCTAGTGCATCTAAAACTGTTATTTGGGTTTTGTCTGTATTCAACATTAGATTATTTTGTACAAAGAAGGATTGGACCTTGTCAAAATCTTGCTGTAGGGAGACTTGGACTAAGTGGAAGTAGAAATTCTCAAATCCGTAGCTTAAAAGGAACATAGACCTGCCACATTGAACCACTTGCAGCTCCACTTCCTCCACATTGGACAGCACAGGGGTCAAGAAAGCTGCTTCATCAACCTCTCTTCAGCACTCACACATCGCCAATCACCTCAGAACTTGGGATTCTGCCTCCATGCACCAGGCCGTTGGGTCATCTTTTGGCCACCTCTAGGACCAGCCAGTCAATTTTCACTCAGCTTCAGGATGGTGGGCGGAGCATAACAAAGCCCACCAGACTTTAACTGTAACATAGATCTGGCACTCTGAAAACTTGTACACTCTTTCCACATTGGACAACACAGGGGCCAAGAGAGCTACCTCATCAACATCTCTTCATCTCTCCCTTCTTGCCAATCTCCTTGGGACTTGGAAGTTTGCCTCCCTGCTCCAACCAGTTGGGTCCCCTGTTAGCTGCCTCCCTCCAGGCCCAGCCAGCTAGTCCTTGCTTGGCCTCAGGATTGTGAAAGGGGCCTTCTTCCTCCCTAATGGACCGCTCCTCTTCAGCATCTTGACTGTTGTGGGCCAGAGCACGAAGGGCAGAAAAGCAAAGGGTGTCACACTGTGGGTGTAATCTGTGGAGTCAGCCATCTGTTGGCTTCTCTGTCCCATCAGTGTGCACCCATAACCTGGCAAGTGCTATAGCAGTTCTCTTTATACTTTTTCCTTCCTGTGACTTTGACTGCTTCCTTTTAAATGCATACTTCAGTCCCCACAGGCTGCTATTGATAGAAGAGTGATATACTAGTCCTGGTGATCAATTTGCAATATTGTTACTATCAGTGATTACAACTGCAACAATTACATCTCTGTTATATCTTCAAATTTAGCAGTTTGTGTAATTATTATTCGGGCCCTACTTACTCCCTACATGGGTTCTGGCTGCATATCTGCTGTCTGACAAATAATAGCACTAAACTTGCAGCACAGCTTCATACCTGAGTATACCTATTCTATTGTAACCTTACCTGCCTTTCTTCATGAATTATAAATACACTGCTTGTCTTTTTTAGAGTCTCAGCAACTCTGTATCTGGGGTTTCCCCTCATACCTATTTAGCTGTGCTAAATACTATGCTGTATTCTTTCAAGGCTGGTCAGTGCACTGTGTATTAACTGCTGGTATAACATTAGTGACCTGACTACTCCCTATCTGGGGTCTGTCTGTATATCTGTTGTTTACCACATGCTGCAGGTTAAGTGTTAGCAAGCGGAAAACAACAGATGTGTAGACAAACCCGAGGCAAGGAGTAGCCAGGTCGCTAACAGTATATCAGCATTTAACACACAGTGAATCAACCAGCCTTGAAGCAGAACAGCACATATCTGTTGTTTACCACATGCTAACACTTAACCATCAGCATAGCTTTGTGCCACGTGTATATACAATACTGCAAATTAGCCTGCCTTTGAAAGGGAGTTTTAAATAATTTAACCTGTCTTTTTAGCATCTCAGCAACTGTTAATCTAGGGTTTGCCCTTATACCTGTTTAGCCGCACTCAGTACTATGCTGTATTGCTTCAAGGGTGGTTGATTCACTGTGTGTTAAATGATGGCTTTACAATAGGGTCCTGGCTACTCCCTGTCTGGGGTCTGCCTTCATCATGTTAAGAAGGCCGGTAGTTTCTGCAGCCCTAGACTGATTGTAAGCTTATTCTGCTGCCTAGGCTAGATGTCAAAGACAAAGTCATCTTTATTTATAAAAAGTGCCTTTCAAATACCAAAGCACTTGTACATAAACTAAAAAAGCATAATAATTAAAATATACATAGTCATTCAAGTCATTAAAAGTCATAAAACTAAAATACAATAAATATTAGCTTCAAAATCTGAATATACCAAGCTACAATTAAATTCAGCAAGAAACGGGATACACCAAGTTGAATAAATACATTTTAAGTGCTGTTTTGGTCAGGCACTCTCTTATGCAATGAGGTAGAGAATACCACAGGGTCAGGGCCACAAAAACAAATGATCGGGCCCCTGATGTCTTTATACCAACCCTGGGAATCTTTAGCAATCCCTCATCGGCAGATTGGAGAGGACAGGGAGGGTGGTAATGGCGAAGGAGATCTTGCAGGTAACGGGGTCCCTGAACGTGTAGGACTTTATATGTCAATAACATGACCTTGAAGGTGATCCACCACTGTACTGGCAGTCAATGCAGTCCACAAAGCACAGGTGTAATGTGACTGGTCCTAGAAGTACCAGTCAATAACCTGGCTGCCGTGTTCTGTGCCAGTTGCAAGCAGCTGATCTCAGACCCCAATAGCCCTAGGTAAAGGGCATTGCAGCAGTCAAGTCAGGAGGTTATGAAGGTATGGACCAATGTTGGAAGATCATCAAGAGGAATCAGAAACTTCACCCTAGCGATATTCCTCAGGTGATAAAAAGAGGATTTGACAACAGCTGACATCTGAGATTTAAGGATCAAGCCATCATCAAAAATAATGCCCAGGTTCTGCACCTGATCTGAGGTAGTCAGCTGAACACCTTCGAGCCCAAGGCCAGAGGATTGTCCTGCCAACAAACTCACCTCCTGACAATCTGGGTCCACAAGAAATACTTCAGTTTTAGCTGGGCTCAACCACTGCCAGCTGGCACTCATCCAACCCTGGATTTTGGACGGGCAGTTGTTAAATACAGAGAGGATCACATCCTGTCTGGGCACAAAGGACATGTACAGCTGTGTATCATCTGCATAGCAGTGAAAATTCAGACCATACCACCTAATGATCTCTCCCAATGTCAGCATGTACATTGTGAACAACATGGGCAACAAGATAGAGCACTACAGTACCTCGCAGGATAGGGGAGAGGGGCTGAGGAATAAATCCTAGACACTACTCTCTGAGTCCTACCCTCGAGGAAAGATCGAAACCTTCTGAGGACCATTCCAGATAGTCCTCAGATGAACCACAGGTGCTCCAGCAGTACACCATGATACACAGTGTCAAATGCTGTAGAGAGATCAAGGAGGACCAAGATAGAATGAGCCCCTCTGATCTCTTGCTATTAGGAGGTCATTTAGTACCCAAACAAGGGCCATCTTGGTACTATGCCTCTTCCTAAATCCTGACAGGAGAGAATCATAGACATGATGCCTGGACAAATGATCATCCAGCTGCAGCGCAACCATCTTCTCAACAACCTTACTCAAAAATAGTAGGTTAGAGATGAATCTGTAGTTAGCTAGACAGTCCAGGTCAAGGGAGGGCTTTTTAAGGGGGGTCAAACAACCCATCCTTCAGGGGGCCAGGAACCCCCCCTCCAGTGACCTCCAGACTATATCAGCTAGGATTGAGCTGATTTCATCTATGCACCCTACAATAAGGCATGTAGGGCCCAGATCCAGACTACAGCTGGTTGGCCTCAAAGTCTGGATGACCCTCATGATATCAATGATTTCCGGCTGGCTGAAGTCAAACCAGGTAAACTGGGTGCCTGTAACCTTCTGCCAACCTCCGCAATATCCATTAGAGGGGGATGAGCAGATCCCAGACCCGATGGTGGCAACCTTATCTGTGAAAAACTAAGAAAACTCATCACACATCTCTTGTGAAAAAGTTCTACCAGACTGAAGACAGATTAGATTGCACAAATCTGTCCACAGTCCAGAACAGCTGAGTTGGTCGGTTCTGCGCAGCAGCAGTCTCTCTGGACAGGAACTCTGCCTTCTTATGGGAGATAACCGATTGATAGACCATGTAATGGTCCATCAATTTAAGTCTGACACTCTCTAGGCACGATTTAAGCCAGCCCTTCTCTAACCTTCATCCCATACTCCTCATCTCCTTCAAGGTCCCATCAAATTATGGGGACCTTGTGTGAAGAGTAAGTGGGCAAACATGAACAGGAGCTATGGAATCCAGGGCCTCTATCACTGCTGTAATATAGGCAAGCACTAGATTCCCTGGATCCATGCATTCACTTGGTATATTTGATAGGTCCAGCACTGCCATTAGACCATCAGGGGTCACCCCCCTCAAAGGGCAGTACTGGACGCATCTCTGTAGGGGCAGGCCTATTGGGGGAGACATGAAACTGAACCCCACTGTCTGATGGTCAGACAACCCAATTGGTTCCACCAACAAATCAGGTATCTCCATCCCCAGGAGGAACACCAGGTCCAGTGTTTGACTGCAAATGTGGGTCATGGAGGTAACATCCTGTGTGGGGCCCAACTAACTCATTAGTTGGTGGAAGTCTTGTCCAAATTGTGAGAGTTCATCATTGATCCAGGCATTGAAATTCCCCAGAATCAACCATCTGGGAAATCCAAATACCACATTGCTTTAAGAACTGGTTTATTGTACATTATCAGGACACTATTTGAAACTGTTATTATTACAGTATAAATCATATATGGGGAGTAGGGTATAGAAGGAATTGTCAGGTAGACTGGTATTTTAAGGTGGGAATATTGTGTATTAAAGCTTATGCTCTTTATCTAATAAGATAATTGAAGCTGGGCTGTAATACTGTTTAAGGGAGCTTTCTGTAATTTTAGATTAAATTTGTTGCCAGAAGGAAAATTTGAGCTAGCACAGCCTTCTGGTGTTTTGCTTACTGCTACAAAAGAAATCTCAGTGCTATAAAATTTGCTCATTGCTATAGAATTTATAGCAATTTCTAATTTGCGGGCTCAACAGGTAATTAACAACTGCTTAGCTTACTAGGCAAATGTTGTAGCTGCTTGCTCCTTAATTTTTTAAATATAAATTTTAATAAACCAGCAGCACAGGGATTATTCTTTACTGCTAACTTAACAAAGGTAGAGAGAAACCAGCTAAAGTGAATGCAATGTTGAGTGGTGTCCTGGGTCTACTGATGTGTGTTATTACAATTTTGTATCTTAGCACACCCATGGCTCCAGGCCCACTCTCACTGAGAATGCAACTAAAAGGGATTATTGGAGATCCACAAAAAGAGAAGGAATGGCTTCTTTAAAATCAGAGAAGCCTTGAGTTGTAGTTCTAAAAAAATCAATCCCCTCAAGCTAAATCATCAGAATACAGTCTTGTGGTATTCATTGATTTTATGTGGGGATATAGAGTTAAATCCAGGTCCTGGTGACCAAATAATGAAATTAGTACATGAGAATGCAAGGAGTTTAGCAAAAAAAAAAATGGATCAGTTTAAAACTTGGACTCAAACGTCTTCTCATGATGTCATAGTCCTCACCGAGACATGACTAACTAAGGCAGTTGATTCAAAAGAAATAGAACTTAATGAATACTACAACTATAGGCAAGAAAGACCTTCCCAAGGTGGTGGTATTTTAGTATACATTAAGGATTCCCTGGGCCCCTCAAAATTGTTATATTCTGGTATAACACAAGAAATTGAATGTATATTAGTCCATATTCAAAGTTCAAATCTGGTTATTGGAGCTGTCTATTCTCCCCCTAAAGTGAAAATAGCATTATTTGAACTCTTCTTTCAGGAAATTTTAAAACATGTTCAACATAAGAACTTAATCCTGATCAGAGACTTTAATGCATCCTGGGGGTCCACAGGGATCTAAGTTGGAGGAATTTATCCAATCACTACTTCTGGAACAAATAATTGATTCTCCCACCAGAAAGGGGTCCCTATTAAGCCTAGGAAATATACTTGATCTAATCTTTGTTACTCCAGGCCTGGTTGTAGATCATAAAGGGGTAGATCCCACAAATGTGAGAGACCACAACATAATTACCTGTGAGGTGAGGGTAGCTGTAGATTCTGGCATAAGAAAAAGCTCTTCTTATGTCTTAAAAAGATGCTTCAAAAAATATCACCCCTTAGCTTTGCTGGAAAAAAAATCCAAGCTTTACACTTAGATAGAAATGCTCTTATACCTGACCTAGAACTAGCAGTTGAAGACTTCTCCAAATCTTTTCTTGAGGCTTGTAATGAAAGTGCTCCTTTAAGGAGAGTCAAAGTTAAACCACACCGACTTCCCTGGTTGACTGCTTCAATAAAATTACTATTGAAGAAAAAAGATAAGCTCTGGAAAAATGCTAACAGAACTGTAGACCAAAATCTCTAGAATAAGTTTAAAGAAGTGAGAAATAAGGTTCAGCAAGAGTTTAAGAAAACAAAGGTGCTCTGCTATAGAAAAAAGATAAAGAATACAACTGAGCAAAACAATTACTGGAAGTTAATAAAGAGCATAGTAAATCCCTATCAGGGTCAAAGATATCTTCCTGTGATGGAAAATGGTAAATTAATCACTCAGGAAAGGGCAGTGGAGCTCTTAAACTATTACTTCATTAATTTACCTGATTCAGTTGCGAGATTAGATCCTCTGGGCCCAGGGAACACCATGGATCTATTGGAGGCCCAAGATTCAAATGCTCTAATTCCAGACTTTAGGTTTAAAATGATTAAACCAAGTGATATATTGGCTGAAATAAATAAACTTAAAAATAACAAAGCCTGTGGCTTGGATAACATAGCATTTCGCTTCCTGAAAGATTTGACCTTGGAGATTTCGAAACCCCTAGCACACTTATTTAATTTGAGTTTGACCCATGGTATCATCCCTAGTATGTGGAAAAGGGCTAGAGTCATCCCCATTTTTAAGGATGGAGATCCCTCCAATCCTTTGAACTACAGGCCCATTGCTCTATTATCTATTATATTCAAATTATTGGAACGTTTAGTCCATTCACAATTAATGGGATACTTAGAGCATTACAAAAGATTAACTAATGCTCAATATGGGTTTAGAAAGGACAGGTCCATGAAGTCCATGCTCATGGACTTTTTTGACCAACTAGTTACCCCCTTGGGAGATGGGCGGTCCGTGGGTGTGGTCTTTGTGGACCTGTCCAAAGCTTTTGATTTTGTGGAACATAGAAGACTTTTGGCCTGTTTAAAAGCAATTGAAGTAAATAAAGAACCCTCAGTATGGTTTAAATCATACTTAGAAAACTGTTTCCAACTGGTACCCATGGGGAATTTAAACTCTGGCTTTGCCCCCACTACTAAGAGTGTGCCTCAAGGGTCTATACTGGGTCCCCTGATGTTCTTGGTCTACATGAATAGCCTCCCTAGATTTGTCCTCCACTCCCAAATAACGCTTTATGCCAATGATACTGTAGTAGTTGCAGAGGGATGCAACCTAAAGAAGTGGAATCTAAACTCCAGGCAGACTTTGAAAGGCTGGCACAGTGGTTCGAATCTGGGGTACTACTCATGAGCCTGAAGAAGACTTAGTGCATGCTCTTCTGCTCACATAAGAGAAGCAAAATAAATCTTCAAACCTCACTTGATATCAGGTCCAAGAAATGGTCAGACCCTAACTCAGGTGTCGAGTTACAGATACCTGGATGTGGAATTTGATCAACATTTGAGTTTTGAAACCCACATAGACTCCTTAGGAAAAAAAGTGGGAAGCAAGTTGGGAGCCATGAGACGTGTATCCCACTGTTTAACCAGGAAAGACAGAACATTAGTGGCTAACCAATTACTAGTCCCTCTTTTGGACTATGGAGGCCACATTTTTAATAACAGTACAAAAAAAACAACTAGCTAGATTGGATGTGATCTACCCTAAGATCACTAGATGTGTTCTTAAATGTTTTTTTTTTTATTTTCATAGAGGTACAATATATTCTAGGTACAGTATTATCTATAAATGCACATGTCCATCTTCCTATAACAATCAGTTCAGAACCATTCGATTACAAAAACAGGATTACATATATTCAGCAGTAGGCAATATTCAGGTGGTACAGATTAAAATCAGTCCAATTTATTCCCAATACCTACAGCACTGCACTGCACTGCTGCTGAAGCAGCAGAGCCCTACTACATTAAAGTCCCCTCTACCCTTTTCTTCCAGGCACTGCAGTTTTTTATATACCAAGATGCCATCATGGAATGAATGTGAGGTCCCTGGCTGAATTAAAAATAAAAAACAGGCCTTCAATCTAATTTCAAACTGTCCTAAATGTCCCATGGCACTAGTTATCATTCGCTCTAGTAGACAGTGTTCTAGAACTATATCATGCCAAACTTTTACTGTAGAGGGTCGAGATTGTTTCCAAAGTTTAGTTATCGCCTTCTTAGCTATTAAAAGAAAAGTAAATATAAGAGGGCCTCTCTGTATTTTGTAGCCCTCAGGTGGAACTGACAAAAGTGCCAACTCTGGAGTGAGTGTCAGATCAGGGTCAAATATCTCTTTTAACACCTACTCAATCTGTTGCCAGAATACTTGCATTTTACAGCATTCCCAGAAAATATGTACATGATCTGCTAGCCCCCCCCCAACACTGCCTCCAGCAATCTGCTCCCAGTGTTGGAAAGATCCTTGCCAACCTAGCTGGGGTACTGAAGTACCTATTACTACACTTCCATGTGAATTCCCACCAATAAGGGGCCAGGGAAACCCCCAGTGAAGAACAGGTATACTTTAACCAATGGTCATAGGATGCCTTGTTAGGTAATTCTTTATTCCAGGCCTCTAAGACTGTCTCCGAGGAATCAGAAGTAAACTCCCTAAGACCTCTATATAGTAAGCCTATCAGATGTGGGAGCATGGACCCTGGAATCGCATTATTTGTTAAATTCAAGAAGATAGGAGTGGGATTTGGTAAACTACTTTTTTCTGGGCCCTTATGGTGGAGAAAGGTCCAGACTTGTAGGTATCTATAATACTCTCTATTAGAAAGGTCAAACTCCTGCCGAAGCTGGGCAAAGGGGACCACCCCATGAGAATCTAGAAATTGGTAAATAAAGGAGAGCCCTTTTCTATGCCAGTTCTGGAAGGTTAAATCAAAATGGGCTGGTAAAAAGTCAGATTCTGCTGTTAATAATCTCAAATAATAAAATAACTGTCCCATGTAACGCCAGCCCACTGGCGCAGCGGTGGGATTTCTGCTTGCGACACTGGTGACCCGGGTTCAGGAACAGACCCGGATCACTGGAGGGCCAGCCAGGGGGAGAAGGATGGAGCGTCTCATGGACTGCTCTCCTTCTCTGGGGGGAGGGTGAGGGGAACGATCGGTGCACTGAGGACTCCTGGCGGAGGTCGGGGGATCTCAAGCGTCCGACGAGTACAGTTCTGGGAGGCAAGGCGGATGCTGGTGTCATTGCATGTCCCCACCTCTGTAACAAAAATGGAGGAAAATTGAGGTGGGCAAGGACCACCGTGCACATGAAGCCCTCACTGGAGGACCTCACCTCATCACCATCACTGCGGGTCCCCGACCAGACATTGGTTCCGTGGTCACCGAGGAAGGTGGCCATGGCCCCGCCCTCCGGGGGGTAAGCCGGGGGTGACTGAGGGACCTTGGCAGCCATAGATGGTGGTGGAGGCCTCCGGGAGGCCGTGACCAGGGCTGATGGTTAAAGACGGGGTCCTGCCAAGGGAAAAAAAAGATAAAATAAATAAATAACTGTTCCATGCCAGGTGAAGCCCTGACCCTGTACCACATATTTGGAGTCTGCTGCACTCCCATATAATAGTCTATAATTTTTGGTAAGGCAGAAAGTGGAGCAAAACTGGCCCACTGCAGATCATGCAGGTCATTAAGGGAACATTCTATTTTCTTCCAAGGTGGCTGGACGCTCAGATTTAACCAAGTCAGAATCTGTGTCATTCCTACTGCATTTGCATATTGTTTCAAGTCCAGGAGAGTCAGACCTCTCCTGTCATTTGATAACTGTAACAAGGACCACCAGATTCGAGGTCTATAGCCTTCCCACACAAATCTGGATAATGACCTATTCCAAGAGGTAAAATACATCTGTGAAGGGATAAAAGGGATAGTTTGAAATAGGTATAGTAATCTTGGCAGGATATTAGATTGTATGGTAGCAACTCTAGAGTAAAAAGGGAGACTCAGCTAGGACCATTTATGAATGTCAGCCTCCAAGGACAACGTCAGGGGTTCATAGTTCACTGAGATCAAATTAGAAATGTGTAAGGGCAAATAGACACCCACATTTTAATTTCGTAGTTCATCATTTAAATGGCATTCATTGTTTCAATTGGATAGAAGGTATGAAATTAAGAACTAGAAATTCTGTCTTGAATGAGTTAACCACGTATCCAGAAACTGCAGCAAACTCCTCCTATATCTGCCAAGCCTTAATTAATGATGTCTCAGGATCAGTTAATGTCAATAGCACATCATCTGCATAAAGTGATGTGCAAACATTCTCCTCCTAACTCCACACCATGGATTTCTCTCAAGGCCCGTATCGCCATAATCAAGGGCCCTATATAAAGAGCAAATAGTAAAGGCGACAGGGGCAACCCTATCTAGTACCCCTTTCAAGGTTAATGGGGGCAGATAAAAATAATAATAACAATCAACTTTATTTTTAAGTGCCTTTTGAGATATCAAGGTGCTGTACAAAGATTAAAAACGCAATAGCACAAACAGCAAGTACAGTAATAAATAAAATAACATATCCATTCAATTATGCATCACTGAAGGCCTGACGCCACAAAAAAGTTTTAAGCGCCTGTTTAAATCCCCCCACAGTCACGCACTCCTATAGCTGACAGGGTAGAGAATTCCAGAGGGTAGGGGCCATAAACATAAATGCCCAGACCCCGGAAGATTTCAAAGACACCCTCAGAATCTCCAGCAACCCCTCATCAGCCGAACGGAGCTATCACACATGGCAGTAGTGAACAAGAAGCTCTTTCAAGTAATCGGGCCAGGACCCTTTTACTCTAATATAAGCTTGCGAGTTGGTGTAAAGATTACTGAGCCATTTAATAAATTCTGCCAGAAAACAAATGTAGCCAAAACTTGCCAGAGGAACCCCCAGAACACCCGTTCAAATGCTTTATAGGCATCCAGGCTAGCTACAACCACAGGTAATGAAGATCTAAGTAAGAAATTTAAGAGATGGATGACTCTGATTGTATTATCAGATGTTTGCCTATTCTTCAAGAAACCAGATTGATCCTGATGGATTATACCTGGAAAATATATCCTCCATTCTCTTTGCCCAAACTGACATATATAATTTATAGTCACAGTTTAAAACAAATATGGGCCTGTATGACTCTGGGTTTCAGGGGTCTCTGCCAGATTGAGGAATTGTAGAGATGACCTCATGTGCCCAGGAAATTGGGGGTGGGTCTTCATCTTGGACTTCCAAAAAACTTGTCTCAATAAATTAATTAGGGAGGGAAGGAGGGTCTTATACCATTCCTGGGGGAACCATCAGGTCCGCGGATTTAAGTATTTTTGCCTGTCGAACTGCCCACCTAATCTCAGTTTCTGTAAGAGAAGACACCAGGAGGAAGGACTTGAGAAGACACCAGGAGGAAGGACTGCTGTGTGACTGAATTTCTCTACTGGGACTAAAGAAGTAGAGCTCTTGTACTTGGACCTTTAATTTAGGGTAAAAAAAAACAAACTAACAAACAAAACAAAAAAAATAGTGTGTCTGAGTTAACTGAACTGAATGGTTATCTGAACAGTTATCTAGGTGTAAATCTCATGTGATTGAAAGGGCTTGATAGCTGTGCAGTTTAAATTACTTGTAGAAAGATCTAGTAAGAAAGGGGAGAGGGAGGTAAGGTGCCTGCCTGGCACTATGGCTTGGAGGGACAGGGAGCGAATCCTCAGGATTGCCGGAGCAGCTGCACAGGGGAGGGAGCTGGATGTCATTGTCCACCTAAGAACAAATGACCTGGCTAAGAAAGGAATTAGAGTAGTGCAGGAAGAGTTTGTGGAACAGGGGAGGGGCCTTAGACAAGTAGCACGCATGGTAACCTTCTCAGAGGTGCTGCCCATCTATGGCGTAGGAGATGCTAGGGTGTTCCGCACCATGGAATTCAATCAGTGGTTGAAAAACTGGTGCAGAGCTCAGGGATTTGGCTTCACTGGGGACTGGGGGTTCACGTGGAGTGATACAAGCCTGTACTGGCATCATGGGCTGCATCTGTCCAGGAGGGGAACCAGGATCCTAGGTGATAGGTTTAAATGCTTCATTGGCAAGCATTTAAACTAATGAGGGAGGCACTAGAAAGGAGCAAGGAAATCCTAGCCCCCCCCCAAAAATCATGGTAGTAAGTGCAGTAAACACCAACATAGAGGTGGCGATAGGGAGAAGGGCAGGAGTAAATGGGGAAGTGACAAAGGCAAGAAGGACAGGGATGGGGCAAAAAGGAGTAAGGCCATCAGGAAATGGAGGGTAATGAGTACCAATGCCCATAGTCTGGGCAACAAGCTCCCTGAGCTGGTGGCCTTGATGGAAGAGGGATGCCTGGATATCGTAGCAGTCATAGAAACATGGTACACAGAGAACCATGACTGGGATGTTAATATACCAGGGTACATAACGTACAGGAGAGACAGGCAGGGGAGAAGAGGGGGAGGAGTAGCTCTCTATGTAAAGGAAAGGGATAAAAGCAACAGAACAAAAGAGTAAACAGGAAGGAGAGGAGGCACCGTGGGTCACCTTGGATACTGGAAAGGGCACCACAATCTGCACAGGGGTTGTGTACAGAACCCCATGTCAGGGGGAGGGAATAGACAAGGACATGATAGAAGGCATTCTTAGGATGGCAGAGAAAGGGGAGATACTGTTGATGGGAGACCTGAATATGCCAGATGTTAACTGGAGCACATTTGCTGCAGCCACATCCAAGAGCAGAGCCATTCTCGATGCCCTACAGGTGGCAGGCCTCAGACAGCTAGTTTCAGAACTCACTCATGAGGGAGCAATCTTAGACCTCATACTCTCAAATGGGGGCAGTGAGAGGATCTCAGATCTAGAAGTGGGTTGCCATCTGGGAACAAACGACCATCAAACAGTGTGGTTCCCGCTAAACTCAGCTACAGAGTCAAGCCATACAAAAGTGAGGATACTGGACTTCAGAAGGGCTGACTTTGGCAAGATGGGAGAGTGCCTCAGAAAAGCACTAGGAAACAGGCTAGAAGAAGGGGTGGAACAACAATAGGGAATCATCAAAACTGCCATCACAGAGGCAAAAAGCCTTTGCGTGAAGCAAATAAACAAATCAAAACAAAAGAAAAAGCCACTATGCTTCTCAAAAGAGGTGGCTGGGAAAGTCAGGGAGAAAAATATAGCATTCAGGAAGTATAAGGAAACACAGAAGGAGCAGGACAGAGAGCTGTACCAGTTAAGGCAGAAGGAAGCAGGGAGGGAAGTCAGAATAGCAAAGGCCCAAACTGAGGAAAAGATAGCCAACCTGTTAAGAAGGGGATAAAACCTTTTATAGGTACATCAGAGAGCGTGAAAGACAAAGGGAGGGATAGTGAGCTGAATAGAATGAATGGTGGTGGGCAGAGGGGGACAGTGAAAAGCAGGATACTGAACAAATATTTCTGCTCACTATTCACAAAAGAGGAGGAAGTGCCTAATCCAATAAACAGAAGCACTCTTGATAAAGGGGGGGGGGGTCGATCCCAGCCCTTTCACAGAAGAAAGAGTTCTGCAAGAACTCCTAAAACTGAAGGTGGACAAAGCAATGGGGCCTGATGGAATTCACCCCAGAATTCTAAAAGAATTAAGGGAGGAACTAGTGAAACCACTGACTACTCTTTTTAATAATTCATGGGAGGATGGTGTGGTACCCGAGGACTGGAGGAAGGCTGATGTGATTCCCCTTCACAAAAGTGGGGCCAAGACAGAGGCAGAAACTACAGACCTGTCAGTTTGACCTCTGTGGTGGGAAAGTGATGGAGCTACTTCTGAAGGAAAGAATGGTTGAGTACCTAGAGGCCAGTGGGCAGGATCCAAGGCAGCATGGGTTCACAGTGGGAAGGTCATGTCAGACGAATCTAATAGATTTCTTTGACTAGGTGACCAAAGTAGTAGACCAGGAGAGGCTGTGGACAAGGCCTACCTAGACTTTAACAAGGCATTTGACACAGTCCACACAAAAGATTAATAGTCAACTAACCAGCCTGGGAGTGGGTCCAGGGTGGTAGTCTGGGTAAAACATTGGCTGGACAACAGGACACAGAAGGTAATTGTAAATGGAGTCCACTCTGAAGAAAGAGGGTTACTAGTGGGGTACCACAGGGTTCAGTACTGGGTCCAGTCCTTTTTAATGTCTTTATAAGTGACATTACAGAGGGACTGGAAGGAAAAGTATGCCTCTTTGCAGATGACACAAAGGTCTGCAACAGGGTTGATACACAAGGAGGCATGGAAAGGATGCGAAGGGACTTGGCAAGGTTGGAGGAATGGTCAGAAGTATTGCAGCTAGGATTCAATGCAAAGAAGTGCAAAATAATGCACCTCAGAAACAAGAACCCAGGGGAAGAATACACAATGGGAGGGAGGTAGTAACAACAACAAAAAAGGAAAGGGACCTGGGGGTAATCATATCAAATGACTTTAAGGTTAGCAAGCAATGTGAGAAGGCAGTAGGGAGGGCTGTGGGTATACTGGGATGCATAGGGAGAGGCATCACCAGCAGAAAACAGGAAGTTGTTATCCCTCTGTACAGACAGTTGGTGAGACCCTATCTGGAGTACTGCGTCCAGTTCTGGAGACCCCATCTCCGCAAGGACATAGACAGGATAGAGGCAGCCCAGAGGAGGGCAACTAAAATGGTGCAGGGTCTGCAAGAGAAGCCATATGAGGAGAGACTAAAGGAGTTTAATATGTATACCCTTGAGGAAAGAAGGGAGAGGTGATAGAAACTTTTAAGTACCTCAGTGGAATTAACAAAGTCCAAGAGGGTAGCATCTTTCAGAAAAAGAGATGTGCAAGAACAAGAGGACACAATTTAAAGATAGAGGGGGGGCAGTTCCGTAGCAATGTGAGGAAGTATTTTTTCACAGAGAGGGTAGTGGATGCATGGAACAGCCTTCCTGAGGAGGTTGTGGGGTCAAAAACTGTGGGAGAATTCAAGAATGCATGGGACAGACATAAGGCAATTATTGTGGGGAGTAGGAAGAATTAGGCTGTTGGTTAACTAGGATCTGTGGCATATCCTGTAGATAGGGAAATGGGCAGACTAGGTGGGCCAAGCGGTCCTTATCTGCCATCAAAGTCTATGTTTCTATGTTTCTATGTTCTATGTTTCTATGATTAAAAGTTTATCCTATTGAATTTGGGTTAGCTTAGGGAACCATAAAGTGGAGAGGAAATGCTGAATGCATTGGTCAGAGGGAGGGGAAGGGTTGGCATACAGATCCCTGTAATAGGCTTGGAATATGGGAAGGATCTCTGGCATATTTCCTTTCATAACCCCAGTAGTAGGAACTTTCAACTTTGTTATACTGGCCACCTGTCTATAACCCCGAAGTCTCTTAGCTAAATTTTGTGCTCCTGTAGGCCACCCTCATAATAATATATTTTCAATTGTTGAAGTTTGGCCTGACCTTGGTCGTCCATTATGGCCTGTAGCTCTCTTTTAATTTGCCAGATTTCCTGTTCCACATTCCCATTAACTTGTCCCGGACCTTGCTGTAATAATCCCAAATGAGACTGTAGCTGATTATATCTGCTTCCCTCTGCTTTTGCTTTCTAGAAGGGAAAATGATTATTTTCCCATGATCCACTGCCTTCAATGTATCGCAAACCAATGCTGCTGAAATACCTGGTGTGGAATTATCCTGAATAATTTGAGGAATTCTCTGCTCCATCAGCTCCTTAAAGTCGTGCTTCTTAAGGAGGGACAAATTGAGTCTCCATAGCTCCTATCTATGTGATCTCCCCAGATCTATTTTGAGCAACAATATGGTATGATGCAATAAAAATCTGGCTCTTAAAGAAAGATCCCTTAAGACATCTATGTGCACCACAGAAACAAAGAAATAATCTATCCTAGATAAGGTCTTAAACCTTGGTGATTCATAAGTGTGCCCACCCTCTTTGGAATAAAAATTTCACCAGACATCAAGAAGTCCCAAAGCAGTAATCTGGGAGCACAGCAATCTCTGGGAAGGGGACCTTCTATGACTTCGTGGGTGTGAAGTATCTAATTTGGGGTTTAAATTAATGCTAAAATCCCCACCCATGATCAGTATCCCCTTCTGAATATCCATAAGTTGATTATGGAGTTGACGGACTCTAACTTGGGGAGAAGCCAGAAGAAGGTACACATTAGTGTGGGTAATATCTCACCCATACAGTGTTCCCTGAACAATGACATAACAGCCACTGGGATCGACATGTTCAACTCCCTCCTCCAGTGGGAGGGTGGCAGATAGCAGTATTGCACACCTCTTCTCCACCCCATCTTACTCGAGGCTGAATATATTTTATAGCTCCCTCCTGCAGCCAACTTTAAATGTTCAGATGGAGACAAATGGGTTTCCTGTATGTGAATAATATCTGGAGCTTGCCTCTTAATATATTGAAGCAATCTTGATCGTTTAACTGGGCTGTTAATTCCATTTATGCTAAGTGAAAACAGATCCACGGTCGGAAGCGCAAAAAGCGAATGGCACCAAATAAATGTAACATACTAGTGAAGACTATATTGTACATTTCAAGTTGAAAAAACACACATTTATTTAATTAATCTCTAGTCTTCACATACAAATAGTGACATCTGGTGCAAAAAACAGAGTGCTGTAACAGACAAAACACCCTAAGCGCCTCGACTTCCACGAGTCTTCAAAGGGGGTCCAATGGATGAGGAGCGAACCTGCAAAGTTCGAGGAAAGGAGAAGGATTTTAAGAGAAAAATTGAATCAAGTACAAGGTACGTCTCAGGACAGTGATAATTCTAATGGAAATATCAGGAGTGACTTTATAAAACTAGAAGCTTTATTAATTAAAGAAACAGAATTAGCTTTCAATATTAGCACTCTTGAAGAATATATACATCGTGAACAAGCACCAAGAGGTTTAAGAGTTTCAGTAATTCCCTCATGTGGTCTTGCTAATTTTGTTTTCAAAGATGAGTGGCTGAAAGCTGCAGCTGATTGCTCTAAAATCTTTTTTACAACTTCTAATTAAGGATGATTTAATTAAATATGCTGAACTACAAAAGGAATTGGATTTTACTAAGGACATTGTGTTAAAATATAAGGACTGTGTGGAATTCCAAGATTTTAACACTCAGCTAAATGATAAAATAAAAGAATATGAGGCAGATGTAATTCAAAGAAAGATCAATAAATTGAAGAGAGATGCTAATGATTTTGAATGAGGTAACATCTTGAATTGGGGAAGAGTTCAGTCACAGAGTCGTGGCAGGTCCAGATCAAGGGTGAAATTCACTAATAGCAGCACTACAAAAACCAATTCAATTATAGAAAGAACTAATGAAGTTAATGATAAACAGCTGCTAGTACGAAAGCCAAATTTTCAGAAGCGCCCTGCCCCACAAGATTCAAGAAAGGAAAGACCAGAAGAGGAAAGTGTGGGGGGAGGGCATAAACATAAACAGTGGAATAGAACGGATTCTGAGAGAAAGGAAAAAATATATTGTTTACAAATATTAAATCTGTCGACTAAAACCCTTAATGAATACGAGGAAGATGTTTTAAAGAAAGGTCTTAGCTTTATTCCAACTCCACAGGTTAATGACTTTCAGATTTACATAGACTTACAGAAATTCTTCAGGAAATTGCATTTGAAATTATATTTTTTGAAACAAAATCAAGAATCTGATATGGGGTTCACTGATATGGAAACCGTGACTGCTTCTGGGGCTTCAGATTTGGATTTGTTATTGAAAGAAATAGATCGTAGTGCTGTGGAAACAATTGTATTTGACTCTGAATTTGGGGCTGCGGTGGAATTATTATCCGATTCAGATGAGTTTGTTGGTTCAAACCCCACCAGAACTGTAGCTGGATTTGAACGAGATCTTGAAACACTGGAGTTTATTAACAGAAAATGATGGGATTTTTACAATGAAACCAGGTGATTTCATTGTTTCTGGTGCAGGATTTGACTTTAGTTCAAGGAGAAAAAATTGTTTTTGTCCTGTTTCTCAGTTTTGTCCTAAGATATTTAATAGTGCGATACTTGCATATGAAAAAGTCGTGACTAAACAGGTGTTTGATTTATTACGAGAAGTTGGTACACCAAAAAGGTTTAATCTGAGTTTAAGAGAACGAGAAGCTCTTGAGAATATCTGTAACGACAATACTATAGTTTTGAAACCTGCAGATAAGGGGGGTAATATTGTCATTATGGATAGGGAGATGTACGTCAGGATGGTACAAGATCTTTTGTTTGATGAAAATAATTACAAGTTGCTCCCCAGCAACCAGACACAAGATTATAGGAAAAGCCTCAATTTGTTTTTGAGACAAGCAGTAATAGAGAATCATATTTCTGAAGTGGAATTTGGTTTTTTATGGAAAGAATTTCCAGTTGTGCCGAGTTTTTATGCACTGCCAAAAGTGCATAAAAATAAGGAAGCACCTCCTGGACGTCCAATAGTTGCAGGCATTAATTCTTTAACGCAGAACTTAGGGAAATTCATTGATTTTTTCTTACAACCATTTGTCTCTAACCTTCCTTCCCATATACAAGATAGTACTGACTTGTTAAGAAAATTAAAGGAAGTTGAATGGAATGAGGATTATGGTTGGTTAGGGATAGATGTCGAGTCCTTGTACATTAGTATACGTCATGATGATGGTATTGGGGCCGTAAGGGAATTTCTTTACATACATGAAGCGGAAGATGGTCTGCCAAGGGAATTTTTATTGGAATGTTGACTTTTATTCTTACACATAATTTTTTTGAATTTGAAGGCATTTATTATCAACAACAGCATGGTACTGCCATGGGAGCCTCTATGGCTCCTAGTTATGCTAATTTATTTTTGGGGAGTTGGGAAACGAAATTTGTGTATGATGTTAACAGGAATCCCTTTTCAAATAATATCATTAAGTGGTATCGTTTTATTGATGATATTATATGTATTTGGAAGGGAGATGAAAAGGAAGTTCTTTCTTTTATTGACTATCTGAATGATAATGAGTTAAATCTAAGATTTACTCACACTTTTAGTTATGAAAGTGTTAATTTTCTGGATTTGAATCTTTCAAGTGAGATAATTGGAAATGCCTTTGGCATTTCATCGAGAACATTTAGGAAAGATACTGCCACAAATTCCCTTTTACATGCGGAGAGTACCCACCCCCCAAAATTGATAAAATCTATACCCTTTAGCCAATTTCTACGTGTCAGAAGAAACTGCAGTATTGATGCAGATTTTGATGTTCAATCTGAGGAATTATTATCCAGGTTTTTGGAAAGAGGTTATGATAAAAAGTTGCTTGTTGAAATTCGTGAAAAGGTGAGAGAGATGGACAGAGATGTTATCTTAGAAAAAAGAAGTAATTCCATTAAACCTGAGATTTGTAATTTTGTAACTGAATATAATCATGTGTTGGGTCGTATAGGCAATATTATACATCAGTATTGGCCAATATTGTTGGGGGATGAATTGGTAGGACAAGCAGTGGGTCCAAAACCTCGAGTGTCATTCTGTAGGGCATCAAATATTAGAGATAAAGTGGTGCACAGTAGGGAACGAAAGCATGGTGGTCCTGAGGCTGCTTCTTGGATGCCCAAAAGAACTAATGGATTTTTTATTTGTAAGAGATGCAATGTTTGTAAGTATGGTGTAATGGGGAAAATATTTCAACACCAGAAAAAACAAAACTTTAAAATTGATGTGAGAGAATTAATCACATGTGACACGCCATATGTGGTTTACATATTGTGGTGCCCATGTGATCTTTTATATATTGGCAAAACTGTGAGACCTTTGAAACAGAGAATACTGGAACATGTTAGATCTATTCTCAACAAATGACAGGATACACCTATTAGTATGCATTTTGCTTTATATCATAATTCTATTCCGAGTCATTTGAAATTTATGGGTTTGGAGCATGTTCCAAACTTGTTGTTTGGTGGAGATAGAGCTAACAAACTGTTAAAGAAGGAATGTATGTGGATCTTTAAAATGGACTCTATTAGACCTAATGGCCTTAATGAGAAATGGGACATTAAACCATTCCTTAAAGATTGGCAAACTTTTTGAGTAGGTACAGTGGGAGGATTATGTATGTTGATTATTTTGCTTATTGGATGCTTTGTCCTGTGACAATATTGCTAGAGTTACTTATAAAACAATATTTTTCTCTTTTCCTCTTTCTTTGCAGTATGACCTCAATTGAACCTTGATCTTCAGTACTTAGACCATTTTGAAAATTTTATTATGAATGAGGTCTAAAAGTCAGAAAACAAGATGTGTTAAACTTTGTATATTTATGTGAGCTCACTGTTTGAAACATTGTTTGAAATCATTAGTAACATGTCCCTGTAAATGGTGTTACATGAGCTCATTAATGTATAATTAATTTAACGTTTATAAGTGCTGAGAGTATTGGTTTTGTACCCCCTTTGGAGACTTGTGGGAGTTGAGGTGCTAGGGGTGTTTTGTCTGTTACAGCACTCTGTTTTTTGCACCAGATGTCACTATTTGTATGTGAAGACTAGAGATTAATTAAATAAATGTGTGTTTTTTCAACTTGAAACGTACAATATAGTCTTCACTAGTATGTTACATTTATTTGGTGCCATTTGCTTTTTGCGCTCCCGACCATGGATCTGTTTATTCGTGGGGCTGGCTACCCCTTGGTGAGCTGCATGATTACTTTGGGAATACAGTTCGCGGTGTATTTTTGGACTTTACTTTTATGCTAAGTGAAAGCACTGAAAAAAAGTGAACTAGCCATCATTATAAAACTTATAGAGAGTCCCTGTTCCCTTTGGATATGTAGAAGCCCAACCCTTCTCCAGCAGCACCACAGGCAGTCCCTAATACCACCCACAACAACAAAAATGGAAAGGGACATGGGGGTAGTCATATCAGATGACCTAAAGGTGGACCAGCAATGTGAAAAGGCAGTAAGGAGGGCTGGGGGGATACTGGGATGCATAGGGAGAGGCATCACCAGTGGAAAACAGTAAGTTGTTGGCCCTCTGTGCAGACAGTTGGTAAGACCACATCTGGACTACTGTATACAGTTCTGGAGACCCCATCTCTGTATAGACATAGACAGGGTAGAGGCTGTCCAGAGGAGGGCAACCAAAATGATGCAGGGTCTGCATCAGCAGACATATGAAGAAAGACTAAAGGAACTAAAGATGTATAGCCTTGAGGAAAGAAGGGAGAGGGGGGACATGATAGAAACTTTCAAATACCTCAAGGGAATCCACACAGTCCAAGAGGTTAGCATCTTTCAGAAAAAGAGATGTGCAAAAACAAGAAGGCACAATTTGAAGATAGAGGGGGGACGGCTCAGAGGTAATGTGAGGAAGTGTTTCTTCACAGGGAGGGTTGTGGATACATGGAACAGCCTTCCCGAGGAGGTCATAGAGTCAAAAACCGTGGGTGAATTCAAGAATGCATGGAACAGACATAAGGCAATTCTAGAGGGGGGTAGGTGGAAGTAGGCTGTTGGTTAACTAGGATCTGCAGCTTATCCGTTAGGTAGGGAAACGGGCAGACTAGGTGGGCCAAGCGGTCCTTATCTGCCATCAAATTCTATGTTTCTGTGTTTCTATGTTTCACCCTCCTGACCATTTATCTCTGTACCAGTACTGATTAAAATAACATGCAATGATTCTGATTATTCAGCTTCTAATCTGACATTCGTCACCTACTAGCTGAACCATCTATCTAAACAAAATACTTCTAACTTATATATAAACTGTAGAGCTGGTAAAACGTACCATGCAAGATAGATAAAAATATTATAAAATGAAACTTCCAAGGCTGGGGAGGTTGAAGTTGTCCCCCCTATGATTCCTATATGGTTTCTCAGTAAAAAAAAAAAAAAACAGATCCAATAGGAGAGAAGGTAGTTCCCAGGTCTCCAAAGCCTAGGGCCTCCTGAGAGCTTATTTGTACTCCATAATAAAAAAGACAAGGACCAAAAAAGAGATTTGTAGGATAGGAAATACAAACACCCCTGGTATCATCAAACATGTCAATGTTCACCTAGCTGAAGTCTCTACTCCCAGTACATTTGGATAAACTTTTAATCCTGTTCTAAGAGCATAATATATTTAGAGCGATGTGGATCCATGATTAAAAAAAACAAGAAAGAAAAGGGAAAAAACTGATCCCATTTAAGTGCCAGATCTTAAGTCATCACAGAGCAGGGTTCTGTAAAAGTGAAAGTCCTGAATTCAAAGCCATATGGGGAGGAGGGGGGCGAGCCAGGTATCAACTCCTACACCACCTCGGCAAGTGTCCTGTCTAGTTGTAGTATAGTTATAATACGAACAAACAAAATCTGATGGGCCTAGAGTCAGGGCGGTGAAAGGAGCAGCCCTAGGGATTACCCCTCACCCCCACCCCCAACTAACTTTCAGATAGAGTGCCAAAGGTACGGAAGATTCTCTCAGGTCTGCTCTGTCATCAAGGTAGTCTCCATATGATGAAATGCTCACAGCACTTTCTTTGGGTCTCTATTGTTGTTGTTGCATTTCTCATCCGCTGCACCTCTCTGCATTGTCTGCCATGTTGGAGGTCTGGAGATGGAATCCGCTGTTGCTTTTGTGCACTCAGGAAAATGCAGGCCCATTTTGGTAAGTTCTATCTTGGCCTCTTGCGCTGAAGCAAATTCTTTTTGCTGCCATGGAGGTGGACTAGCAACTGAGTAGGGTAAGGAGTTGAAAATTTATGTCCAGCAGCTTTGATCACAGGCAACAGTGGCAAATATGCTTGGAGAAGCCTCATAGTTTTTGGGGCATAGTCTTGGTCCAAATAGAAATGTTTATGGCAATAGAAAATGCTTTGCTTTCTCCAGGCTAATAAAAGGATCTGCTCTTTGGCAGAATAACTATTAAAGCAGGCTCTTAATCTATTGAAGCAATCTTGATCGTTTAACTGGGCTGTTAATTCCATTTATGCTAAGTGAAAGCACTGAAAAAAGTGAACTAGTCATCATTATAAAACTTATAGAGAGAGTCCCTGTTTCCTTTGGATACGTAGAAGCCCAACCCTTTCTAGGAGGAGCTATGGGGTTGTCAGATTTTGGCGATAAGACCCAATGCACCTGCTCTAGGTTTAGATGTAGTCCTTCAGGGAGTTCCAGAGCTGTGCACAAGAGGGTGCCCACAAAGTCCTTGATGCTAGAGCCTTCGTTACCCTCTGGGATACAATAGATTTGAATGTTCTCCCTGTGAGCCCTGTTTTCAGTGTCCTCCTGCCTGGCTTCCAGAGCTTCTTGCTGCTGTTGAAAAAGTTGAATTTGCAGCTCCATATCATCTACCCTATTCTTAGTAGCCGTGAGTTGCCTTTCCGTATCGTCAGCTCATTGCTCTAACTGTATGACATCTTTTCGGAGTTCTCTATATAGCTGTTTGACATAGGCACAAAAAGAGAGTATCTCCAGGTATATTAAATCTAGCTTCGCTTTCTTAGTTTTTGGTCTAGTTGGTAAGCGAAGATTCCTCTGTGTAGATTTGCGAAAGCCTGGGTATTTGGCGTCCTGCATTGTTTCAGGCCCCGAGGCCTCTGACTCCGATCTCTCCACATCGCTCTCCACATCGCTCTCCATCTGAAATGGCTAAAATTAATAGCGCCAATGCCAAAACCGTGATACCCTCCATTACTGATCTGAAGTTAAATTTAATGAGCTGCTCCACGTTAAAGCTCTTAATGGAAGGTATCAAGTCGGGAGTTAGAGTGCGACTCAAAGCTAGGTGGCCATCACTTGTGGAGGCGGACCCGAAGTCCTTAAATGTTGTTTTGATGTTCACCATTGTGCACTTTATTGCTCATTAGCCTGAAGTCCTCTTCAAAATAAGAGAGAGTACAAATGGGCTACTCTACTCTTCAGTAGCCTGAGGACTGGACAGCCCTGCAGATTGGTTAATTCAATTGAACGGTTAAATCATAATTATTCCCTGAGTGATAACAACATGTGGTTAAAGATTCCTAAGGTAAAAAACAGCTTTGGGGAAATGTCCTTTAAATATCAGGCAGCGAGGGTTTGGAATAGTTATCGCAGCCAGTGGAGGGACTTGTCATTGTCTACTAATGTATTTAAACAACTTGCAAAACCAAAGATGCATGTTTGTTGTTGCTAAAAGGGATTAAAGGTTGCAACAATGTATATACTGTATCATGTTGACTGTCTTGTTATTGTAAGTTATGAATTTGTACATTATTGTGTATTTTTATTCATCACCTTGTACTGTAGGTGATTTTGTAATTAACAGGATTGCCATGAAAACATGGCCTCTTTGGCCCTATGGTAAAAAATTGCTTGTATAAATAAAGCTGTTTTACTACTACTACACCGACAATGAAGTCCACGACTTCCTGCAGGAAAACTTTTCCATCTCCTGGTGGACAGTAGTTGAGAAGTATCCTGCACCCTGAATCAGCACCCATGATACATTCAAAGGAGTTGGTGGTCCCCACTGGAAACTCCATAAGGTCCAATTCCAATCTAAAGCAGATGGCTACACCCCAACCCCTATGATCCATTCTTGGGCGGTGTTTCACCGAATACCCGGCCTGAATTACTGAAATCAACACTGGACCAGCATTTTCATTCAGCCAGGTCTTGGTGATGCATGTCAGGTCCACTGACCCAACAAAGTTTGCTATTAAGGCCGTCTTGTTCTTGATGGACCTGGCATTGCATAACACTGTCTGAGTAGGATGAGCAACCAAGGAAGACTGCATCACCTGCCTGTACGAAGCAGAGCCGTTGGGTATGGAAACCAGGCAGGGAGGACCCCTCTCCTGGACCCATTTCACCCAAGGGCATCTCCTTGTTCCCACCACCCCAATCTGCCTGCTCCTTTCCAACTCCCCTTCAGGTCCAACCCCTCCTTCTCCTCCTCCTAACTACCCCCAGACCCCAACAGATCCCTCCCAAGTATGCTGTTCTCCTATTCTGGGCAAGCCTTGCTCCTAACCACAAAAGATTCATTCTGTCCAGGTGTCAGTACTGGTCCTAGATTCACTTGTAGTAATCCAACTGGCCTCTGCCTCTCAGCACATGCTTAACCATGACTTCCAAAGATTTGTGCTGTGGCCTAACCACTGTGCATTATCTTCAGTCTTTGACTGTTTATCACTTTTACTGGTGACTATCTCTGGACAAAAACAATACCTCTAAGGCTGGAATCATGTGTATGACATCACCCCCAACCAGTTCTGCTGTGCTTTTCCAGGCCTGCTGTATTCCTGCTGGGACATAAGAAACATTCCATATTTGATTACCGTAATGATACCCACATCTGCAGACTCATACTTCATCTGCTAGATAACATGGGTGACATAGAAAGCAACCCTGGCCAGAAGTTTAAGTAAACTCATTTCTAGATAGAGTAGCAACAAAACCAGGCTAGGCCCAAAAGGCCTTAGACTGATGCAGCTAAACATTCATAGCCTAGTCCCCAAAGTAGCTGTACTTCAGGCCCTAATCTCCACATACTAGCTATATCAGAGAACTGGTTAATTCCATGTGTCAGCAGTTCTGAAATTGCATTATTAAACTACAGTATATAATTCCTTGCAAAGAGTGGGCAAAGGGGATGTGTGTCCTGCTTTACTGTATGTCAAGTCAGACCTGAATGTGGAAATTCTCATTCCCAGCTATGTACCCATGTCTGACTGCTGGCTGCTATTACAGTTGAATCTGAGCATCTAACATCCCTTACAGAAATATAGGTGTGCTGTTTACATGCAGAATGCATGCCACATGCTTAATTGTGCAATGTGTGCAAGCTTTTCGCATACACAAAGTGATCCTAAACAAACAAGGTCTAAAAAGCAAATCAGGTTCTCATGCTCCAAGCTTGACATGTGTGCAGCAGGTAAGCTGGTGTGAACATCTTCTAAAAATTACATCAGGTTTGCATGCTGCAGCACGCTTGACATGAGTGCAGCAGTTTAGCTGGTGCGAACATCATTTAAACATTACATCAGGGTCACATGCTGCACACTTGCCATGTGTGCAGCAACTAAGCTGGTGCAAATGTTATTCATTTATTTAAATTCTGGTAACTGGGTGGCCCGCTGAGACCTTGATGATCCCTTTTTCAGGGGTGACCCGGGGTTAGTTACATAGGGAAAAAGAAAACCAATGCTTTGATATATACAATACAGCAAATAGTACGTAGTGTATAGGTATAATACATCAACAGTATAGAGTATATTACAACATTTGCACATTTTTTGTTAGGAACGGACATTCACATTAATCAATCTCATCTAAAAAAATACATCAGTTTCTATTTCTTATTCTACTGCTAGCAATTAGAGTCATTAAAATACATTTTTATTTGAATTTCCATAAAAAGTTAGGTAAACTCATTAATTCTGATCCTTTTGCAAGTTGCTTAATGGCTTTTGATTTTTGTCATCAAATCGCCTTTAATTTGTAGGATACTGTTTGCTTACTGCATTGAATGCCTAGGATATAGCCAATCAACATCCCCATTCCAGATGTACGAAGAGGAACCTCTGTGTTGTGAAACCTATCCTTTTTGTTTTGGATCATGCAAATCCCTTATGAATATTTAGTGCTACAAATGTGTTTCTCCATGACTGTTTCATCTCACTTACTTTTCCTTTGTCATTCTGTATTGAGCATATACACCATGGCCATGGTCAGCACTCTTTGTGCTAAGTAGGGTCTTGGAAGCATGCACCATAGCACACATGTTGTCACTGAAATGAGGGACATGGACACTCAAAATGATGGACAATGTGGAACACTAACACATGATGATCAGGACACATCATGAAACACGGAGATACAGTACCTCAAAACACAGTGGAAACCACTGCATAAGCACCTGAGAATGAATTTCTACTGTTAAGCAGGAGTGCCATTTAGGTAGGGCACAGGGGAGCAGTTGCCTCCCCCCCCATATTTGTGCCTAGGTTGCTCTTATGGTGTGGCAATAATGGCTTTAAATTTGGATTTAATCTTTTGCACAATATGTGTTCACTCGACTGTGTCTGTATTGTGCTGTTCACTCTCACCACCTATTAGTGGCGGCACAATCACTTGTGATGTGGATGAGCTCCAGACAATTTTTTTACAGGCAGATTGGGGAAGGAGGAAGGACTGAAATATTGATGTGTTTTTCATGGTTCTTCACCTTTGGGAGGCTTCATGATCCAAAGGGGATGGGTATTGAATGGAATGGAGTTGAGGAAAAAAATTGGGACAGAGTTCTCAGGGGAAGGGGCAGAACATTAGACAGGAAAAAAAATTGGTTAGTAACTGAGTGGGTTTAAGCCCAAATCTGATACACTGCTCCGGGGTATATACAGATGAATCTTATACATTTGAATTTTCTCTGATTTGCATATCACTTTTTTCAGTGAAAACAAATAAGTTATACCTTTTAGAGATGTTACAGACATTCTAGAGCTGTCCCTTGCATTTATGGACAGTTGAGCGGTACGGTATATGCAAACTATTGGAGCCTCATGAGGGGCGTGGCTAGGACCCAGAGAAGATGGCTGCATAATCTTTTCTCTCTGCCCCAGCCTGATGGCTAATCAACTGCAAATCACCAAGATGTTGGGCTGAAACACTATATTTTGCTATGGACATACCTCTCCTACCTCTGTTGCCACTCTAGAGTAGCATTTCTGGGGCAGCCACGCTCTTACTGCCTGTTATGTACTGCGTGAATATCGAAGCCATTTCTCCCACTAGGCCATAGAGGACCGAGTGTGTATTATGAGTCTCCTTCACAGTACCCATCCTGACCAGACCATTGCGTCCCCCCCCTTCCTCCCCAATATCTGCTGGACCACGATCAACAGGTTTTTGCTGATACGGAGGAGATCCCCTTTCTATATTCGGGCAATGGAACCTGACTTAGCTGCTAATTGCTCAGAGAACATAGCAGCAGGATGGAGCCCTCGGCTGTTAATAACGTAGATCCTCCCGGCCAGCTCGCTGCACTAACTACTGGTCAGGCCCAGGTAGGAGAGGCCTTAGCGAACATAACAAAAATGCTGGAAGCATTATTAGCAAGGGTGGACACTATTGGCGCCTCCTTAACGGGCAATGTTGCCGATGTTCGCCACCTGGAGGATAAACATAATGCTCTAGAGCAGCGGACAGAAAACCTGGAACAACAACACATTAAGGTGCTACAAAAGTTGTGAGACCATGAGGCCAAACTGTCTCGGCTGTGGTACAGAGCAGAAGATCAGGAAAATCATAGCAGGAGGAACAACATATGGATCCTAGGGGTGCCAGAGGGAGCAGACAGCCCAAACATGGAAAGATTTCTAAATGAATGGATCCCCCAATTGTTGGGCAAGTGCTGAAAAGAGCCAGTGGGAGTACAACATGCACATTGTGTCCCCAGTAACCCCAATAATAAAAGGGGACCTCGGACTATTATCGCCTATCTACTTCACTTCTCAGTTAAGGAGCGCCTGCTTCGAGCAACAAGGGACCTTGGGGATCTGGTTTGGAGAGGCAACACCATTTCTTTCTGTCGAGACTTCACCCAGGAAGTGGCAGCTAAGTGTAGAGCATCCAACCCCCTGAAAAAGTTGCTGATCATTAATTCAATTCAATACCATTTTAAAGGTCTCACTGCACTGTACCTGTCCAAAAATGGACAGTAATTTGTGCCGAATCGCCCAGTGATGCTGAGGCCTGGCTACAGAATCACTGGCAGAATGTGTAGCAGAGACCTACCTCTCCCAGATGCCTATGGGAACCGAGGAATCACATGGAGCAGGGAACCATCAAAAAAGGAGATGGCTTCTCTAGGGACAACAATTACAGCTGGACTGCTCCGCTCAATAAGAGTTCCCCCACATGTAAACACTCAGGGGCTCTGCAAGATATGGGAGATCAGCAATGACAGATCACTTCTACACCCTGCCCAACTACGGAAGCACCCAGTGTTAATTTGCCTTTTGAACACAAGGACATCACTGCAAATCCTCTGCCAGCTAGGCAATGACAATGCTCAAGAAGCCCCCGTTCACTGGCACCAGGCATCAATAGAGCTTCCCCACCTGCCAAGCTCCCAAGAGCCAATCCACCTGTCAGGGATAAGGGTGAACAGTTAGACCCCTCCAAAGATGAAGCCGCTGACCCTATGAAGATCTGGCCCCCTTGGACTGGGCAGTTGCAATGGAGCAAAGTGAAGAAGCGGCTACAGCAACTGCTGGCTTGCTAAAACTGGGACTCAGGACTTTTGCCGAAGTACTGACCTCACATACTCATCATGCTGGAGTGGATTCATCTGCTGGAACCGGGGATGCCATGACAAAATATAGTAGTTAACTGTATAACTGGATATGGACCATTCTATACTCTGCTTACTTTAAAACTGTATACCACATATTGCTTAGGAAAGGATAAAATAGCTTCCCAATTATGCAGATCAAGTCCTCTGAGGCTTTGTCCATATGCTGCAGGAGCTTTAACCCATTCAGAGGATCTCTTTCCTTTGACCCTCCTCATAGTGCATGCCCCCTCACTGCTCTTCTATGAACGATTTGCCAGGTCGCTGGTTTGCATTATGCCCTCCCCCCTGGTCCATCTCCTTTTTGCTGCAAGAGCGCTGCAAAATGGGATTAACTCTTTCCCAGGGCACTAGATTAGCCTGGCACTTATGACCATGGAAAGCAGGTCCCCCTGGGTCCCATAGGCCAGGCATGGCTGCACTCAGAGCATGACTCGGGAGGGTGCCATGCCATATATCTGATAGGGCTGCTGAAAGTTATGCCACATAGCTACCCACTTCAGTAATCCCCAGAAAGTTATGGTCTTTGATTAATGAAGTATTCTCGGGTGAAATGTGTGGCTAACAGAGGTTTCCCCCCCTCCCCTTTTCTCCTTCTTCCCCCACCCCTTCCCTTATAGGCGGTCCCTGCCTACTACCTCAGGGCACACTCCGTTGTCCCCTATGGTGGGGTGGGATGCGGCCGATAGGTACGCCTAGATTCTCCAGATCTGGCTTTAGGACTAGACATATGGAGTTGGGCTGGGACAGATCAACCATGTTAGGTGCGACCTCTCTTTTGCCTCTTTTTGGTGCCTGAAGCAGTGTGGCTGTATGAACTTATTTGCCTCTTCTCACATCTATGCCTTAGCACCAACAACTGAGTTACTGTTAATTGTTTAAGGACTGCACACAGTTGTAGTATTAAGAAATTGTTTGACTAGTTTGATATAGTTAAGTATATATTGATACGGTAACCTGCTTCTATTTTTCTTTTACCTTGATCAGGTTTTATAAAAACAGGGCAAACAAATTCAGCAAGAATGCCTACTATTTTCAGTCTCTACTCAGCACTCCCTCTTTGTGACTACCAGCCACGTACGGGTTACCATTAAAGCAGGGACGAGCTGCTCCTCTTCTTTCTGCTACTTCTTCCTACTGCTACCTCTTGGGCAAGTGCACTTTTTCTTTACTAGCTATCTGGTGGTAAACAACAATGGCAGCAACTCCCGTTACACCGAGGACATGGCGGTGCGTCTCCTGGAATGTGAGGGGGCTGAATCATCTTGCAAAGCGCACTAAGGTCCTGCAATTTCTAAATTTTATGGGGGCCGATATAGCCTTGCTTCAGGAGACGCACCTTACTAACCGTACGGTGCAATGGCTAAAGAAGCTATGGGTGGGGCTGTACTGGCAGGCTGCGCCACTACTAAATCCAGGGGCATGGCCATCCTCCTTCAGGAGACGGGACCCTGGGTGGTCGAAACTCAGTGCTCAGACTCCCAAGGGAGATGGCGAGCAGTCAAATTTTCTTACCCGGGTGGTAAAGTCATAGTGGCCAATGTGTATGGACACAATACCAATTCAGGTGAAATCTACAACTGAGCTGAGCCAAGCCTTCACTGATATGACAGAGGGTGAGGCAGAAGTTTCAATCCTTCTAGGAGGGGATCACAACTTAGTGTTAGACGTTTTTTTAGGCAAATCCCTCCCCATACCGCAGTCGCACCCTAAAGTGCTAGCAACTATCAATGCCTTGATCTCGGAGTGGGCCTTAGGGGATCCCAGGAGGATTAATCATCCACAGGGGAGAGACTACACCTTCTACTCTAATGTGCATGGCACCCACAGTAGGTTGGACTTTTGGCAGGTTAACCACGTAGCCATGCCAGGTATGGGGGACACGACCATTGGGAATAGAGTACTGTCAAATCATGCCCCAGTATCGATAATTTTTTCCCCACCAGGCCAAAGCCCTCCCTCCATGAGATGGAGATGCAATCCACTACTGCTGCAGGATGCATCTTTCAGAGACTATATAAAGAAAGAGGTGCAGTCTTACTTTGCTATTAACACCCCTGTGGAGACTCAGGCGACCACCATCTAGGAGGCTTTTAAGGCCTTTATAAGAGGAAGAATCATTTCCTACTCACCAGCCAAAAACAAGGAGTGACTGAAACAAATACGAGAGATGCAGGATGAGCTCGCAGGCCTGGAGAAAAGGTTTAAAGCTTCCCCCAGGAACCCGCTTAACTCTCCACTCCTTGCCAATATCACAGGTTTAAAATACAAGATTAATGTGCTGTTGAACAGAAAGGCTGAGTGGCAACTGATTCGAGCCAAACACAGGTCATGGGAGGATGGTGACAAGGGAGGGAAACTGTTAGCTTACTGGCTACAGAAGCAACAGACCTCCTCTAGGATTATGGCCCTTAAGAACAGACAGGGAAAGACAATAACGATGCCCGAGGCCATTAACGAAGAGATGTATAGTTTCTATCCAGAACTTTATCGATCTCAGAACACACTTTCTGATGATGAACTCTCTCAGTGACTGATGGCTTTTTGTCAGGGTTTCTTACTCCCTCAACTCTCGGCAGACTGGTACCGTGACTTGGATGCCCCGATCACTGAAGATGAACTGCACACTGCTCTATCCCAGATGGCGAAGGGGAAAGCTCCTGGGCTGGACAGGATGTCAGTAGAGCTCTACCAAGTTTAGCAAGATGAAATCATCACCCCATTATTAGGGGCATTGCAGGATGCTCAGAAAGACACTCTGCTGCCCCCACAATGCGCGGAGCCTTGATAACCCTAATTCCTAAAAAGGCCTCAGATATCTTACTCTGCGAGAACTTTCGGCTTATCTCGCTGTTACCAATAGACACCAAGATATTGGCTAAGGCCCTGTCTAACAGACTTTCTGTGATCCTGCCTAACCTGATCCACCCCTCCCAGACCGGTTTCTCGAAAGAGAAGTCAAGTGCTGATAACCTGCGACTGGTCCTGGACCTTAAATGGCTGGCACTTCAGTCTAACACCCTAATGGCTGCCCTAGCAATTGAGTTCGCTAAGGCATTTGACTCTCTGGAATGGGCATATCTTCACAAAGTTGTTAGGCTATATGGGTTTGGGCCCCACTTCTGCGCCTGGCTGTCCACCTTATACCATCTACCAACGGCTAAAGTCGTCACCAACAGAGACGTCTCTTGCCCCTTTGTACTGCAAAGGGGAACCAGACAGGGCTGTTCCCTCTCTCCTCTGCTCTTTCTCATAGCCCTAGACCCACTGATTAGAAAATTTATAAACACCCCTAGCATCACTGGCATCCCGGTAAAGGACTCATCCTACTTAGTTAATGCATACGCGTATGATATGCTTCTCACACTCTCCATTCCCCAGCCCTCCATCTCCACAATTCTGACAACTCTGTGAGAATTTACCTCTCTCTCAGGGCTAACCATGAATCAAAAGAAAACCACTCTCTCTCCCCTGAATGGGAAGTGTAACAGGCACTGCATTACTGGCACTGACATTACCTGGGCCCCGCAGGGTTTTCCCTATCTAGGTGTGAATATTACTACATCTTGGAAAGATTTAGAATCAGCCAACTACTCCCCCTCTTGACTTCCCTAGTGGCCAAAATCCAACGGTGGGGAAAACTGCGCTTAACTCTGAAGGGCAAGGTGGAAGCTATTAGAATGTTTATCTTCTCTAGAGTATCCTATCTGCTAAATAGCCTTTCAATCCCACTGTCCCAAAAACCATTCAAAGCCCTAGACAAACTAATTTCACTCTTTTTGTGGGAAGGTAAAGCCCTGAGATGGGGACAGATGAAATTATGATCCCACTGGTCCAAGGGTGGACTGGGGCTACCATGGTTTATGGGTTACCATCTTGTCTTTAGAATGGCCCAGGCTATGACTTGGTTTACTCCCCATCCTACCCCCCTTCCCCAGTGGGTCAATTTAGAAGCTGCTCTGTCAACAGATAACCCTCTCTACTCCCTGTTATCTAGGAAAAAGCCAGTAGAAGGCCGCCTTCCACCCACTATGGTAGAAACATGCAGAGCATGGTGTAGAGCGATGACACTCACTGAGGTCCCAGGTTCAGAGTACCTCCCTCCCATCCAATATGCCCTGATATGGAATAACCAGCTTGTGACAGTAGATCGCAAGCCACTCAAATGGACCTCATGGGCCACCAGAGGCATTCAAGTTGTGGGAGACCTCCTCTCGAATACCCAAACCCTTATGTCTTTTGGACAGATTCGGGGTAAATATGGGTTACCCTCATCAGACTTCTGGAAATTCCTGCAGCTATGGAGTGCTCTAACCCCTCTCCTTAAATACTCATCAACTCAGTCTACATGGCACTGCCTGAGCGCTCTCCACCAACCTAGGAAGGGTCAAGGCCTCATTGGTACCCTTTACAAAACTCTCAGAGATGCACAACCTGATGCTACTCTGTCTAGCAGAGTCGCCTGGGAGCATGAGCTCCTCCATCCCATATCCCCACAGTAATGGTCAGAATGCTTCAGAGCTGCCCACACTGCTTATGAAGACTTGAACAGTCAGTTAATACAGCTAAAAATTCTCCTTAGGTGGTATAGGATACCCTCAATTCTACACAGTCTCAGGATTATGCCACATGACTGCTGTTGGAGATGTCACTCTTCCCCTGCTCATCTACTCCACATATTGTGGACCTATCTAAATCTGCAGAACTTCTGGACACAGGTCCTAGATGACTGTTCCAGGATAACAGGCAGAACTCTCTCTTCAACATCACTCTCTCCTATTGGGAAATACTTTGACATTACATCCTCTTTCTTCTCCTAGTAAGGACTGGCTCTTGGTGGCCCTTATGGAGGCCAAAAGGACCATCTTGCTGAAATGGAGACAACCTGTACCCCCGGCACCATCACAGTGGTGAGCAGCTATGGCGTGACTGGCCGTCTTTGAGAGGCTCACAGCAGTGGCTAAGGGAGGGCTCAGCAGATACTATAGGAAGCGGGAGGCATATTTGAATTCTCATATTTGCTCAGTAGCACCCCCACCATTGCAAAATCCCCTGATAGCCTGAATGTTAATGCAATTGGCCACAATGATCTTGACTGATGGCTGTTGATTGGTATCACCATTTTCTGTTTCACACTATCCTTCCCCCCCTTACCTTTATACTGTTGCCCTCTGATACTTGATAAATCTATACACTGAGTTGCCAGAGTGATGGCACTTTTGAGAACCTGATTATAATGTATTGTACATAAGTATTAATAAGTATGTGTTGGACTGCCCTGCTATGCTATACCCTAGGGAATCTTGCTGAACACATGGAAACTATGAAGGCTAGCCTGACTATAACCTGAATCTCTTCTACTCATATGGTATAGCTTTATTACCTGTTGATAGCATGTAGTGTTAATGTATCTAGGCTGATTTTGCTTTTCCACTGTTTTAGAAAGCCTGGTGCAGTTTTGTGTATATGTTACTTTAGGATTCATTGCTGTATCTGAACCCTGTGTATATTTCCTTGGCTGGATGTAATTGGAAAAATGCAATAAAATGTTAAATGATAAAAAAAAACAACTATTAGAACCTCACTATAGTCAGTCTTATCCCCCCCCCCCAGTGAAGCTGAGCGCCACATCCCCATGCTCAGGCACATTTTGACAAAGGGCAATGGAGACTGCAGGGGTGTGCACCATTGAAATGAATGGGGGTATTTTTTTTTTACTATTTTATTTTATTGAGGGAGAGTTGGAGACTAATGAAGGCCACCACTGGACTAACAAGGGCCTTGTTAGTAGAAGAGTGGCCTTGATTATTCTCCAGCTCACCATCATAATGTATAAAATAGTAATAAAAAATAACTCCATTCATTTCAATGGGGTACGCCCCAGCACTTTGACCCATGGACATCATCTCTTAAAGACTCCTGCCTCTGGTGCCCTAGTACTCAAGTAAGAGACTCTTTTCTGATATCTATACTTGGTGGGTTGTCTGTAACAGCATGGTCATACCTGCTACAGTGTGTGCGCATGGGGGGGACTGGCCATGTGGGTGTGTGTCAAATTATTGCTACTTTTGTGATTGCACCTTAAAGTCTCTTTGAGTGGAAGCATTCCAAACTATGGAGAGAAAATAGCAGGAGTACGGGCCAGACAGAAGCAATTAAGTGGTTTTGTGGGTAAGTTTGTGAATTGAGGGTGGGGAAAACCACATGTGTTTCCATTGGTATGTGTGCTATAGTACAACTGTGAAACAGAGATGAGGGAGAGAAGAAAACTGAAAAGTATAACAGTGGCTACAAGCATGCCACATGTGTGAGATGTATTCGGATACAGTATGCATTGAAGTACAAGAGAGTCATATGTGTGCAGACAGTATGGCTTAGTGGTTAAAGGTACTGAACTGCAAGTCAGGAGACTTGGAAGTATGAAGATCTGGGTTTGAATCTCATCAACTCCCACTTGTGTATGATGTGATCCTGAGCAAGTCACTTAACTTTTACATGTGCAGTTATCAGTGACCACTTGCTGTTTGCATGCATGCCACATGCATGCAGTCTTTCCCAATTTAACATAAAAATCATGGTTTCCACACTTGCTTGCTGCATGCATGCCATATGCATGCAATAGGTTCCAGTTTAACATTTAAATCATACTTGCAGCACGCATATCACTTGGGTAGTTTTATGTGTGCAGCATGAAAACATTTCATATAATTATTTCTGTAATGTATTGTACATGTGTGTACAACCCACCTAATGTAGGTATTGATGGTCTCAAAGATGTGGCACACATGGTACCTACCCTTGACCACAATGAAGTAATAGCACTGGGAGATTTTAACTTAAACTGGTAAAATAATACTTCAGCATTCAGGGACATTCTGGAGAACTTTAAACTCAAACAAATCCTTACTGTTCCTGTTAGGCTAAATATTAAATCAGGGAACTATACTATCATTGTCTGAATACTAGTCAGCAATGTAGATAGAATCAGGTTGTTCAGTCACTTGTCGGACTCCATAAGTGATCAGTTTGCTATTTGCTGTCTTTAGCACAATAGCACTGTTCACAGCCTAGGTCCAAAAGATGACTCTTATTGTAACTGTAAAGGCTTCAGACCCCATGCATTCTTAACTGGCCTCTCACATACAGACTGGTCATTCCTGGTTGCAATTCCCATTGCAAATTGTGCACTGGCCTTCTTTAATACTTAATGTTTGAAGCTGTTTGATAATTATGCCCCTTTGGCTAGGTGCAGAGTAAAAACCTAAACTTGAATCGGCTAATGAAAGACCTTTTCAAATTAATGAAGGCTAAAGACACAGGATCAGATTTTCAAAAAGTGGCACTAGGCTTGCATCAAGCCCTGTGCCACAGGACTTAAGTTTTGGCAGTCCACCGAATCCCTTTGCCACAACTGCACCAGATTTTCCAATCGTGGGTGCAGTTGTGACAGTTTCCATGATTTATGATAGCTTGCGCCACATATCTGGTGCAAGCTCTGTAATATAGGCCTCCAGGAGTGGCACATGCTACACCACAAAAATGTGGTCTAAGGTGCAGAGAGTGGTACAAGGGATAGAAATTTCCAATTGTTGGCCGAAGAATGCCACAAGCCCTGTGTGCCATATGTTTGGCACACCAGGGGCTTACGGCATTATTGATGTTATGAAAATACACCCCACAGTCTGGGATACGCGCAAAAAATCTAATTAAAGACCTAACTAAGAAGCGTACAGGCTCTTGTGGAACAAGTGTAAGCATGAACCCAATTTAACCAAAAGTATATATTTCAAAGTGCCACAAACAGCTAGCTTGAATCGCCCTGAAAGCAATTGGATTTGTACTAACAATTTAATCAACCTCAGAACTGCTGAGGCCCTTATGACTTTCGAAGCAAATGGTACCAAGCACACACAGATCCAAAAATAGTAGCAGACTTATTCAATGACCATTTTTGCAATCTGAAAAATGTTGCTATCCTGCCTCAGAAGGGGAGCTCCATAATGATGTACACAAGTAAAATTCTGAGATGTCTAATGCCTGGTTCTGCTGACAAAAGATTACAGTTAAGGAAGGCCATAAATTGTTGATCCAATTAAAAACTGATGAATCTGTGGGTAGAGAAGGATTACCCTCTGAATTCCACAAAATAACTGCACCACAGATTGCTCTACCAATTGCCAAAATATTCCATCTTTCTTTTGAGACTTAAACCGTTTCTGATATCTAGATACTAGCCACAGTAGTATCCTTATTTAAAAAAGGCAAAAATACAGTCCTGGACAGCTACAGGTCCATATCCATCCCCTCGGTCTTAACTGAAGTCCAAGAGTGGATCATCCACAATCAGCTCGCCTCCTACCTAGACCAGTACAAGTTTCTCAGTGAGGAGCAACATGACTTCAGAAAAGACCATGAAACCTGCACTGCACTGGTCACTTTCAGAGACATTATTTACAAAGCAGTAGACAAAGGCTTAATGACTAGTGTCATGATTATGGATCTGGCCAAAGTTTTTATTCTGGTAGACCACAGGCTACTCTTACAAAAATTTGACAACCTGGGTCTGGGCTCATTATTGACACAGTGGTTCTTAAGTTACCTACAAAAAAGGTCTCAAGCAGTCAAGATAGGCATAATAACCTCCAAGGCTAATACTATAACTTGTGGAGTTCCACAGGGATCCATACTGGGCCCTCTTATTCACGAGCTTAAGTAATAACTTACCTAGGACAAATGTATTTGGTGAAACACTAGTTTATGCAAATGATGCAGTTAACTATGTTCATGTGAGGGATATGCTGAAATAAACAAATCTCTTGAGCACAATTTCAATTGCTTGCAAAGATGGTTCATTAAAGAAAAACTACTCCTGAAAATTCCCAAAACAAAAGCCATGCTCCTTGGCCCAGCTCCAAAAATCAGATGCTATTCTCAGGATCTCTCTACTCTTGATGATACCCAACTTGAAATGGTAAATAAATTTAAATACTTGGGTATAATTCTTGATCCCTGTCTCACCTTTGACAGTCACATGAGTAGCACAATAATGTCTATTCATCAGAAACTGGGGATACTACACCACATACAAAAACACCTCACAGTGGATACCAGAGTTAGATTGCACAAAGCAACTTACTTCCATTAGTAGATCATGTATCCATCATGACAAATGCCACCCCCAAAACAGTCTGGGTGAAGAAAAAAGCCCTGTATGATGGTGTGGTTAGATGTTCTTCCTCTGAAGGCTCCAGGTCCTACCATTGTTTCAATTTTAAGCATCTAGGCTGGATGCTACCAGAACACAGAGCCCAATTAATATTAGCCAACTTTGTATTCAAGACTATTCATGGAAACATGCCTCAGTCTCTCATTGAACTGCTCAGATCTGTCAATAACCCTCCTGCTCCACAATGAATAATTTATTTAAGGCCCCACTTGTACATATGAGAATGGGGCAGAAATCTTTCAGCTAGCGAGGTACCTCTTTTTGGAACCCTATTCCTACTTCTCCTCATAAAGTTTCACATTAAAAATGGAGGATCATCTGCAAAAACTTAATTTATGCTCTTGCTTTATGTAGCCCTGGTTTTATGTACAAAACTACAGCTACAGGTAGCTTAGATGTCAGTGTGGTATTTTGGTGTTGGTCTGCCAGAAGGACCCTTACCTTCTCTTCAGGTCTGCCATGCCCATCTCTCACTTCTCTGGTGTATGCCCAGCTGGACCATGTGAATAACAGACAGACACATAAAATAAATGTGGAAAAATGGTGTTTATTTTCACACTACAGAGACATCAGCATACCATGAGGTTCTATCTTGGACTGCTGACCCACGGAGACTAACTGACCACTAAGAATCCAAGGGTTTCTAAAGAGCCCCTCCTAACACAGTAAAACAGTAATAAAACAGCAATAAAACACCAACATCTGTTCAGAGCTCCTAATGGGGTGGCAGCTGGCCTTAAGCCCCATTCTTTTTTTATGTAAATTGTATTTTCAGACTGCCAGCATTACATTGAGTTGACATTTAAAAGAAAATGCAATAGTACCTAGACAGTAATGATTACATATAAACCACTATCTGCTAGTGGTGCTTATAACATTCGCATCATGAGTTGAATGAAACTTTATTTATATCATATAATAGAGATTTAAGCCCCATTCTTAAGTGTACTCCACACCATCCCTGGGGCAGTGAATGTGAGCAGCACTCAAAAAAGCAACATTATGCATTACAAGAAAAAGTTTAAAGAAGAATTGTAAGCATGGCATGACAGCAGTTTAGTCCACTGTGATGGGAGAGGAAGGAAAGGATCTGGACTACAGTAATGACCAGTCAGAGAAGTACAGGGGAAGGGGAACAACAATAGCAACTTGAAGTTTGTGCAGGATGCCAAATGCCACAGTGCAGGGGAGGGAGAAAGGAAGAGAGGGAAGGGGTATCAGCTGGATAATACCCAGCACACTAGATATAAATATTGCAATAAACAGTTGCAGAGTAATAAAAATGTACTTGGAACTTTGTATTTGAAGAGACATTCCCGCAAGGGAAAGGATTAATGCCATGCATGCAGTACCATGAGCAACAGGTGCATTGAAATGAGGTACCAGAAAGCATTTACTGCAGAAACTGTTGACATAAAGAATACCAGTAAAATAAATACTAAGTCTGGATATACAAAAGTTCAAGACCTCGTTTGACTTTTCCAGTCAGTGAAAATAGTAGTATACATTCTCTGAACCAGTTCTTGACAGACTGGGGTCAGATTGTCAAAAGCAACCCAAGAGTTCTACAAGCTGTCAAAGTCAAACCACTTGACTCTGTAAGTTCAGGACCCATTTACACACTTCTTTTTTTAAATCTTCTTGATCTGGTACACAGGGGTGTGCACAAAAGAGACTTGAGAAGAAGAAGGCTGAGATGTTCCAGGAAGTTCATCTGGATGATGAGTAGGAAAAACATAATCTAGTTGGATATTGTCAGGAGTGTGAGGGCAGAAGCAACTGGTTTCAAGTTATTGGGAGGAATTTCTGATTCTGACAGGATCACAGGCTCAAGTGCAGCTTCATTACTGGGTGGACTGGGATCATCTGGAATGGTGTTTCTCAATTAAACATGCTTCAGACAATTGATGTGGACCTTGTTATGTACAAGCTGTCCATAGGATTTGCATCACAAATGGATGTGAACTGGAGGAAGCTTTTCCACAATGTAGAAGGGACCAGTCTAAGGGCGGAGTAGTTTCTTTGTGGCACCCAGAACAAGAACAGGTCGATACAGGTAGACAATGTCCCCTACTGAAAATGAAGGCTATTAAGACTTGGCTGCTGATGTTTGCTGCATGGCAGATTTTCTCTGTCCCAATGTGGTGATTGCCATATGTCTAGCCAGTTCAATCTATTCCAGTACAAGAATGATGAATGAAGAGGCTGACTTTGGAACCTCTAGCTGTGAGAGATCCCTGTCCAATGGAGTTCTTGGATGGCATCCATAGACCAAGAAAAATAGTGTGTACTCTGTACTGTAGACACAAGGGCTGGTATTGTGGGCAAACTGAACAAAGGGAAAAAAAGAGGTCCCAAGTGTCATGCGTTTCATTCAGGTATTGGAAAATGTGTTTAGAATGGTAGACATCATTCTTTCACTCTGTCAATTGCATTGTGGATGATAACTTGTGTGTGTGTTTTTATGTCCAGAAGTTTGCATGTTTCTTGAACAATAGTTGAAAGGTAGTTAGTGCCTCTTTCTGAATGTAGGTATGAATAGGTACTGTGATGACAAATAACAGTGTTGAGAAAGGCATTTGCTACTGTAGCAGCTTGTATGTCTTTTAGTGGAATTAGTTCCAACTACTTTGTAAGGCAGTCCACAAAAACAAGAATGTATTTGTTGCCAGAGTCAGACCATGTTGGTAAAGGTCCCAGAATGACTGTGCTGACTCATTGAAATGGTTCAGTGGCTATAGGCATTGGAATGATGTGTGCTTTTGTCAGTTTGGCAGCAGGCTTTCTTTGGGAGCAGGGCTGGCAGGATTTGACAAATTGGATGATGTTCTTGTTCATGTGATGCCAGAAGAAGTGAAGGCTTGTCTTTTTGAGAGTTCTGTGGATTCCCAAATGACCTCCGGAAAGTGGAGAGGCATGAGCTGAGAGAAGAACTTTGTTGACTAGAGATGCTGGCACAACTAGCTGTACGTGAGTTCTATCCATGCAATGGTCCTTGCCTTCCTTGGTCCAGATGTGGAAAATCACACCATCATTGGGGAAGCATTGTGAAGCTAGGAAAGTTACATCCTGGTGATGTTGCTTCGGTTTCTGTAAGGTTCCAAACTCTAAATAAGAGATTATGTCTGTGAATTGAGGATCTGTTCTTTGTTGCATTTTGACAGTTGCCAGGGAGAGATAAGAAGTCGAGGAGGTGAGAAGCTCTTCAGTTGCTTGCCGCAGGTGAGGATTTGTGCTCTGTTCTGAAGAAACAGTTGGTAGCAGCAAGGCAACTTGAGATGTTATAGGAGTGTCCACTGGAAGCACATCTATGGCATGGGAAGAAAGAGCTTGTAATTAGGAATCTTCATCTGTTGAGGATAATGCAAAGAGATACCTGGCTTACACTATCAGCATTTAAGTGAATTCATCCTGGTCTGTACTAAATTTCAAAGTTGTAGCATTGCAGCATGGCAATCCATCAGGTGAACTTGCCAACTGGTTCCTTCATTTCAAAGAACCATCTGAGTGCCAAGTGATCAACAATAGCTTTAAAGGAGGAGTAGCGAAGGTAACTATCAAATTTCTTTGTGGCAAATACCATGGCTAGACATTCTTTCTCTGTGATGCCATAGTTTTGCTCAGCTGATGAAAAGGAGTGCCCAGCATAGGAAACAACTCATTCTGTTCCATCCTATAACTGACATAGTACAGCACCCACCACAAAGAAACTAGCAACTGAGTAGAGCTTGAAGGGCTGGTCAAACCTTACATAGGCCAGTACTGGAGAAGAGATCAGTTTGACTTTTATGGTTTCAAAGGCCTCTTTGCACTTGGATGTCCATGTGTATTCACATCCCATTTTGGTGAGGGCATAAAGTGGAGCTGCGTTTTGTGCATAGTTACAAATGAACATTCTGTAGTATCCAGACAAGCCTAGGAACACTCTAAGGTCCTTGAAATTGATAGGTTCTGCTGAGAGCTTTTCAGGGTCTAGAGAGATCCCTTGGGAACTGACAACATGTCCCAGGTAATGAATTTGCTGCTGTGCAAAACAGCACTTGTCTGGGAAAAGCTTGAGGTTGGCTTGTCAGAGATGTTCAAACACTTCCTTGAGGTGTTGGTGGTGCTCTGGGAAAGTTCTGCTGAAACTGATACCATTGTCTAGGTAAACTAAGCAAGATTTCCAAGACAAACCATGCAGCATGACTTTCATAACATGCTGAAATGTAGCTGGACTGTTCAGAAGTCCCATAGGCAGTTGTCTAAATTGAAAGAGTCACAAGTGACAGTGCAAGGCTGTGCACGGACAAGAGGCTGAATCAATGGAGACTTGGTAGAATCCACTCTGTAAGTCTAGAGTGTCAAAGTGAGCTGGGCTGGCTGCACCAAGGCTCTCTAAGGCATCCTCTGTTGTGGGTAATGGATGAGCATCTTGCACTGTGTAAGCATTGAGCTTTCTGTAGTCTACCTTGAAGTGAAACCTCTTGTCTTCCTTTACCACAAGCAGGCATGGTGCACCACAGGGACTCGTAGGCTCTTCAATGATGTCGACTCTTCAATGATGTGCTGTTCAAGCATGTCCTTGATCATGTTTTCAAGGACTTGTTTCTGTTTGTGACCCACTTTGTATGCTCACTGACGAATGTGTTTCTGACTGGGTTACACCTCAGTGGTGTGTTGTAGAATATCACAACATCCAAACTTGTTATCTGTACCAACAAAGACATCTGGGTAGTCCTCCAGGAAATTTAATAAAAGTTGGTCTGTCTCTGTTGGGGATGCTGGGAGTTTGGAAGAGATAGCCACTTACTGAGGAGTAACTTGGGTGAAGCTGGAGTGGTCTTGATAGCACTGACTGGACTAGAGTTGGTGGAATTAGGCTAAGGGTCTTGCATAAGATGGAGCTAGTCCCCTGTAGACAAGCAAACAGACTTTCCAATATTGGCACCCTTGAAAACGACTACCGGCTCCTCTGTGAAGTTGCAGCATTTATGGAAGACTGTACAGTCATGCACAGCAGACAATGTGTTTCAAAGGAGAAGACCTGATGAATGCAGAGTGGGGTGGGGTCCCATGACGATGCCAACAACACTTTGTGGAAGTGATTCACCTCAAATCTTAGCAATTAAAACCATTTCAGTCTCAGGAGGCACAGTGACTGAATCTGTAGTCGTGAGTTGACTCTGAGGGTCTAGTGACTGTTTGTTTGATGCAAAGTCTAGGGTGTTTTTTTAAGATTTAAGGAAATCCATACTACAAATCACTGATGGTTGTAGCTCTGGTAATCATTCTGGGTTGTGGACAAAAGAAGGCAATTCTGTCCATATTAACCATCCCCCTGCATCAGTGGGTCCAGTTACACCCTTTTTCTAAAATATATTTGTCTAAGGTTTTTTTTTAAATAAACCTAATGTATTACATTTAACCATAGTTTTTAGTAATTGGTTCCATAACCTGTCTGTTCTATGTAAGAAGAAATTAAATCTTCCACTTTTGGTTGTATTGTCAAGTTTTGCACACTGCTTATGTGTCCTTAGCCCAACTGGTTTCAATTGCAGCTTAATTCCAAGTTCTCTCATTAACTTGTCCTCCTTCATCATTTATACATCAACAACAAGTCACCCCTCACTCTCCTATTTTCAAGGTGATATAAGTTTGATCTTTTCAGTCTAGTTTTATAATCTATGTTTCCAACCACCCACCATATTTGTTATCCTATGCTGTAACCCCTCAACTCTAACCACTTCTCCCCTTAAATGAGGCTCCACAGCGGTGACCCATAGTCAAGCTGGGATCTAATGTAAGACTTGTACAAAGGTAATATGAATGATGCTGACTTGTTAACAAAAGATCTCTTTATATTCCTAATCATGTCATTTGATTTCCTTATAAGCTCAGTACAATGAGCTCCAAAATTTAAATGCTGGTCTATAATAACACCAAAATCCCATTCTGAATCAACCTTCTTAATCTTAATTGCATTTAAGGTGTAATCGTGTTTGGTGTTAAATTTACCAGAGTGCATGACTAAACACTTTTCTACACTAAAGCACATTTCATTCACTTTTGCCCATTTTTCTACCCTTTCCAAATCTGTTGCCAGATGTTTAATCTCCTCATTTGTATTCACAGGCCCTCCCAACTTCATATTGTCTGCAGATTTAACTATCCAACTATTTATGTCTGTTTACAAGTCACTAATATATAAGGAAAACAATATTGGGCCCAGGACAGATCAGTGCAGGACCCCACTAGTCACCTCACTGCTGCCAGAATATCACCCTCTAACTCTAACACTGTTTCCTGGCAGTCAGCCAGTTTCTAAGCCATAATATTAACCTCTTAGCTATCCCTATTTTGCTTAATTTTGCAAGTAATATATCATGTGGAACCTCATCAAAGGCTTTTTGAAAGTCCAGAAACATCACATCCACCGGTATATTATTATATCTGTTTTTATTCACCTTGTTGAAGAAACATATCTGGTTCATTAAACAAAATCTATTCTACCTAAAACCATGCTGTTTATTGTCATTGTATTTTATAATATTTAGGTTTTCCTCTAGTTTGGTCTTTAAAAATGTCTCAGCTATTTTACATATGACCGAAGTCAAACTTATCGTTTGTAGTTGGATCAATCGGATCTACTACCTATTTTAAACAATGGTATGACAGTAGCATTTCACCAGTCTTCGGGTACTTGACTGATACTAAAGGATAAGCTAAGCAGACAAGCCAGGGGTTTTGCAGTATTGTGCATTACCTCTTTTAACAGCTTTGGGTGAATAAGATCTGGCCCAGTGGATTTCAAGTTCAAGTTCAAGTTTATTGCAGGAAAACTCCATTGAGCAAGCTCATTCACAAGGAGGTCCTGTGACATAAACACTTAAAGTACAAACACAGATAGGTAACAACAGTATATACATGAAATGCACATTACATGATACAGGCTGGATATACATACAAGGGTACCACATAGGGTGACCGCAGGTGGTAAACATTGATATGAGACAGGGAAGCGACTTACAGGTTGCATACTGATAAATGAAACATGATGACTGGTGTGTGCAATACATATACAGTATTTTGGCAGCTAGAACAAACAACAGTCTACAACTGATATGGGGGGGAGGAGTGATTTGATAGAGTAGCAGTGGAGCGTAAGCAAAGATAAAGCCAGGAGTAGAAGGGGAAGGGAAAGCAGTTAATGTGACAAATCAATTATACCTTACCAGTGGATAAATATGGCACACATGGGAAAGGAAGAGACTTAATGACAGTTACAGGTGTCTTTTATTTTGGCTGAACTTAGCGATTTGTAGAAGTTTATTGAAACTGTGCTAGTTAGTTTCAGTACGGTTTGTAATTGGTTCCAAATGGAGGGAAGGGCATATGCACATAAACGTTTACCAAAAGGAAGTCCGCATCCTTGGTATGTCAATCATAATAAAGTCAGATTTTCTTAACGAGTATGCACTATGTGAGATATTAATAAGGGAGGAGAGATAGCTTGGCAATTTCTGCAGGAGCAGTTTAAGAGTCCATAGCCCAGCATGGAGCAGGCGTCTAGTAGTAAGGGATGTCCAACCAACAGCTGCATATAAGTCACAGTGGTGCAAACGGTAAGGGGAGTTGGTAATGAACCGTAACGCATGGTGATAAAGGATGTCCAGTTTACTTAGATTTGCAAGAGTGGTGGAGGAATAGATTACATCGCCATAGTCGAGTAGGGGGAGAAAAGTGGCCTGTACAAGCTTGTTTCAGTTTTAAGGGTTCATGTAAGGCCTATTTCGTAGAAGAAACCTAACCTTGCTTTTAACCTTCTAGAGACATCTTCGACGTGGTCACTGAAAGATAATTTATTGTCGATCCAGATACCTAGATATTTAAATTTGGTTACAACTTCCAGAGGTTTGTTTAGCGTGGTGACAATGAAGTCTTGGGCAAGGGTATTGGGGGGCCCTGAGACAGCACTGCAGGAGAATATCATCACTTTAGTCTTCTTAGCATCGAGCAGAAGCTTTGCCTTTATTAGATTTGATATCTTTCTATTTACTTAATAAGTCGTGTACCTCATTTGAACTAATCTCCAAGTTGATGTTGGGCCTGTTATCCCCTGTTATATCTATTGGTCCCATCCTGCTAGCAGTAAACATAGAGCAAAAATAGTCATTATATATATTAGTCATACCAAATGGATTTGTGATGTCCTGCCTTCTTTGAATCAATGGGCCTACATGAGTGTTAGACTTTTTATAACTGTTAACATAAGCATAACATTCTTCCCCCCATCATTTCTATGCATGATACCAAATACTACTCTTACCCTTTCCCTTCTGATCATTCTCTTTAATTTTTTTTTACTTTGCATTTATATTTATCAATCATAGCAGACGTTTGGTTCTTTTTCATTAGTTCATAAGATTTATTTTGTTATATTTATCTGTCTCAGGACCTTCTTGCTGCACCATATTGGAAGCTTCCCTCTATTATTATACATCCATTTATTGGGGGCATGTTTATCAGCTACCTGGAGAAGATTGATTTTATAAATGTGCCATGTTTCTGTTACATTTTTATTATTAAAAGCATGTTCCCACTCCCAATTCCCTAATTCGTTATTAATTTTAGATAGAACTTGACAGTAGCTTGATGTGAGCCAAAGTGCAGCTTGAGATTGAGCACACCTGTGATAGGTACCTTAGTGGCGTTTGCTGTGATAATGTACTTTAGGACAGCTGGAGAGATGTTAGGTAAGTGATGAACCACTTTGTTGTTCAAAATACTAGTTTTGATAACTGAGATTTCTGCTCCAGTGTCAACCAAGGCATGAATGGACCAATCACAGATGACTACAGGGACATAGTTTGCTAGGAGTGGTGATTTGATGACAGGTTCAGTTGCCCCTGGAAGTGAGAGGGTGTCAGAGTTGATAGTTGGAGGATGCTGTTTGTTTGAATTGTGAGAGTTGGAGGTGCAGTCATTTGAAGCATTCCCCTACCCAACAGAAGCCCCTAATATGTAAGCAGCACTCGTCTCCTGGATCTGGGGTGTAGTTGCAATCATCTTGCTGCTTGTACTGTGGTGGGCATCTTTAGATCCTGTTATTTTGGGTTCTGTTGTTGTATGTTAGCTTTTCCGCACACAGCAGCAGTGTGTCCTCTGTATCCACACCACTGGAAGTTCACTGGCTCTCGTGAAGGTGGAGGCTGGTTCAGGTGGCTGTCGAGGTTATTGCAGAGCATTGACAGAAGCAGTCAAAAAAGAAGTTGAGCTCAGGTCTAAACTATTGACAGTCATGATGAACTTGTCTATCATTGCTTGTTGCTGCTTGACATGTGGTGAATGCAGCTATTTGTGATGACTGAGGTGCTGGTATGTTAGTGGCTTGAAACATTGATATGGACTCCTGAATAAATCATGCAGCTTGGATTGTGTTCATCCAGGTTGTCAGCTTCTGCTGAATTACATAAGTGCAGAATTGATGAAGCAGGCCCCCAAACAAAAGCAATAATTTTTTATTTTTCTCTGTTTTCTGTAGATGTTTACAGTGGGACTCAGTGTTGACTATGAAGGTTTTCAGGGATTCAGAGGGTTGCATTGTGCACTCCCACAGCTGTTGATCTTGTAACCAAGGGGGATGTGCTTGGACAAAATGGTCACTGAAAGTCATATAAAGAGTGACTGTATTTCCATTGACTTGTTCTGTAATTTAATAAACCAGGAAATGGCAGCCCTTCTCATAAGCAAGTGCAAGGCATTGGAAATACACAAGGGATCAGTCCAACCGCTGAAAGCAATCCAGGTTTGAAATTGCTCAAGCCAGTCAACAGCATCTTCATGAGTCAATGCTGAAAAGGGTGCTGGCTGTTGGAGGGTATGGACTTTGAACTTACATGAAATATTTCTAATGTAGGTAACATCTTCTTGAATGGCTTGCATGGCTGGTGCTCCTTGAGATGATAGGGAAGACTAGAAGCCCTGCAGGATGGTTTCTATATTGTGGTTCCACTCTGGTGAGGTGGGTGAAGGTGGAACTCCGGACACTGCAGCTTGAAATTTGTGTCATCATCAGAACATTGTGGTTGGAGGCAAGATTTGTGACAATGAGTGAAGGTTGAAATTATGGGAAGGAGTTGCCTTTATGCAGGAGACGGGACGTCATGGTGCAGAAGGAGTACCGAGGAGAAAATATTTGTAAACAAGTACAATTATTTGTAAGTGAAGTCCATCAATTGTAATACCATTGCCTAGGGTCCAGTTCATTTAGGTACAGAACTAGGGATGGCATCTATGGCACCAGCAACACACATAGTAGTCAGCAAGAGAGGGTCTGGGAAGAAGGATAGTCTGCAATAAATACCCTTACCTTCTCTTCAAGTCTGCCATGCCCATCTCACACTGCTCTGGTAGCCACCCAGCTGGACAGTATGAATAACAGACAGACATAAAATAAATGTGGAAAAATAGTGTTTATTTTTAGACTACAGAGACATCAGCATACCATGAGGTTCTATCTTGGACTGCTGACCCACGGAGACTGACTGACCACTGAGAATCCAAGGGTTTCTAAAAAGCCCCTCCTAACACTGTAAAACAGTAATAAAACAGTAATAAAGCACTAACATCTCTTCAATGATCTTAAAGGGACTGGAGCTGGCCTTAAGCCCCATGCTTAAGTGTATTCCACATCATTGTCCAACCTCTTGTACAAAACTGTGATTCCCTATTCCTATTCTGATACCATAACAGTTTATTATCTATACCTTTACTGTACATACCTCTCCTGTGTGATATTCACTTGCTTCATTGTAGCATTTTACTGTACCAAGTAATGTATTTTTTCCATTGTATCATGTTATTGTATCATATAATATCTTGTAGTACTCAGGTCAGGTCATGCCAGAAAAAGGTGCCTGACTCCACACATACACATATCATTGCTTGCATGTAGTGATGTCATGCAAGGGAGAAAAGCTCCCTTGGCCCACTACAGGGCTGGCTATGGACTGGAACCAGTGTGCCTCCCACCAACAGCTGGAAGCATTGCTGTATGGCAGCACACCCCCAGCCCTCAGACCATCTGACCAATGTTCCAAGTCTGGTCCTGGATTTAAGTCAACAACACAGAAGTGAGCAGCACTTTTGCTGCACCATCAGGTGGCCCCAGAACCACACATAACTTAATGTTTGCTACTGTTGTGTTACAGATGAGCAAATATGTTTTAGAGTCTGTTAGTTCTCAGATTGCTTATTTTGCAAATTTGCTTGCCAGCAGTGCACAAGAGAAATTATTATTTGTGGGGAAAAAAACTAACTTATGTATGTGCAGTGGTGTCATACTGGATACAACACATGTAGAGGTGGATGAAGTTAGAAAATTTCACTTTGTGGAGAAATTTGCAAATTTTACTGAAAGTGTGAATTTCTCCTTTATTTCTACTTCACCTTAAATGAGAACTTCGCTAATGGCAAAATGGTGAACTTTTGCAAGGATCCATTGGATTGGAGGTCACATGTTACTGCAGTGAATTGTATTGCCATGCATAGGCTGAATGTTTGCTGGCCAAGACACCTAGCTTCACCTGAGCTCTTTTCTTCTAGGTTGCTTGAAAGGACAGAGCAAAGAACCTTACCAGAACAACAATAAAGATTAAGGCTTCTTTTGGCTAGGCAGGTTTGCTGTGTGTTGTTATTTTTATTTTGTACTCACAAAGGATTGTTACTGTTTGTTGCTAACATTTTATTGCTTTATTTTTCTCAGATTCAGAGTGTTGTTGATGGGTATACATTCTGCTGCATTATTACAGGGTATGCCTACAGGTGTGTGCTTACAGATTACTGCTGTAATCTTCTGATTCAAATTGTCTTTTGCAAGGTATATCTTCTGTTACTGCTTAATTTTTCTCTGTAGCAAAGTGTTTCTTACAAGGTATATTTTCTGTTAAATTATTACAGGTGGTGCTTTACAGGTTTAACAGTTTTATCTGTCATTAGGATATTCTTTCAGGGCTACTGCATTTGTTGCTGGCTGATTGTTTCTGATCTTACCTCCTTGTTTCTTTCATCTGTGGTTCTTCTTCTTTTTCAGCAGGGGAAGGGCATAGCCACCCACCCCCATCCCCAACCACCACACACTACACTCCTTTTATAGGGTAGCACAGTCATGATATTTCCTGTAGCAAAGCCGGAAGAGGCAGTTCATAGGGGTATCCACATAGTGACCTAATTTACAGGGACACTAGTAATTTAACTTGTTATAACAAGTTATACAAAAACAAACAAACTATACACAAATTCAAACTTTTGCTTTCATTTTCTTCCTTCTAATTACTCTGACCAGGTTATAAACCCAGCAACTTACCTGGAATGGACATCATTAACTGCAGGTACTGTGGAACACTTTTCAGAAGGGTAGTTTTATAGCATTTAGGATACTGTCGTACATGCTGGGCCATTGGAGATCTAAGGGCTCAGCTCCAGGCAGCATGGGCAGAGATTGTGCACCTCAAATTGCATATTCAAGAGGAAATATATTATATGAACCACCCGCCATTTCCCCAACATCCAACAGAAGTACCTCGACCGCAGAAGGTAGTTGGTCCGGGAGGTTGGCAGGTGGTTAGGGAAGGGCAAATCGGGTGCCCCATCACTCAGTGCTCTCCAACAAATCACCTCCACAAACCATATAAAAACTACAAACAGGTATCTGCCTCTATCTCTGAAATCAAACAAAGGGGCAGAGGACACTGCAGAGCAGCACACTGCAGCACAGGAGCTAGCACAATAAAACGTGCCCAAAACAAGAATCAAAACAAAAAAAAGCAAAAAGAAAATCCAAAAAACTTCTGATCATAGGAGACTCCATGATTCGGGGAGTTGATGCATATCTCCAGCCAGGGGTAATGGTCAGATGTCTCCGAGGCACATCAGCATGGAGAGACAATGACTGCATTGCTAAAATTGTTCAGGAAGAAGGAGAAAACATTGATGTCCTGGTACACATAGGGACTAATGATCTCACCAGCTGATCAGTTGTGGAGACCAAGGAACACCTGACCAGGCTGGGTGACAAACTATCATTCATTTCATCTGGCATCTCCTTCTCTGAGATCCTGCCAGTCTGGGAGAGGGGACAGATGGAAGGAAGGTCAGAGAAGGGGAGACAGGGAATCTAAACATGTGGCTCAAGGACTGGTGTCAGGAAAAAGGACACAAATTTGTAGGGAACTGGCAACAGTTTTGGGAGCGAAAGTTCTTTAAATTTGATGGACTGCATCTAAGGAGGGAGTCAGTGCATTGGGGCAGAAGTTTGATGTCTTTGCAGAATATTTAAACTAGCAAATGGGGAGAGGGGGTGCAGCAGCCAAAATATTGAATGAGAAGAACACCCCTCCCCCCATAGCTATTGGTCAAACAGGAGTTCAGCATGTTTTTAGTTCATTTGCATCACCAGGTAAAGAAAAAGGTGCACAGGGGAAATACCGGATCTCACCCAACAACTAACACACCGAAATTTGACCAATGGAAAATCATGTACACAAATGCTCGCAGTCTGGGAAACAAGATCCCAGACCTGCAGGCAATAATGACAGAGGCTAAACTGGACATAGTAGCCATTAGTGAGACATAGTTTACCAGTAACCACACTTAGGAGACTTCAGTACCTGGCTATGTACTGATCAGAAGAGACTAAAGTGCAAAAAAAGAGGGGTGGAGTGGCCCTTCATGTCAATGAAAATATCAAAACTACAGAAATTCAGAATACACATAAGGAGCCAGAAGAAGTGTGGATCACCCTGGAAATGGGAAATAGGACAGCCATACAAACTGGGGTTGTGTACAGGCTTCCAGACCAGGGGGAGGACATAGACATGTTACTGTTAGAAGATGCTAAAGGGAGGTTCTGATAATGGGAGACTTCAACATGCCAGATACAGATTGGTCAATACCAGCAGGGACATCTGCCAGAACTAGACACATGATGGATTCCCTGCAGGGGGAGGGCCTCAAACAACTGGTACAACAACCCACTAGAGATATGGCTATCCTAGATCTAGTACTGACTAAGAGAGGAAGGATCAGAGATCTCCAGGTAGAAGGTCAACTGTGGGCCAGTGACCATCACATGGTATGGTTTAATTTGGCCACTAGAACAAAATCATCCCATTCCAGGGTAAAAATATGGGACTTCAGAGGAGCTGAATTTGATAAGGTGGCCGACAGAGTTAAGCTAGCCCTGGCAAAAGAAATACAGGTGAGGGAGTACCGGCAAAGTGGGCAAGCATTAAAGATGCAATACTTGAAGCAACATCCCATTGTGTTAGTGAGAAAAGGAAGTACAAAAGAAGAAGGAAACCACTTTGGTTCTCAAACACAGTAGCAGAAAAGGTCAGAGCCAAAAGGCTGGCCTTCAGGAAATATAAGGGAATGCAACAGGAAGAAGTTAGGGAGGCATACCAAACTTCCCTTAGGGAAGCAGGGACGGCAGTAAGGCAGGCAAAGGCCAAACTGAGGAAACACTAGCACGAACAGTAGAAGAAGGTGACAAGACTTTCTATAGATACATTAGTGAAAGGAGAAAGTCCAGAGGGGGTATTGCTAAGATTAAAGGGGATAAAGGGGCGTGAGAGCAGGAGGACCATGTAAAAGCATTTATCCTAAATAGATACTTCTGCTCAGTATTTACTGAAGAGAAGGTACAGTGGTAGCCACAGACATTGCCAGCTATTTCCAGATATTTCACAAAATTTCTGAAGAGTTTCTCTCTGCTGCCACTACTGTGGAAATGCAGAAAGCAGGAGATATTTCTGGAAATATCATAGAAATTTCAGGAAATAGCTGGCAGTGTCTGTGGCTGCTACTGTAGGGCAGGGCCCACAGCTCTGTGCCATGGACACGGGGGGGGAGGGAGGTGTGCACTAGTCCCTTCACAAAAGAAAGGGTCCTAAAAGAGCTTGATAAGCTCAGGGTGGACAAGGCAATGGGACCTGATGGCATATATCCCAGGGTACTAAAGGAGCTAAGGGTGGAACTAGCAGAGCCATTATCAGAACTGTTTAGTGAGTCTCTGAGCACAGGAGAGGTCCCAGAAGACTGGAGAAGGGCTCATATGAGCCCACTCCACAAGAGTGGTAGCAGGGAGGAGGCAGGGAACTACAGACTAGTCAGTCTTACCTCAGTAGTGGGCAAGATTATGGAGACACTCCTTAAGGAAAGGATAGTGCAACACCTGGAATCCATAGGAGCACAGGATCCAAGACAGAGTGGGTTTACAAAGGGAAGGTCCTGTCAAACTAATCTCATAGATTTCTTTGACTGGGTAACCAGAGTGGTGGACCAAGGGGAGCAGTTGATGTTGTCTACCTTGACTTCAGCAAAGCTTTCGATACTGTTCCACATAGAAGATTGATTAATAAGCTGGGTAGGCTTGGGATGGGTCAGACATTGGTCAGCTGGGTGGCAAACTGATTGATGGTCAGAAAACAGAGAGTGGTGGTAAATGGTATACAGTCAGAAGAGATGCAAGTCACAAGTGGGGTACCTCAGGGATCAGTCCTGGGTCAGTCCTCTTCAATATCTTCATCAGTGACATTGCAGATGGACTGGAGGGTAAGGTTTGTCTGTTTGCAAATGACACTAAGATCTGCAACAGAGTAGATGATCCAGATGGTGTGGGCAAAATGAGAAGAGATCTGGATAAACTAGCAAAATGGTCAGAACAGTGGCAACTGGGGCTTAATGCAAAGAAATGCAAGATCATGCACATAGGGAAGAGAAACCCTGAAGCCACCTATAGGCTGGGAGGGGAGTTGCTGGCAGTCACAAGGGAAGAAAGTGACTTTGGCGTCATCATCACTGATGACCTGAAATCATCCAAGCAGACCTCTAAAGCAGTAGGTAAGGCTAGAGGGATGTTGAGGTGCATTAGTAGGGGTATCACAAGTCAGAAGAGGGATGTAATAATCCCTCTTTACAAGACACTGGTTAGTCCCCATCTGGAGTACTGCATGCAGTACTGGAAGCCACACCTTCACAAGGACATTAACTAAATTGAGGCAGTCCAAAGAAGGGCAATCAAAATGGTGCAGCGACTGCATCAGAAAACATATGACGACAGAGTAACTGAACTCACTATGTATACCCTAGAGCAAAGGCAGGAGAGAGGTGATATGACTGAAACATTCAAACACCTTAAGGACATTAACAAGGTGAAAAAGTCTAACATGTTTAAAAATAAGAAAAATAGCAGGACAAGAGGACACAGCATGAGATTATAGGGAGGCCAATTAAGAGGTAATGTGAGGAAGTTCTCTTTCACAGAAAGGGTGGTGGATACATGGAACTGCCTACCTCAGGAAGTGGTGGATATGAATACAGTGCAGGGTTTCAACAGACATGGGATAGGCATAAGGGAGCAATACAGATGAGTATGAATAGATAGGCCATTGACAGAGCAAAGGCCTATGACACATTCATAATGTAGAAAAAGAAATGGGCAGACTGGATGGGCCTTGCGGTCCTTATCTGCCATCAAATTCTATGTTTCTATGTTTATAATTCAGTACAGTGTGAGGACGAGACAATTGGTATAAAGTGTGCTCTGTATCGTGCTTAAAAATCTCTGGAAAGTTTTTCCTCCAAAAATCAATCCATTAGGTATCTACTGTGCCTTACCTACTGTGCCTTGTGCCTTTAGATCACCAATTATCTGTTGTATTTTTTTGTGATTTAGTTAGTTTTAAGTTGTAGTTTTCTTTTCTGTATTGTATAGTGAGGCAGTGCAATGTGGTGGGGGGACTTAGATGTTGAAACTCTCAGCAAGAAAAAGGCAGGTTAGGCAGTCTTTTCTGTCTAAGCAAAACTAGTGCTGCTGTAGTCAGTGTTTTGTGTGATTTTTTTATCCCTGTTTTCTTTGGTTTGTCATTTTAGTTCTGTATAACCGTTATGTGTTTTGCTGAATGATTTTTGTCACTGTAGTTTGACTATATTGATTTCAATTTTGTTTGTTGATTGAAGCTAGCAGTTTTCCATGTACACAGTAGCATCATTATAATTACCTGAGTTGTTGCATCTTGTGTGTGTTCACCTAGTCCCTGAAATCCCTGTCATGTATTGTTTGTGAAAAAAAGGAGAAACAAATGGTGGCAGTGCAGGTACTGCTGATGATGCTGGTTCAGGAGGAGTTTGAACTTCAACAGAGGGCACTGTCACTTCCACTGGGTGTGCCCGGTGCTCCACTGTAACACAGAAACTTCCCTTACACCCTCCACAAACTGTTGCTGGAATGGACTTGCCACCACCTTCACCACCCCCATTTGCCACTTCCCTCTGCTCTTCCTCCCACTTGTCCCAGTGATTTGTCATGAGATGGATCCTCTGGCCTCCAGTAACCATGTGGGTCCCCTACATGGACCTGGGGACACATTTATTGCATAGGTTGCAAGTGAGCACACTAACGCTAAGCCTAACCTTAACTCTAATGCCACATAGGATAACATTGCAACTTTAACAAGCCGTAATTCCACCAGTCTTTGGAGATAAGGGTGTTCTATGTATCCAAACAAAGGGCTCAGTGAGTACTACAATAATTATGTATTTAATTATTTAGTTATTGAAATGTTTCACCAGGAAAGACACACTGAACAACATGTCCGGGAGGGAGAGGGTAAATGGGATGAGCATTATACATAGTAGTATATATCAAACAGCATTGGACAGTAGGTTCTATACAAGGCAAGTTATGAACAGAGTCAAACAGTATAAAACATTCAAATTACAATACAAGCATTGCACAGTCTTAGTACTGAAGGTTCACATATACAGTGTAATACATAGAAGAATCAGTATAGTACAACATAAAACAAGAATAAACATTGAAGTGCTAATATCAGAAAGAACAATTTAGGCATGCTAACTAAGAGAAGTGCTGCATTAAACAACTGGACCACTTGTTGGAACAGAGAGACTAAATGCAATGAGCCAGCTGAAACAGAAGGAAATAGTGACTCAGTCACAGGAGCAGTTTACTGCCAGAAAGTTATTTAGGGCCATTGAGATGGAGTGGGGGGAGGAGGAGTAGAGAATCTGGGAAGGGAAGGCATTCCATAACTTTGGGAAGCGATTCAAGAAGGCCATCAGCCCAACTGAAGTAGATGACGAGGAACTACTAGTAGTCGAGATTCATAGGACCTAAGGGAATGTTCTGGTGGGGAGAGAATAGATAGGGAGGAGGTAAGGTGGGGGGAAGTGAACCAAACCAAAATTTAGGGGAGAATTTTGCACAGTTGAGATATCAGCAATTTTTGAGGGAGGTGAATACTAAAGAGTGGTAAAGAGAGCAGTGGTGCAAGGGGAGGTTTCAAGAGTGAAGAGACAGAAGGACTAAAAAAGATCATCCAGTCTGGTTAGGGAAGACCTGGGCATGGCACTGTAGACTACATCACAGTAGGTAAAAATAGATAGTATCATCTTTTAGACTAGTTCATGACTAGCCAGTAGCAGGAGGCAGCTACGGTTCCTTAATAATGCACCTAGCTTGGGGCAAAGTTTCTTCAGGATGGTGTCAACATGACCAGAGAAGTTGAGGTGTTGGTCGAGCCAAACCCCCAAATACCTGAAGGAGGAGGTATCCTCGAGGACTGCTCCATCAAGGGTGTGGAAAAAGGAAAGGAAGGGGAGCTGAGCGTCCTTGCCTAATGCAAATGTCATTGAGACTGTCTTCTTGGCATTGAGTGAGAGTTGGTGGGAGCTGAACCAGATGTGAAATTGACTGAAGTCTGGATTCAACATCAACGAGGTATTGGCCAGAGGTGAAAAGAACCATATCATCAGCATATATGTGGAAGCGGGTGGATAAACAGACTGAGGGAAGGTCATTTAGGAAAATGAAGAATAGGATAGGGCCCAGCATGGAACCCTGAGATATGCCAGTATTGATTGGAAAAGGAGGAGATACGGCTTCTGCTATTCAAACAGACTGGGTCCTACCCACTAGATAGGCTTTGAACCAACCAGTAGCAGAGTCAGAGAGGCCAGAGGTGGAGATGGAGCCTAGGAGAAGTGTGTGGTAAACAGTGTTGAAAGCCTTAGCAAGGTCAACAAAAATGGCAGATGTGATTTGACCACTGTCTATCCCTGAGAGGATAGACTCACTGAGCCTAATCAGGGAGGTAGTAGTGGAGTGATTCTGAAAACCAGATTGGAAGGAAGTGAAAAAGTTAGAATCAGAAAGATAGGAAGTTAGTTGCAAGAGAACTAAGTGCTCTTGAAGTTTGGCAAGGGTAGGGAGGAGAGAAATAGGGCGATAGTTGGCAGGAGTGGAGGGGTCACCACCCTTGGACAAAGGATGGACAGTGGCATGTTTCCAGACCGAAGGAATAGTAGCCATGATGAAAGAGCGATTTATTAGGTCTGAGATCGGAACAGAGATGGCAGACACCAATAGGTACAACAGTTTGGGGTCAAAGCCATCAGGTGAACTACCTTTGAAGGGGCTGAGGGTATAAAGTGCATCCAAGGTGGTGGCAGGTGTAATGTTTGAGAAGGAGAAAGGTGAATCCTGAGGGTATGTTAGGAGTGGAGGGTGAGAAGGGTGAGGGGCTGACATGAGAGGGAGGAGGTAAGAAGGATAGAAGAGCAGATGCTCAGGAGATGAAATAAGTATTAAATTCAGTGGCAACACTAATATGGTTGGTAACTTGAGTATTGTTTATTTTAAGGAGAGGAGCAAGAGGAGAGGAGGTAGGATAGAAAAGGGAGAGAACTACCTTCCAGAATTTGGATGGATTATTTATGTTAGAGTTGAACATCAAGCAGAAGTAGTCAGATTTGGCTAAGCAAGTGGCTTCGGGTGCATTTATTATGGAGTGACCGGTAGATGTCATGGGCATGAGGGACCTTCATGGATTTGTACATTTTCCAGGCTTGATCCCTGGCCATATGACATGCTAGAAGTTCTGGGGTGATCCAAGAGAGGTGGTTACCTCTCATTCGTACATGCCTTAGGGGGTTATGGTTGTTCCAGACTTCAAGAAATTTAGTATGAAAGTAGTTATATGCAGCATCTATGGAGTTCAACAAGACTATCGACTCCCAGTTGGAGTGGGCCAGATTCTGGAAGAGGGGAGCGAGGTTTAGTGATTTGTATGAGCAGACTAAAATAGTTTTTTTTTTTTCTTGGAGGGTTGCTCTGTGTATGTTATGCACCATAAAAAGAATGTGATGATCACTAATTGCATCTGGTAAAATACCAGATTTTATCACCCTATGAGGATGGGAGGTAAGGGCCCAATCTATAAGGGAATGGTTACCAGACATATGGTTCATGCGGGTTGGTTTGGAAATGAGCTGAGATAGGTTGAGGGCAGGGATATCATTACAAGTTTTCGTGAGGCTGTTAACCTGTTTTGGTTAAAATCCCCCATTATATAAGTTTCACCTCCAACAGTGAGTGAGGTGATGATATTGAGAAGTTCAGTGACTGTGGGGGGGGTCCAGGGTGGCAGTATGCACCCACAACATAGACCGATACTGAGAAAGGGAGGGAAAGTTTACGAACTACAGCCTCATATGTTTTAGGGACTGTGGAAGCAAGAACACAGGTGAACTGAATGGAGTAGGAGACATATATTGCCACCCAACCACCCTAGTGAGACGAACTTGATGTCAGATAATATAGCCTGGAATTGAAATGGCAGGGTCACCAACTTCATGATATAACCATGGCAACTAGAGGCTGAAGTAGATCAATTTTAGGGACCAGGCTGTGAATGTTTAAATGTAGGATTTTTAAGCCATGTGGCAGGACAGTTGGGTTGATTAAAGTTGGGGCCACAGATGCAGATGTTGTTGGGGGGCACCTGTGGTGTAAGGTCCAGGATTAGGGTGCATGTCGCCTGAGGATAAGAGTAGATGCACAATGACCAAGAAGTGGGTTGTTGCCCTCCTGGAACAGGGTGTGGTGTTAGTTTGGGAAAAGGTAGGTAAGAGGAGATGAGATGGGGAGATCGAAATCTTATTATGTGTAGCAGGGAGAAGAGGGTTGGCATAGGTAGGAGCATAGCACAGATTGAAAGGGGTAGTGCATCCAATTAATAAGGAAGGGTGATGGGGTAGATGCCAGGATATATAGCGGTGGGGGGTGCAGGGAGGGATAAGTAGGGTCAGTCAGTGTAGGTGAGGGTGGAGGGGTGGAGGTGAGGAGAAGAAAGCAAGGAGGATAGTGAAAAATACACTAAAGGGGGCCCGATGTATGGCACAAGGAGTCATGACAGTAGCTTAGCCTTGTGGCAGGAGAGGGACAGGGCAGTTTTTTTTAGATGAAGAAGGGAGGAGAAGAGAGCAAGGATACTAAATAAAGGCTGCTTGGACCTTTGCAGTGATTACTTCCTGGGAAAGTAATAGCTAAATTTGCACAGTTGACGAGTTATTTGATTTACATGCAGCCAGAGTGCCAGTAGCAGCTTAACATCAGTGCTGATAAGATATTGTGCTTTTGGGACCTTTTGTGGTTTTTATAACTGTGGGAGGAACCTACAGAAGTATTGCATGTACAAAGGAGTGATGTCATGTTTTCTGTCCATGGAACTGACTGAAGGTGTAACTAGTCTCCTCTGCATTACCCTCCTCCAAGAAATGTTTTCTGCCCTCAAATAAATACGCTTTCACGTTAGTCAATGGTTGCAGGATACTATTTTCTTTCTTAAATGGGTGGTACAAGAACTGGAACCTGAGTAGTGGTAGGCAGCATTGTTTTTTGGGGGGAAGTAAGGTCCACTCCACCTCAACCCAAGAAGCTCCAAAAGGTCCATTCCACCTTTTTTTTTATTCACGTGGGAGGGGCATGAGGTGGATCTATTATCCTGAAAGAAGACTCACATGTTTGGGATGTGGACCAAGGAACAAAACAATTCTGTGGAGTTCCCTGCATTTTGTTAAGGACTAGAACAGAAGATACTTAAAATGCCTTCAAACTGACTTAGAAACCCTTGGAACAAATGGTTATCAGAACCACCTTGTGTATCAAAAGGAAAGACTAAGAAGTGTCTAAAAACTAAGGAAAATAGACAGCTTTCAGATATTTCTTAAACATTTATATACTAAAAACAAAGCTCAGCTTTTGGGATTAACAATATTTGTTCACCATATTCTCTCTCTATATATATATACAGTAGTTTGTCTTTTTAGTAGTTTCAAAATCTTGCATTGATGTTACTAATGGATTTAGAAATACATTTTTTAATTGTCTTTACAGGTAACCTTGAAAGCATTGCTGTTACTAATGCATTTAGAAATACATTTTTTAATTGTCTTTACAGATAAATCATGCATGTTCATGTGAAGGAACATTTTTGGGGGGATGGGGTTCAAATTATTTTAATAATGGGCACAGTACTTTGTAAACACAGTCTGTGATGAAGTGTATTTTTCTTTTTAAGTTTGAGAAAGCTATTAGAAATAGAATGGGTTAAACACTTCCTGGAACTTCTTGCATAACAAGTTCCCCATGGCACCTCACAGCATTTGACATCAACACCTTAACAGCAGTCAGTGTGATACTTTACAGGACACTGCATAATAAGAGACCTATCCTTCCCTTTTTCAAAATAATATACCAACTTCATTCTCAGGCAGGCAGTTCTAGACTACTGTTTATATTCTACTGAATCTTCTTAAAGGAAAACTGCATGTTAAAATCAGGAATATATGTATTACTACCAGTTTTGAGTTCTCACTTCAATCCAGTGTTTTGTTTCTGCCTAGGCTGTTTGAGGAGTTTTTCTATTTTTCCCTGAGTGTTTTATGACGACTGAGGGCTGTCATTCAAGTTTGTTTTATTGCATCTTCTCCAAGTTAGTCTTCACAGTGTACCCTTTGGTTTGATGTCTAATAGCCCCTACAGCAGTCCAGTGTCTTGTTACAGTGTTTTGCTTAGCCACAGCAGAAAAAAAAAACACTGCAGCCAGGATTCACAGTGCTATACAATATACTATAGAAAGTTACATGTTTAAACACATATACACACACACACACACACACACACACACACACACCATGCAGAACACAGCTGGATAAGGTACCAGTATTTAGGAAACTTGTCATACTTACCCAGAGACTAGCAACATGAATCCTGGCTGTGACTATAGGTGTTTATGACCGAATGATAACCACATTTGCTTGACTTGCAGATAGGTAGACATTTGTGTCTAATTTCTGTTTGACTTACTGTAGGTTACACATATAATCTGATCCAGAAGCAAATGATTTGATACCGTTTAATGGACCAACATAGATGTAACAACAAGAACAAAGTGCTCTGGCTTTTGGACCAACCAGTCCTTCTTCAGAAGCCTAATGGCTGTTGTTTAGAAAAAACAATACTTTTAACAGCTAGATCATGCAGAAAAAACAGAAAAAATCCCCATTGGTTTAAAATGCTCATTTAAAAAATACAGATGATGATGTCAGAGAAGTTTAACAGTACCATATTACCTTCAGCCAGGAGGTTCCCAGGGTCAGAGGTGCTTGGTGCAAAACACATACAAAGAATCCTACTGCATATAAATTTAATTGACATAAGATAACACTGCTGGAACAGATGACTCTTAAATCAAGCTATGAGTGTCACAGTGTGTATAAGGATGTGATTACTGAAAAACAACCCCCACCCAGATTAGAGACATACTAAGAATGTCTTAGGACTCCAATAAGTTTCAATGCATGCATTATAGACAAGAAATTACCAGTAAAGCTGTCTTAAAAACATCAGTGCACACTGTATGATGTGTAAAACTTAGCTGGACCTATCACCCAGCTGTACTCTCCAGCTAGATATCATGCCCGATAATTTTAAAAACCTCTAGTATAGTTACAGAACATTATAAATGATAATTTAAATATAAATTGACAGTATTAGTGTCAAACAAAAAACTCTATTCGAGGACCACCAAGGAATTAAGACCATGTAGCCTGATATGTACTGATGTCAGTATACACTCAGAATTTAACAACTTGGTGTACCAGAAGTGTCTAAAGAATCTGAAAAAATGATAAAAATGTTATTTCTCTCCTCCACTTCACACAAACAGTACACCCTACCCCACCCCACATCACCATAATGTGTGGGAGGGGGTAACTAGGTTTAAGGAGATACTCTCTCTCTTTCTCTCTCTCTATCTCTCTCACACACACACACACACACACACTCTCTCCTAATGAACCTTTATTTACATCAGTCACTGCAATTATTCACCAAAGGAATTCAACTTGTCATGAAATCCCAAGTAAAAGGGCTCATGTATCCTAATACCTATAGAGCAAAAATGTGACACTATTTAACTGTACTCCTATCTGCGTAGTAACACTTCCAAGGATTCTGGATAGAACTACAATGAAATGTAACTGCCAATCTCCCCAGGATAAGGTAACTAGAAGTAAATATAAAGTATGTGTGTGTAAGACCAGAGGTCTAATATACCTACATTTCCAAAAATCACTACAACATTACCCTAATGCAAAAAGATCTGTCTAGGACCCCCATGCAAATGAGATATCACACCCCAATATGTACGGAGTTAAAAAAATATGTGACAGTCTATGATAACACTCCTGTATGTACAGTAACAGGCTAGGTAATCTGAATATGGTGCAACGGAATCAACCCCACTCCAGGACAAAGATAAAAAGTTAGGAGGAATTAATATCCATCATGTGTGTGAAGTAAGAGTAGTAACACACTGTAACTTCATGTATCTAAATAGAGGCCTACCTCAATGTGACAGCAAGCCCCACACCGGTTATATCACGTACCTCACATCACATACCCACACACATACATACATAATCACATGCACCCACATCCCATACATGCTGAAGTCCTATAATATGCCAGTCTGAAGAAGAAGTCTGTGGATGACAGTTTCTGTAATGTCCCATGAAACCCAGATCAACGTTCATCCCATCTGCTACCATATTAAGATATAAAATAAGTTTAATCTCAAAAGCTCATATCTGTTGTGTGTTTTCGAGATTTCCTTTTAAGACCATTACTGACATATCTGAAATTGAGTGGTCAGACTGGGAGAAATGGTGCCCCACTGATTTTTCAGTCTTCTTTGTTCTAATAGTATGTCTGTGCGAGTTCATCCTAGTGCTGAGCTGTTAGCTTGTCTCTCCAACATAACCTGTTTTTGGACATCTTTTGCAATGAATGAAATAAACAGCATGTCGTGATGTGCATGTATAACTCCCATGCACCTTGAATTGTCTGTTTTGTGATGTAAACACACAGTCCGAGGTGGAAATGAGTTCACAAGTCTTACAGGTGCATTGATTGCAGGGCCGTGTGCCATTGTTTGACATGGTATTCTATTCTGGTGAAAGCTTGCTCCTAATAATACTATGCAGATAGGAGTGCAGTTAAATAGTGTCACATTTTTACCCTGTAGGTATTAGGATACATGAGCCCTTTTACTTAGGATTTCATGACAAGTTGAATTCCTTTGGGGAATTATTGCAGTGACTGATGTGAATAAAGGTTCATTAGGAGAGAGAGAGAGAGAGAGAGTGTGTGAGTGTGTGTGTGTGTGTGTGTGTATGTGTGTGTGTGAGAGAGAGATAGTATCTCCTTAAAGCTGTTTATCCCCCCCCCCCACATTATGGGGATGTGGGGTGGGATAGGGTGTAGTGTTTGTGTGAAGAGGAGGAGATAAATTAAATTGTTATCACTTTTTCAGATTCCTTAGACACTTCTGGTACACCAAGTTGTTAAATTCTCAGTGTATATTGACATCAGTACATATCAGGCTACATGGTCTTAATTCCTTGGTGGTCCTCGACAGAGTTTTTTGTTTGACACTAATATTGTCAATTTATATTTAAATTATCATTTATAAAGTCCTGTCACTATACTAGAGGTTTTTGAAATTATGGGGCATGATATCTAGCTGGAGAATACAGCTGAGTGATAGGTCCAGCTAAGTTTTACACATCATACAGTGTGCACTGATGTTTTTAAGATGTTTACCTTTACTGGTAATTTCTTGTCTATAATGCATGCATTGAAACTTCTTGGAGTCCTAAGACATAGTTAGTATGTCTTTAATCTTGGTGGGGGTTGCTTTTCAGTAATCACATCCTTATACACACTGTGACACTCATAGCTTGATTTAAAAGTCATCTGCTTCAGCAGTGTTATCTTATGTCAATTAAATTTATATGCAGTAGGATTCTTTGTATGTGTTTTGCACCAAGCACCTCTGACCCTGGGAAGCTCCAGGCTGAAGGTAATATGGTACAGTTAAACTTCTCTGACATCATCATCTGTATTTTTGGGGGTGGGGGTAAAACGTAGACTGCAAGCAGTAGGGATCGGAGCCAGGAACAGATTATGTTAAAACAGGGCAGGAACAATTAAGAGATAGAAAAGGATTAGCAAAGGGCAGGGTGGATCAGCACCAAGGGTGGAAGGTAGCAGGGAGAAACAGTGAGAGACTCAAAAAGAGAAGCTGAATTTAGTTAAATTAAGTAAAGTAATGCAGGACAGGGAAAAGGCAAGATAGACTCAGTAAAAAAGCAGGATTAAATAATTAATTTCTAGTTGTATAAATTGGCAGCAGACTAAAGTACAGATTTGATTGCAGCCTGGTATTTAGTAATACAGTAAACAATTAGTTCTAGTAGTAATCCAATAATTCCTTGACAAGCAGATAATTGTAAACAGTAACTATAGACAGATAAAACAGCTTAAAAATATTGCAGTTAAAATAAAAATTTTTCGAGAGGGTATCAAGCAGAAGAGCTGAGAAGTGGCAGAGCTAGAGTCAGCAGAGGCTTTCAGCAGCAGTCTGTCTGAGGCCAATCAGTGGGTGCCCATGAGTGGGAGTGGCCAATCAGGCTGCAGTCAAAAGAAGGCACCAAGAATTGTAAAACTCCAGCTCAATGGAGGGGCCATACCTGGGTCTGCGGTTAGCTGGAACGGGCAGCGGCAGAAACTCGGCTGCACCACTAAAGGGCAGAGCTCCCAGTCTGGGAGTGGAGAGATCTGGGACTATGGCTAGCTGGAGCAGGTGGCAGCGGAAAATTGGCTGCACCGCTAAAGGGCAGAGCTCCCTATCTGGGAGTGGAGAGATAGCCCCAGAAATATTCATGGACTATGTACAGTACTCCAAAATTATGTCCCAAGTTCACCATGGTGACAAATCCACACCTAAATGCAATAATCATCAAAAATGCATCAAATGTGCATCTCCTCTTGGACTACAACCATACCAAGTTTCAGACAAGCTTAACATAAACTGACCAAGTTATGCCTACAAAAATAAAAAGGAGTAGATGGTGGAAGAGGGATTGTGCTCATTCATGTTGTCATCTGTGGCAACCATATGGGTGGGTGCTGGGGAGGTGGCACAAGAGAATCAATCCAAGAGATAGCCAAATCTCTGGCTCTCTGGCTCAGGAACAGTGGTCAAGGAGGAGGTTGCTGGTGTCCATTTGACTGCTTGTGGTGTGGTGGCACTGAGTCTGATGTGGATAATAGGTCCTCAGTACTGAAATATGGACCTGTGACCAAACAGATGGTTCCTCCTTTCCGTACATTGGGCACAGGTAACTGGGGTATTATTCAACTCTGGCCAGGGGACAAAATTGTACTAAGCATACTGGAGTGGAAGCAATCCTCTGGGTATCTACCAACATGTCACACTTGCAATGAAGAGTTTAACTGGATCACGGACACAGGTCGGATGTTAGAATTGCTTCTGACTGAGATTAATGAGTGGATGCAACCTGTAGTGGTGGTACCATGGGGGTGAGGGTGGGAGTGGCAGAAGGTTCTTCAGGCTGCATAGTGCAAGGACAGTGGACTGCTGGCCTTGAGACTTTTGTGTACCAGTTGCTTCATTTTAACCCAGCTTTGCCTTAGTTGCAAGGTAAAGTTACCAATGGCAGATTTCTTATTCAATACAAAATCTTTGTGAAATTATCGCAGAGGTGAATATGACAAATTTGCCTTAACTTCACCTGTGAATTAAACTTCTCAGCATCTAAAACATGTGTCTAGAGTTACTGCATTGCAAAATGGATTAACTGCTATTGAAATTGCTTTGCTTACTGCAGTAACTCTGCATTGCTTCCTGGCCAGCACTACCCTACATTTGTTCAGAGCTAATGTCTATGTTAATTTTGTTACCCAGGACACTTTTTGTGGCCTTATATTTTTAATAGTTGTCAAATACATGCTCATAATGTGGTTGTCTCTACTTATCCATAGAACAATTAGGGCCAGATACTCAAAGCTTTGTGCCGGGCAAAAACCATTTGCGCAGGTTTAGTGTGGGATTAGCGTGGGTTTGCTATATTCAAAAGGCCAAAAAACATGCGCAAACTGCATTAGCGCTGGGCAAAATCATAATGTATGCAAGGGGAAAACTGAGGGTGTGTGTACATGAATACAGGCTCAATGCTAAATTCAGCAACTAGCGCTGTGCAAAGTGGCTTTGCATGACTGAGCATGACACTTAGTGCGGTGCACATTACCACCCAGGAAAAGGTAGTCTTAACCCTTGGCAATCAGCTTTGCGTGACATTTTGGCGTTGCACGGTGTTTGTGTGGCTTTTGCGCAGCTTTGCATGACCCTAACAAATAAATATGACACATAGACAAATCCAGACATAAAGGAAACATGATGCTCACTGATGGCATCACAATGATGCCATCATCTGCTACCAGTCCCACCCATGCCTGGCAGTAAGTGATGATCCTGCCACCAGTGGACAGCATGGCAGTGTGGCCATACAGCACACATCTGCGGACCACTCTTCTGTGGACACCAACAGATGCCAGTGCACACATGCAGCACTGTGTGCATGGAGGATGTTGAGGAGAGAGTATACGGGTGACCAGACTGTGCCACAGACCAAATGTGGCCACAAGGCTGGGACACATCACGCAGTGCACATGGGCCAGTATTGGAAATACCACAACACCAGTGTGCATTTCTGATAATATATGCCACCCCTCAGCCACCTACTGCACAGCTGTAAAACTGCCACAGCATACAAACCTGGACATGTTTATGTCACTGTGAGTATCCCATGCCAGAGGTACAGCATCTACGGGTCACACAACAGTGTAACAATAATGTCCATTTTCAGTAAACAACTGCATGTTGGGCCTGTCACTGTGTATAGTGTAGTCATCAGCACTGCCCTACACACCATAGGCAGTGCTGTGTCCACACACTACTGGCCCCCTTGCTACTGTAGTGTCTGCTGTGTACTGTAGCATGATCTACAGTGTGACAATTGCATGCAGCACCACCACCATCTGTGCCTATACTGTGTTGTCCCCTGGGGTACATTCTGGTGGGTGACTTAAATGTCAACTGGCTCAGCCCCTCCTCCTCCTCCTCTACCTGAGACTCCTTTTCTGCAATAGACCTAACGCAACTAGTTACCCACCCTACCAGGACTAACCCCAAGAGAGGCTCCAGTACCCTGCTTGATGTGGTACTCACCAACCGCCCTAATCGGATCCCCAATGTACAAGTCCTCCCAGACTCTCTCAGCGATCACCCCCATTCTATTCCACTGGTCAACCTCAGTCCCCAAACCCATAGCACAGTCCACATGCTGGCAGGCCTAATACCTGGTGGACTGATAAAACTTAAGGAACTTCTGTCCCAAATTGACTGGTCTCCTATACAGGCAACTTCTGACATCGACACAGCTCTCTCCTTCTTTTACCCAAACTTTAATAATGCCTGTGATATCTTTGCCCCAGTTTAGCACTCATTGCTCTAAAAGGAAGAATGCCCCTGGGTTACCCCAGCTTTGATCCACCAGCTCAAACATAGGGACAACCTATGGCACTGTGCCATTGAGACTGGCCGGCCCAATGACAGTGCGGTTATGCCGTCACCAGGAACAAGTGCACTCGAGCCATCAGAAAGGCCAAGTCTGAGCACTATCGGTCCTCACTCACTGCTCATGGGGAATCCCAGAACCTTCTGGGATAACATTAAACAGTTAAATGGGAGTGCACACTCCCCACCCACCCAGATCAACATTAATGGTGTGATCTCCTCAGACCCAGCCCTCATAGCCAACCACCTCAACACCTCATTCACTGACCTTAGCCCTATCCTCCCTACAAATTTTTAACCCTTCTTCCCCAGCACCTGTCAGAATCTTTCTCACCCTTATTTTCTCCTCCGTCAGTGTTTCTGCCCAAGAACTTAGGTCAAGACCTTGTCACTGCCCTCAAGAGTAATAGTACAGGAAGTGACACCCTGGATCCGTGTATCTTACGGCTGGTCTTAGACACAGTCCTTACCCCGATCACATGCCTCATCAACCACTCTCTTTGCCTGGGGAAGGTTCCAACTGCCTGGAAAGTCGCCACTGTCACCCCTATCTTTAAAGGTGGTGATAGGACTGTGGCTGGAAACTATCGACCGATCTCCATTCTCTCTCCTCTCTCCAAGGCCTTGGAAAAAGTGGTGGCCTCTCAAATCTCTGACTACCTCTCCACCTACAATGTCCTTTGTCCTGAGCAGCATGGCTTCCGAGTGGGCCACAGTACCAACACAGCCCTCCTAGAGTTCACCAGCTTTCTCCATTCCTCCTTAGACACTGGTTCTCTGGCTGGTGCTGTCTTCATTGACCTCTTGAAAGCTTTCAACACTGTCTCCCACCCCCTCCTTCTTGATGCCCTTAGTCTCTCTGGTTTTGCTGCTGGGCCTATCTCCTGGTGCACCAGTTATCTGTCTGACTGCTCACAGTATGTAAAAATTAATGGGACCTACTCAGACATCTGTCCCATCTTTTCTGGGGTTCCCCAGGGCTCCATTCTGGGCCCCTTACTATTCTCCCTTTACCTTAACACCCTTCCACGCTCTTGCTCGGGGAACATTCTATTGTACGCTGATGATGCAGTCATCTTTGCCTCAAGTCATAACCCTACTGCCCTCCAGGACTCGCTGCAGAAGTCCTTCACTGAAGCCGAGGGCTGGTTCAAGGAACATAGATTGGTGATAAATCTTAAAAAACCAAAAACCATGTTCTTCACTCATCCCCAAAACAAGTCCTGCAACTTCAAACTCCTCATTCACTCTGGGTCCTCATTCCCACTGAACAAGTTTGTCCTATAAATACCTAGGGATCCATTTGACCCTCCTCTCCTTCCATGGACACATCACTGCCCTAGCCACTGCCACTAATATCTGATTGGGCATCTTACATCGGTATAAACACTGCCTCCCCTCGAGGCTCTTCGACTGCAGTCACCTCCTCTATTCTGTCCCTAGTGGACTATGGACTGCTGGTGTATGGTGCTGCTGATCAGACCGCACTCCATAAAATTCACTACTACCTGAATAAGGCCTGCAGGTTAATTACTGGAGCACCTAGGATGACACACACCTGTCTACTGTATGCTAAAGCGCTGGTACTTGATCTCGGTGAGCACCTCAAATATCTTACCTGTACCTTACAAAAAAGACCTCCTTGGGCTTTCCTCACCAGGATTGACCACCACCATACGCCTGTCCCACTAGTTCATACTGGACCTCTGCAAAACCCTCTTGTTATCCCTAGAGCTAGGACCTCTCACGGCCAAAGAGCCTTCAGCTTTAGGGCCCCCTCCTGGTTCAACACACTGCCCCCTCCATCTCCAAGCTCCAACTATATCGTGCTTCCAAAACTTCCTTACGTAACCACCTTATTAACACCCAGTGCTGTAACTGCACACTAGTCAAAGTCGTGACTTCATACTTATGACAAAGCTTTATTACTAAGCTGCTAAGGATGACATAACTCTGGTATTGTTTGCATCCATCCTACCTGTACCAGCTTGTTTGTATCTATGTCTTACTTTTACTGTTATACTTATGTGTTGTACTGCTATACTGTGTATTTTGGTTTGTCTTACTGTGACAAGGTACCTTTGTAAATGAGCCTATGGCTCAAAGGTTTTCCAAACTGCTGTTTAAATAAAATAAATAATAAAAAAAAATATATACTATGCTATGCTGTACTATTTACATGTAGCCTACAGCTATCATCATGCACTGCCAGACTGACCTACAGATGGAGCTGTGGTCAGATCTGGCCAGCCCCTGTACTTCCAGACTGACCTACAGACGGAGCTGTGGGACCCTGCAGTAATGCTGGGCAAACTGCATGCAAATCAGGACATAATGAGATGCTAATCTGGATGTTTGCCCAGAGACTACCTAAGTAGGCCCATTTGCATGTCATTTTGAATATGGTATAAAGTTTAGCGCCGGGCAAACATGTTTGTGTTCCGGGCTAACATTTTAGTCTCTGCACTAAACTCATTAAACATGTTAGTGCTGCACAAACAGTTCAGGGAATATTATACAGTTTTGAACACTGTACTTTCACATGTGTTGCTGCCTGCAGCTGTACTGGGTCCACACATTTGCTGGCACACACATTGGCCACATACTGTAGTTCACCTCTACCTACCTTCACATTGTTTTGCACTGTGTTGCTGTTGTGGTTTTCACTTCCTGGTTGCTATATTCAGAGCTGTCTTATTCCAGAGCCAAGTTTGCCCTGCACTCCCAGCCCAGTTTTCCTGGCCTCATTCCCATGTTATATTCAGAAGCTGTTTGCCCCAGTCTGTTCCTTTGGAATATAGCTTTCTTTGTGCTCCAGGCTAAGTTTGCCCACGGGGCAGTGTTAATTTAGACCCGGGGCAAAGTTTTGAATATCTGGCCCTTAGTGTCAACAGTAGGGTACCCAGTGATGTTCAACTTGGCACAAATGGAAATCTTTAACAGTAGTGTCTGTATATATTCCCCCCAAAGACCATACTAGCGTATTTAAAATTATCCATGACTTCCTGTCTGACCATCGTCAGAATGTGGAACTAATAATGATGGGTGATTTTAATATTACCTGGTCAGCATCTGATGCAGGTCCATTTAAAGATGCTCTAGCCACTCTCCACATGACTCAATTAGTGAATTTCCCCACTCATATCAATTACTGCATGAGAACTTGATCGACAATTGATTGGCTTATTGCTAACCGTCCTGAGAGGATAACCAGTACAACTGTCCTCCTGGATTCTCTGAGTGACCATTCCCCTATCCTGTGCTGCTGGTCAAATATGTCCCCCAAGGTTCCAACTAAAACTGCCACTGACAGACTGCTGAAGAAAGGGAAGCTGGGGGCCTTTAAAGTCCACTTAAATATCCAAGACTTTATCTTCTTAGACACTGCCAATGATATTGACTCAGCACTTGAAGCATTCATACACAAATTTAACAAGTCTTGTGATATATACACCCCCCCCTTTACTAAACATAAGATCTGTGACTCTAGTAACTTCTGGATCTCCCCTTAGCTCTTATAACTGGTGAGATGCAGAGATGAACTGTGGATAAAAACTAAAAATACTGGCTGCCCCGCTGATCTTCAGAGTTATAAAGCAGCCAGAAACAATTGTCCGTAGGCAATTTGGAAGACCAAAAGCCTACATTTCAGATCTGCATTAACAAACTCCTGGGGTAACTGCCGTAGGTTCTGGGAATGCGTTAAAATGCTGACAGGTATGTCAAATAAGACACCACCCTCCATTCTAAATGTAGAAGGTATTCCCACCCTGGACCCTAAAATTATCACCAATACATTTAATAAGGCATTCACCGACCTCAGTTGAGCCCTACCTCCCAACTACCTACAACCTTTAATTGATGACAATCTTACGCACAGCCCCAGATCTCATTCTAACTCTCCTCCCCCCTTCTACCTGAAAGTTGTCTCTCCAGCTAAGGCCAAAAAATACCTCTTCAAAGCACTAGGTAAGTCAAGTGCCAGCAGTGATTCACTCAACCTCAAACTCGATGAGCTTGCTCTTGATGCTATCCTTGTCCCTCTTACCAAAATTATAAACTTATTCCTAACCTCAGATAAATTTTCTTGCCTTTGGAAAGCTGCAGTAGTCACACCTGTCCACAAAAAGGTGACAGAACCAACCACTCAAATTACAGGCCAATTTCAATACTTCCCCCTATCTCTAAGGCACTTGAACGCATAGTTGTTGATCAATTGACGGACTATCTAGACAAATACCAGCTGCAGTGTCGACAACAGCATGGCTTTTGGAAGCAGCATAGCACCACTACCGACCTAGTTGAATTTACTGGATACATCTACAAAGCTCTAGATCGAGGGTTATTGGTAGGGGATATTGACCTCACCAAGGCCTGTAACACCATTAACCATAAACTGCTTCTGAACCAACTAACCCACACGGGTCTCTCTGCTGAGTCAGTCACCTGGTTCAGGAGCTACCTCTCAGGGAGAGAGAAAAAGTGAAAATCCAAAATGTCCTCTCTGATAGCTGTATTATGACAACAGGGGTGCCCCAAAACTCCATTCTTGGCCCCCTCATTTTTAGTTTGTTCCTCAATGCCCTCCCTCTGGTGGTAAAAATTAATGTATTATTGTATGCAGACGATGCATTGCTTTATTCAAGTCACCCCAACCCTACTGAGCTTGAAAGTCAAATGCACGCTAATTTTGCTGCAGCAGAACAATGGTTTCTCAATTCCAAATTAAACTTGAATTACAAAAAGATGAAAACCATGATATTTGCCTCTGCCCATAACAGATGTAAGTCCTTCCAATTACACATCCACAACACTCTTAATTCCCCCCTTGAAATGGTACACAGTTTCAAATATCTTGGAGTAAAATCAGACAGCATGCTGTCATGTACTCAACATATTGATCTGGTAGCCAAGGCAGTGAATGCCAAATTAGGCCTGTTCTACAGAAACAAACAATACTTGACTAAGGAAACTCTGAAAACTGTGGTCACTAGCTCTGTGCTGTCAATCATTGATTACAACCTAGTAGTATATGGAGCTGCAACTCCCATGGCTCTCAAGTGGATCAAGATCACTCTTAACAAGGCCTGTAGGCTTCTACTAGATGGAAACCAAATGACCCACTCATGTGAACTATACACACAATCTGGCTGGCTTAACGTAAGCTGTAGAATTCAATATAAGGTTTGCTTCCTGGCAAAGAAATCCACCCTTGGACTCCCTCACCCCCAGGAGTTTGGACTCTAGTAAGCCTGCCTAACTCCACCAGAAGCACCGGGGGTGTGAACACTCTCTCACTAAAAGTCCCCTTCCACTACACCTCACAAGGCGAGTGGTCCTTTGAATGTCGGGCACCTTCCTGGATAAACTCCCTAGGTAAAGATGTCCAGAAGGAAATCATACTTAGACTGTTTAAAACTAAACTGCACTCATTACTTGATTCTACCAGTGGCTGTGACTGTGGGACCTAACATATTTCTACCTCCCTATGTAGACTTCTAGCCTTGCATTCCTCACAGTGAATCTGCTTCTTTCCTATCTATTTCCCCTAGCCATTATTTCATCTAGGCCAAGACTATTCCCCCATCTGTCCTATCCTTACTTACATTTCATCTTTCTATTATCCCAGGCCTCCTCTTACTTCTCTAGTGCTTATTTCCCTTCCCCCCCCGCCCTTCCTCCTCCCCATTATCACCCCACTATGCATATTCAACATGTCACTCTTTGACTCCTATGACTGCCCTTTATTTCCTGGTGACCCTTTTCCACTTTTGCTATCTCATTCTCCCTTTAAGCAAAGCCTAATCTAGTGTTTGCCCAGCCACCTACTATCTCTTCTGCATTCTTGTCCCCCCTTCTCTCCCTTCACACTCCCCTCTGTATGAGTACACGCCCTCCCCACAACCATCCCACCATACTGCTCTTCTATGCACTTTGCTCACTGAAATAAGGCAAACACTATGCCTATCTGCCTAGCACTTAGACAAAAGAACTGTTCATAATACTTCTGGTAATGTTTCTCAACACCTTGTCTCACCTCTCCCTCTTCCTCGCATTACTTGAAACCACTGCATGTTGACTCACTACATATATTGTTCTATTGTATTTCTTCACAAAATGATTGTATTTCTGTTATACTCTATATTATGTTTTATGATGTTTAACCTCTGTATTGTGTTTATGACGTAGAACCTCTATAAATGAGCCTTTGGCTCAAACGTATTTCCAAAACTTAATAAATAAAAAATAAATAATAAATCAGTATTAGGCAGAGTCCCTAGTCCTCTTTGTATTAAAGTTCTAATTTCTGTGGCAGGTAATCTAAGCTTAAACAGCAGCATTTTACATTCCTGTGACATGAATTATCCATTTGTGTGGCATAATGCAGCTTGCCATTGGCCAAAATATGATGTGATGTCATCGATGCTTACTATTTTAGAGGCTTCAGGATAAAGTAGGGGATGGAAGACAGGTACCATGTACAGTGGAGCCTGCCACAATGCAATGCAATGCAATAATCTGCAGTGACATATTAAAAAATACTGTATGACAAAATGGCTTAATTTCCATTGAATAACATTGATTCCTGCAGTATACTGCAGCATTTTGTTATGTATAGCAGCATTACTGTGTTGCATTCTGGCTGGCACCACTGTAAAACTGTATATTTGAATGGAAAGTCACCTCACAATGAGTAATGGATTTTATAGCATGATGCTAGTTCTGTGGAACATTCTGTGATCCTGAAAATGTATTATTCCAGGGGCATTGGTTAAAGGTTGCAGACAGATCTCTCACATCACATGATTGTGGGGCTATAAGAATGAACCCACAATCCAAGTTCAAATAATATGACAAGAAGTCTGCAAATGTTCAGAATAGTTAACCTTTTAGTTTGCCTGATGGTGCCTGAATTATTTATATGAGTGTTGTTCACTAAAATATTTCATGGTGTAGTTTAGTTCATATTTTCCATCACATAATTATTAGGAAGGCAACTACTAGTTTCAAAATTTTAGCTCACTTAAAGCTACAGTATGCCCACAGTACTGAAGATACATTTTGACAACTCTGTGTTCCTCAGAAATCAGTCTGTCTTCAGGTTAAATGCATGCATAGGGTTAAGATAGATCTTTGTGATCCCCCAGTGGGGAAGGAGGAATATAGCTATCCCATTTTGTCATGCTGAAGGAGAATGCATGAGTCATCATAGTACATAGTGGGATTAACCTGTGACTTGCTGTCAAATTGAGTCTCTTGTTGTTCTTACCAATGTTAGTACCTTCCACAAGTTTAATCCTGCGCAGCCTCGCTGTCTACTCTCTCCAAGTGTATATTTTTTATGTATCTAACCTGTTTCGTGCATTTCCGTCCTAACCTCACACTCTTTGTTGTCTCCTTTTGACGAGGTACCTTTGTAAACGAGTCTTTGACTCAAAGGTTGTAAATCTGATCTCTACAATAAATTGAAAAAAAAAAAAACAGGATTGTGTTTATCAGGGTAATACAAGGCATAAGAACTAATCTGATAAATATTTTGTTAAGCTGTAGAAACATGATCAAGAGTATACAAATGATTTAACAATACAGTTTGGTAGGGCTGGGTGAAATTTAACTTCTGCTAGTGGAATTCTGGTGAAATATTGATTCTGTATGAGTGAATTTTTGTGATATTTCCATGAAAATTTTACAAAATTTCACCTGAATTGCAATTTTGGTTATTTCCGTCTAATCAAAAGTGTTTGTCTAAAGTGCATCAATGTTGGCGACCTTTTCAGTGCCCATACAGCAGTTTACCAAGTTTCAGATCTCTGTCTTTAAAGATGATTGAATTATAAGCCTCCAAAGTTTCAAAAATATTAAAATTACAGTAAATAACTATGCAAACTAAAAGTGTTTGTCCAAATTATACCAAAATGGTTATGGGGACTTTACCAAGGTCCATGCGAATGTGTGCCAAGTTTCAGATCTCTATCTTTAAAGGTGACTGAGTTATACGCCTCTGACATTTCTGAAATTTTTAAAATTTCATTTCGCAATTACATAAACTGCTGAATTTTAAGCCCCTATAAAATTAAAACTAGAGAAAGTAGTAGTAGTGGTGGTAGTAGTAGTAAAAATGTTTATTCATTATGATGAATTGGCAGCTCAACTGAGTTTAAAATAAAACTCATTTCCAGTGAGATGTGTAGGATATCATAGTTACATCAATTACAAGACATATAAAACAGTCAAAATGGTACAAACAGACATCAAAATTCTTAACAATCCTGAACAATAAATATTTTTCATAAATATATCATGAGTAGCAAATATTGCACATAACTCTGCTATAGACTATCAACTGGTCAATTATTTCATTCAATTATTGCCCTTAAGTCACTTAATTCTTCCTTTCCTAAACCATTTTTTTATCTGTCCAGCATGTTTTCTACCATCTTGGATCCTCATTTCAACAGGCAATGCATTCCAGAGAGAAGGGCCACTATAAAAATGTGAGCTGTGCCCAACTCAGTATTACACTTCAGTAGAAGATACTCTGTCCCTTTAGCAGACCTTAGACCTGGCTTAATCGCTCTTACTTGTAGGCAATCTGTGATATATTCAGGAACTTTATTACCAAAACATTTCTCCACATGTAAAAGTGAGTGCAAAGACCTCCTGTCCCTCAATGTATACCATCCTAAGGTCTGATAAAGTTCCTCTCTATGTGTTCTTTTTGGGGTCATAATAATATAGCGTGCCATTTTGCTGTACACAATATCCAATTTTCCCGATAGGGTGGCATTTGCCCCCATATATACTAAATCTCCATAATCTAACAATGGAATAATTGACATGTTAATCACATGTCTTCTGATAGCCTCTGTTGTGCACTGTTTAACGTGTGATACAGAACACCCATGTACCTATTTATCTTCTTAACTGTTTGCTCTATATGGATATTCCACTTTAATGAACTATCAAGGTAAACCCCTAAATAGCGATAACTAGGCACTTGTTCGAAAACCTGATCATCAATAATTTTAATCTGCAACACTTTTTCTTCCAATCATTTCCCCTTATTTCTATGAAAAAAATTAACTAATCTTTTTTTAATTCAAAACAAGTTTTGATGATATCAAAAAACTCTGTGATTCATTAAAAGTCTCCAGTAGAGTGTTCTGAATTTGATTCTATACAGTGCCTTTAAAGTAAATTATGGTGTCGTCAGCATATAAGTGACAATTTATTTCAGGATTTGAAATTTTCATGGAATTCATGTAAAGATTTTACAACATTGGACCTAATATTGAGCATTGTGGAACTCCAGACGTAATAAAGCCCACATTTGATTTCCACAGTTTAATTGCCACCAATTGACGTTGATTTGCAAGGTAAGATTCAAACCAGTTCACTACCTGACCCAACAATCCCACTTCCTGGAGCTTGGACAGGAGAATGCCATGGTTCAATTTGTCAAAAGCTTTTGACAGATCTATATATATGGCCCCCACAGACAGACCCCTGTCCAGGCTCTTGTTTGTTGAATTAACAACTTGTAGCAAAGCAGAAGTAATGCCATGCACAGGACGAAAACCTGATTGATATTTATTCATGACCTTCCCAGTCTCCAAAAAGCTTTGGAGTTGCTTGGCAACCATACCTTCAAAAACCTTGGCAACCACCAGCAGGAGGGAAATAGGTCTATAACATAGAAATGTAGAAACATAGACTTTGAAGGCAGATAAGGACCACTTGGCCCACCCAGTCTGCTAATTTCCCTACCTACTGGATAAGCTTCAGATTCTAGTTAACCAACAGCCTACTTCCTCCTACCCCCCACTATAATTGCCTTATGTCTGTCCCATGCATGTTTGAATTCCCCCACTGTTTTAGGCCCAACAACCTCCCCAGGAAGGCGGTTCCATATATCTACCACTCTCTCCATGAAAAAAAATTTCCTCACATTACCCCTGAGCCATCCACCTTCTATCTTTAAATTGTGCCCCCTTGTTCTTACACATCTCTTTTTCTGAAAAATGCTACCCTTCTGGACTTTGTTGATTCCTTTGAGGTACTTGAAAGTTTCTATCATGTCCCCCCTGTCCCTCATTTCATCAAGGGTATACATATTAAACTCTCTCAGTCCACCTTCATATGGTTTCTGATGCAGACCCTGCACCATTTTAGTTGCCCTCCTCTGGACTGCTTCCATCCTGTCTATGTCCTTGCATAGATGAGGTCTTCAAAACTGCACACAGTACTCCAGATGGGGTCTCACCAACTGTCTGTATAGAGGGATAACCACTTCCCTTTTTCTACTTGTGATGCCTCTTCCTATCCATCCCAGTATCCCCCTGGCTCCCCTTACTGACTTCTCACATTACTTATCCACCTTTAGGTCATCTGATATGACTACCCACAGGTCTCTTTCCATTTTTTTTGTTGTTAGTACCTCCCTTGCTATTGTGTACTTTTCTCCTGGGGTTTTGTTTCCCAGGTGCATTACTTTGCACTTCTTTGCACTGAATCTAAGTTGTCATATGTCTGACCATTCCTCCAACCTTGCCAAGTCCCTTCTCATCTTTTCTACCCCCTCTTGTGTATCAATTCTGTATCAGATCTTTGTGTCATCTGCAAAGAGGCATACCTTTCCTTCAGACCCTCTGCAATGTCACCTATAAAGATGCTAAAGAGGACTGGACCCAGTACTGAGCCCTGAGGTACTCCACTAGTAACCCCTCTTTCTTCAGAATGTGTTCCATTCACTATTACCTTCAGTGTCCTGTTGTGCAGCCAGTTTGCTACCCAAGCTACCACCCTGGGACCTACTCCCAGGCTGGCTAATTTGATTATTAATCTTTTGTGCGGGACTGTGTCAAATGCCTTGCTAAAATCTAGGTAGACCATATCCACAGCCCCTCCTGGATCTATTACTTTGGTCACCCAGACAAAGAAATCAATTAGATTCATCTGACATGACCTTCCTGCTGTAAATCCATGCTGCTTTGGGTCCTATGCCCCGCTGACTTCTAGGTACTCAACAATTCTTTCTTTCAGAAGTGATTCCATCATTTTCCCTACCGCTGAGGTCAAACTTACAGGTCTGTAGTTTCCTGCTTCTGCCTTGCTCCCACTTTTGTGAAGGGGAATCACATCTGCCCTCCTCCAGTCCTCAGGTATCACCCTATCCTGCCATGATTTGTTAAAAAAGCGTGGTCAGTGGTGTCACTAGGTCCTCCCTCAGTTCTTTTAGGATTCTGGGGTGAATCCCATCAGGCCCCATTGCATTCCCCACCTTGAGTTTTAGGAGTTCTTTCAGGACTCTTTCTTCTGTGAATGGACTGGTATCAACCCCCCTACCCAGAGTGCTTCTATTGTCTGGTTTAGGTGACTCTTCCTCATCTTCTTTTGTGAATACTGAGCAAAAGTATTCATTCAGTATCTCTGCCTTTTCACTGTCTCCCTCTGCCCACCTCCTCTCTTCTTTATTAATCTTTGCTATCCCTCCCTTAACCTTTCTATGCTCCCTAATGTACCTATAAAAGGTTGTATCCCCCTTCTTAACTGAGTTGGCTATTTTTTCCTCGGTTTGGGCCTTTGCTATTCTGACTGCCTTCCCCACTTCTTTCTGCTTTAATTGATACAGTTCCCTGTTGTGCTCCTTCTGTGATTCCTTATACTTTCTGAATGCGTCTTTTTCTCCTTAACCTTCCCTGGCACCTCTTTTGAGAACCATAATGTTTTTACTCCACTTTGTTTTCTTTATTTGTTTCACACAAAGGCTTGTTGCCTCTATGATGGCAGTTTTGATTTTCTCCATTGTTCTTCCACCTCTCCTTTTGGCCATTTGCTAGTGCATTCTTCAGGTATTCACCCATTTTGCCAAATTCAGCCCGTCTAAAGTCCAGTATCCTTGTTTTTTTATGGCTTATCTCCATGGTTGTGCTCATTGTGAAGCACACTGTGCAGTGGTCGCTTGTTCCCAGATGTCTACTGACTTCTAAATTTGTAATCCTCTCTCCATTTGAAAGTACCAGGTCTAGTATTGCTCCCTCCCGAATAGGTTCCAACACTAGCTGTCTAAGGTCTGCTCCCTGCAGGGCATCAGGACTTTAATAACTTAGATGACTTTAACTGATATATTTTTAGGGCCCGATTTATATATGGGAACCAACTTTGCAGTTTTCCAAACTAATGGAAATTCAGAATAAATTAATGACATGTTATATAATTCTGCAAGTGGGTAAGAAGAAACTGGAGCTGCATATTTAAGGAACATATTTGGAATCCCATCATCTCCTTCTGATTTATAAATATTTAGATTTCCCAGTGCCTCCATTACTTCATTTGGCTTAATTAGTCTGAAATTAAAGGTAACTGGTGCCAGTCTCTCCTTCCACGAGTTTACCAGAACATTTTTTGATAAATGGGCCTTTGTTTTTATATCCTGGGAATTATTTAGCACAGTAATCTGAGCTTTTGTTCCCATAGAAATAAAAAAATAATTGAAACAATCTGCAACTTCTACACCTACTGGAATATTAACTCCATGAATATCAAAGGTGTAGGGGAAATCAGGAGCTTGTGTACCTTGAACATTTTTTATAACCTTCCAAAATTTATCAGGTTATCTGTCAAGTTATGAGTAAGTTGCATTTTATAATAATTTTGTCTAGTTTGCCTCAATTCTGATGTATATAAGTTTCTATATTGTTTATATTTAGTCTAGTTAAGGGAATTCAGATTAGTTTTTGTGATTTTCCATGTCCTGTCTATCTGTCTTCTGAATTTGTACACTTTGGAAACATACCAAGAGGCATCATTCTTTTTTAAGTTCCTATCTTTTAACGGGGCGTGTTTGTTACATATACCCATGAATTCTTCATAAAATAAATCCAATGAATCACTCACACTGGGTATTAATTTTATCCTCCCCAAGCCTTCTAGGTCTAACATAAATTAACATAATCAAACATTTTATAGTTTCTGGTTATAACGGTTTTCCCTGGAACCTTCTGTTTAGTTGCTTGTCCAATGCAGTACACAATTTGGTGATCAGATAATGAGTCCAGATGTACCCCACTAACAACATATTTTTCAGGGTGAGTCACAAATATCAAATCTAGAACTGTCAATGCTTCTGGATGTTTATTATTAATTTGAGTAATATCATGTATCAGTTGGGTTAAACCCAATGTAGTAACCATATCAAAGATTTTGTGACACTGATCAACCATTTTTCAATTTATGTTGAGGTCCCTGATAAATATAAATTCATGACCATCAGTTTTTTCTGTTAAAAAAGAAATTCTACCAGAAAAGAGGCATGCCACATTTCAGATCTCTAGCTGTAACTAGAGTGAGTTTTGGCCAATTAAGGAATTTTGGAAAATTCCAAACAATTTTGCTAAATTTTGTGACCATTCTGTGAATTTGGAATTTGCTAATTTTGCCCAGCTCTACTTTTGTTCATATTAGATGTTTTATAGAGGTCCTGCTACTGGCCCAATGCCCAATATAATTGGGCAACCGGAAGGGTGAGTAAGGCTTTTATGTGTCTTTCAAAGGGTGTAAATGGTCAGACTCAAATATTAGACTCAAATACTCATTAAGTCTTCTTTGTATATGTAACAGTGGGATCCCTACCATAGAACTTACAATTGCTGAGTTGTGCACTACCTCATTTGAAAATAAGCTCACCTTCTATATGCTATTCACCCCTGTGGGGTACTTGTAGGTCTTTACCATGTCCACCCTCTTCTTTTCTACAATGTATATGTTGAGATACCTTAGTCTCTCCTCATAGGTCTTCTTGTGCAACATCTACACCATTTTAGTTTCCCTCCTCTGGACTGCCTCAACCCTATCTATGTCAGTTCTGAGATATAGTCTCAAAACTTAGACACAGTACTCCATGTGCAGTCTCCCCAGTGACCTATATACTGTAGTGGTAACACCACCTCCCTCCTCCTCCTGCTGGTGATATCTCCATATGCACCCCATCATACCACCTGCCAGCCTACTGCCTTCTCATATTGCCCTGTCACTTTGAGGTCCTCAGGTATTATAACCCCAAGGTCTCTTTCCTGCTTAATGGCTGTCAGTACCTCCCTCATGTTATACTCAGCTCTTGTGTTTTTATGCCTAGGTGTGTGATTTTGCACTTTTGGCATTGATCCCCAGCTACCATACCCTTGACCACTCCTTAAAATTTCTAAGATTCCTACTCATTCTCTCTGTCCCCTATCCACCATATTGTAGGCTTGGTGTTATCTGCAAAGGGGCATACCTTCCCTTACAGCTGTTCTGCATTATCACTTATAAAGACATGGAAGGGGATGGGTCCCAGCACTGAGAGCTGTGGTACCCCACTGGTCATTCTTTCTTCATTAGAGTGAGTGCTGTTTAGGGAACAAACCCTGGATTTTACTACTAATATTGACTCATAATTACTACAAGGCTGTGTTTTATTCATATTTGCTAAACACACCCTTCTTGACATTATGCCTTCAGATTATTTTATTTAGTGAGAAAATATTTTTGAAGTCTTCCATGTTCTGTTTGCAGATAACTTACAACTACCTACAGTAAAACCATATGTCACTGCTAATATTTAGTTATGCAAGCACTGTAACAGTCTAGTTGTTACAGTGCCAAATTAACACTTAAGTTTGAGCACCAGATGATTTAAGGGAAAACCATCAATCTCACTAAAACATGCCAATATTCTTTAATGGGCATTAGTAATACATGTTGAAATCCACAAAAGATGATTTAAGGCAAACCATACATTTCATTATGTGTTACCAGGGATGCCTTTTTTACTAAATATATATATATATATATATATATACATATATCCACTGACCAGGATAGTTCAAGCTTCAGATTCTCTTGTCTTTTTTTTTCCATTTTTAATTCTGATCTGTAGTAGTTCTCAGTTACAATGGGGTAATGTTTTGCTCCCCCTTTCCCTAAGTTATCAACCAAAGGATAGACAAATTTCCAAACCAAAATTAGAATCAAACAAGTAAGTGTTGGTTTTGTTAAAGAAACATATCGAATCAATTAAAATGCAGTAGATATATTTTGTAGAATAAAAATGCATTAACATATTTATAGTCTTATGACCAAACAGCAACATGGTTAGACATTTGCACTTTCAGAATTACAATGTTAAATTTTATTAATAAATTAGATAGTGTAATCAAATATTTAAGAAATGCATAACTCCCTCCAGATAAAAGAAATATTCTCTTCCAACTGTTTCACAAAGCTTGTGAAAGCTACAGTAGGAAAACTAGAAGTTGCTAGAGGGGATAGTGAAGAGTTTGCAATGTGATAAAGGAGTTTGCCCTTTAAGGGGCAGACCAAGTTGTCCTGGAGCACCCCCTCCCTCCTGCATAGAAATGTATTGTGCCTGGAAGGAGGGGGAAGAAAGGGAGGGCTAAGGGCTAGAACAATGTGCAGGTATCAGGAAGGGGAGGGAGGGGTGAAGGGAGGTACATAAGGGACAGCACAAGGGAGCCTCAGCCACTTTTTGCTGAAGTCACAGCACGTCAGATTGGCTAATTCTTTAAGGTTTGTGCACCAAGAGAGAGGTAAGAAACAAACAAGTGATATTGCAGGAAGATAAGTGAATTAAAAAAAAGAGAAAGAGAGAAGGAGAGGAAGAATATATACAGTATTAAGATAATACATGTTACAGTATACAACTGAGAACTGTGGGGGATCTTGAGTATTCAGAATGTTGGATAAGAAAGCAACCCAGGACCACATGGGGTGATGTACACACCTCATGAGGGTCTTTTTAAAAGATTTATTTTCTTTGATTATTGTGATGCTGAATTGTAGACCTAAAAAGCCCCTGAGCAGGGTGCATGAGCAGGGAGCATAGGGCATGACGTCACACATTTTATTTGAGGGAGTTTGTAACAAAGCAGGTCTGTGGGTGTGCATTTGGTGGCAAGCTATCCTTTGTGTGGCTGCATGGTCTGATTAGAGGGCCCAGAAGAGGCTGTTGAGATGGTGGGGAGCGAGCATGAGTCAAGACCACATGGCGTGACATCACACACCATGCAGTAGGCTGGAAAAAAAACTTTTTTGTATTTATGGAGCCCTGGTAACAGTTTTTGATGGCTTGGCTAAAGACTGGAAAGGAAGGAGAGGCCTGGAAGAGGCCCTGAGAGTATGGTCAGCATGGCGGGCATCACACACCACATGAAGGGAGGTAGAAACTCCCTTGTGGTCCTTTCATGGAGCTCAGGTAGCTGTGGGGTGGCCTTTCTGGTCCTGAGGAGGAATGGGGGCCTGGAAGAGGCCCTGAGCCTATGGGCAGCGTGGTGTGCATCACACGCCATGGGGGGGCATTGCTGGGCAGACATTTGCCATGGTTTCCATGGTTAAGGTGGTGGGGGAGGTTTGTTTTGACAGACAATTAAGAGTATGAGGCCTGGAAGATGCTGGAAAAACCAGGCAGGGTGAGTGCGAACTTGGGACCAAGTGGCGAGCATCCTGGGGCCTTGTTTTAGTGTGCTGGTGGTGGCTTGTCAGGGAGTATGTTTAAAGAAAGCCCACCTGGCTGCTTGGTTGCACAGGATGGAAGGTAGGCCTGAAAGAGGCCCCAATGCCATACCACGTGGCTCACAGCACACGCCAGGTGGGGTTGCAGAATCGAACACTCACCGGGCTTTTCTTTGGTGGCAACTGGGGCGGGGTGAGTCATTCGTGGGGCAGAATAAAGAGAGCAGCTGGAACAAGGGAGAATGAGTAGATAGGGGACCATGCAGGTGATGTCACACACCGCTGGGGGGGGTTTCTGGGATGTGAAGCGTGCCCATGCGATAGGGCGATTTCCATGGGCTCGGGGTTCCCTCCCCTTTTGGGAAGGCATGCTGGGGGGAGAAATACAGGGCCTGGGAGAGCCCAAGGGGCAGAATGAAGGGGATCGTGACCCGCGACCTCACGGGTGACGTCCCACGTGGGTATTGGGTCGCATCGAAAGTGGTGCCCTCACTTGTTTGGGGCTGATTGTGGTTTTGGCCTTTTTTCCTCATTTGGGGTACTGCAATGACAAAGAAGCCAGCACACGCAGGTATAGGAGAGCAGGGGTCAAATTATGGGACCACGTGGTGCGTCCGCTTCCTATAGAGAGGGAATAAGGATGCTGACGGTGGGTACCTTGGGTCAGCCCAGGCAGGCAGGGATGCCGAAAAATGACAGTTAAAGGAGGGGAGCTCCCTGGGGGGACAGCACAGTGCAGCCTTGGCTGAGGGGCAGCTGGATGCTGTTAGGGGTGCAAGGCCCAATTATCAATAAGGGAGGCACTTGAGTGGGAGACGGGGGGGTGCTGGGTCATTCACAATGCAGCTGGGTAGGTCACAGCTGAGAACAACCAAGGGACCTGGCGACCTGTCAAGCAGGATGGGGGCCTCCGTTGGTGACCTGGTCTGTAGTAAGGTAGCGGTGGTGCGAAGGACAGGGTGAAGGCATACAAGGAGGTACTGACATATGAATAACCCTCTTTTTTTCCTATAATTGTCTTCACAGAGCAAAGATAAGATGGACATGGCATCTAAGAAGAGCAGGCCATCAAAGGAAGATGCTTACAAGGCTGTAATTGAACTGACAGAAAAAGCAAACAGAATGTGGGAACTGGTGGAGGGGGAGGAACCAGGGAGACCCGGGAGAAGAGAAAAGCGGGTCTGGGAAAAGGGGGCTGGGGGAAACGATCAGCCGAAGTGCTACGTAGTCCCGCTGGGGTAACACTGGTGATAACGGGGCCCACCAGAGCTGTTGATCCAGTACCCCTGCAGCCAGTGGACCTGGTGATGCCAGTACCCACCCCAGATCAAGGGGGGATCTCCCCAGCAGAACCCAGACATGATGCCCTGAATGGGATGTTTCCTCTGCAGACCCCAGTAGCTCACCCTCCACCTCCACCTCAAATGCAGGGAGAAGCAAGGGGAACTTTGGAGGACCCCAGGCAGCTCAGCCCAGACAAGGTTACAGGTAACACATCCAGCACAGTGGGTGACAGTATAAAAGAATATATAGGGCAAATTGTGGTGGCACTGGGGACAGGAGTGCTGGGGCAGATGGAATCGGCTCTGGCGGAGATTAGGACAGAGAAAGAGGTACCGGAAAATAAGGAAAAGGGAGCGGAAAAAGAAGGAAAAGGTACAAGAGAGATAGGTGCACCTGGGATGAGACTAGGGGAGCATGTGTCACTGGCCAAAAAGGAAAAAATATGGAAAGGGGAATATGTGGATATATTTGCTTTGGTGAGCCGGGAGGAGGCAGCAAAATACGAGGAAACTGAGGGCATAGGTAAGAGTGAGATGGCAGCGGCCATAGTGCTTTTAGGAAAAAAAGAGGACGACAAGTTCATGAAAGGAAAGACTTGGGAAGGGTGGTTCCTAGGTTTTGCCACTTTTTCAGCCATCGTTCTGGAAAAAAGGCCAGAGCTAGGCATCCTGCTCATTACCTATTCATTGATAATATGGAGAGAAAAAGCAAAGGGTGGGGTTGGATGGTTATATTACGATGAATGTTTTTGGCAGAGAATGGCAACATTTGGGGACGTAAGATGGGACACCAAGCAGATAGATTTGTGGATGGATTATGTAACAGATCAGTTCACACCCAAAGGTGAGTGGGGCAAAAAGGGGTTTATGCCCCAGAGATGCTGCTGGACTTAAAACAGGGCTTTCTGCTCATGGCCTCAGTGTCCTTTTTGGCATGCCTGTTCAAAATGTGGATGACGGCACCCAACAAGCAAATGCAGAACAACATGGGCCCAGGAAGCACAAGGGCATGGTGGGCAAGGATCAGGCCATCAGTTTTTTTGAGATAGCCATGGGTTTAAGGGGAAACATGGAACAAGGGAGGGAGGGGTAGGGGGAATGGGAATAGAGGAGGGCAGAACCACTGAAGGAGGGAAGGTCGGACAAAAAGAGATGGAGGGGTCAGGGAGGAGGGGCAGGGGGCACAACAGGGAGCATTTTGAGATGGCTAGAACCCCCATCAACCTGGAGGTGTGGACAGTATGCTTGGACAGATATCCGGACATGAGCATGTGGGATATGATTCAAAGTAGTTTTAACACAGGGTTTTTATTGCAGTGCAGGGGACCCAGGCAAGTGAGGGAGGTGAGCAACCTGGGATCAGTAAAGGGAAAGGGAGGACATGCTAAGGTGGAAGATTGAGAAAGAAAAGGCAGCAGGTAGAGTAGAGGGCCCATTTAACACCCCCCCATTGCCAAACATGCGGATATCACCATTGGGTTTGGTACCCAAGAAACAAGAAGGGGAATACAGGGTGATCCACCACCTGTCCTATCCGGAAGGGGAGTCTGTGAGTGACTTCAACAATGAGGAACATAGTAAGTTGACATATGCGACACTAGAGGACGCAGTCTGGATAATCCGGGCCACAGAAGATGCGTGGATGGCAAAAACGGACATTGAGTCCACTTTCAGACTGCTTCCGGTCAGGAGGGAGGACTGGGATCTATTGGGTTTTAAAAGTGGGGGACAGTATTATTTTGGCAAAGCAATGCCAATGGGGTGTTCTACAGCATGTGCTACATTCGAGGCGTTCAGCACATGTTTGCAGTGGATATTCCAAGAAAAATCGGGTTATAGGACAGTCATCCATTACCTGGATGATTTTCTTTTCATTGGGAAGGGCGAAAGGGAGAAGCAGAGGATGCTGGGTAAGTTTCAGGAATTGTGCCGGGAGCTGGGGGTCCCATTGGCACCAGAAAAAACAGAGGGGCCCAGCAGGGTTATGGAATTTCTAGGGATCGAGATAGATGCCCCGAGCGAAGTATTTAGACTGCCAGACAAAAAAGTAAAGAAGTTGAAGGAACTAATCCAGGTACATACCAGCAGGAGACGGGTACAACTAAAGTTGGTGCAGCAGGTACTGGGGCACCTGAACTTCGCATGCAGGGCCACAGACCAGGAAGGGCATTTACGAAGAGTTTAGCTAGGGCAACAGCAGGGGTCACCAGACCACATCACTGGGTAGATTTGACACAGGGTGTCAGGGAGGATTTTAAAATCTGGGAAGAATTCCTCAGGGAGCACAACGGTGCTCTTTCTGGCAAGAGGAGTGACTATACAACACGGACCTTGACCTCTACACAGACGTGGCTGGGGGGCAAGGCATGAGGGGGTACCTGAGGGGTAGATGGTTTGCAGAACCCTGGCCTGCCAGTTGGGTGAAGGAGGGGAAAGTAAAAGATATAACATTACTAGAGATCATGCCCATATGGGCGTGTACCTTGGTCTGGGGGGAGGAATTACGGGATCAGAAAGTGACATTTTGGTGCGATAATAGAGCAGTGGTGGATGTGCTGAACAACAGGGGAGCCAGGTCAGGCACAGTAATGCAGGTATTACGACTTTTAGTATTAAGGGCATTGCAGCTGAGCATGTCTTTTAGAGCACAACACATAGAAGGGGTACACAATACCCTGGCTGACAGCCTTTCCCGTCTGCAGCTGGACCATTTTTGGAGGCTGGCACCGACAGTGGAAGAAATAAAAACACCAATACCAATGAACATCTGGGACATTGGCAAGAAGGAGCAGAATTGCTGTTTCGCAGCTCATGGGCGCCCCGGACTCTGAGGGCCTACGATGGGGCCTGGCGAGTTTTTCAAACATTCAGGGCAGAGCACCAGATGATGGTAAGTAGGCCACTCACAGAGGAGCAGTTGGGCATGTTTACAGTGGAACAGTGGAAAAAAGGCACAGCCCACACCACTATGGGAGGGCAGGGATTAGTGTTATCTGCAGTTTAAAGGGGTGGAAGGACCTGACAAAATCATTACTCATTAGAAGAATGATGCAAGGATGGAGCAGGTTGAAACAAGGGCTAACAGATAATAGAAGGCCGATAGGGGAGCAGTGGCTAATAAGGCTGCAGGACGTGCTCCCAGCAATATGCAGATCAAGGGCGAGGCCCAACTGTTTCACACAATTTACGTGGTAATGTTCACAGGGGCTTGAGAGTGTTTTATGGTAGGCCATGGAGAGAAGATAAGGAAGGGGGCTGGAAATGAGGATGTAAACTGGGGTACAGATACGGACAAGATAAGGAGGTCGAAACTGATCAGAAGGGACACAGTTGCATAGTGACGCTGAAAGGGCAAGCAGAGGGTGCAATATGCCCAGTACAGGCTCTGTGGGCTTTCGCCACAGGGCATGAGAATAGGACGGGGAAATTATTTGTACATGGTGATGAAAAAAGGGTCACTGACTACCAAGTCACAGCATTACTCAAAAAGGGCATGCAATTCATGGGGGAAGACCCGGCAAATTACTCATCCCATTCTTTGCTGATTCAGGCTGCCTCACAGTGGGCAGCAGCGGGGGAGACGGTGAACAAGATATTGGAAAAGGACGACTGGCGATCGTCCAGTTATAAAAGATACATTCGAGCATTGAAGTAAAAAAAAGGAAAGAGAATATGTTGTTTGGAGGTAGTGCTCCTGGGTGGTGTAAAAAAAAAAAAAAAAAAGGTGGAATGATGAGGAGTGAAAATACGGGTGTGACACTATGAACATGTGTAAAATAATGAATTTTGCTTCTTGAACCCCATAGGTAGAGGGAGGAGCACAGAAGTTTGGATCTGCAGCCATTCCTATATTTATTGGGCTGGGAAAAGAGCAGAGAAGAAGGTTGGGGAAGACAGCTGTACCAGAATGCAAGACAGTGTAGGTTGGTCTGGCAGGGCATATGGGGGGTGAGATGGGCACAGCTGCTTCCAACCTTAAAAGAACTCAAGGGACGGCGACCCAGTCCAGACCTCATTATTATACATCTAGGGGGCAACGACCTGGCAGGCAGACCTTGGGTAGACACATACTTACAAATAAAAAGGGATTTAAGGGCAGTACGACAGTAGTGGCCACAGGTGTGCATTGCCTGGTCAGACATGATACCACGGAGGGTGTGGAGGCAGGAGCACAGCCACAGAGCAGTAGAGCGGGCTAGGAGGAAAATGAATAGGAGAGTTGGGGACATTGGTAAGGCTGATGGGAGGACAGGTGATACTGAGGGGGGTAGAAGAATGGGTAGAAGATTTCTACAGGGCAGATAGTGTGCACCTGTCAGACCTAGCCATAGATATGTTTAATACAGAAACAATAGGCTTCATAAAAGCATGGAGAAAACATGTAAAAGATGGAATATAAAAAATAAAAAAAGGGGAGGAAAGCAAGAAGGAATAAAAAGGATATTCCCTGAGGTAAGGAAAATTGGTACCCTAGTATGGGGGAAGCCAGCCATCCAATGCAAGCTGGAGACTGGCTAGTGGGGAAAAAGGGGGGGAGGAGGGGAAGGGGGAACAAAAAAGGAATAAAAGAAGAAGAGGAAGAAGATGAAGGAGAAAGTGGTCTCGGTTTTCACCGTTACCTAACGGAAAAGGAGAAGAAGAAGGCACCCAGGTTTTCACCTGGGGAAGGATAATCAGATATTGATATGTGGATGGAAATAAAAGGAATTTTGGAAATGATAATAAAGAAATGGAAATGCAATATGGAATTATGAATATAAATAAATTAATTGCCAATCTGAGCACAACAACAAGCAATGGTCTCTGTCTTTTGTGAGGGAAAAGGGGGGTAATCCGGGACAATGGAGTTTGCCCTTTAAGGGGCAGACCAGGTTGTCCTGGTGCACCCCTCCCTCCTGCATAGAATGGTTGTGCTCAGAAGGAGAGGGGGGAAGGAAGGGGAGGGGCTAAGGGCTAGAACAATGGTCAGGTAGCAGGAAGGGAAGGGGCGAAGGGAGGTACATAAGGGACATCACAAGGGGGCCTCAGCCACCCTTTGCTGAAGTTTTGATCCCTCCCATCCACCCTACTAGGCAGAGCAAGAGGGGAAGACAGTCAAGATGGGACTGTATGGTGGGTCTGTCAGGATGGATGACAGATGCGTCCGGTTGGACAGTTTGGACTGCCAAAGGTGGATGGCATGTGATAATATGGTTATGGACTGCCAAAGGTGGATGGCAGGAGAAAAAGGGGGGGAGGGGGAACAAAAAAGGAATAACACAAGAAGAGGAAGAAGATGAAGGAGTGAGCGGTCTCGGTTTTCACCGTTACCTAACGGAAAAGGAGAAGAAGAAGAAGGCACCCAGGTTTTCACCTGGGGGAAGGATAATCAGAGATTGATATGTGGATGGAAATAAAAGAAATTTTGGAAATGATAATAAAGAAATGGAAATGGAATATGGAATTATGAATATAAATAAATTAATTGCCAATCTGAGCACAACAGAAAACAATGGTCTCTGTCTTTTGTGAGGGAAAAGGGGGGTAATCTGGGACAAAGGGCAATAGATGTAAGAAAATTAGATTGTAAACTGCTCTGTTTCTAATTAAATACTGTGTAGTATTACTAGTATTCAGCAACAGTCAAAACATTTTTACCACTTTTTGATAGTCTGTCAATACAAATAAATAGTGTCCATACAAAGTGTTAGCCATTTTTGTCTGTATCACAACTGAAAAATATTTCTCAATAATATATTCAAAAAGCAGTTTCAAATAGTATTTATACATACTATTTAATATGTATAAATACTGCTTATACATGCTGTTTTATATGTATACATAGTATTAACACATACAGTATAATACTGACACACAGTATTGGCAGAACTAATTCTTAATAAATGGACTCCAAGCTTTGATTATAAAAATATATTTCTAGCTGCAAAAGGTCCAAAGTTAGATCTTTCAAAAGATAATCTCTTTGAAATGGGATAACTTTGGAACCATAAAGGGTAGAAACCTTTTTCTATTTCTCAAATAAAATCATGGGGTCTGCTATGTTGATATAATAGGATATTGCTTCAGCTTCCACATATCAATATATAAAATCATAAAATGGTTCATTCGACTTTTACTGTCCTTTTATGTTTAACAACATATTTTATCCATATGTATAGACACATAGCAACATGTGAGAACTGTATCATTAGGATCTGTAGACACTGATTAGCCATTAGGCAGTTTTCATTTAAAAACGAACTTAAGCATCTACACCTAGCAGTTCAGCTGTTACAACTTTCAAAATATAATTTCAAGCATTACAAAATATCACAAATGTTTATTTTTGGAAATGGTTCCAAGATACTAGTGGTTGTTCTTTTTAAATATACACCTTATAGTTATTTGCCACCATAATGGATACCCTCATACACTGGACACTTCATGGCATGAACATCTAGTTTGGGACAGCATCCACCAGGATGGATGTCTTCCCAAACTAGATCACAATATCCATTAAGTGTCCAGTGTTCTGCTTTTTAGGTAGGAATTATTGAGGTGGTTTCTGACAGATTTGTTTGTTTAGAATACTGAAATGGTTTCATGCTTTGAGTTATTCTAAGTAAGAAACTTGTTGATGACCAAAAGACAAGGGCCCAGATATTCAAACTGTGCCAGTCTGTGGCGCAAGCCTGTGAGCTGCTCAAATTTGTTGTGTAGGGGTGTGGCCAGGGTGATATTCAACGGAGTTGCGCTATGGCGCAACTGCTTTGAATATTGCACACTGGCCAACCCCACTGTGCATGGTGCACTGGAACTGCACCAGCGCAAGTGGTCAGAGTGGAGCATTGAGATGCGGTGGCGCAAGTGCCATTGTGCCATGCACAGCACCTGTGATATTCAAAGGGTAACATGCAAATGGGGCCATAATTTATGCAAGGTGCAGGGGGGCCATTTGCATCTGATTACGGACCCATTTTCATGCCATTAGCATGCAGGTGCTCCGATCCCCGACGACTTGCGCCTGGCGCCCTGCCAGGCAGCAGCCGTCAGGGACCGACGCCACCTGCAGCCCGATCGTGGGACAACTTGTAAGGGACAAAGAACGTCCCCTATCCCTGGTGGTCCAGTGGACCGCGATTAGCCCGATAGCAGGCATAACTGTATCCCCCCCCGAAGTCCAATATCCCTGGTGGTCCAGTGGACCACATGGAGCCCGATCACGGGCGGCATTCCTCACTCCCCCTAAGTCCGAAATCCCTGGTGATCTAGTGGAACCCCCACCCCACCTGCCCACTGAGCCCCACTACCCCGCTGCCCCCGTCAGCCGGCGTGTGGCAGCACCCCACCCGCCTGCCGCCCCGCCGCCCGCCAACCGACAGCTCGGTATGGCTGCATGCCCATTGGTTCATTCATTCACATATCTGGACTGATTAATACGGTATGGACTGCACACCCATAGGCTCATGCTCTGAACCAATGGGCGGCAGCCATACCGAGCTGTCAGTCAGCCGGCTGGCAGGCGGGTGGGTGTTGCCACCCACCGCTGATGGAGGGGAGTGGGGTGGTGGGGCTCAGTGGGTGGGTGGGGTGGGGTCCACTAGATCACCAGGGATTTCGGACTTGGGGGTGAGGAATGCTGCCCACAATGGGTTCCGTGTGGTCCACTGGACCACCAGGGATATTGGACTTTGGGGGGAGGATACTGATGCCCACGATCGGGCTAATCATGGTCCACTGGACCACCAGGGATATTGGACTTCGAGGGGGATACAGTTATGCCTGCGATCGGGCTAATCGCGGTCCACTGGACCACCAGGGATTTTGGACTTTGGGGGGATGTCTGATGCCCACGATCAGGGCATGGGGGGATGCCGCCAGGTGCGGCAGAAACAGGTGATGGCCACCCACAGGTGGCAGCTGCTGTGTTGCACCCTGCAATGCGGCAGCTCACCTGTGGGTGACCCTCGACTTGTTCCTTTTTTTTTAGGCGTAACTTTGTGCAGGCGCAGGTAGGGGTTGCGCCTGCATAACTGTGCACAGCTCGGGCTGAATATCGAGCTGTGCAGTTTATGCAGGGGCACGCCCCCCCTACCTGTGCCTGCATATATTACTGATGCGCCCCGGTGCATCGGGATTTGTGCGGTGCACTTTTCCCTTTTAAATATTGCACCGGGGCGCATCAGTGGGTTGTGCATGGCGCAACACCGTTGCGCCATGCGCAACCCTTTTGAATATTTGGGCCAATGTGTTTTAAAGCTTGTAGAATAATCTGCAATCTCCCTTAAGCATCATCCAGTTGTATAGTCCTGTCAGAATTCTTGCTGTCATGGGTTGCAGTTTATCATGGCTGTCTTCTGTCACATATCTTTTACAAATTCCTTTACTTGCAACACATTTACATGGAAGAACAGTGTGTAGGTCAGCATTAATATGGTTATGTGTACTGAAGGCCACAGAGTCTGAATTTAATGAAAACCAACCCTTTTAATGTTTCAAAACTACAGTGAAATAGGCAAAAAATACACACAGAGCACACTCAGAACACCAGACTGAACATGTAAAAGATGCCCACTGAAGATACTTCCTGGTTTGCCTGGAAAACAAACTGACTGAGGTGCTAAAATTAGCCTACATGAAGCACTCTGAGGATGACATAGGCTGTCAATACTTAAGCACGTATATGCCCACTGAGCACCAACACAGACTGCATGGAGTTAGACACTCATCTACTGGTTTGTCAATTTCAGGTAATTTTTTTGAAGCAGCAGCTTTAAATTTGTTACTTTGCCATTCAGGCTTGAAGAGAGTACTGACTACTTAAGTATTGTTCCTGTTTTCTGGATGGTCATCATGTATGCTAATTTTAGTAAGTCAGTCAGTTCGTTTTCCAGGCAAACCATGATGTAGCTTCGGTGAGCTTCTCTTACATGTTCAGTCTGGTGTTGTGAGTGTGCTCTGAGTGTATTTTGTGCTTATTACACTGTGGTTTTGAAACTTTAAAAGGGTTGGTTTTCACTGAATGCAGACTCTGTATCCTTCAGTACACATAACCATATAAGTGCTGACCTACACATGGTTCTTCCATGTAAATTTGTTGCATCTATTTACCAGCAAGTCTCCAGGTACATTTTAGAACTGTGTAGTACAGTACGGTCTGGATGCCCATTGGCCCACACAGGGGACCGATGGGCATTCAGCCATACTGTAAGTTGTCAGTCGGTGGGTGGCCGGGCAGCTTGGGGGAGGGGTGCCCGCCACTGACGGGGTGCCGGGTGGTGGGTCTGAGTGGGCGGGTGGGAGGGGTACCGATGGCCCACCAGGGCATTTGTATACTACTAAAGCCTGTGATTGGACTGGGGTTCGGGTCCACTGGACCACGAGGGAATAGTTCCATTTTGAAAGTCCACGATTGGGCATGGGAGCAGGTCAACTGGACTACCAGGGATTTAAAATCTTACTTTGCCTGTGATTGGGCTGGGAATCGGGTCCACCGGACCACCAGGGAATATATCTATTTCCAAAGCCCACGATCAAGCAGGGGAGCAGGTCCACTGGACCACCAGGGACTATATTTATTTATAGAGCCCGCGATCAGGCTGGGGAGCAGGTCCACTGGACCACTGGGGATGATGTACTATCTGCCTGCAATTAGGCATGGGGGGGCATGACGCCCAGAATGTGTCCCAGGAGGTCGGGTGGCCACCCACAGCAGGCGGCTACTGTGTTGTACCCTGCAATATGGCAGCTCACCTGTGGGTGGCCAGACCTTGCTCCTGCTTTCTACAAGTGGATCTTTGCACCACCCTGTGCGGTGCAAGGCAAGTGTGTGCAAGCACATGCGCCACACATCCTGGGCTGCTTATCGGGATGTGCCAAATATGCATTGGCATGCCCCATGCACTTGTGCGGCATACATTACTGGTGCACCCCGGCACATCAGGAATTGCGCAGTGCAACATCCCCTTCTGAATATTGTGCTGGGGCACATCAGTGGGATGCACATGGTGCAACACTGTTGCACCATGCGCAACCCCTTTGAATATCCCACCAATGGTTTGTACATACAAATTGTAACTAATGCAATTAGGCCATAATTATAATAACATGCATACAATGGCAGAATTGGCAGAACACACAATGGATTACATAATAGCTACGTAGAGCACAGTCAGGTACTTATGATTACCAGTAACAAATATGAGCCTGCATTAAATTTGGAAATCAGGTCTTTATAAATATAAATTACCAGATCAAAGATGTGGTTTTTCCTCATATGGGTGCTTCAAATTAGGATAAACCATTCTTTTCCACCTCACCGAGGTATTTTCTTTCCTGTGGGTTCCTGCCTGTCATGTTGTTACAGTTTATACCTGTGTAATTAAAATAAGCCACTGTTATGGTGTTAGTTTTTCCCCAAGGCCAACTCTAGTTCTCCCTGTAGAACCAAATTAAAATTATTGCTGCTATCAGGGAAACTGTGGCATACCCCAATCAAAATGTCTTTGTTGTAAGCATCCCTTATTCAAACTCCTAACAATTACACCTCACTGCCTGTATTTTTATAATTTATACTTACTTCCCAGCTAGAAAGTGTGTATTCTAAGCATACAGTGCTTTACCATCAACTTTTCTTTGCTTCTATCATTTCTGTAGAGTTTAAAACTCGGTATATTCCCCCAGGTATCAAATTCATCTCCACAGATCTCAGTTATGGTTATTGTACCTGTTTTTTTCTCCAATTATTAATATTTAGAGAGCCTTCATTTTATTATTCAAGCATCTCACATTAATAACTATAGTTTTCCAACGGGTGTGGTCTTTTTTTCTCATTGTATTCTTTAACTGTATGTTCTTTTCTGTGTTCACAATGACAGACCTGCCCTCTACTTGATCATTCAAGATGTATTTCCACTCCTCTCCCATATTTATTAATGTAAACATGATTCTGTGGACTTCTTTATTCTGTCCCCAAGCACTAATACCCCCCTTCTGTTTAGGTGCTGAGCATCCCCTGAAAAACAAATCATGCCTATTCCAAAGCTCCCCCAGTTTCTCATGAACTTAAATTTCTCCTTGCTGGGTCAGTTCTTCAATCAACTATTTGTCATTGAAAATTTGCATCGTCTTCTCATCAAACTAAGAGGGATCAGTGAAATTTCCAATACCAAAATATTGCTGCCTTTCTTTTTAAGTCATTAGCCACGTCTTTGTAATCTTTATCATTGTGCCTAAGTGAGCTAATGTGAATGGATTTTCAGATGTGCCCAATATACTTTGAGACATATTAATGAGGTCATTTATTATTGCCATAGGGCAGCAGCTAGCCATCATATTTTATTTGTTGAGTCAAAAATAATTTTATAATAGCATCAGCCCTCACAATTGCCTCCCTTTTCTTCTGGTCAGATGACCCCCATTCACAGTCATGCCCCGTATACCATTAATTCTTGTCCTTTCATTTATTCCTTCTTTCGTCTCTGTGCTTCCATGTGGCCACAGACACAGACATACAGGGCAAATGTCAGCCAAAGCACAGGTCACTCTGGCATCCACAGGTAAAGAGGTGAAGGTCCTTATGCCAAGAGGAGAGGAGAGGAGAGGAGAGTTCACTTCACTATATGGTACGTGTGCCTATGCGAGCAACCCTACACCTTCCCTTCCCAGGCTGGGGGTGGTGTTACATGATAGTGCCACCCCCCGCTTCATCTCATGCAACTAGTTTACTAGTTTCCCCCAAACTCATCTCACCTGGAGGCAATCACAAAGTACTTCCCACTCTAGTAAACTTTACACACTCTGGTAAAGGCTGGCAGTACAATTTTTTTTCCTTTTTTATTTTGACCTCAAATTTTCAAGCTAGTAATTTTGTGACTCCCCTTTATAAACATGACATGAGGTATTTATAGACATACAATGACATTTCACACCATAAGTTGAAAAACACATCTTGCCCAGAATTCATAAAATGTCATCTGTCAAGTTCATGAGGAGATTTGAAAAAACAGCTACTTTGAAAGTTTGGAGTCAAATACATTGAGAATCAACAAAGTTATGGGTGAACATTGAATTATTTCAATGTTCACTCATAACTTACTCATCTGACCATAGTTTTTCACCACTGCTTTTTAGGACCTCAGCTCATGAACCTGGTAAATGTAAATTTTAAAATCCTGCCTGCAAAGTGATTTTGTACAGTAACTGCAAAATCCCCTTTCCACATATATTTGAAAAATTGCATCTGTGTTGTTCATGAGGTGGGGTACCATAAAGGTCATGTTGCAAGTATACTGGAAAAATATAAAAAATTAGCAAAGTTATGAGTGAACATTGTAATATTTCAATGTTCATTCATGACGTGGTCATTTTACTATAGTTTCCCACCAAATGTTCAACATAGTCTTTATATCACCTCACCTCATGAACCTGGTAGGTGAAAATTTCAAATCCATCCAGAAAGGTGATAGCATAGTTGCTGCATGAAATCACCTTTCAGGATGGATTTAAAAATTTTCACCTACCATGTTCATGAGGCAGGGTCTCAGAATGGCAATGCTGAACATTTTGTGAAAAAATATTAAACATTAGCAAAGTTATGAGTGAAATATTTCAATGTTCACTCATATGTTCATCATTGTACCATACTTTACCACCACATTTTAGACAAAGTGTTCTTATCATCCCACCTCATGAACCCAGCAGGCGAAAATGTTGAAATACCACCCAAAAGGTAATTTTTTTGCAGTGACCACAATTTGTCCTTTTGGGGTGGATTTAGCTATTTTAACCTATTGTGTTCATGAGGTGGGGGGTCACAAAAAAGCCATGTTGAAAATGTGGTGCAAAAATATTAAAAATTGACAAAGTTATGCACAAAAGTTCAAACCACCATTGAAATGCATTAAACCACACATATCTTATTTCCTCATATTGCAGTCACCAGATCCAGCAGCAAGGCATCTTTTCAGTCAAAGAGTCAATCTGTGCCATGGGACACTTTTAAGTAAGAGAGGGCCTGTAGAATGTGTTGGGTGGTGGAAGCTGAATAAGGGAACAAGCTGGGATGGATGGGGTCAGTGGGGACAGATCATCGAGGGACCATTTTCTTATTTGCAGGTTAGTTTCTATAAAAAAATGTATAGATCAATGAAGAACAGTTTTCGTTATTTACAGGCAGACTGGAAGTGTAGCAGACTCTGGGAATTGGGCACCCCAGTGTCAAATCAATGTTTTGCAGTAGTGGAAGTAGGCACTCCAATACTGGCACCTATTTGGGGGTGTGACCTGGAGGAGGAAGAAGCAGTTCTGGGGGTGAGTATCCTAGTCCATTTTATGAATTATAAATATTGTACTATAGTTACTGAGAAGGAGGGTGGGTAAATACTATAGTTATTGGGAAGGGGTGGGCACCCTGGAGTGGAGGAGGTACAAAGAACTAGTTGCTGGGGTAGCACCCCAGTCCACTTTATATATTTCTTGATGCATCACATGTATTAGGAAGGATGAGGGAGGGCTGGGAGCAAGAATCAGGTGTTTATGTTTTTTTTAAAACACATCAGGCTCAGTTCTCAAAGGTTGACACAGGGCTTGCACAAGCCCTACATCAAACCCAGCAATGCCCTGAACACAGTGCCCACCATGCTCCCGATTCTCAACGGTCACATGCATTAGTGGCACTTTACCATCTTTACTATGGCTTGCACCAAATATTTGGTGCAAACCCCATAAAAAGGTCTGCAATGTTAGACCAGCAAAAGCTGGTCTAACTCATGGCATGTGGCACATGGGATCAAGAATCACGATTGCTAGCTGGGGAATGCCACCACCCTCATTCATGGCATGTTCAGAGCACCCAGGGCTTGCAGCAGTCTAACTCCTTTTGGAATCTAGACCATCATTTTAAAGTATTTTCCTATTTTTTTTTTATTGGGAAAAAACCAAGATGACAGCCATCATAAGCAAAAAAAAAAAGTTCATGAGAGCCAGTTTTTGTTCTTCAGAAGTTGGCAATGCAAACTGAACATGCTGTCATGAGCAAAAACATTTTTGGTTCATATAAGAGGATTAGCTGAGAAAAACAAACTCTACTGAGCATGCTCAGAACAGCTCACACCATTTAAAAATAAATACTTATAACTCTGGAGCAGTTTAATATTTTTTCGCAACATTTTGAAACACACTTCCATGGCACAGACTGCTTCTACCCAGAATGCTTTATGAAAAAACTTCTTTACCAGCTAGGCTATGTGTGACAGCATAAAAAAAAACAACATTTTAAGTATAGGAAAAATTGCGCTTTTCAAAAAATGTATGTTCCAGGTCTCAGAAACCACACAGGATTCCAGCACAAAATTTTTCATATCTGAAGACTCTGCCAGCCAGATGGCACAGGCAAAATATTGGACTATTCCATCAAACACTGACAATGTTATTAAGGTGAAAAAATGGGCTTAACATTGAGCACTCCACTCAGCCCTAACTATACTGGCATAGTAGAGCAAGACTAGTTAGGGTTGAGTGCGGCATTTAAGGTTAAACCCTAATATTTGCACCTTAATTACTTTGGGGGCATTCAACAAAATAGCCCAAGACTTAGTATGTGCAGTCTGGCTGGCAAGGTCTCAGGAAGTGAAACGTTTTTTGATGGCATCTTGTGCAGTTTCCGAGCTATGGAACATTGATGCTTAATGAAGTGTAGTTTTGCTTCATATACTTCATACACTTAATTTTTGCTCTCAGATACAGCCTAGAAAGTGCAGATTTTTCCCCAAGAAACTTTTAGGGTGTAAGTGGCCTATGCCAAGGTAATGCCTTTCATAGGTTCCAAAAACAAATATAGATTGGTTCATCTTATAAAGATTTAAAGAGCTACTGATGCCTGAAAGAAAACTTTAAAAAACATAATAATTAGGTAAAATTCTGCCTGCATTCCATCTATATTTTGTATATTTCACATCCCCATTATGTACAACTATGGAAATATGCATGGCTATATGATATTTATCCCTTAGTGTCCCTTTAGAGTCCATCTGCCTCTGTAGTGTGCTCCCTACTTCAAGTCATAATCTTCTGTTGTGACATCACAGTCTGTTGCCATAGGAGTAACTGTGATACCACAAGCAGTGCTCTATGACTTCAGGTATGGAGAAAGCAGCTTGAATAGACAAACCCTTCAGGAGCAAAGATCCTGTTTTCATACAATGACCTCATTAATAAATAATGGGGAGGAGGAATATAGCACCAATGGGAAGAACAAGCTGGACTGTGTCTAAATATTGTGTTTTGTTAAAGTTCTCTTGAAAGGGTCACCAGCTCTTTGAGTTTTTTTCTGCACATGCTCAGTAGGGGTTTTGGATAAGCATCTGGTACAAACAATAATTCTCATTTTTTTGAATATGATGCTGGAAATAAGATGTTTGGGCACCCAAAAATCCTTGGTGCCCAGTTAAAAACCAATGAGGGGATTAAACATTCTTGACATTGTTCTAGGAACCCCTAACATGAATAAAAAGAGGTGTAGTATTGGTCCCCCTTAGGTATTAGCATGTCAGCGATGTGAGTGTTGGACCAATTGCCCAAATGCGGTGCTGTGCCAGGGGTACAATGCACAGTGCATGCATGCAGAATGTGCCAGAGCACTTACACCCCATTCAGGAAGATGCCCCGAATGCACTGCAGATGAGCGGATAATGTGAAGTGTAGAAATGTGCCCAATGCAGCAGATGCGCCATGCTGATTGAGATGAGCTGAAGGAAAATATGCAATTCACAGACAATGCATCTAAATCAGCCTATTAATGTATTCAGGGGTATCTCATCTGTTTAGCACCTCATTATCACTGCCCCAGTCCTCATTTGCATTTGCATAAATTCTCCCAACTCAGACCACACTGAGAATAGGTGACTGAGAATATTCACAGCCTTGAAGGTGAGTACTATTTTATTTCTATGTCTATTAATTCAGGTCTTGTGGACTGGGTAAGTGCACTAGACAACTTCTGCCTAGATTCAAGTATGACCCAGGGAAGGGGGATACAGATGACTGCCAATGGACTGTAAAACAGAGTCATCTGTTTGTTTACAAGTCCAGTACTAGTGTAGCCAATCCACATGATGCAATGGTCAAGTGGACAGCCTGTTGTCATCCGGCCATGTGCAGGGACACCTGTTGCACAACATACTGTGCCACACACTGTCCCACAGGCCGCCCCAGTGTGTGTGGGGTTATGCTGGTGGCCAATGTGCCTGCACAAGCAGTGAGGTGTGCATAGTGGCAGTGATGGGCAGCCAGCTGCATATGTATCTGGACATGTGTCACAGGTGGCATGTCCATGGCCGTGCAGCTGTCCATGTCAGGTAAGCTGACCATGCTGGATGCAGCACTGACTGCCATGTCATACTGTGCACCACTACACACATGCACTGTCTGCAGGCCTTGTCAGCCAAGTGCTGTGGTGGCACTCTACAACCACTGTATGTTGGTAATGGGCACACAGAAATCCTCATGTGCATGTCTAATGTCTGTCTGTACTCTCCCACAGAAACCAGTATGTCAGGAGGATACAGTGTCACTAGTCACAGGTGGCCAAACTTCATTAAAGATAAGGATTGGACCCTCACTGAAGCCTACAATCTGCAACATGATGTACTGTCAGGCAGGGGTGGCAGCTGCACAGCACGGGAGGAGGGCTGGCCCATCATGTAAATGCTGTGGGCAAGTACAACCAAACCCCCTGGAGTGCAGAAAGCACCCTAATGATAGGAAAAGGAGGGCAAAAGAGAAGGTGGCCCAAGGCCTCCCTGCAATGGACAGGGGGTGGCCCACAATCTGATGTGTGCCTGAGTCCTAATGAGCATCTCCTAGTGGCAACCATTACCAGGTCTGCTGTGCAGGATGTCCCTGGAGGAAGGTTCCAGACAGGTTGCAGCCAATTGCAGCACTGTAAGTAGCCATGCACACGACACGTGTCTGGCCAAGTGTGTGCCCTGGCTGCCATGGCAGTCCCAGTGTGTACCGCTGTGTGACTATGGTCCCATAGGATGTACCATGTGTGACAGTGGCCCTTATGTGGCCCATGCTGTGCTACACTGTCTGACAGTCCATGCCCATGGTGGCACATGTGATGGGCCAGTCTCAGTCAGGTTGCTGGGACATGAACCCTGTTGGATGGGCATGTTGTAGCATTGGCACACAGGATACCATGTGGCCATGGCCTGTCACCACACAGCACCAGTCACAGCAGGTGCATAGCTGCAGTGGCATTATAGGCACTGCACAGCCATGCCAGGGACTGTCATGTGCAACCATGGCACACCACTGTGTCACACTGTAAATGTATGCATGTATGTATGCCACTGTATAATCCATTAACACTAACCATGTTCTCTCTTCTTCTTTCCACAGCTCCATCACGCTCACAGGTGTGGCTTGGAGCAGGGCTGTGCAGCATGCCCTATCTGGCGATGATGCTGGCCCGTCACACAGGACTGTGGGTACTGTGGTGGATGGTGCCATCCCTGAACCATCCACTGCACCAGTGGCACCTGCTACAGCACCAGTGGTAGCAGGCCCATCAGGCCCCTCAGCCAATGCTGCCACTGCTGGTGGCAATGTCACCACATGGCTGGACGGTCTACTGGGATTGTCTGATAATGACCCAACAGATGCAGTGGACATCACTGATGCCCTTCTTGTGCTTGCATCTGGAATGCAGGGAGCATACAGTGATGACACTGTGGATGATGATGCCACCCAGATAAAGGGTAACAGTGGGACACACAGCACACAGGTGCCTGTGCAGGTGATCCCTGATGCCACTGATGGCCCTGCTGCACATGACATGGATGTAGAGGTCACAGAGCTGCCCACAGTGGTGGGTGCTGTGCCCTCTCTACATCTAGTCCAGGTGTGGTGGTGAGGCCATTAAGGGCATCACATCCAGGTGCTGTGGGACACATGCAGGCACCGTTGGAATGTGATAACACCGACCGCGGATGTGATGGGGCCGAGCATGCCCAAGACCCACCTATGCCGCAGCCTGCCATGGTGCAACCACTGCCCATGGATGCCCTTCTGCAGGCTGTTTTACCACCCACCCATTGGCTACATCACCATGAGTCATCACCTGCTGACAACATTGAGGGCTATATTCACCTCCTGCATGACACTGTGAAGGAGCAGGCAGCCCTGCATGTGGAGGTCAGGGGCCTCTGGACACTGATGGTCCTGGATAATGAGTCTGAAGGTTGCATGGTGGGCCCAGATTTTGACAGAGGCATGCCTACTGTGGGTGGGCATGACCACAGCATTGGAGTGGATTGCAACCACTGTGGAGGTAGCGTGTACATCCAGCATGCATCGTGACCATTGGGCCTTCAGCTGGACACCCAGGAGTACCTCCTGCACACCCAGGCAGTGGCATCAGGGGACCCATTGTTGCTGATGCCATTGCCTCACATTGCACTGCCCAGAGTCCCTGGCACAGATATGGCTTGTGGGCCACCACACCAATGAACACCCATTCACAGTCTCATTGCAGTACCCCTACAGGGGTGTGAGATACACCCCCTGTGGCTTGTGGTGCTGTGGCTGCATCCACCAGTCATGCCAAAGGCTGTGCTCATGTTCATGGCAGCTGTGGTGCTGCCCTGTGATGTCCAGGTCCTCATTTCAATGGCTGCTGCACTGTCCACCTCTGTGTTCAACTTGCCTGGATAATGATGCCTGGGATGGTGTGTGTGGCATGCACCTGCTCCAGTGCAATGCCATCGTGGGCCCCCTGTGCCATGCCACCTCCATGTCTGTGTGCATCACTGTTGTGCCATGCGACATGGGTGTGATGAGTGCAGTCGAGTGTCTGCTGCACCTGTGAGCCAGCAGCAGTGCACACTGATCCATGCCATCCCTGGCGCTATCATTGTGGCACATATGTGTGTTGCGAGGTATGTGTGTGTCTCTCCAGAACTCATGGTCCCTGGCATGTACCCTTGTTGGTCTGTTTGTGTGCTGTGCTTTGTCTGCCATGCACTGCATAGATATGTTTCTACCTGTTGTCACCATTGTGCACTTCCCCTATACATACCTGTGATACTCACCTATGGTTCCCAAAATGCTCCTCCATCAGCTTGCTCCTATAGAGCCTTGACCTCTTGGCCAGCCGTGGGTCCCACCATCCCATTGGTGGTCCAGCATTCTGGCTCTGTGGCACTGCATCTTCCTCCACTGCCTCCTCCTCCTCCTCCTCCCTGGAACTGTCACCTTCATTGGCCTTGACAGCTATTCCACGGTCAATGGCCATGTTGTGTAGCATACAACAGGCCAGGAATATGCTACAGGCCTTCTCAGGGCTACACTGTAGGGCTCCACCTGACCTACACAGGCACCAAAAGTGCATCTTCAACATGCCAAAGACACAGTCGATGATGGTGCACATAGTGGTGCATGCCTCATTATAATGCTTCTCCACCTCTGTTCTGGGTCATTGGAAGAGGGTGAGGGGACAGGGCCTCATTGTGTATGCCACATCACCTGTGGAGGTGAAGTGTGGCTTTTAGTAAACTGGTGTGCCCCCCCCACTCCATACTGTGCAGCTGTGTGTGCTGAGGGTCCACCCTTCCCTGCAATCCTACCCCCACCATCCACCCGCTGTTGCTGGGCCTGCTGCTGTTGTTGGCTCAGGCCACAAATGCCATTGGGATCACACGTGCCACGCCCACCATTGTCCTGCCCAGTGTGCATTTCGGCAGTGGCCACTGTCTGCATGTGTTGTGCTTGTCCCTGCCACACATGCCCCCAGTGGCACTGCACCCCACAATCCAATCATTGCATGTGTGCCACCCTGTACTGGCTGGTGTCTGCCTGTGTCACCTTACACCCCTCCACTGTCATGCATCTGCTGCAACCTCTGTGAGTTGTGCATCATGCTATCTGCACACCCAACTCCCATCCTATCCTGTGCCATAGTGCTCTGTTGTGCAGCTGGTTGCCATGTCCCACACACCTACTAAATGGCCACTTGGTATGTCCCCTGCCTCAAATCTGTGGCACAGGGGGGACTGGTGCCATATGAAGGCTTCATATGTGCTCCCAGGGTGTGTGGCACAGACATTGTTGATGCACCCTGTGACACTGCACACCACCTGGCAGTTGATGGAGTGGTATCCCTTGTGGTTAATGTATGTTACCATGTCATCATCAGATGGTGCATGGATTGCCTCATGGGTGCAGTCAATGGCCCTTATGATGCCTGGCAATGCATGCCACCCTGTGGAACTCCTGCATGGCTTCTTTCCACTCTGCCTGTGTGTTGGGGAGCTGGATATATTCCAAAGCATGTGGTAGCAGTGTGGTGAGGAATTGTGTGAGGAGACAGGAAGTGGAGGCCTATGATATGCCAGTGGTGTCCCCAGTAGGCCTCTGGAAGGTTCCTGTGGCATGCAAGCACATTACTGTTGTCACATTGGTCTCCACTGATTTGGCATGACTATGTCCAGTGGATGCCTACATTTCCTCATGGCACAGCTCACAGAGCTTCCTCAGAATGGCCTTATTCAGGCAGTATCAGCCTACTGTCTTTGTATCTCTCAGCTGCTCAAAGGACAGCATAGCACAATACCACTGTGGGGCCAGCCGCCTACGGTGCCTTCCACCTCCCCATCTCCTCATCCTCATTAGTAGACCAACCATAACAAATGGTGCTCCATCCGTGGTCTTGGTGTGCTCTCTCTCCCTTTCACTCTCACAATGTGCTGGTGCTGCTGTTCTGCCACTGACGTGCTGGTAGCTTGCACTTAAGTCTGCTTCTTTTATACTTATCTTTTCATGGTGCATTTGGTACTTGCTCTGGGTTTGCTCTGTCGTTGCACCTTCCTTTTGCACTGTGAATTGCTTTGCGCTGTATTTGCATATGCACACCCCCTCTGTATGTACTGCATATCATTATTATGTGTTTACAGTGCATCCTGTTTGGTGCAGCACTTCTGGGATGCACTGGTGCATCCACTCTCTCTGTGAATCATTTCATGGTGCATTTTTGAGATGAGCCAATGTGTCTCACTTGTGCCCAATGCATCTCTTTTGTGAATCCTGTCCCATATTTTTGTAATTATAAAAAAGCTGATATGGACAAAGTAAATGCAGCATTATCATCAATAAATTGAGATATGCTATCAAATTGTAATACTGAAGAGATGTGGATTAAAATTAAATCAGTTATGTTAGAAATAAGTGATACATTTATTCTGAAATACAAGAAAATAAAACATGATAACAAAAGAAGACTTAAATAGCTAAATAGAAAAGGTTATATATTTAATTAGTAAAATACATAAAACCTTTAAAGCATACAGAAAAAAGTAAGACTCCTTTTTTGGAATAAACTTAAGCACATACAAAAGCAATTTAAACAGGAAATTCAGAAGGCAATGACACATATGGAACTCTTTTTAGCCAAGAATGCCAATAAAATTAATGACAAGGCCTGCTACAGATATATAAACTCTCTAAACAAAACAAGATGCAATGTGGGCCTGTTAGTACAAAATAACTTTATTATAAATAAACATAGGCAAAATGGCAAATTTATTTAACAAACATTTTTGCAGTATATAATAATAATAATAATATTTTTATTTATATTGCGCCTTCAAGTGCCAAGGCGCATTCCAATAAAATAAGATAAAATACAGAATACAGAAATAAAGATACAAATGTAATATTATAAAAACACACATATATGGCAAAAAAGACACTGTACCTACATCATCTCTTAATGCCAACAACAGTGAATACATAACGGTATCTGAAGAAGAAATACAAAACAAAATAACAAATACTCGAGCAGATGGTTCACCAGGTCCTGATAGGATAACAGCTAGCTTGATAAAACTCATGTCCAAATACCTTTTATACCCTATCAAGTTGCCTTTTGAAAATAGCCTAACTAATAGTGAGGCCCCCAAGGAAAAGACGATGGCTAATATTACCCCTCTATTTAAAAAGAATGACTGACAAAATATAGAAAACTACAGACCAATCAACCTGACACCCATCCTATGTAAGCTCCTGGAAGGTGTCATTAAAGATAAAATCACACCAATGTTAAGAAATATTGATAGTGAACAACATGGCTTTTCCAAGGATAGATTATGCATAACAAATGTGTTGTGTTTCTATGAAAACATCAGCAAAAAGATAAGAAAACGCCTTGCAACATAATTTTCTTACAGTTTAGCAAGGCCTTTGATCTTGTCCCACATGGAGCCATTGATGAAACATTAAGTATAAAAGGTGTCAAACACAGAGTGATACGGTGGATATAGAATTGGGTGGAGGGTAGGACCACAGAGCGGTGGTAAATGGTATTTCTTCACAAGAAGGAGTTGTGTCTAGTGGAGTTCCACAGGGGTCGATACTTGTTTTTTTTAATTTTCCATGTATTCATTGCCAATTTAACTCAGGGTTTAAATATGTGGTTGGTTAAATATGCAGACAATAGGAAAACAGGAGGTACTTATGTAATACAAGATGAAGTTAAGTAGATTCAGAAAGATCTCAACATTATTACAACATGGGCAGTCTTATGGGGAATGATTTTTAACCTAGATAAATGCAAGGTTATGCATTTGGGTTGAAAACATAGAAATCATACTTATTACTTGTGTGGGAAGCAGATGAATACAAAACCATATGAAAAAGATCTGGGAGTCTATAGCAAATGATTTAGCCAGCTCTAAACACACAAACAAGATAATTAGTAGAGCCAATAAAATTTGGTGGACCATTAGAAACAATATTAGATCCAGAACCCCTGAGGTCCTAGTACCACTTAACAGATCACATATTCACCCCCATTTACACTACTGTTCACAGTTTTGGTGCACATTCCAGCGAGATGACACATATCAATTAGAAAGGATACAAAGCAAAGAGACTATGCCAGTTAAAGGTTTAAACAAGTTACATTACAATGATTGCGCTGGTTAAAACTTATGTCAGTTGAACAAAGAAGGTTAAGAGGGGACATGCTTTTTGAGTAAGCTGCCTGCCACTGAGAAATCTCCTTGCACCCTGCTAGACTCAGAAGGTCACTAGGGCTACTAGCAGCCACCCTCCCCTGCAGCAATCATCAGGTAGGAGTAAGCTGTCTGCTGATAAGCAATCTTCCCACCCCCCACCAGACTCAAGGGGTCATGAGGGTTTATCAGCAGCCACCCTCCCCTGCAGTAATCACCAACTTGGAGTAAGCTGCCTGCCGCTTAGCAATCCCCTACCCCATGCCAGACTCAGAGGATAATAAGGGCTACCAGTAGCCATCGTCCCCTGCAGCAATCACCAGCCTGGAGAAAGGTAACTGTGCCTGGATCCTGTTCAGCAGTTTTGGCACCAAATTGGAGTCTTGAGCTACAGTATACTCGAGACCTAGCCTGCACTATCTCTTGAATTCCGAATTTAATTTTGTGTATTTCACCAGTGCTAACTGTGATTGTATTGTATTTAGTAGAGCAACATTTCCTTACAAGTCATGGCTTTTGTTGATTAGTCAGCTACAGAGTTACTTACATGCTTCTGTGTATATTGGTAGTGCATACTTCATTTACATGCATAAAATTGCTGGGGTTTAACTTCTAGGGATTGTGTTATATTTATTTCTTACCTGTTCTCCCATCTGTTCTTTTTTTTTTCCACCAGGAGAGACACACTAAGCTGAATGCTTGTTTACAGGTGAGACCTGGGAGCACAAGGAAGTTAAGTGACTTAATCAGGGTCACACAGTATGCAAGTGGGGGCTGTGGACTTCAAACCCAGGTGTCCAGGTTTGCAGCTCAGAGTCTTAAACCACTGTGCTACACTGCCTCCAAATTGGGAGACCAGGATTAGAACCCTGGTCTCCATTGCCAGCGGCTGAGCTGCTCCATGTCCCAGTCCTCCACACCACAGGAGCAGCTATCTCTCCCTCCTTAGGCTCACTGCTCCTGTTTTCCCTCTGGACTCTTACTATCTCTTCATGCCTGCTGCTACGCTATTTTGTCCCCCCCTCAGCATTCACCAGAGATGTCTTGTAACTGATAAGGTTTCACTGCTTACCTCACCCATTTTCTGTCAGCAGACATCCAGTGACTGTTTGGTTCAGCACTTTGATCTGGCCCTCCAGTGTTTTTTGTGTGTAGGATAAGATCCAGGTTGCCTCACTTCTCTAGGAAAAAAATATTCAGAATAGTTTGGGTCATCCAGTAGGACCAAAGAATTCAAAACATTGCAAGAAAGTCCGGATGAACTCCACTCAAAGCAAAAATTTGTTCAAAATCTTCTTTTTTATTTTTCCAAAAACACCATTTGGGCTACGTTTCGTGGTATTACCACTTCCTAAGGCCCTCGTGTTTTCTTCCTTCATATTATTTTAACCATTATTTCTCTTAATTTTTTCTCTTAAGTTTTCTCAGCTCTTAATATGTAGCCGCACACATGGAAAAGCCACCTGATGCTACCAGACCTCTTCCCCAAGAAAAAGCTTCCACAGAGCAGATGACAAAATCCTGAGACAAGGAAGCCTAGAGACGGGGGCAAACCCTCACAAATTAGGAGTGTTTTAATCAGCCCTTCTCCAAGCTTTTCTCCCTTTTCCAGCTACCCACTACTGAGCAATCCCCCACCCCTAGAATGGACTCAGAGGGTTGTGAGAGCTACCAGTAGCCCCCCCCCCTCTGCAGCAATCGCCAGCCTGGAGTAAGGTACTGTAACTATGCCTGGATCTCATACAGCAGTTTTGGCACCAAATCGGAGTCTTGGGCTACAGCGTACCAGAGACCTAGCCTGCACTATCTCTTGAGCTCTGAGAAGCACCGCTGATGTGGTGCCACATAGTACTTACCCACCCACCAACCCACCTCTCCACCTGCCCACTCTGAGTGTTGATGGTTGTATATACTGTGTTCTCATGCAGAACCAATCAGCTCACTTTCACCTGTTCTTTCCTTGAAATAGATCCTTGGTCCACTCCACCTTCAAATCAACCTCACTTGGTTCCTTCCTGCTGACACTCCTCTTTCTGCAACTTAGGCTGCTCCCCCCCCCCAATTTATACCCAACTGCTTGAACTCTCTCCCAGAAAACTGCTTTGCACTATAACTCCAAGTTGTGCATGCCTATAGCAATTCTGCTCCTAAGCATACAACTTAACAGATGACACCAAGCTATTTAGCTTCTCCCAGGTCAATACAATCATCTACAGCTTCACATGTCTCAACAGTCAAAGGTGATTCATGTCTAATATTCTCCCCAGCACATTTCACTTCATCTTCCCTGCAACCAGGTGCAATACTGTCTTCCCTACATTTTGCTACGTACTTAAAAGGAACAACAGGCTGACTAGATATCACTGCTGTTATACGCTAGTCCCTCCTACATCCATTTCCCCTCCTGCCATTTGCCTTAGATCCTCCCTCCCTCATGACCCAGGTCAACCTCTGTCTTGCCCCCCTTCTCTTTTCCCTAACTTCCATTCCCTCCTCATTTCCCTCACTCCCCCCTGCTCCTCCCTGCCACATCTTATCACAAACTCTGTATCCCCTCCCATGCTCATCCTCCTCCTTATCACCCTATCCCCTTGCCCTGTCTCGCCACCCTTGGACCCCTGATGCATCCTTCCTTCCTTCCTCCCTCCCCTCCAGTCTCCCCTCCAATCCAAGCTTTCTTCTCTTCCCATTCCCCCACCCATCCCCTCTCACCCCACACACTGCCACCTAAATGCTCAACAGTCCTCACCAAGCTCCTGATCATCATATTGCTGCTGATGGCAGGTGACATTGAACTCAACCCTGGTCCAGTCCCCTCTTATCCTCCCACCCCCCTCAAGGCATAGAAATTTCCCACCTAAACATCAGGAGCCTCCTCTTCAAATTTACCCTCCTTCAACCACTCACTCTTATCCACCAAACAGATATACTAATCTTGTCTGAATCATGGCTTAACTCTAAAATCCCTGACAAGAGCATTTCCAACCCTGGTTTCTCCCTTATTCATCAAGATCATCCCAGTAGGGGAGGTGGTGTTGCCATGTACCTTGCCTCTTGAATCCAATTCACCCCTATACTTGCCACTTCCCTCGTATCTGTCTACAAGCTGCTTCTAATAAAGCTTTCTCTCTCTCCCCTTCTCTAGTCACATCTGTATAGTGTATGTATACTGTTGTCCCAGCCTCTCCACCTCAACTATTACTGACCTTCTGGCTACTCTCCTGTCACATGCCTCCACAGGTGAATTTTGTATTTTAGGCAATTTTAACTTGAACTGGATCTCCCCTTCCCACTCCAAAACTCACAGTGACATCTCATCCCTCAACTTGTCCCAGTTAATTAGTGAGCCTGCCCACCTGAATTCCATATCCCACAATCATATCTCATAGATTGGGCCCTCACCTCTCATCCACACCAAAGTAAAGATGCCGGTATCCTCCAGGATGCCCTTAGTGATCACCACATGATCTATTGTGTACACAAAGACCACCATCCTAGAGCTACCCAAAACCCCTACTGATCCGCACTTGAAAATCCTTGGACCTTGCTCCCCTACTCGTGGATCTGGCTATCACTGATTAGTCTCCCATCCTCTCTGCTGTCAGTATTGACTGAACCCTATATTATTTCAAATCCAAGTTCCTCAATATATGGAATCAACATGCCCCCCCCACCAGGCAACCCAGAGTGAGAGGATCCCACCTCCCCTGGATCACAGCAGAATGGATGACATACCTATGTGCCCAAGACCAGGCTTGGAAGGCTCATAAAACTACTGGCTTCCCTACAGACTTCCAAAGGTATGGCTCCCTCTGCAATGCATGCACCAGGGTCGTTAGTGTCACAAAAGCCAAGTATTTCTCTACCACCTTCCAAACAAACATTAACCATCCCTCCAAATTTTGGAAGGTGGTCAATGCCCTCTTCTGTCCTCCATCTCAATCCCCATTGTTGTCCTTTGAGTGGGTGACCCTCCTTTCTGACCCCCACTCTGTGGCCACTGAGTTTAATTCCTTCTTCACCTCCTGCACCTCCTCTCTTCTCTCCTCCTTCCTCCCTCCTCCACCTCATATCCCCACAAAGTACCTTCCCTTCACCCCTCTCCTTTCCTCCTCCCTCCCCTGCCTCCATCTACTTCTCCCTTGTGTTCCCCTCAGCCACTCTCAAAGCTCTCCTTGCCCTAAACCCTACCAAGGGCAATTTTTTTTCCCAATTATTTAACCAGGAGTAGCACACTAAGCTGAAAGCTTGTTTACAGGTGCGACCTGGGAGCACAGGGAAGCTAAGTGACTTGCTCAGGGTCACACAGTATGCAAGTGGGGGCTGTGAGATTCAAACCCAGGTCTCCAGATTTGCAGCTCAGAGCCTTAAACCACTGCGCTATACTACCTCCCTCCCACCAATTGCCCAGACAGACTGGACTCTAAGCTCTTCTAGCTATCTGCTCCTGCTATCACCACTCCTCTTACCTCCCTCCTAAACCTCTCTTTTTCTCCAGCCTCTGTCTCTGCCACCGGGAAGCAGGCCACTGTCATTCCCCTCCTTAAAAGTGGCAATCCCTCTATCCCAGAAAACTACTGGCCTGTCTTGCTTCACCCCATCCTTGCCAAACTGCAGAAACATATCATCCTATATCAGCTCTCTTCTTTCCTTGATCCTACTCCTTTTTTACGCCTTACCAGTCTGGCTTCTGGAAGCACCACTCCACCACCACCTCCCTTCTTAGGCTCACAGATTCCATCCTCTCAGGCAAGGATCAGAGCCTCATTACTAATGCCATTTTTGTCAACCTGGCAAAGGCGTTCAACATGGTTTCCAACCCCATCCTGCTTGATAAACTCTCTGCAGCTGTGCTATCAGTCACTGTCACCAATTGGTTCTGTTACTACTTAGAGGGTAGGTCTAAATCCAGCAAGTTTGGTGACTCACTATCTCCCCCTCCCCATCAGCACAGGTGTCCCGCAAAGCTCTGTACTTTGCCCACTTCTGTTTTCTATCTTCTGTGATGACCTGCCTGCTGTGCACCCCTCCACCTCTATTCACATGTATGCAGATGATAGTGTTCTATATACCTGTGGCCCCACTACCTCTTATGTGGCATCCAAATTTCAGCTTGACTTTGATAAGCTTCAGCTCTGGTTTCACACAATCAGCTATTCCTAAATGCCAAAAAGACAGTCTCCATGTCCTTTGGCACAAGGCAGAGACTCTATTGGCTCCTCTGTCTCTGCTCCTTCCACACCCTGGATGGGACCTTGCTTGGGAATGTTACCTCCTTTAGGTATCTTGGGGTCTGCCTTGGACAACACCTTGACTTTTCTGGACATGTTGTAGCCATCCACTAACAACTGCACCCCAAACTTTGCTCCCTGTAAAGGAATTGTGGATGTCTTCCCCCTGCTAGCCTGCTGTGAACTTGTTCAAGAATGATCCTCTCTATCTTTGACTATGGCGATGTATTCTAAAGTGCTGCTCCCATAACTTTCCTAGTCAGACTTGACTCACTTTTCTACTCATTCTGCTGCTTTGTTCTTGACTGCCCCCCCCACTCACCGCTGCATCCTCTATCAATCTCTCTCTTTCCCCTGCCTTGAGAACAGGTACCTTGCCCACTGTGCCAGTTTTATAGCTAATTCTGATTTGGATCTGTCTCCTCTTACCTCAGTATGCTCTTCTCTCTCTCTCTCTCTCTCTCTCCTCTCCCCCATTTCCTCATGCTCCCTTCAAACCATTGATCCCCATACCTTTGCTGTTCCCTCTTTTTCCACTTCCACCAGCCAGGCAGCTTTCTCCTATCACTTCCCCAAACTTTGGAATGCCATTCCACCTTCTATCCATAATGCCACCTCCCCCAGTGACCTCTCCTCCCTTCTCCAAAACTTCATCTCCCCCTCCTGTGGATGCCCTAATCCCCTCTGCTTCTGACATCCCCCATTCCACATGCTTCCTACCAACCTGATTGTTTCTAGCTTTTATATATATTGATATCACTAAACCAAATTTAGTATGGTTCACAGCACTCAGAAAAAGTCTCAATTGTCTTAATTGTAATTATGCTTATTTTATTCCACAACATGAGTTGTGCTTTCATTTGAATAATTTTTTCTTAGCACGTAAGACTCAGTCTTAAATAAATATTAGAGAAATTACCACCGAGGAAAGATTGGAGATGCATAGCAGGTGCAGTTCATTTGGTGCAAATGTGCGGATCGCAGAACGAGAAAACAGAAGTTTTAAAAGGAGCCTGAATTTGAATGACTGGCTAGAGAGAGGCAGACAGCCTGAATTTCCATGTGGTCAGACAGGGTATCATTTGGACTGTGTTCTAATGCTAGACCTGTAGCACATGGATTAGGCGATTGAGCCAAGAAGCAGAGAAAAAGTTCACTTGAGAAATGTAGCCCATACTGTGCACGATAAGTACTTTATGCTTTTGTAGAAAAAAGTTTACCTGAGAAAACGTAGCACAAACAGGACATGACAAGTACTTTTATGTCTTTTCGGTGCTTCTGCACAATGTGTCTTGAGTCCTCAGTGCTAAGAAAGATTTATTCAAATGAAAGCACAAAGCATGTTGTGAAATAAAATAAGCATAAGTACATTAAGACAATTGAGTCTTTTTCTGAGTGCTGTGAACCATTACTAAATTTGGTTTAGTAATATCAATATATTTAAATGCCCTGACACTTAAGCACCAGGATTTTTTTTTCCCAGAGCCAAAAATTAGGCTAGAGAGCATTGCAAATGGTGTAAATTAATTCTGCTTATTGCTTTTATCACTCATACTGTTCCTACTTTCCATACTGCATGACCCTACTCTGTACCTAATCATGGCACCCAACCCCATTATAACTGTAGATCTTGACTGTACAGACCAGCTTGCCAAATGTATATCCTGGGTGTACAGTATTTTGCATGTTTTTATCCATGCTGTATTATATACCATAACCCAGATCATGCCACTCTCCCCTTGTAATCTCTGCAACCTGCTTAGAACCTGTACTCCTGTATTTCATGTACCATTGAATGTGTATTGTTACATTTGCTTTTTATATCCTTTTTTGCTTTTCTCCCTCCTCTTCCCCCAGAATGCATCTGGAAACAAGCATTCTCTGCACAGTGTGCCTTTCTGGTGACATTTTTAGTTTAATAAATTATGTTGGACATTATAAATGATCTCTTTTTATTTATTAAAATCAGTTCTGAATTTAAACAAGATAAGAAAAACACTAGAGGACATCTGCTTCAGCAATGTCATACTAGATATAATACTATTAGGAGGAAATATTATTTTTTTCAGAGAGTTCTTAAACCCTGGAATGCTCTTCCATCAGATATTATGCTAAGCAAAAGTAAACCCATTTTCAGGTAAAAGTTATAGAATTGCATTATTACGGGTTATGAGGAAGGGAACTATCTACTGTGTGGGCATTGTTTGCCTTCAGCTCCCTAAGTTTCCTTAGTATAATCCCTTAAGCAAGAGGAGATGTTCTCACATGTCCTTTGTATGAGAACAGCAGGACAGTCATGTTTTCTGCAGCTGCAGATGGAGTGCTACGGTCAGCTTAAATGGCAGCAGTGAGCTATTGGTCTAGTGAGCCAGTGATCTGTGCCATGAACTATTTTTGAGTATGCTGTTTAATTTCTGCAGCTATAATCAGCATGATGATTAGATGCAGTTTACACTGAACTGCAGTTAGTGATACATAGTTTACTATGTCTATTTATTTTTTATTTATGTATTTTATTTGCTAATTGGTAACCCGGGGAGGCACACTGAGCCAAATGTGGTTTGGAGATGTGACCCGGAAGAGGGGGACAGTGGAAAAACAGCAGCACAATACATTTATTTTATTTATTATTTATTTAAATTTTGGTGACCAGGTAGGCCCACTGAGACTGTAACAGTCCCTTTTTCAGAGGCAACCCAGAATACATAATAGCAACAGTCAAATAACATTGGTAAATGACAAAGCTCAGAATTGGGCAGGATGAAACATTAGGTTCAGCTTTTTGGCACATGTATTACCTACCTATGTGTTGCTACAGTCTTTTTTGCTTAAGATGTGGATTAAATAAATGATTCAAAACAGAATTGACTACAAGTAATTATTTTTCTGCAGATACGAGTGGCGAGCGAGGTTCCTACTGCTACAAACATTTGGCAAAAAGTTTGTACAAAATTACAATAAATGCAAAAATGGTAAGTACAGAGAACAAAGTGCAGTACAGCTCAATAAGAACACCTTACAAGTGCATATTCAGAAGTGGCAGCAACACATGGTGAACAAGAAAAATACTGACAACAGGTGATTGACCTTCAGGGCAAGTTATTGGCTAAAATCATAATGGAGGGAGAAAAAGAAAACTTTAGTGGTGTGGAAGTTAAACTAAGGCAGGAGCTGTGACCCAAACCATCTGCTTACCAGGATGGATAAGGCTTAGCTTGGGAGGTGTCAGGAGGAATGGTAACAGTAACAGGTGGGAAGGGGTAGGAGTTTTTACTGGTGCCTGAAAAAGCCAGGGGGGAGGGGAGAGGCAGAGGGAGAAAGGAAGTTGATTCCAGAGTAAGTAAGTCAATAGGAGAATGCAGATCACCCAGCAGAGAAGCCTTGAGTGAGGAATGGCAAAAGTGCAATGCTCCCTGAAATGGAGGAAACAGGAAGCAAGGGAGCAGTTGAGACAGATAAGGTGTGCGGTAAGAGGGAAGGAAACCAAGCCATTATTTAGATATGAAGGAGGTACTGTGAACCTGGTGACATAGGGCAGAAGGAGGATGACTAGCAATGAATACAGTGAAGAATGGTAGGTGCAGGGTGGTGGTTTGTAGCAAAGCAGCAGAAGGAGTTGCAGAGAGTGTCCAGTATTACAATGGAAGTGGAAGGAGCAATACCATAGACCACATCCTTGTAGTCAAAGACAGGGAGCACCATTTAGATAACAAAATCCCTGTGAATGCAGAGATAAGCAGTCTTTGTTGCAATATAGGGCACTGAGCTTTGGATGGAGTTTTGCATGGATGGCATTGATGTAGACTGAGAAGTCAAGCTCACTGTCTAGCCACACTCCAAGGCACCTGAAGGACTGAACTGCTTCAAGAGGAGTGATATACAGAGTGGTGGAAACGGGGTGGGGGTCATGAGTACAGTCATTTTCTGACTGGTACCAAAGGTCATGTACACTGCTTTTTTTTCAGTCTTGACTCTGAGTTGGTTGTATTGGAACCAGTGCAGGGACTGGAGATAAAGCTGAACGAGTCACCTGCATACATGTAGATATGTGAATTGGCACAGTCAGAAGAGAGGTGAAGTTGTTCAGAAAGCAGGAACAAAGACTGGGACTCAGGATGGAGACCAGTGAGACCCAAACCTGGGTAGAAAGGGGCAGTGTCATGGCACCTCCAACCTGTAATGACTGTTGTTGGCCAGTTAGGTAGGAACAAAACCAAACAGTAGCAGGAGCTGATAGACCAGCAGATGTCAATTTGTCCAGGAGGAATGACTGGGACACAAAATCAAAGGCTTTGGTCAGATTGATGAATATAGCAGCTGGGGTGTGCTCTTGATTGATCCTGGAGGAGACAGACTCATTGACATGCAGCAGGAGGAGATGGTGAAATGGTGCTTCTGGAAACCAGACTGAAAAGATGAGAGGAAGTTAGCAGCTGTAAGGAAGTTGAGGAGTCTAGAATGGGCCAGTTGCTCTTGCAGCTTAGAGAGGAAGGGGAGAAGGGAGATGGGAAGGAAGTTGCCAGGGGAGTAGGGGTCACCCCCTTTATGAACTGGAACTCTGGCCGACTTCTAAGATTCAGAAACAACATTAAGGGGAAGAAAAGTTTGAGTAAGTAGGTAAGCTGAGCTGCAATGGCAGTAGCTGAGAGGTGGAGGAGCTAGGGTTCCAGAACACCAGTGATGGACTTTGACTGGCTGAGGGAGGACAGGGCAAACAGAATTTTCTGGATGATGACACAGGGGAAGTGGAAACCAGATAAGGGGTGAGATGGAACAGGAGGGAAAGGAAAGGAACCAGGAGGGGGAAAAGAAGGGAGAGCACAGGTTTTGAAGAACTTGTTAAAGAGAGCAGCAACAGAGGTAGGGTCAGACAAAGGTGAAATATTAACCCCAAGGATTGTGAAAGTGGACTGGGCAGGGGTTGAAAAGGGAGTGGATAAGCTTCCAGAATTTAACTTCAGAGCTAAAGTTTTTCTGGAGGTTGGCCTTACAATAGTGTGATTTTGTAGCACAGACAAATTTGGTACAGTTGTTCTTCAGAGCCCAGTAAGAGATGAGATCAGGAGAGGAGTAGGATAATTTGTAGTGGGCAAATGCTAGGCTTTGAGACTTGAACAGATTAATGATTTTGGGGGTAACCCAGTGGTGGTAGGAAGTTTTGACTCTGTATTTCCCAAGGATCCGTGCTTGTCCCAGATGAAGTAGACTTTGGAGTAGAATCATGTGAGGGCCATGACAGTATCAAAGGCAGAGAGAATGGATTACAAGTTTGTTGCAGCAATGTCACTGAGCACAGCATTGAAGTTTAGTGACCAGAGAGACTGGGATCTAATGTCTTTTGGTTAAGAAGGGTGATGCCAAATTTTTCTGATATAGAACAACATGCAATGGTCACTCAATTAATCTGGCAAAATATCTGCTACAACAATGTGGTGGAGGTGGAAGTTTAGCACCCCCTGTAAAAGGGTATTTTTGACAGAATGGCAATTGAGTCAGGTGAGTTCTGAAATAACCTGGTACAAATTAAGGGACCCAGTCCTGTGACTGGTAGATTTGGAGGACAGGGAAAGCCAGTTTACATTGAACCTCCAGAGGAGGATGAGGTCAGAATTAGAGGTGATGGAGGAAAGAGATTCAACCAGGGATGAATTTGAGATCTTAGGAGAGGTATATGCAATGACAATTAATATAGGTACAGAGGAGGTGAATGAGAACCTGATTAGGAGAAATTTGTGGGAGGAGGGTATAGCCTCCCTGATGGCCATAGTGCATGACATGCTTTAGCGGACATAGATGCCAACCCCTCCTCCATGTGTTCCCCTGTCCTGCCTGAAAAGATGGTGATATGGAAGGGACAGGCTAGAGTCATGAGTTCTCCTGGAGGACAGCCAGAACTGAAAGATACAGAGGACATCAGGAGAGTGTAGATTATTGGCATGCAATTGGTATTTTGATATAATGAGTTCTTCATTAGGCAAATTTGTATATCACAGAATTTAGTTTAACTGTATTACTTCCTATATTGAACATGATGTGGAAGCCAACTTCTTGGCTTCTTGGCAAAATAATTGATTTCTACATTTGGTTTTAATTTTAATTTTATTTTAAATGACAAGTTTTTTTTTTGTTTTTTTTGTGTTATCCTTAAATGGAATCTAATTCAGTACTGTGTCTTAGGGATCTCTGAATGTTTGTTGGTCCCATCCTGAAACAGGAATACACTGGTGGGTTAATCTTTGACTTTACATTCCATCCACCCTCCACCACAAACAAATTCTCATTTAGATATTATGCAGTGAAGATCCTTACTGTGTGCATCTCTCCAACTAATATACACCACATTTAAAACAACCAAACCAAGTCAGTCACGGTAGAGCTGTAGAGAAAGAGGCAAAAAATACATCAAAACCAAAATACATTAAAATATCGGATCCACTATGTATATCTGATATGTCTGATCAGTAACAGTAATTCAAGGCCCGAAGGGACACTAGGTTCATTTTGTTGCCCCAACCCACTTTGCTCTGCATGCAGGGATGATGAATAAATATCCTGCACAAACATGCACTAATTTATAAATATACTAAAAAGAAAGCTATCCTACCTACCTAAGAAACATTTGTATTCCCTTTCAGAGCAGTTTAAAAAAAGAAGCTACTGGTTCTCTGCGATATAAGGTTGTCTACGTTGTATTATATACTAAGACGTATGCTTGTCTATGGATCCTTGACTGATGTCAACTAAGAATCACATGTGTAGTACTGTCTCACCCGCACCCTCCCCATACAGATCACCAGACCATCATCAAATATAGTGTACCATAACGAACACAGTGAATTTACAAACATCTTCCCAGAAATTACCACTTCAGTTTTGTGCACACAAGATCATGACACTTTGCCTCCCCTGCTGAAACACATCCTAATTTGTTAATAATCACCTATTACCACTGATTGCCTGTTGTATATTATATAATGCAGAACCGTGATTTCCTGTTGATTTTAATTTTCCAAAAGTATGATCTTGCCTAATGACTGTGATCAATGTGGTTTGTTGTAGCAAGTTGGTGGCACCCTTAGATTTTGAAGTACAGATTTATTTTTTTCTTTTGTGCACATCATTTGTTACTCAGATCTAGGATACAGAAGCAGGACAAACTGATGTTTACACATTGGGGCCAGATATTCAAACTGCGCTATTTTGTGGAGCAAGCCCTTGCGCTGCACAAAATAGTTACGCAGGGGTGTGGTCAGAGCGATATTCAAAGGAGTTGTGCTCTTGAGCAACTCCTTTGAATATCACCCCCCGGCCACAGCCACTGTGCATGGCGCAGTGGAACTTGCACCACCGCAAGTGGACAGAGTGGAACATTCAGCTTGCGGTGGCTTAAGTACCATTGCGCCATGCACAAAATCCTGATATTCAAAAGGTGACATGCAAATGGGGCCATAATTCATGCAAGGCGCGGAGGGGGGCATTTGCATCTGATTGTGGCCCCATTTGCATCCCATTAGCATGCAGGTGCGCCAATCCCCGAGGACTTGCACCTGGCGCCCTGCCAGGCAGCAGCCATCGGGAACCGATGCCCCCTGCAGCCCGATCGTGGGCAGAAGACTGTAAAATCCCCACCACCACCCCCCACTGGCCCGATCGTGGGCATGCTTAAATCCCCCCACCAGCCCGATCGCGGGCATAGCTTAAATCCCCCATCAGCCTGATTGTGGCAGCAATGTGTTCTCCCCTAACTCTTGGTGGTCCAGTGACGATGATCGCGGCGGTGATACTGCACTTCGAACATAGTTTCAGGTTCAGTGACGATATTCAACGCGATGTACTCACACACACTTCCGCCTGCCCTGGTGCCGGCACACCCATGAAGCCTCACCGCCCTTCTCCCGCAGCTGTTAGGTGCCATCTCATTTGCCTGCTTTGCGCGGCTTGCCGTAGCTTATGCCTGGTGTAGGCAAGAGTTAATGAGCATGGAGCTTATTGTTGAAGACAGTTCAGTTTTGTGAATGAATGTATTCATTCACAAATCTGGACTGTCTTCTGCGGTATGGGCTGCACACCCACAGCTCGCTCGCACGGCTGGTATGTAGCCCTACCGGCAGTCAGCGCCAGTCAGCGCGGGCGGCAGGATGGATGCTGCCACCGCCGCTGCCGTGGGGAGCGGTGGTGGGGGCTGTAGGGGTGGGGTAGTAACAGGCACCAGGACTGTGTTCAGGGGTGTAATTATTACATCCCACGATCGGGATTATCGGTCCACTGACCACCAGGGCTATGTTTGGGGTACATTATCACATCCAGTGATCAGGATTATTGGTCCACTGGACCACCAGGGATATGTTGGGGGGCACATTGCTGCCTGAATTGGGCTGGCTGGGGATGGTGGCAGGATTTTACACTCTTTGCCTGTGATCGGGCTGCAGGGGGGGACAGGGAGTGGGTTGGGGGCCAGGCACAGGTGGCAGCTGCTGTGTTGCACCCTGCAATGCAGCAGCTCATCTGTGGGTGGCCCTCGACTTGAGCCTTTTTTTTTTGGCTCAAAGTTGTGCAGGTGCAGGTTGGGAGTTGCGCCTGCACAACTCTGCACAGCCCGGCTGAATATCGGGCTGTGCAGTTTATGCATGGTTCCTCCCCCTCCAGTTCAGCATGCATTCATTTGCATTGCACTGTTGCTCATCATGTTTTCTGTGGTGCAACTGCCTCCTGCTGAATATCACAGAATGGAGCAAGTTCAGACTTGCTAAGGCGCAACCCTATTACGCATGGCGCAACCCTTTTGAATATCTGGCCCATTAACTATACTGAACTTGTAGTCAAAATAGTCTACTACATTTATTGTGCAAATTGTCTGCATACCAGCACTACACATGCAGCATGTATATATATCCAGAGTAACAGCTGTACAGGGTACTTACAGTCTGTGTATGAGGATTGTACACTGTAGTATTAGATTAAGTGACATAACTCACCCCATGTACACAGCACAGGCTGCGCCATAATGCACAGTGCGCAATCCAGTGCACACTGCAACATACTACTGCATAATATGCAATCAGCACACACATGGCAAGCTGTACAATACAGTACAAATAGATACAAGAAAAAGAGGGACAGTGAGAGAGAGAGAGAGAGCATGCCAATTATTTCTTTAAATAACACCACCCCCACCAATATATAAACTAAAAGTGGACAGGTGCCCAACCATGGTACTGCTTCTGTCTCCCCTTCCCCTACAGGATGCCCCTCAGACATAGGTGGCAGAACATGATTGCCTACCCATGGCACCATGGAAGATTATCCTGACTGAGTAGCCCCGTCCCCAGTGTTGGCTTGGGTCCCCCTGTAAATTAAGAAACCTCCCTCATTGATTATTTATTTTTTAAAAGAATCTTACCAAGAAGAAAATGGTCCCTTGACAATCTGATCCCCACACCCCAGTCCACTCCAACCCACCACTCAGCACCCACCATCAAACCCCTCTATACACACTCAGTCACTCACCTAAAAGTGTCCCAAGACATTGATTCACTTTCTGATTGCAACAACATTTTGCTACTGGAACCAGTGATTGCAATATGTGAAAATAAGGTAAGCCCATTTATTGTATTTCAATGTGTTTTAAGATTTTGCTTATAACTTTGGAATTTTTCAATATCTTTGCACCAAATTTTCAGGATGGCCTTTTTGGGGTCCTCTGCCCGAACAAGGTAGGTGAAAGTTTTTAAAATTCCTTCTGAAAGATGATTTTATGGATGCTCTGTGCAATGACCTTTTGGGCATGATTTGAAAATGTGTACCTACTGGATTCAGGAGGTGGGGTCATAAGAAGACTATACTAAAAATTTGACTGAAAAATATGGTGAAATGACCAAGTCATGGGTGAACTTTGAAATATTTCAGCATTCACTCATAACTTTCTCATTTTTAATATTTTTCAACCAAACATTCAACATGACTTTTTAGAACCCCACCACATGAACAAGGCAGTTGAAATTTTTCAGATATATGCCAAAGGGAGATTTTGTAGTCGCTAAACAAAATCCGTTTCGTGCAGTATTTGAAAATTTTCACCTACTGGGTTCATAAGGTTGGGTCATAAGAAGACTATGTTGAAAATTTGTCTTACAAATATAATTAAATGCATGTTCACTCATAACTTTGCTAATTTTAATATTTTGACTCCAAACTTTCAACATGGCCATTTTTTCACGCCACCTCATAAACATGACAGGTGTCATTTTTCAAATTCTGGATGAGACGTGTTTTTGCACTTGTGGTGTAAAATGACATTTCAGCCACCATTCAATAAATACCACATGTCATGTTTTTAAGGGGCAGTGATAAAACAACTATCTTGAAAATTTGAGGTCAAAATAAAAACAAATACTAATTATTAAGAAACATTTTGTGTTGTGCTAGCCCTTACCTCAATGATAGTGCCTTGTGATTTTGTGCTCGTGAGTTGAGTTTGGGGGCAAACTTAGTGATCCAGCTGGATTGGCTGAGGCTAGAGGATGATGCTGTTATGTGAAACCACCCCCAAACCTGGGAAGGGAAGGTACAGGGTTGCACATATTGGACCAAGTACCTATAGGGAAGACAACTGTTGTGTTAGCATAGGACCCTGCACCTCTGCACCCGTGAATGTCAGAGGGCCCTGTGCTTTGGCTGACAGAATTGACTTTTTACCCTTGCATCTTAGTTGTGACCACAGGGATCTTTAGCCCACCAGACAGCCCGATGAATTTGTGACATCTGTTGCTGCACTTACATAAGTGGACAGTCTTCCTCATGGCACAGGCCCCAGAGGGCCCTGCATTTCTGAATCTGTCATGAAGGAAACTGGGTGAATGATGAAATGATTGCACTATTTCAAAAAAAAGGATAGTCTTTGCAGGAATCTGTGTTAATGCACCAGTTTGGGTTTAGCTTGAAGCCACAAAGGTGGATAAATGTGGCATTAGGATTCCAACCCTTTCTCCACACCACCACACCCCAAGCAGCAAAAGGGAAAACAATTAGGGTTTTGGGTCTCCAGAGTCTTCGCAATTCAGTGGTGAGGTCTTCATTGGGGTTGTCAGCCCTAATGCTTACCCCCCTCCCTACAGCCCATAGCCTCCTGTCTGAATCACAATGTACAACTCTAGCCCAGTGCCTCATATTGATGCACATTTGAAAAGGTAGAGAACTATGTCTTGCCACATGTTGCCAACATAATCTGTTCTCCCTTTCTTCACACAGGACCTTATGGGCACTGCATGAAGAGAAGAAATTATGTCTGACATTGTTTGCTCTGGGGAAGGGGTGGTCATTAAGGCTAATAATCCAAAGGAAGACCCCACCACTGATCTGAGAAGGCTCTGGAGATCGAAAACCCTATTTTTTTTTCCTTTTGCTGTTTGGGGGGGGTGAGGTTAAGGGGGTTAAGGTTAGAAATCATAAGACTACATTTCTCTACATTTGTGGCAAGAAGTTGAACTCCACCTGGTGTTTCACTGCAGTTTTTTTTTTTTACAAAAGAATATATATATATATATGTGTGTGTGTGTGTGTGTGTGTGTGTGCTGCACACTAGGTCTGGGTGTGGGCAGCTGGATGACAACCAACTTCATTCCAGGATATTCAGGACCATTCGAGCCCTGCACCAATATGTGTTGGGCTGTGCACAGGGCCATGTAAGGGCCTGCATACAAGCATACATTAACCATCAAACCAAAAGTTACAGGGCACTTCAGACCCTGCACAAAGAGTGTATCTAGCTGTGTGCAGGGCCCTGCAAGCCCTGAACACAACCCAGCACCAACCAACTTCCTACAAGGGCTTGCAAGGCCATTTGGGCCCTAAGTCAGCACAACACTCTGCTTGGCTGCATGCAGGCACACATAAACCGTCATCATTGATACAGAACAAAAAAAAACTCTCTCCAAATCATTTCCATACATCATTTTTTTTTAGTTGTTTAACCAGGAGTAGCACACTAAGCTGATAGCTGTTTTACAGGTGCAACCTGGGAGCACAGGGAAGTTAAGTGACTTGCTCAGGGTCACACAGTATGCAGGTGGAAGCTGTGGGATTCAAACTGAGGTCTGGTCTGCTAGATGTTACCAGATTTGCAGCTCAGAGCCTTAAACCACTGCGCTATACTGCCTATAACAGCTATCTTACAAAATCATGAACCCATTTTTGGTTTCACCACTCAGCCTTCAGCTAATTTTAATATTTGTTTATTTGTTTTTGATAGCTAGGTAAATACATTTGGTGAACATCTGCTTATTTTCTGGCATTACCTGGGAGAGTTACAGTGTAGCAGTCAAAAGCCAAATAACTTCAAAATGCATCATCAATAACAAGGTAGTAACAATTGGCAACAGGCATATAGGAAATTGAACTTAAGCAAATATACACTAACACTAACATTAAGGATTTAGCATGGCAATGAGATTTGGCAGCAGGAATATTAAATGGCAATAAAAATAAGATACACAGTATAAATGACAAAAATATAAATTCAATACCAGTATAAATTGCATGAAAATTTGCAGCAAAGTTGCCAGATGGTAAATAAAGAGCATAGTGGAAGGCAGGGCTATGTCCTGAACTTTTGTGGAAGTAGAAGTAAGAGGAAGAACCAGTGGGGCATAGAGAGACCTTCAGAGCTTTGCAGAAAATATATTGACTGACTGCGGGGCCAGCATACTGTATATTGGAAGGAAGAGCATTCCAAAAACTGAGGGCATAAACTGCAAACGCAAGTTTTTCAAGACTCATGGAGCATCTCCTCTCAAGGAGAGACTGAGTCAGCTGGCCTCAGTGAGTAGGAGTAGGAGTGGGAGTAGGAGGTAGAAGGTCACTGCAAGTAGAAGGCAAGGGACTTGCCTTATGTAAAACCTTATTGGTCAGCAGTTGTTAGCCAGCCCAGCCTAGTGTAAAGGTGGCAGTGGTGTGTGAGGTTAGGGGTGGCTAAAGGCCAAATGGCATATATTGTTGCTTGTTATGTCCCAATTTGAAATAATTATTTTATTTGTTCTCAGGAGAGCCAGAAGATCACAAGTGAGTCCAGAAGGGAGCATCCTCTGAGCTATGTCCAGATGGGCAGCAGAGGATAGGCAGTGTTTGACCCTAAAGACCATGCCCAGTTTTGTATTCACCCATTTGCAGATCAAGGTAACATGGGGGAAAGTCAAGGTATGGTTCTAGAAACACAGAAACATAGAATTTGACAGCAGATAAGGATGGCTTGGCCCACCTAGTCTGCCCATTTCTCTACCTGATGGATAAGCTGCAGATTCTAGTTAATTAACAGCTTACTTCCTCCTACCCCTGACTAGAATTGCCTTATGCCTGTCCCATGCATTCTTGAATTCTCCCACTGTTCCTGACTCCACAACCTCCTCAGGATGGCTGTTCCATGTTTCTACAACCCTCTCTGTGAAAAAATATTTTCTAACATTACCTCTGAGCAGTCCCCCCATTATCTTCAAATTGTGCCCCCTTGTTCTTACACATCTCTTCTTCTGAAAGATGCTACCCTCTTGTACTTTGTTAATTACCTTGAGATACTTGAAAGTTTCTATCATGTCTCCCCTCTCCCTCCTTTCCTCAAGGGTATACATATTAAGTTGCTTTAGTCTCTCCTCATATGTCTTCTGGTGCAGACACTGCACCATTTTTGTTGCCCTTCTCTGAACAGCCTCCACTCTGTCTATGTCTTTACGGAGATGGGGTCTCCAGAATTGCATGCAGTACTCCAGATGTGGTCTCACCAACTGTCTGTACAGAGGGATAACAACGTCCTGTTTTCTACTGTTGATGTCACTCTCTATGCATCCCAGTATCCCTCCAGCCCTCCTTACTGCCTTCTCACATTACTTGCCCACCTTTAGGTCATCTGATATAATTATTCCTAGGTCTCTTTCAATTTTTCATGTTGCTATTAACTCACCCCCCCCACATTGTGTACTCTTCCCCTAGGTTTTTGTTTCCCAGATGCATTACCTTGTGCTTCTTTGCATTGAATCTGAGCTGCCACATATTTGACCATTCCCCCAACCTTGCCAAGTCCCTTTTCATCCTTTCCACCCCACCTTGTGTATCAACCCTGTTGCAGATCTTTGTGTCACCTGCAAAGAGGCATACTTTTCCTTCTCGGTGCTCTCCAATGTCACCTACAAAGACATTAAATAGGACCGGTCCCATTACCGAACCCTGCGGTACCCCATTAGTTACCCTCCTTTCTTCACTGTGGACTCCATTTACTATTACCCTTTGTGTCCTGTTGTCCAGCCAGTTTTTTGTCCAGGCTGCCACCCTGGGCCCACTCTAAAGCTGGCTAACTTGTATATTAATCTTTTTTGTGTGAGACTGTGTCAAATGCCTTGCTAAAATCTAGGTAGGCCATATCCACAGCCCCTCCCTGGTCTACTACTTTGGTCACCCAGTCAAAGAAATCTATTAGGTTCATCTGACATGACCTTCCTGCTGTGAAACCATGCTGCCTTGGGTCCTGTGCCCCACTGGCTTCTAGGTACTTAACAATTCTTTCCTTCAGAAGTGATTCCATCATTTTCCCTACCACTGAGGTCAAGCTAACTGGTCTGTAGTTTCCTGCCTCTGCCCTTCTCCCACTTTTGTGAAGTGGAATCACATTTGCCCTCCTCCAGTCCTCAGGTATTACCCCATCCTCCCATGATTTGTTACAGACAGTAGTCAGTGGTGTTACTAGTTCTACCCTTAGTTCTGTTAGAATTCTTTGGTGAATCCCATCAGGCCCCATTGCTTTGTCCACCTTCAGTTTCAAGAGTTCTTTCAAGTGTTCAAGAGTTTTATAAGTACTCCCTGGTACTTAAAATGGCTAGCCTCCTCTTTTAAGAACCCACCAACACAGGAGAGGTTGGAGGAAGTTACACAAAGCTTTGTCTTTGAACCAAAGAGTATGATTTTAGTGATTTTGCTGTTTAGAAACAGCTTGTTTGACATTAGCCTAAACTGAACATGATCAAAGAACACAAAGAGGGATTTTCAGATACCAGTGAAGGTTGCAGCACAGTGATAGAGGACAAGGACATCTACATATAGTAGAGATGCAGCAGTAAGGAACATCTAGGAAGCTATTTATATAGATGGAGAAGAGAAGTTGGCCCAGAAGAAATCCTTGTGATTCACCAACGATTATGTCTGCAAGGTTGGAGGTACCTGAGGTCAGCCTGACTTTTCTGTCAGTTATGTAGCTGGCAAACCAGGAAATGGTACGCAGCAAGGACAAGGGAGATCAATTTTTACAGAGGAGCAAGTTATTTACCAGATTGAACACAATTGTTACTGTAGGGCAATGAACACTGCAACAATTTGGAGGCCAGTATCCATGGCTAGGCTAGTGTCATATGTTAGCTTAGCCAAGACTGTGGAGGTGCCATGATTTTTATTGTTTCAAGGTTGTACAGGGGACAGGAGATTAATCTTGGAGATGTAGCCTGAGGTCTGGGATGCTACAAGGGATCTTTGGATGATCCATGCCTGCTAAGGATGAAGTTATGTAATAGGTTACCAATCTATACTGGATTTGTATTTGTAATTTTAAACTTAAATGTTTGCTGCCCAATCATTAAGCAAATAATGCTAAGGTCTTGTACTGCAATGCCATTACATTGTCACTTACAGTTGCCTTGTAAACTGATTTCTAATTAGTAAAATATGCACGGCATCATTTTTTGGGGATACAAGATATTACAGACATGAATGCTGCACATTTCTATTTATCATCTACTTAGTATGATTGTCTCAAGACCTTCTTCCCTGACTATAAATACAGGAGGACAAAAGGTATATAAAACTCAAACCTAATAAGGGTTGTGTGCTATGGTATTATTCTAACCACATATCATATATTTATTAATTCCGTGTATGGGAGGTCAAAAAGGTCAAAAAGAACTTTCCTGTTAATGTTTTACAAAACATGTTGTTTTTTTAGAAATACAGCATTTTAGACCATCTCTATGAGTAAAATAGGAATCCTGTAGTGAACTTGAATAGTAATGTAATTCTTAGTTTTATGTCCAAAGAAGTTTTTTTGTCTCCTGACCCTGTACTAAGGAGGGAAAAGGTCAACTTAATTTTTTTTTATTTTTTGTGTGTAGGCACCAAATTCTCCTCATAACCACCAATCAGCAGTTCCCCTGGGGATCTGTGACAGGGCACCATAACACTTTTTTGCATAGTTTGATGGTCCTCTGACCTAAGGCACTAATTTTATGGCACATCGAAGTCAAGTGGATAAAACTGCCATCAGTGGTCTAACATTTCAGAAATAGTAGAGATTTAGTGGGTTCAAAGTGGTGCATTTTGCCCTGAGATAGGTAAGTGCATTACATAACACTTAATTGTACCTGCCTGAGTCAGGTACTCCTAGTACAAGTGTTAGGATGTCCCACAGATGCCCTCCAGGTGTTTTGTGTTACTTCCAGGCCCAGGTCAGAGCTCCATTTACAGAGGATTTCATCTGTGGGCTGGGAGATCCCACTCTGCAACAGCAGTAAGTGTCAGTCAGGGGTCTAATCTCGGGAGGCGGATGTACAGAACATTCCCAGCAGGGGACATATCCCCCACCCCTACCCTATCATTCTCTGCACCCAGCAACCAAGATCTAGATCTAATTCTTAGATAGGCAAAGAAGTCACTGATTTGTATACCATAATGTGATTTAAGGTCAGAAAATGCTCACAGAATTGTACCTTGATATAACACTCCAACTTGGGACAGGCCCAGGTTTACTCATCATTGCATGATGTATGAAAACATACCCTTCTTTTGTTTGAAAACTGAATTTGGAGCAGCCTGTGGAGAAATTGTGTTAGTGTGGTCAATGACCTTGTTAATGGCACTCCAGACCTTCAGAGTGTGTGCAGTGAAGCAGCTGGCTAAAGGCTGTATAGGCTGGCCAGAAAGCTGAGGACAGTGGGCCTTGTCACATGGTCATACCCATTTCCTCTTCCTCCAGCAGTAGTTATGTTGGCTTAATCCTGGCTCTGCCCTACTGGTACATAGGCCATCTGTGCTGCCAAGAAATAATGCTAGAAATGAGGTAATGCACAGCCTCCTAATTTTGGCAGCTGGAGGATGGTAGGCCTAAATGATGCAGGTTTGCCATGCCATAGGAAATTGGGATCTATGACAAGTAGGTTGACATTTTCATTGTCGACCAACATTACAGTGACTCCTTTATGTCCACTGCATTTCCAGTCAGCATAAAGGGAGTCACTTCAGACTGTGTTTTCTTTGGGGGGCTTTGCCCCCTGAACCGCACATGTGGGGGGCTGTGCCCCCCACATCCCCTGCTACTAAATGAATTCTCTCTGAGTTTGAGTTGCTTCAGGGAGGGGGTGCAATATCCTCAAAAAGCAGTGTGGGGGGCCCTTGCTGACATTACAGCGACCTGGTGCTGTTGCCGCTGTAGTTTCGGTAACAGTAACGTTGTCACCGTAGTGATGGCATACTGAAACGGTGAGTTAAGGAGTCAATGGTTTTGAAAAAAGTAGTGGGGTCTCTCACTGGCAAGGTCTGGAACAAATACTAACAGTTTTGGTGTGGTGCACATTTTTACAACACTCACCATTCCTAAGACAGAGTTAGAGGGGAGTGTCTACCACCTTGCATAGTCAGCCTTCAATGACTGCAAAAGCAGTGCATACTTTTGTAAAATGCAGACATGGAGCAGGTCAACTGCACTCCAAAGTATTTAACACTGGTAATGACTGTCACATCCAGTGAGCTGGTGGCCAGTTCCTTCCTTCCCAATTTGCCTACAGATAGAATCTTGCTCTTGCTCCAGTTTACTTTATGTCTGGATATCACCACATATTCCTTTAGTACCTGATGGATAGCAGGCAAACCTGCTTTAGAGTCATGCAGATATAATAAAGTGTCATCTGCAAAGAGAGGCAGCTTGTGTTCAAAGCCTGTTCCCACCTAAAAGTTTTTAATACCAGTGTGGGCACATACTACTAGGGTCTCCAAGGTCAAAACATAGAGCAGGTGGAACACATGATGTGGAACCTCTAAAAGAGCCCTTGGCTCAAAGGTCTTTCTGATTTGTTAAATAAATGTATCTGGTATCCCTAGATAGGGAAAGTAAGGTGCCAGTCTCATCGATCAGTATTTGAGTTTCTGGTGCTTAATAGAGGACACCCATCCACCTGACAAATTGCTGCCCCAGCTAAACATGGTGCAGGGTTCAAACATGTAGCACTACTCCACACAGTCAAAGACCTTTTCTGCAACCAGAATAATGACCACCATTACATGCCCAGCTGAATTCTTAAACTATCTAGATATAACATGAAGTGTTCTGTGCACATTGGCTTTACCTTGCCAACCTTTAAGGAAGCCAGACTAGTTTTGATAGACTATGTCCTGGAGGACTGGGTGTAGCCCTGAGGTTATAATCCAAGCAACAATCTTGTGTTCATCTGTTAATGGTGATTTGGATCTGTAGGATGCACAAATGGTGTAGTCATTACCTTGCTTGGGCAGCACTGTGATTATAGCAGGCCGTGTGGAGGAGGGCAGCACACCCATCTCCAGGATCTCCTGAACCATGCTGCACAGGGGTTCACTTACCACTTGCAGAAGTACCTTACAGAGGTCAATGGGTAGCCCATCTGGCCCCAGCACCTTCCAACCATTAAGGTTCCTTCCTGCCTTTTCACCTCCTTGTCCATCAGCAGCTGATTCTATGGGACTCTGAAGCAGGGCGCATAAAGCCTTTCGAGAAAAACAAAAACTCGAACTTTGCAGAGCTGGCAGTGGACGCTCATGCACTGCCAATTCCTTCCCTACTGGTAGTAGTCTGAACATTACTGTCCATGATCCAGCCAACATTCTTGGCCCCTTCCCTACACTTCAGCTGCCCAGCTAAAAGATTCTCCCTCCATCCCCATCAAAGAACTGGCCTGCCTGAGTCAGAAGTATGGCCCATTCTATTTCAGCACTGGTATTAGTACTGTATTCCCATTTTCCTTTTTGCTGGTTGTGATACATAGTCTGTGTGGGGCTCAGCATGTGATCTGTCTCCATTTAGGTGATTTTTCCCTCTAGGGCTTTAACCCTAGTCTCTCTCAATTTGTGGATGTGGCTGGAGAATGTGACAGCTCCCTGACCACAGCTTTTGGAGGCTCCCAATTCATGATGTGAGATTTTGGACCTGCCTTGTTGATTTTCACTCTGAGATACCCTTAGACATCAAATTTCTGAATGCAGGTTCCCACAGAAAAGTGGGACCCAGGCACCACATCCTAGGAGACATTGAGGAATCCCCATCTGCATTACCATACACACAAGGGCATGATCAGTAACCTACATGGGCTTATATCTGGTATTTTCTACCACTCCAAGGGACCCATGGAGTGCAATAGCCTATCAGTGTGGGCATATGAGGAGTGATCATGCCAATAAAAGCTATACATACTTCCCTTGGGGTTTTCATGTCTCCAACTATCAGTCAGGCCATACTTATACATTAGGTACTGTACAGCTTTGGTGTTTTTAGACAAAGGCTAGATCTGTCCAACAGGGTATCTATTGCACAGTTGTAATTGTCCCCAAACACCCAGGGACCAGTATAGCTGGGCATCTCTATTGCTAACTTCTGGAAGCAGGTGAGGACATCTATGTTCAGTACATGTATAGATCCCTGCAACTTTGAGCTCCCTTCATGCATCACCAGCTGTATTACGGTGAAGGAAACACAAGGGTTGTTGCTGACCCTGACAACCTCCCATGGGAAGCATGGCTGGACTCAAACTGTTGTACCCCTCACTCTTGCGCTGAAGTTTGACCCATACCAGGTGCCCACCAGCTGGTCGCCATCTATTCCAAGTCCTGCTTGGTCATATGAGTTTCTTGTAGTAGTATGATGTCTCCCTTTAATTTTTTTACCCTACTCAACACATCTTTCCTTTTGATTATGTTTTTGAGACCATTAATGTTCCACAATGTAATTTGCAGCTTGTCATCCATTATTTATCACATTGCTGTCTGCCCTTTCCCCCCACATTACATTACCATGTCAATGCTGCTGATGGATTATACGGTAAACCATATCTGCTTATCCTTTAGTATCAATGAGCTGCTGAAGTTTTCATATTGTTTAAACAACTAGTCATTCCACAACCTGTGCTCACCCCCTCTCTCTCCACCAAACAACCCACTCCAGCAGTACATAAGGCATCAGTGGGCTGCAAACCCCCCTCCACACTCCACCCCTGTCGAGCTATAGAGAGCTTGATTCATCTTCCTCTGCAAATGGCTGCTGAACATGGAAACAGAATTTGATGGCAGATAAGGACCGCTTGGCTCACCTAGTCTGTCCATTTCCCTACTTAAAGGATAAGCTGCAGATCCTAGTTAACCAACAGCCTACTTCCTCCTACCCCCCCACTAGAATTGTCTTATGTCTGTTTTATGCATTCTTGAATTCCCCCACTGTTTTTGACTCCACAACCCCCTCAGAAAGGCTGTTCCATGCATCCACAACCCTCTCCATGAAAAAAAAACTTCCTCACATTACTTCTGAGCTGTCTCCCCTCTATCTTCAAATTGTTTCCCCTTGTTCTTGCACATCTCTTTTTCTGAAAGATGCTATTTTCTTGGACTTTGTTGATTCCCTTGAGGTACTTGAAAGTTTCTATCATGTTCCCCTGTCCTTCCTTTCCTCAGAGGTATACATATTAATGTCCTTTAGTCTCTCTTCATATGTCTTCTGGTGCAGACCCTGCACCATTTTGGTTGCCCTCCTCTGAACAGCCTCTACCCTGCCTATGTCTTTGCAGAGATGGGGTCTCCAGAACTGAACACAGTACTCCAGATGGAGTCTCACCAACTGTCTGTACAAAGGGATAACAACTTCCTGTTTTCTACTGGTGATGCCTATGCATCCCAGTATCCCCCCAGCCCTCCTTACTGCCTTCTCACATTGCTTGCCCACCTTTAGATCATCTGATATAAGTATCTCCAGGTCCCTTTCCATTTTTGTTGTCAGTATCTCACCCCCACTGTGTACTCTTCCCCTGGGTTTTTGTTTCCTAGGTGCATGACTTTGCACTTCTTTGTGTTGAATCTAAGCTGCCATAGATTTGACCATTCCTCCAACCTTTCCAAGTCCCTTCTCATACTTTCTACCCCACCTTGTGTATCAACCCTGTTACAGATCTTTGTGTCATCTGCAAAGAGGCATACTTTTTCTTCCTGTCCCTCTGCAATAGCACTTATAAAGACATTGAAAAGGACCAGACCCAGTACTGAACCCTGCTGTACCTTACTAGTAACCCCCTTTCTTCACTGTGGACTCTGTTTACTATTACCATCTGCATCCTGTTGTCCAGCCAATGTTTTACACAGGCTACTACCCTGGGACCCACTCCCAGGCTGGCTAATTTGTTTATTAATCTTTTGTGTGGGACTGTGTCAAATGCCTTGCTAAAATCTAGGTAGAACATGTCCACAGCCCCTCCTTGGTCTGCTACTTTTGTCACCCCATCAAAGAAATTGATTAGATTCATTTGACATGACCTTCCCTCTGTGAATCCATGCTGTTTTGGGCCCTGCGCACTGGCTTCTAGGCACTCAACAATTCTTTCCTTCAGAAGTGATTCCATCATTTTCCCTACTACTGAGGTCAAAATGTCAGATCTGTAGTTTCCTGCCTCTGTCTTGTTCCCACTTTTGTGAAGGGGAATCACATCCACCCTTCTCCAGTCCTCAGACACCACATCATCCTCCCATGATTTGTTAAAAAGGATAGTAAATGGTGTTATTAGTTCTCCCTTAGTTCTTTTAGAATTCTGGGGTGAATCCCATCAGACCCCATTGCTTTGTTCACCTTCAGCTTTAGAAGTTCTTTCAGAACCCTTTTCATCTGTGAAAGGACTGATATCGACACCCCCTATCCAGACTGCTTCTATTGACTGGATTAGGTATCTACCCCTCCTCTTCCTTTGTGAATACTAAGCAGAAGTATTTGTTCAGTATCCTTGCTTTTTCACTGTCCCTCTCTGCCCACCCACCCTCCTCTTTATTCAGTCTCAGTATCCCTCTCTTTGTCTTTCTTCTCTCCCTAATGTACCTATACAAGGTTTTATCCCCCTTCGTAACTGAGTTGGCTATCTTTTCCTCAGTTTGGGCCTTTGCTATTCTGACTGCCTTCCCCACTTCCTTCTGCTTTAATTGGTGCAGTTCTCTGTCCTGTTCCTTCTGTGTTTCCGTATACTTCCCAAATGCTATCTTTTTCTCCCCAAGCTTTCCTGCCACCTCTTTTGAGAACCATAGTGTTTTTTTTGTGTTTTGTTTTGATTTGTTTATTTGCTTCACAGAAAGGTTTGTTGCCTCTGTGATGGCAGTTTTGATGTTTTCTCATTGTTCTCCCACCACTCCTTCTTGCCTGTTTGCTAGTGCCTTTCTGAGGCATGTGCCCATTTTGACAAAATCAGCCCTCCTGAAGTCCAGTACCTTCACTTCTGCATGTCATGACTCTACAGCTGAATTTAATGTGAACCACAGTTTGGTGGTCACTTGTTCCCAGATGGCTACACACTTCTAGATCTGAGATCCTCTCTCCATCCCAATTTGAGAGTACCAGGTCTAAGATTGCTCCCTCCTGAGTGGATTCCAACACTAGCTGTATGAGGCATGTTCTTTGTAGGGCTTCGAGAATGGCCCTGCTCTTGGATGTGGCTGCAACAAAGGTGCTCCAGTTAACATCTGGCATATTCAGGACCCCCATCAGGAATATCTCACCTTTCTTTGCCATCTTAAGGATGCCTTCTATCATTTCCTTGTCCATTCCTCCCCTAAGATGGGGATCTGTATACAACCCTTGTGAGGACTGTGGTGCCATTTCCAGTCTTCAGGTTGACCCACAGTGCCTCCTCACCTCCCTGTTTACTCTTTAGTTCTGTTGTTTTGATCCCTTCCCTTACATAGGGAGCTCCTCCTCCTCCTCCTCCTCCTCCTCTTCTACCCTCTCTGTCCTTCCTGTAGATTGTGTACCCTGGTATGTTGACATCCCAGCCATGGTTCTCTGTGTACCATGTTTCTGTGACTACCGCAACATCCAGGCATCTATCTTTCATCAAGGCCATCAGTTCAGGGAGCTTGTTACCTAGACTATGGGCATTGGTACTCATTACCCTCCATTTTTTGATGGCTTTACCCCTTTTTGCCCCATCCCTGTCCTTACTGCCTTTGTTTTTTTTCTCCATTTACCCCCACCCTTTCCCTATCGACTTCTCTGTCTTGGTGTTTACCTCACTAACTACCCTGATTTTCTTGGGAGGGCTAGGATTTCCCTTCTAATTTTCAGTGTATCCCCCCCTGGCTAGTTTAAATGCCTGCCAATGAAGCATTTAAACCTATCACCTAGGATCCTGGTTTTCCTCCTGGATAGATGCAGACCATCACACCAGTATAGGCCTGCATCCCTACAGGTGGACCCCCAGTCCCAAATGAAGCCAAACCCCTGAGCTCTGCACCAGTTTTTTAACCACTTATTGAATCCCATGGTGCAGGGCACCCTAGTCTCACCCTAGACTGGCAGCAGCTCTGAGAAGGTTACCGTGTGTGCTACTTGTCTAAGGCACCTCCCTAACTCCACAAACTTCTCCTGCACTGCAGTGATCCCTTTCCCATCCAGGTCATTTGTCCCTAGGGGGACAATTACAGCCAGCTCCCTCCTCTGTGCAGCTGCTTCTGTGATCCTAAGGATTCACTCCCTGTCCTTCCAAGCCATGGCTCCAGGCAGGCACCTTACCTCCCTCTCCCCTCCCTCTCCCAGTTCTACACTCCTAACAATGGAGTCCCCCACCAGGAGTTGTTTTCTTCCCCTTTGGGGTCCCATGCCAGCCTCTTGTTGGTCTCCTTTGTGGAGGTTCCCAGCATTCTCCTTGGTCTCCACTGTGGGTGCCTCCATAGAAGAACCACACTCTGCCAGAACAGCATATGAATTGTTGAGAGGTACAACTGGAGGGATGTGCCTCTGTTCCACCACCCTCACCCTCCCTGAACCCACTGTGGTTCAACCATTCCTCTTTCCTGGCAACCTCTGAGGCAGCGTCAGTGGCCCTGGTGGTCCCTGAGTGGGAAAGGAGGTCCCCAGAAACCTGGCCAACTCAGCCAGGAGATCAGCAACCTTCTCCCTCAGCCCAGAGATGTGCCTGCAGATGGGACAACACCACATCCTCCCAGAAGACTGCTGCTCCCACAGCCACTGCACTGCACCACTCCCATCATGTCTTATTTGTGGCTCCTTAACTGTTGTTTTGTATACTTACTCTCTTCTCTCTCTCTTTATTTTTTTTATATAATTTTTTTTCTCCCTACTTTCCTACTGCCTCCGTGCCCTTAAAGCTCCTGATCTTCCTGTTCTGGGACAATATGTTCCTATACTCCTTAGCAGTCTCCTTCTTACTTGCTCAGAGTCAGACCTCCAGCAGCTGGGAGGGTGGAGAGTTACTCTTTCCCTTCTAGGATGGTGAGTCTTCGGTGCCTCTGTGATCACTCCCTTTCTGCTCCAAAACAGGAAGTTTCTTTTGTCAGTCAAATCCTGAGCCTATAAAAGTAGAACTAGCTAAGGGTTGGGGGGGCGGAGGGGAGGGATGGAGGGCAATATAGTCCCAGTAAAGTTCTAAGAGCAGCTCCTTCCTCTTGCTGTTCTCTGCCACACACTATCTAGGTCAGTTTTTAAATACAAACACCTGGCTTCCTTCTCTCTCTAAGCCACTCCCCCCCCTAATTCCCAGTTTCTTTTTCACCTAGCTAACAGCACAGATAACAGTTCATTCACCCAACTCAAACACACTATTTTTTTGTTTGTTTTTACCCTAAATTGAAGTTCCTAGTAGTAGAGTTCTTGTTGTTTAGTTTTAGAGAGCAGTAAATTTCTATCAGGTGCTACTTCCTCTCTCTGTTCTCTTCTACAAGCTATCTAGGTCAGTTTTCAAATGCAAACTCCTGGTTTCCTTCTCTCTAAACCACTCCCCCTAATTCACAGTTGATTTTTCACCTAGCTAACAGCGCAGATAAAAATTCCTTCACCCAACTCAGACAAACACACTCTTTTTTTTGTTTTTACCCTAAATTGAAGTTCCCAGTACTAAAGTTCTAGTTGTTGAGTCCAGTAGAGTAGTAAAGTTCTTACAGCAGCTCCTTCCTCTTGCTGTTCTCTGGCACTAGCTATCTAGGTCAATTTTTAAATTCAAACACCTGACGTCCTTCACTCTAAGCCACTCCACCTAATTCACAGTTTCTTTTTCACCTAGCTAACAGCATAGATAGCAATTCCTTCACCCAGTTCAGACAAACATACTCTTTTTTTGTTTGTTTTTACCCTAAATTGAAGTTCTCAGTAGTAGAGTTCTAGTTATTTAGTCAAATAGAGTATTAAAGTTCTAACAGCAGCTCCTTCCTCTTGCTTTGGTTGTAATTTTGTCTTTGTTCTGGCACCATAAAACAGCTGTATTAAAACCACAGATAAATGAATGGCATCATGTAAAACTTCTTTCACCCCACAAAGCAGTGATGAAGGCACAAAACTTAGTTAGAGACATACAATATGAAAACTATAGAGGATATAAAATGAAACAGCTTGTAAAACTTGATAATAAAATGGACTTGCTCATCTGGGATATGCTCCATCATAAGTGCCTCAAGGAGGGCTGGCCAGTAAGTCCAGGACCATGAACAGTATGGGGGAATGAAAATTATTCAAGGGCACCCACTCCATGATTGGTCCACCCACCTCCACCATATCAGCAAGCCCAACATACCTGAGGAGGCAACCAACCAGAGTACAGTATTCCACCTGGGATAATCATGGTGATAGGTCCACCCCTGGAACACTGGAGTACCAGTCACCAGCATGCAGCTCCAACTTTGCCCCTTCCATAGGTCCCTTTCATGAAGAAAGGGTACATATCTGGCTGCAATGAGTTGCAGAGGACCCCAGCCATGAGGCTCTGACCATCAGGGTTTTCATCACAGACAGAGTCCCAGTGCTTTAACATTTGCATCCATGATATCCCCACCATGGAGCCTGAGAGGCATATTGTTGAGTTCAACATAACTGATTTAACATAGGAGACACACCTTTCAGTGAGGGCCCTCTGGGCTGTGTGATATTAAGCTGGAAAGGCACCATAGGAGACCATATCACAGACCATTGCAAGTGACTCAATGGTCATTGTGCCAGTATCCCTAGACCATTCCTGTCCATAGCCATCCCTGTGAGAGGGTGTATATTCTCTAGACAGTATGATTCTGCTGTTATCCACTCACATGCCATTTCTATATTGTTCCATGGTTAATTCAGCGAAACCCAGTTACATGGCAGGTACATTGATTTGCTGCTGCCACTGCACCAGACATAAAGGGAAAGGGGGAATTGTTTAACCTGGAAAGGCACACTAAGCTGAAACTTGCTTCCAGGCATGACCTGTGGGGGCTGTAGGATTCAAATCCAGGTTTCCAGGTTTGCAGCTCAGTGTTCTAAACCACAGAGCTATTCTGCCTCCCCTGTTCATATTAAAATTCTATTCATAGACATATTCAGGACAAGCACCAGTACTGTGAAAGTCATAGGTAGACTGGTCAGAGATGAATAAGAGCTAGCAGATCTGCCCCCAGGAAGACCGCTTGCACTGCAAGGAGTCTGCAGTGGTCATCACTGCCAAACCACCAGTCCCCTCCCTATCCATAAGCAGTAGTTCAACAACTAGCATTAACAGTGGGAGAACCAGCACTGAAATAAACAGTAATGAGAATGGATTAACATGTGAGCAAAAAGATCTGTGTATGGCCACTCTGTAGATTGCTGCAAATGGCTCTGGGGCAGCTACTGTAAGGTGAGGTCACCATCACATACATGTGACAGTCACAGATAGTATGATGGATAGGCAGGCAAGAGCATCCCTGACTCGACTCGCTGTTACCCACAGGCCAGACCAGTAGTTAATTCTTCTGTGGTACTAGTCGGATGTAGATGAAGGCATTGTTGTCAAAAGTTCAGCCTGGCATGTGGCATAAGTGCACCTTCTTCCTTGCCCTCACCAAACACAGCAAAGAAAGTTGTTAATCCCATGGAAAGGGTGGAATCCCTATTACACTCATTTAAATAATCACTTTAAGGTGATTGCTGATAAGGAAGGTAAGGGAGGGAAGGGCTTGCAGGATCTGAACAGGTGGCATCACATGGCACCCTCATGGCATGCCAGTGTAAGTGCAGTCTCAATGTAAATCAGGAGTTCACAAACGTTATTGGACAGCATAGCAAATTGATGGTTCAAGAGGCTCCAGGAAGCCAGTTAATATCCAGTGCATCTGTGAGTATTGCTGGTAATGACACAGCACTATTTCTGTTTGAGTGGAGATGTCCCCCCCTGCCCACCAGCCTACAGAGATATGCAAGTCCATGCATCATGGCCCCTATGCCAGAAAGGAACCGGTAGCTATAATACCACAAGAGCAAGTAATGAAATCTTGTTGCTCCCTTACTAGGTGAGTTGATGCCCGAACCACATGGCGGCAACAGTCTCTACAGCAGCAGCTTGCCAGGGACCCCAGATGGCATGTGGACTGAGAGGGGAAAGGGCTAACTGGGAACGTAATGCAGAAGAGGGACCTCCAGAATGAAACCCCACAGAATACTCACCGTGTCACTCTCTGACCCCATTGACAACAGTCACTTCAGGTTATTGGACCAGTTCTTCTGGCCGAGCTTCTCTCCACAATCACAGCATCTTTGACATTTGCAAAATCCTCAGCAGCTTTGGTGGAATCAAAAAAAATGGTGTGACTTCCATGGTTGACTGATGTGAAGGCAGGAGAGGGTACAAGGGACTGAGTTCACACCCTCTCTGGTGCAGCTTGGATCTGATCCCAGAGAACAGGTGCTGCTTGGACTGAAGATTTCTGCTTTATTTTGAAAAATGTTGACTCTGCCACCTTCCTCCTGTATCTATCCATTTGATTTGGCTGTCACAGAACTGCTTCTTTCTCTGGGTATCTCAGGTACTTAAGTAGAAAGTGCCTTGGACATTCACCAGGCTTGGGCCAGGGACAAGTTTTGTGGACCCATTCAATCTCAAGGGACACCGCTGCAGGCCCCAACGTTAACTTTTTCAGCAAACAACTTTTAAATCGGGCCAGTGTTCCTTCTCTCTAATCCCTCAGGCAACCCCACCAGGAACAAATTAGACTGCTGTGCCAGAGTTTCCTGATCATTTGATTTTTCTTGTAGTGCTGCCTGGGCTGTGTGCAGCTGAGCCAGGTCCCTTGCCACATATGTAAGGATATCCTTCAGATCACTCACTCTCCTCTCCGCATCATCCAGCCTGGCAGCATGGGCACTTGTCTCTGTGAGACCAGTAACAGCTAAATGGACATGCTCAGTCTGTGCTGATACATTTTGAAGATCAGCTTTTTTTTCTCTTGATGTGGGTAAGAATCATATTCGCTAGAGGTCAGTCTGCCTCATTGCATCCAGGGTTCCTGCCCAGTGCCATGGCATGGGTCCTGACGTGGCCTTTCATTGGAACAGGAACAGGCAGATTTGTTGAGTTAGAAGGCTCTAAAAAGAGGAACGGTTGCTGCTTTTGGGATTTGCTGCATTGCCATTAATTGGATGCAGAAGTTGATTAGGTTCACAAGCAGTTTTGGCTGTGGAGTGCCTCTGGATTGCCATTGTTATTAGGTGCCAAGCAGGAGCTAAGCGGCAGAGCAATCACCATCTTGCCCTGCCAGGTCACACCCCCGCTGAATTTCATCTTGTGCTTTGTAGTCCCACTGGGGTGATCAAACTCTGTTTTTTATTCAAGTGTTTAAACACTAGGCACATCTGCCACAGAGAGTCATCCCTATATTTGATGGGCCTAATAGAAGCTGGTTTTCCATAGGAACAGTCTTGCAGTGCTCAACGTATTCTAGTCTATCTTTCAGTGTATTCACTTTTTGCAAGCAATTATTGTGGATGCTTGGAATTCACAAGCATTTAATGAGCTTCAAATGCTCCAATGTTTGATCACTGTTTTTTCTACTTCTTCAGTATGGTTGGAGAATTCTCTTGGAAACACAATTCTACTATTCTGTTCAGTGCATCATTTCTTAAAAAAGGTCCGATCTCTCCCTACTGTTAGCCTTTGTAATTGCTTGTTCACAATCTTTTTCTGAAATCCTCATTGTTAACATCTCAGTGCAATCTTTTCTACTTTCTCCTCTTGTTCATTATTGATGCAGGGTCTTCTGACTCTCAACATATGGTAATTGGGTATGCTAGTCCTAAGATTTTTGGGGTAGAAGCAGCTGGAGTGTAGACGTGTGTTCCTGTCTTGTTTTTGTTTTTTGCACAGTTTTGCTTCTAGTTTATTGTTTTCTTTGTAAATCAAAATATCAAGGAATGGAATCTCCCTCCCATCATAGTTTAGATTGAATTTCAAGAACTCTGCCATTTTGGGTTGTGGATACATGGAACAGCCTTCCTGAGGAGGTAGTGGAGTCAAAAACAGTGGAGGAATTCAAGAATGCATGGGACAGACATAAGGCAATTCTAGTGGGGGATAGGAAGAAATAGGCTTTTGGATAACTAAGATCTGCAGCTTATCCATTAGGTAGGAAAATGGGCAGACTGGGTGGGGGGCACGTGGTCCATATCTGCTGTCAAATTCTATGGGCAGGATTCACAATGCGGTTTGGGACTAAGTCCCACCCTGCAACCCCAGTGGTGTTCCGAAATTGCCACAGCTGCGGAACGCCCGATTCACAGCCGCAGCAGTTACAGAGGGTGTTACGGTGAGCCCCACTGTCCATAGCAGCCTCCTGCAGCTGCAGTGCTGTCCCTGGCAACAGTGCCCGAATGCAGCCGTAATCCATGTAGCCAGTTGTAATCCGGCTCCACCTTTGTGAATACCTGCAGCTGCGGGTAATGTGTGGATCTGCAAGTGGCAACCCACTTGCGCACAAGGTTTATCCACAACTGCGGGACATTCAGGAGTCTCGTGAATCCTGCCCTATGTTTCTATGTTTGTTAATATCCTCAAAGAATTCATTGATCTCTATAGCTGTACTTTCCCACATTATCAGCATATCTTCTATAAAACATTTGCATCAATATTTTTTGTTAATGACATTTTTATTTGGTTTTTTTGTCCTTTTACAAACAAACAATACATAACAAAAATGTAACCATCAAACAAGAACACATTAGAGTAAATATCATGACAGTGTGTAATATATAACCATAACTAAAAAAATGTGAGATTGAATATGGCATTAGCTTTACTATCACATGTAGTACTGAAACAAAGTAACAATCATATTAGTACACTGAAATAGTGTACTGAAAATAATTTATGTAACAAACCATAAAAGGGTCTCTCTCTCTCTCTCGCTATATATATATATATATATATATATATATATATATATATATATTCATATTTGCCTTGGATGATGCATTATTAATTCAGTGATATATAATTTATATAATCTTGAAATGTAAATTGCAGTATAGATGGCAATTGCTCAATGTTTAATAGATTACCCCACAGAGGTCTATAAGACAATGACAATCACATAAAATCATAGTAGATATGTTGTATAAAAGAAATTGTATGTCCAATTGCATTTAAAATGTTATCGCATAAGGGCTTAATAGAGATGTGAAACTCAGATATAGAAATAGTGTAAGAGACAGGAAGTTGAAAAATGAAAGGGAGAAGTAGAGGAAGTAGGTTTTAAGAAGTAGAAAATTGTTGTGTAATAGTGTTGGTATAAATTGTGATTCAAAAAGTTCTATCAAAGGTTTGTGTAGGTGGGTGTCATGGTGCTTCTCATGACTGACCCCTTAATCTGTTTATAGAATGTGTCCTCAAACTTTAAATAGTTTTCAAAAAGCACCATCCTTCTTTGTTTATTTTAGAGAATTTGCCATATAAGCAGTTAGAGAATATTTGGAAAAGTAACTGCGAAGGTAAAAATATTCATATAGGTCCCTTACAGAAATTGAAATGATATTATACACTGGACAATAATCTGTACATAAGAGCTATTTACAAAACCTCTTTTTTTCAAAAGGCTAAAGCATCAAATGTGCATGCATAATATCGTTTAGAGCTTTGCAGGATATATCATACAGAGTAATTTATAATAATGATACAACAATTCGACTGTAATACAGAAACCATGTTTTATTTGTGAGGCATTAGAGAATATTTAGCTTGACATGCAATGTCTGCATGTAATATTATAAATATATCATAGACTTGAGATAGTGACATGTTAACTATTTTGTAGGTGACAAAGACTGTTTACAGTTATAGTGCCAGATATTCAAAGTTTAGCGCAGGGTGCAAACCCATTGCACTGGACTAGTGCCGATTTTACACCCAACTGCTGTATTTAAAAGGACATTTAGCAACTGCGCTAGGTGTTAGCACCAATGCTAAATTATAATGTATGCAAGGGAGGGACTGAGCGGAGGGGCCCTGAATGCCAGCGCATCGACATATTCAAAGGTATAGCACAGTGCTACAGGCATTAGCGCAACCTGTAGCGCGGCACTGAATACCGCTGAGAAAAGGCCGGCGGTAATGTGGCAGCAATGCCCCCCTCCAAAGTACAATTCCTGATCCCTGGTGCATATTTTAAAATTACGTATTCCCTGGTAGTCTAGAGTTCCTCCCACCCCCAAGCATGTATCCTGACCCCCGGTGCACATATTAAAATTACATATTCCCTGGTAGTCTAGTGGTACCCCCACCCCAAAGAATGTATCCTGACCCCTGGTGCACATTTTAATATTACATTTTCCCTGGTAGTCTAGTGGTCCCCCCACTCCCAAGCATGTATTCCAACCCCCCATGCAAATGCGCCAAGGCCTCCTTGTGCGTACGCCTCCTCAAACGCCAGATAAAATGGCTAAGTGGGTGAAAACCCAGGCCGCAGCTACAATTAAAAATGCAACACCAGCTAGCAGCCCTGCACCGCTAACGGAAGATAGATTTCTCAGTGAGATGGAACCACTTGAGCAAGCCCTTCTGGAGTTCACAACAGAACTCAGAAGCATGAAGATAGATCTAAAAGAAATAAACATAAAGATCTCCAACATTGCAGCAAGAACTACTTCACTAGAGGGCTGGCAATCTCATCTAAACCCAAAGTAGTGGCACTTAGACAGAAAATAAATAAGGTGGAGGCTAAACTCGAAGACCTTGAGGGTCGAAACAGGAGGAATAACCTAGTTATATTCAGCTTGCCTGAAGAAGCTGAAGGATCTTCCATGGTACTCTTTACGCAGAAGCTCCTGTTGAAAATTGCTGGCCCTCCGCTGCATTCCACCACATACCATGTGGAATGGGCTCACAGGTCACTAAAGCCCAGACCCCCTGTTGGAGCCAAACCCAGACCATTCATCGTCTGACTGTTAAGTTTTATAGATCGGCAACACATTTTATCCAAGGTTAAAGAATTTCAGGAGGTTAAATGGGAAGAGACCCCCAAAGAATCTCGCAAGATCTACCGGTAGTCACCGGGCAGAAACGAGCCAAATACCATCCATCGGTAACCAAACTGATAGCTGCCGGAATAAAATTCAAAATGATATATCTTGCCACATTATTGGTCCAGCATCAGGGAAGTTGGAGATCATTCAAAAATGCAGAACAAGCTGCAGAAAATCTTGCTATCATGTTCCCTGACCTATTCGCACATCGTTGACCCTACAACTTCAAAATCGAATAAGGAAAGGAACCATCATGGTAAAATAACTTTGTCGGGGAATCTGCTGATATTCATTCTAGATCCAATGATATTTTCAAGGGCTGGGGAGGCTAACTGATGAGAAGAAGAGGCACATTGGCTTTCCTGAGTTGAATTTGATTTAGCAAGCAGAATCAGCCTGGTTGTGGTCTTGGTGGAATTGCATGCCTGATGGCTGGTCTGCAAAATAAACGAGCATGCCTATATGGCTTGGTTCTTTGGTTTCACTGCTCGGTATTGGGTGCACCGAACTTAAATTGGAGTGGTGGCTGTGGATCAAAAACGGAAGATGTTCTTCGGTGCGGCTGCTGGACTGCTCGAACATGCACAAGTGCGTATGGGTTTCCCTGTCGGCACAAAACTACTATGGCAATGCTTTATAAGAGACCGGACCCAGCAATGAAATAACAGCTGACCAGTATTTGCACAGACGGAATAAAAGATACAGCTCTAGGTCTAGACTCAAGAATATGCAAGTGTTTACTCTTTTTTATTTTTTTTATTTTTTTCCAGACCTTTAAGTAAATCAGGCATGCTAAGTCCTGACATATAATTTACTACTACGCTCCTAATGTCCCTAATAAATGACGAGGAGATATGTTTTTCTTTCTTATCTTTTTTTTAAATATATACATAAATGGTCAAAACTGATTAAGGAAGATTTATGTTCTATAAGGGAATAATAGACACATCACATGTGTTAATTTTTAAATTGAAATTATTGAAAGCATGCATAGCAATGTGGATTGTTTTCATGTGCTCTTATATGGTATAGTTTACCCCTGGAGTTTACTTGGGAATTGCAATGTTGTGATGTTGGGGGTTTTCTCTGGGGGGGAAGGGGAGGGAGTAGAGAAGTGTGCAGCATCGAGGCAGAAGCAGGCAGGTCATTACAATTGGGGGAAGAGCTCCCACTCTCGACCCCATGGTTAGGGGTCAAGATTTTCTCCTTTTTTATTTCTGTTACAGGGCGCTCAGGGGATTATTATCTTGGGGTTTTTTTCAAAAGGAAATGTTATATTGAGAAGGTGGGAGGACTTAAAAAAATTGGGTGGGATGGGGACTGCCATAGGTAACTGGGTTTTATTGTTTACAACTTTATTAATTTTCTATGCTCTTGCACACAAGGATTATTATTTTTCTGGATGCTCAACTAAAATGACGGGATATAATATCTGTTCCTGGAATGTCAAAGGGGCTCAGACACCTGCCAAGAGAACTAAAATATTACTGCATCTCCGTAGTCTTCAAGTGGACATAGCCTTTCTACAGGAGACTCATCTCCTGTCTACCCAAATTAATCTTTTTCATAGATGCTGTGTAGGACAGGCTTTTGCCTCAGGTCTGAACTCTCGACAAAGGGGAACTGCCATACTTATTGCATGAAAGATACCATTTCATTTACAACAAGAGGTGTCAGACCCTGAATGTCGTTACACTATTATGAGGGTGATCTTGGGACAATCAGATATGATTCTAGGATCTATCTCCGGCCCTAATTCAGAGAATCCTGAATTTTTTATGAACCTAGTGACAATACTGGCTACATGGTTAGTGTTGCCAATAGTTCTGGGGGGCGATTGGAACCAAGTCCTATCGAATAAATTAGACAGATCAGGTAACTCTAGACTCTCTCTGTCACCAGGGCAGAAAGCCTTGCATGAGTTAATACATTCATTAGGCCTTACAGACCCCTGGAGAATAACCTATCCTGAGAAGAAGGAATTCTCATTTCATTCTCTCCCCCACATCATTCATTTTCATGCTTAGATTACTTCCTTATAAGTGTTGAACACCTCCATGGGGTGGTATCAGTTTTTTACTCCTCTAAGGTTTTTTTCTGATCATCATGTGGCACAGTTAATATTAAATGTTGCACCTAACGTTCAAAAGAATAATTTGTGGAAAATTAATAACCAACTCTTAAAATCTGAAGAAACTACTCAATGTTTGCAATCTTTTATTTCAGACTTCATGGAATATAACTCCCCATCTACATCTAAAATTGATGTTTTATGGTGCACATTAAAATGTGCTTTAAGAGGAGAACTGATCCATATAGCTTCAAAGCATAAAAAACAATAAAATCAGACCCTTTCCTCTTTATTTAACCAGATCACAACAGCGGAAGCCAACTTATCAGCTTCATCACTGGAAAAGTACTGGGAAACAGTGGAATCCTTGCGGGCACAATACAATTTACTGTTAGCCGAAAAAGCCGGATTTCACATGCTTAGATCCAAGATCTCTTATTTTGATCAAGGAGAAAGAGCTGGGAAGTTCCTGGCCCTCCGACTTAGGTCTCAAACATCAGACAGAATTATTACCTCTTTTTATTCTCCAACAGGTAATATTCTCACCTCCCCCATGGATATTAGTAAAGCCTTTCAAGACTGTTACAATTGTTTATATACACTGCCTAGCCCCTCCTTTTGGCAGCAAATGTTAGATTCCTTTATGAGAGATATTAATATCCCAACACTTTCTGAATTCCAAATTCTCATTCTAAAGGCCCCTATAACAATCAAAGAAATAATTGATGCCATTGAATCACTCCCCTTAGATAAAGCACCCAGCCCAGATGGTTACTTCTCAAATTTTTAGAAAACTTTTAAAAATATATTAGCACCGATTCTCCTAAATACCTTCCAATACCTTTATACTAGTGGTATATCTGATTTCTCCCTTACTCAGGCCACTATAATAGTCCTTCCCAAACCGGGCAAAGACCCTCTGCTTATCCCTAACTATAGACCCATCTCCCTCATTAATGTGGACTTAAAAATCCTCACCAAGATCATGGCATTAAGACTGAGCCGAGTCTGGGACTCTCTGATTAGTCCTGAGCAGGTGGGATTTATTAAAGGCCACCTTTCCTCTGGCCATCTTCGAAAAGTGACCTATCTCTTTTCTGCATCGAAGGATTCCCTTACACCTGCTGTTCTGGTGTCCTTGGATGCAGAAAAAGCTTTTGATAGGTGTTGTGGGACTATCTTTTTTCTCTACTCCCTAAATATGGTATTCCCTAGGAATTTATAAATTGGGTTAAAATACTCTACTCTTCTCCCTCTGCAAGAGTCCAGTGTAATAGTGTGCTTTCGACTCCTTTTTTTTTAAAGCAAGGGATGTGGCAAGGTTGTCCTCTCTCACCTTACCTATTTAATATTTTTCTAGAGCCCCTTATAAGGAAACTGAATTCCTCTCCTTTAATTTTGGGTATTAAGAAAGGTGATACAGAATACAAGCTCTCCGCATATGCGGATGACATTTTATTACATATTGTATCCCCTTCACAATCTCTCCCGGCAGCATTCATAATAATTTCTCAGTTTGGCTCCCTTTCCAACTATAAATTGAATCTAGAGGAGATGGAAGTCTTTCCCCTTAATAAATATTCACAAAAGGCAGAAATTGTAAACCTGGGTTTACAATGGCGTGCAGACAAGCTTAGACACCTAGGAATTGATCTCCACTCTTCTCCCCAAATGATGAAGAAACTCAACCTTGACACCCTTGTTAATACTTTAAAGGAAGACATTAAACACTGGTCTTGACTACCTTTGTCCCTGTGGGGCAGAATGAGTATAATAAAAATGAATATTCTACCCCGTATACTATACCCATTACAAATGTACAATTGGGCCCTGCCGAACTCCTGGTTTCTGCAGTTGCAAAAAATAGTTAATTCCTTTTTATGGGGAGGTAAAAAGTCCAGGCGTAGTTACATTAAGCTTACACATCAAAAGATAGATGGTGGTTTACAGGCCCCAAACCTTTATCTATATTATTTAGCGATACACCTAACAAGGATGAGGTATTGGTTAACTTCCCCTAACCCCTTTCCAGAGTCCCGTTATCATCCCCTCTGGTTAGCTATAGAGTGTGCCTTATGTTTAGCACAGGAGGTGAATCCTAGGGCTCTTCCTTTCCTTACGAGGAAGAATTTTCCCAATAAATTAAAAGATTCTCCACTGGGTTCCATGCTTGAAATACAATGGCAATTTAACACTCTTCTTAAGATAGTGGGTCAGAAGGACTTAACACAACCTCTTTTTAATAACCCTAATTTCTTAATCTCGGGTAAACCTCTCAAAACTACCTCATTTTGGCCTAATATGGGAGTTGAGAAGATAGAGGACTTGGTTATATAAATGGCCTCTGGTATATGTATTTAAATATCTGCAGATTTTCCATATGTTAATGAAGAACTTTGGTACAGGACTTTGGTAGTACTCTGTCATCTGTGCTAAGACCATACATTGAATCCCTTCCGACTTCCCATTTAATAGCATATGCATATGCCTTCTTGCAGACCGGACTGGCTCAGTTAGAAAACCAAAGATGTTATTGGTGGGGCCAGTCATTGCCAGCAATTACATATTCTAAAAGTTGGCAAGAATCTGGAAGCATTTATCTAGATATATTAAATGCAGTTTCAAATAAATCACAATCTGTTTTACACTCCGGTTAAACTACACCGGATAGGTGTCTTGACTTCTAAGCTCTGTACTAGGTGTGCAAAACTCCTGGAAGACTTACTACACATGTTGTGGACATGTGAGAGAGTTTCTCCATTCTGAAACAGCATCAAATCCCACTTGGACCCACTGTTGTCTCTGTCAGATAAGCTTAGTCCGGAGATTTGTATCCTAGGAGATTATGCCACTCTTCAGGGTTGATCTCAGCAATCATATATGGCATTATTCTCAGCATGTGCCAAAAAAATATTACTCCAGCACTGGAAAGATGCAATTACCCCCTCTTATACTGAATGGTATAGAGAAATAATGTTTGCTATACAAGCAGAGCGAGTTGTAGCGGGACTGTCTAACAATGTGGAAAAATTCAAACAAATCTGGGACCCCCTGCTAAGTTTGTTGCTGATCCGGAATGAACAGGGTAAATCTAACATCGGAGCTCCATAATATGGGGTGACAGTTTAAAAGTTGTTGAGGTGACATATATATGATATAAGAAAAGCAGTATTAACTATTGGCAATCAGGGTGGGCTGGGGAGAGGGGTGGGATATAGACATCTGTCTATCCTGTTGCACCTTATACAACTGGCAATAATTCCAAGAGTTAATTTTTTTCTCCCTCTCTTTGTGCAAATGCTTGTAATGTATGCAGACTATAATGTATGTTGGATGCCTGTAAACACTGTGGTGAAAAAAGGAAAAACCTAATAAAATATATTCAATACAAAAAAAATAATAAAGCTTGAAATTTATTTCTGAATTTTGTGGTCTGGAATGACTAGCATTTTTTTTCATTTGGTAAACATTGAAAGACTGTCCCAAAGTAAGACCACCATACCTTTATGAAATCATTTAAATCCTACTGAACACCACAACACATGTTCAGCAAACGTCAGAGCACTTCTTACCCTGATGCCACATTCCCTTTATTTTAAAGTCATTGTGCATCATCCCTAACAGATAGCTAACCACAATCAATTCCAATATTATGAAAGAACATTTGGTGCAATGGCAGATGCACATTTTTTTCTGTGAAGCTGGTTTCCAGTGGCACTCACCCTCTCTCCCTATCACATTTCAAGAGTGCCCTGAAAACCCATGGCACCAAATCACCCTGCCATAAACAAACTGTCACTACCTCCCCCATCCTTCTCAACATAAAGCACTCCCTGGCATCCAGAGGAACCACTCTCACTTGCCCTATCCCAGGGGGAGAAGTTGCTGGCATACAGAGGCACGTCCTCTCTCATCTTTCCCCAAGTCAAAAGATAACTGGTGTCCAGTGGTGCTTCCCCCCTCACCTCTCCCAAGTCAAACGGTCCCTTTTTTTATTTTATTTTATTAGGAAAGTCGGAAGTGCATCCTTTGATCTAAAAGCTCTTTTACGAAGGATCCTCGTCATACAATTTAAAAAACGAGGGGGAGACAAGACAGGTGGGAACATATGCAGCTGTGTGGCATTGTCAAAATAAACAGTATTAAATACATAGAGTATTTAGTATCACAGCAATGTCAACAATATTACAGAGTTCACGAAAATTTGGATCACCAGATTATAAGGGATCTCACCCATGATGAGGAGGAAAAGTGCAAAGTCAGAAAGAAACAGGAACTGAATAATAGTGAGTAGGTAGTGGCAGTGGCACTGGGAATGAGCTTGGGTCTAACTAGCTTATGCCACAGAAGAAAGATGGGAGAATGACAAGACCCAGCAGGTTACTAGTTATGGATGTGATGTTAGAGGGTTAAGAGAGGTAAATAGTGTGGGGGGGGTTAAAACGGGCATAGGGAGACAAGAGAGACAATAGGGGAGGTAGAAGCTGAGGGGAGCATAGGCAACAGAATAGAGTGTGCAATCTGGACTGGGCCAGGCTTTTGGGGAGTCTCTGCTCTTCAGTAGCATCCCATCACTATCCTTGCTCCAAGCCAGGTGTTCCCTGATGTTCTGTGGTGTCGTCTCCTTTACTGCATTCACCTGAACAGTATCCTTTGTTTCTAGTGGTACCACATTCTTCACCTTGACTCAAGGTAAGTGGTATCTGGCATCCAGTTCACATCTCTCCCACCCTGGACTATGCTAAGTTGTTCTCAAAATCCACTGGCACCTTCTCTCCTTTAACCTCTTGTCCAGTGGCACCACCTCTCTGACTCTGCTCTTAGTCATGTGGTCTGTGGTATCCAGCAGCACCCCCAATCCTTGCCTACTACAAGTATAGCAGCCCCTTGTGTTCAGTGGCATCACTTTTCCTATTGCATAGTCAAATATTTCTAAAACCAGTGACAGAATCCTTCCTCACTCTGCCTCAAGTCAACTGTTCTATGGCATCCAGTTTCAAACCCCTTCACACCCTGTCTCAGATCAAGTGCTCACTGGTGTCCAGTGGCACTCCATCCCTGCCCCAAGTCAATTTCCTGGTATCCAGTAACACCCCAGTAACACCACAGACAGAGGCCAAACAAACACCTCTACTTACCTCCATGGCTAGCTGCCATCTAAACATTGTTATCACCAATGTGACATAAATATGTTGACATGTTTTGCATGTTTCACGATATCGCATTTGTAATAATGAATTTCAGATGACAGCTATTAAGGGAAGTGGAGGTGCTGTGCTGGCTGCCATCTGGAGAAATGAGTTTTGGGTCTTCAGAGGTTCCTGAGAGGGGCTTCTAGTGCCTCAACATTTTCACAGAGGGTGGGAAGAAAACATTATTTTTATCTTTGGCTGACACTAGAGTTGGGCTCATGGTGTCAGCATTATTGATAAGGTTTCAAGTCTCTGATGCAGCATCACAGATGATGTTTCAGAGGTTGTATTAATTGTTGACTGGTGGTCACTGGAACTTTGCAGAATGTGGAATTCTGTTAGTGGAATTTGGGTGGAATAGCAGTTATGTCTCCAAATTGCTTTTTTGAATTTTTAGCTAAATTCTGCAGTTACAACAGTCTTTAAATGAACATTTTGAATTAGTTTTCCTTGGCATGTATAAACCATGGGTCAGTTTTTTGCATTTTATGGAAACCTAATCTGCAGTTATCTTAACCACTGAACACTAATCTGCAATTTATCTGAATTAAAAATTACCAATCTGCAATTTAACTACTACTAGCAATGTAAATGTTTCTGCTCCTGATGAAATTCTGCAGAATTAGTCAGTTTCTGAAATTCTGCTGAATTATGTGAGACGCACTTCTTGAGAAGTCTGCATAACTCTAGTAGTTATAGGGGCACTAGATAGACCCCAGAGCCGCTGTCAGCAGTTGGAATCGTGGACCGCAATTCAAGTCAGTTGCAATTAGTTGCAATTGCCTTGAATTGCAGCCATAATTATGCCGAGTCACATTTATCAAAAGTCGACTAATCAGTCTCCATTCTCCACTGCTAGGCTGCTGGATTGCTTGCCTGACAGTGTCCCGCCCACCCTCCAAAGCTATCTCAGAGACTCTACAGCAGCACAATTTCAAACTCTGGCTGAGAAACTCAGCCACCAATCAAATGTGTCCCTGGCTCCTCAGCAACAAAATGTATTCAATGAGTAAGACAGGGAGGAGAAGCCAGGCCAGGATTGTGTACCCCGAGGAATTCATCCAGCGCAGTCTTCATTTACTGTTCATGTGAGCGAGATTTCTGACTGCGAAGTAAAGTAGCGGTGCTATATTTTGTAAAAATTAAAAAATATACTAGTGACTTACTCATGTCTGGCAGAGGTAAAGCTGGAGTCAGTCAGACACAGCAGCAGAAAAGGAGCGGGCCAGGAAGAACAAGCAAGTGGCCCGAGGAGGAAAGACCATAGGACTGCAGGGCAGGCAGGCTGGGACAGGTGCAAGGCTCAAGGAAGGGAGCAACCAGTGGACTGTCTGGGTGGATTGGGACACACAAAGCACCAGTCGGTGAGAGTCAGTAGTCGAGAGGAAAGGAGTGGGCCAGGAAGAACAAGCAAATGGCCCAAGGAGAAAAGACCGTAGGGCTGCAGGGCAGGCAGGCCGGGAGAGGTGCAAGATTCAAGGAGGGGAGCAACCAGTGGACTGTCTGGGTGGGTTGGGACACAAAGAGCGCCAGTCGGTGAGAGTCGGGACTGGAGGAGTAGAAGAATTTGGCAAAAGTAGCCTACGTGGCATGCCAGGACCAAGGAGTACAGCAGTAGACAGTAGTGCACTGACTGGACAGAACAGGAGGGAGGGAAAAAGTGCTCAAGTAGATTCCTAGATTAGTTGACTGACCTCCATCCTGTCACTATACCAGCTACAACTAGGTCTTAGACAGCAGGCCTTGGACATGTGGCAGTCAGTGAAAGAGTGAGTGAGTGGACTGGAGGCAGTTGGAGAAGGCTGACCATGGTAGCACTGACCAGAGTGGATAATTGGCAAGGGGCAGCAGCAGCAGCACAGACTGAGAAGGAGGAGGAGGAGGAGGAAGGAACAGAATGCCTCTTCTGTAGAGACCAGGACCAGTTGAGCTGATGAGGAACCTGCAGGACTACTGAGGAAGGGGAGTCATCTGGAACCTTGATTTTCTGGACCACCACTGAATGACGTGAAGCTGAGAGAGAGAGCGAGAGCCTGCCATCAGTTGCCAGCAAACAGTCACACAGAAGGTAAGGGTGAGTTGTTGCTGTTCTCCATCTCAATCAGATCCAGTTCTCTGACAATCTCAGTACTCTCACTGTTTTCGTAATCTGTTCCCTCCTTGGTAAGAGACCCTGTTGGTGGTATAAAATGGGAAGGACTTGGTTTGTGAGTCTAGGTGAGTAAATAGTGGGCAGTCGAACAGTCACTGATTGCCAGGGGGTAACCCTCAACCCTTACCAACCCCTCACTTCCCCTCATCTACTCCTGGGGAGTGGGCAGGGGAGTCGTAATGGGCTGCTAAAATTTAAATATTTCAACATTTGCAAGTAAGAACTTGCTTTTCTCCCTTTGTGCATGTTTATTTCCATGTTGCCTTGCCACAGCCTAGCCTAGGTAAGACAGCTGCTCATGTTACTGTGCATCACTGGCTGCCCTTTGTTCTATTCTAATGATTTATTCTGCTTTCTGAATTCCCATTTCCTCAGTGTTTGTTAAAGCTTGTATTTTGCATAGGCCTGACTAGTGACACCAGTAAGAATACTGCAGATTTATGTGACTTTGTTCATCGTTCCAGTAAAAGTGCATTTATATTGTAAACTGGTATGTGTGTTATGTGCAACAGGTAAAGGACAGGTTGTGTTTTATTGTGGAGTTACTGTTGGGGATACCCATGAAATGGGTTTGCAGAAAATAGGGCAGTTGTCAGTATGGGGCTATAAAGTGAAGGTTCTAGAATTGCTGAGGTGGTGACAGGGGGTATGGAAATACCATTGCCCCCTGTTCCATGCAGGTAAATTTCCTTGAAGGACAAATACAAATAAAGAGCTAATTTCATTGAAATGAATAGGGGCAAGTGAAAATTTAGCTACATCTAGCTACAGTCATGAATGGGCTAGCCCTAAAAGTTTTGATTTCAGCCTCCCTGTGGAGTGATGGCATTGTCCAATATTGCAGTCATCCCCTCTGTCTACTGAGTCCTGCTTCTCCTGAATTGTTATATATACTCATGGGGGCGGGGGGAGGACAGAGGCTAAACCCTATGGAAAAAATGTGCAGGTTGTGCCCATTATATTGTCTGACCCTGGAACTGCAGTAGTCCTGCTCACAACAAAATGTTTTAAAGGTCAATATGCATGTTACAGTGTATTGAACTGCTTTTGTAAGTAATAATATCAATGCAATAAGAAATATATACTGCAGTTGCTGGCTGACCCTCACTGGCCTTGCCTGATAATGTATGTATGCATGCATTGCCTGGAATACATATTTCTGAAATATTGTGTCTTTTCCTTTATTAGATAAAGAGCTGCCCATTTGAACTACCAGTCTGGACTGTTAGTGTAGTCTGTGGGTGTCCTTTTAATGAGAACTTTTGATTTCGGAGAGGAGCGGAGAGTGCCTCTGTTGATATAATGTTGTCCTGCAAGGTGTCTCCTGGCAAGCCAGAGCCATACAAACAGAGGTGAGAAAGTAGTAAGTGCTTCAGCTGGGACTTGAACCCAGGCCACCCAGAATACCATTCCAATTGTGCTAACCAGCTGCACCACTGAGACAACTGGAACCTGGGCTGTTCCCAAGCACATTACTCTTTCTCAAATGCACAACCCAATGGCAATACAAATATTTACTTGTAGCAATCACACGGGCATGTGATGTGCATTTGAGAAAGAGTAATGTGCTTGGGGTCAGCCCATGCTCCAGTTGTCTCAGTGGTGCAGCTGGTTAGCGCAATCAGAATGGTATTCTGGGCAGCTTGGGTTCAAGTCTCAGATGATGCATTTACTTATTTCTCATCTCTGTTTGTATGTGTTCCATAAATAAGCACTCCACACTCCTGCGTGATTGTTACAAGTAAATATTTATGTTGCCATTGGGTTGTGCATTTTAGAAAGAGTAATGTGCTCCGGGACAGCCCAGGTTCCAGTTGTCCCAGTGAGGCAGCTGGTTAGTGCAATTGGAATGGTATTCTAGGTGGCCTGGGTTCAAGTCCCAGCTGAGCCACTTACTTCTTTCTCACCTCTGTTTGTATGTGTTCCATAAATATGCACACTGCACTCCTGTGTGATTGTTACAAGCCATGCCATTAATTTAAAAGACATTTAAGTTACTATGTACCATGTGCAACCCACCACCATCTGACTAGTGAAGCTATGGGCAGGACAGGCTGAAGGGTGGAAGTTGGAAAAATCAGTTGAATTTACTTTAGTTAGTTGAGTCATACATTTTAAACTAGTTGGAAAAATCAGTCATAATGTGTTGAAGTCAGTCATAAAATTGGTTTTTCAACTGACTCCAGGGTCTAGCACTAGCACACCAATGGGATGGGAACCCACTGGAAATGGTAACTCTGAAAAAGTCTGACATAGCCAGCAAACGGCACCTGATGTCCGAACCATTAGGGCTGGACTTAGGAGTAGTATTTCCAAAACCAAGTTGTGCTTCCAGTGTAACATGCACTAAGTGGATGGCGTCTTTCATTTACAGCATTGGAGTGGGCTAGCAGTGTCACACTCACCATCAGGGATAGACTTCCACTTGCAGTTTAAAGTAAAAAAAAAGTGTGTTGTTTCAAAACAGGCGGAAAACACAAATGGCACTAGAAATTGTCTCTGGTGCCATATTTATCACAGTGTGTGGAGGGCAAGTAGGCATTATAACTGCTGTATGTATGATGCTCATATGCTTTAATGTCACATGCCTAATTGCTGAATGCACTTACAAGCATGTGATAACACCTTGTTACAAATCACATATAAAATGCATTGACTATGTATTTTTTATTTTGCTTGTAACTTCTTTATTTAAATAGTTTCAATCCCACAACACTAAAAGAACTTACAATACCTTTTGATTAGTTTCTAATGAACCTGAAAGTTTCAGGTTTCCAGTCTTTACTTTTCAAGTAAGCGGTGCACAAAAAGCATCTTAAAATATTGTTCAGGATTATGTAACTGTTTGTATATAATTTTAAAAAAGGTGACATCCTTTTGTGGCACCTTTCTACAGCATTTTATATAGTCCCAACCAAATGTAAACACCAATGAAGTGGTTTAACTGCAGTATCTGGCCCATTTGCTGTGATTTGTGACAGATATGTTGCGGCTTGCATTAACAAATTAATTCAAGCCACATGTTGTGGATGCAATCTTCCCCAAAATGTAGACATTGTAGTAAACACTGGAGCATCTTTGAAAATAAAGCAGCTGCATTTTGCACAACTTGGAGGATGCTGATGACAAGAAAATGGCTGTGTGCATCTATGCTTTCACCTTTGAAAATCCAACCTTCCTTTAAAGTTACTGAACTAAATTCTACCAATGGTACCATACCCGTTATCAGATCCCTAGGTCATAAAATGGTTGTAATCTGAGTGGGAAAGGGAAAGGTTGTCAACATTTGCAAATGTTGACTACGTTGCCTCATCAATGACCAAAATACTTGTAGTTATTCACTCATAGAATTAGTTAAATGTGGCATGGTGAATCTACATGACTTGGCAATTTGTGGGTGATTTAAGCAAATCACATAGTTCACTGCACAAATTTGTGCAATTTGCTGGTGAAACAAGATGCACATTTTAGTCATCTATGACCTAAAGCAATAAAGAAATAAGTACCTCCCCACTCACTGTGCTGTAGTACCAACCTTCACCCACCTCCAAAATAATTTATCATTAAATAACCCCCTCCCATCCATAGAAACATAGAAAAATAGAATTTGATGACAGATAAGAACAGCTTGGCCCACCTAGTTTGTCCATTTTAATACCTAACGGATAAGCAGCAGATCCTAGTTAACCAACAGCCTACTCCCTCCTATCCCCACTAGGACTTCCTTATGCCTGTCCCATGCATTCTTGAATTCCCCACTGTTCTTGACTCCACAACCTCCTCAGGAAGGCTGTTCAATGTATCCTCAACCCTCTCCATGAAAAAATACTTCCTCACATTACCTCTGAGCCATCCCCCCGTCTATCTTCAGATTGTACCCCTTGTTCTTACACATCTCTTTTTCTGAAAGATACTACCCTCTTGGACTTTGTTGATTCCTTTGAGGTACTTGAAAGTTTCTATCATGTCCCCCCCTCCCTTCTTTCCTCAATGGTACACATATTAAGCTCCTTTAGTCTCTCTTCTTATGTCTTCTGGTGCAGACCCTGCACCATTTTTGTTGCCCTCCTCTGGACAGCCTCCACTCTGTCTATGTCTTTGTGGAGATGGGGTCTCAAATTACAGAGTTTTACTTTCATTGTACAACATTGTAAAACTGCATGAATGTAAGACTGAACATGCTTTCTTGTGTCTTCAAAGCTTTGGTTTCAAAACTTTGCATCAGCTTTGCAAGTGAATTAAAACTTGGCTGTATCTTTAGTTCAAAGTGTATAAATATTGTTATTTAACAAAGACATACCTACTCAAACCTAATGCTATCTTTGCTGATTAGTTAAATAATACACTGAAACTAAGCACTTTCACATTTTCAAACTCCATAATACTGGTTTATGTATTATGACCTACTATATTTGTTACAGAGAATCCCCCTCTGGCACCCTCCTCCCTTCTCCCTCCTGCCCTGGCAAATTTCCATAGACATAACTTATGTGCAGTATACTCCTCCCCTCATCTGCGTGCCAAACACATTACCCCCACAAACACACTCCCCCAGTGCAGAGTGACTGCTCTTTTCAGTGCTCATTTCAGTAATGGGGCCTGCATGAATGAATAGAAACATAGACATAGACTTTGACTGCAGATAAGGACCACTTGACCCACCCAGTCTGCTCATTTCCCTACCTACTGGATAAGCTGCAGATTCTAGTTAACCAACAGCCTACTTCCTGCAACCCCCCACTATAATTGCCTTATGTCTGTCCCATGCATGTTTGAACTCCCCCACTGTTTTAGACCTAACAACCTCCTCAGACAGGTGGTTCCATGTATCCACCACTCTCACCGTGAAAAAAAAAATTCCTCACATTACTCCTGAGCCGTCCCCCCTCTATCTTTAAATTGTGCCCCCTTGTTCGTACACATCTCTTTTTCTGAAATATGCTACCCACCTGGACTTTGTTGATTCCCTTGAGGTACTTGAAAGTTTCTATCATGTCTCCCCTGTCCCTTCTTTCATCAAGAGTATACATATTAAGCTCTCTCAATCTCTCTTCATATGGTTTCTGCTGCAGACCATGCACCATTTTAGTTGCCCTCCTCTGGACTGCTTCCATCCTGTCTATGTCCTTGCGTAGATGAGGACTCCAAAACTGCACACAGTACTCCAGATGGGGTCTCACCAACCATCTGTATAGAGGGATAACCACTTCCCTTTTTCTACTTGTGATGCCCCTTCCTATGCATCCCAGTATCCCCCTGGCTCTCCTTACCGACTTTTCACATTGCTTACCCACCTTCAGGTCATTTGATATGACTACCCCCAGATCCCTTTCCATTTTTGTTGTTGTTAGTACCACCCCTGCTATTGTGTACTCTTCTCCTGGGTTTTTGTTTCCCAGGTGCATTACTTTGCACTTCTTTGCATTGAATCTAAGTTGCTATATGTCTGACCATTCCTGCAACCTTGCCAAGTCCCTTCTCATCTTTTCTACCCCCTCTTGTGTATCAACTCAGTTACAGATCTTTGTGTCATCTGCAAAGGGCATACCTTTCCCTCAGACCCTCTGCAATGTCACCTATAAAGATGTTAAGAGGACTGGACCCAGTACTGAGCCCTGAGATACTCCACTAGTAACCCCCTTTCTTGAATGTGTTCCATTCACTGTACCTTCTGTGTCCTGTTGTGCAGCAAGTTTGCTACCCAGTCTACCACCTGGGACCCACTCCCAGGCTGGCTAACCGATATTAATCTTTGTGTGGGACTGTGTCAAATGCCTTGCTAAAGTCTAGGTAGGCCATATCCACAGCCCCTCCCTGGTCTATTACTTTGGTCACCCAATCAAAGAAATCAATTAGATTCATCTGACATGACCTTCCTGCTGTAAATCCATGCTGCTTTTGGGTCCTGTGCCCCGCTGGCCTCTAGGTACTCAGCAATTCTTTCTTTCAGAAGTGATTCCATCATTTTCCCTACCACTGAGGTCAAACTTACAGGTCTGTAGTTTCCTGCTTCTGCCTTGCTCCCACTTTTGTGAAGGGAATCACATCTGCCCTCCTCCAGTCCTCAGGTACCACCCCATCCTGCCATGATTTGTTAAAATCGTGGTCAGTGGTGTCACTAGGTCCTCCTTAGTTCTTTTAGGATTCTGGTGTAGATCCCTCAGGCCCCATTGTTTTGTCCACCTTGAGTTTTAGGAGTTCTTTCAGGACTCTTTCTTCTGTGAATGGACTGGTGTCAACCCCCCTACCCAGAGTGCTTCTGTTGTCTGGTTTAGGTAACTCTTCCTCATCTTCTTTTGTGAATACTGAGCAAAAGTATTCATTTAGTATCTCTTCCTTTTCACTGTCTCCCTCTGCCCACCTCCCCTCTCCTTTATTACTCTTCACTATCCCTCCCTTAACCTTTAAATGCTCCCTAATGTACCTATAAAAGGTTTTATCCCCCTTCTTAACCGAGTTGGCAATATTTTCCTCGGTTTGGGCCTTTGCTGTTCTGACTGCCTTCCCCACTTCTTTCTGCTTTAATTGATACAGTTCCCTGTCATGCTTCTTCTGTGATTCCTTATACTTTTTGAATGCAGCCTTTTTCTCCTTAACCTTCCCTGCCACCTCTTTTGAGAACCATAGCGTTTTTTTACTCCGCTTTGTTTTCTTTATTTGTTTCACACCAAGGCTTGTTTCCTCTATGATGGCAGTTTTGATTTTTCTCCATTGTTCTTCCACCCCTCCTTTTTGGCCATTTGCTAGTGCATTCTTCGGGTATTCACCCATTTTGCCAAAGTCAGCCCTTCTAAAGTCCAGTATCCTTGCCTTTGTATGGCTTATCTCCATGGTTGTGTTCATTGTGAAGCACACTGTGCAGTGGTTGCTTCTTCCTAGATGTCTACTGACTTCTAAATTTGTGATCCTCTCTTCATTTGAGAGTACCAGGTCTAGTATTGCTCCCTCCCTCCCGAGTGGGTTCCAATACTAGCTGTCTAAGGCCTGCCCCCTTTAGGGCATTGACAATGACCCTCATCTTGGATGTGGCTGTAGTACATGTCATCCAGTTAACATCTGGCATATTCAGGTCCCCCATCAACAGTATCATCCCTTTTTCAGCCATTTTGAGAATGTCCTCTATCATTTTCTTGTCCATTTCCTCCCCTTGAGATGGGGGTCTGTATACAACCCCTGTGCAGATTGTGATGCCATTCCCTGTCTCCAAGATGACCCAGAGTGCCTCTTGTCCTCCTCTTTACTTTTTAGTTTTGTAGCTTTTACCCCTTCCCTTATGTATAGAGCTACTCCACCTCCTCTTTTACCTTCCCTGTCCCTTCTGTTGATTGTGTACCCTGGTATGTTGACATCTCAGTCATGGTTCTCTGTGTACCATGTTTCCATGACTGCCACAATTTCCAATTGTTCATCTTCCATCAGGGCTACTAGCTCTGGAAGCTTGTTTCCCAGACTGCGGGCATTGGTACTCATTGCCCGCCATTTAATGTTGGCTTGATCCTTTTTTCCCCATCCCTACTCTTATTGCCCTTGTCTGTTTTTCCATTTACCCCTGTCCTGCCCTGTGTTGAGTTCTGTACCTCAGTGTTTACCTTACTACCTGCCATGTTTTTTTGGGGGGAGGCTTGAAATTTCCTGCCTTTTATCAGCACCTCCCCCCTTGGCTAGTTTAAAAGCTTGCCAAGAAAGCATTTAAACCTGTCACCTAGGAACTTGTTTCTCTTCATGGACAGATGCAGACCATTGTGCCAGTATAGATCTTTATCTCTCCAGGTGGACCCCCAGTCCCCAATGAAGCCAAAGCTCTGTGTTCTGCACCAGTTTTGCAACCATTCATTAAACTGCATGGTGTGCAGTACCCTAGCCTCACTCCTGCCATGGACTGGCAGCACCTCTGAGAAGGTTACCATGCTTGCTACCCATCTGAGGCCCCTCCCCAACTCCACAAATTCATTTTGCACTGCTCTGATCCCATGCCTAACTAGGTCATTTGTCCCAAGGTGGAGAATGATATCTAGTTCCCTCTCCTTTGATGCTGTTTCTGCAATCCTGAGGATTTGCTTCCTGTCCCTCCAAGCCATGGCACCAGGCAGGCACCTTTCTTCCTTCTCCTCTCCCTTCCCCAGTTTTACCCCCTAACAATTGAGTCCCCTATCAGAAGCTGTTTCCTTCCCCTGTGGTGTCCCTTGCCACCCTTTTGTGGGTCTCCTGTGTGGATGTCCTCAGCATTCTTCTGGGTCTCCACTGAGGGTGCCATCATAGAGGAACCTTGCTCTGCCAGAATGGCATATGATTTGTGTAGAGGTACAACTAGGGGGCTTCACCTCTGGTCCACCACCTACACCCTCCCAGAAACCAGTGTGGTCCAACTGCTCTTCATACTTGGCAACCTCTGAGGCAGTGGTTGTGGCAGTGATGCTCTTTGGGTGGGGGAGGCCTTCTTAGTCCTTGCTAGTTCAGCCTGGAGGTGGGTAACCTCCTCCCTCAGAGCTGACAGTTGCCTGCAAATAGGACAGCAACGCAGTTTCCAGAATGTATCCCGGAAAACTGCTGCCCCACAACCAGTACATTGCACCACTCCCCACATGTCCCTCTCTCTTATAATATACAATATGTAATGTATATATATATATATATATATTTTTTTTTTATTATTATTATTATTTGTGGTGTGTACCTACCCTTTATGCACTGTGCTGGGTTATTAAGAATATGAGCATTCTTCCCCAAGACCTGTTGAGGAAGTGATGTCAGAACTTTGGGTATAAAGGAAATGCCATGCCTGGGGGTGTGGGGTGTGGAGAAGGGTGGGTGGGTAGTCCACAGCCACTGGTTACTGTTTGAAACAATCAAATACACAACTGATCCACCACCCTGGTGAGTACTGCCCTTTATAGTAATTCAACTAACACCACAATTTACTAGACCACTGCTCCTACACACAAACCACTCTACTGAGTCCAGGGATGAAAATGAACTTACTTCTCAGCCAGCAGGACACTTTTAAAATGTTGCAAAAATATCCTTCCAAATCCTAGGTCTCAACCCCAGCAATCAAGCAAATTCAGTTGTATCTCATGCCCTCTGGTTATAAAATTACTACACTTTTAATGGAATCCTGCAATTCTCTGCTTAATGCCAATAAGGGAAAAAAAATGAAACTTTTTTGTAGAAAGCGTAGCTCCCCTTCTTAACAAGTCCCCAACAATATTATGCCTTACCAGGTTTCCAGGTCCTAAATGGAGTTATAGTTTGTTCTTTGCAGTGTAGCAAGGTTCTCAGCTTCCACAGACATAGTTTTTCCTAGTAAAACCTGACTGTCTGAAAATTCAGCGCATCGGTTTTACTACCAGCAAAGATGTCACCATTCCTTTGGGTGCCAGACCCGTTATTGAGCTGGACACAAAACAGAACAGATGTTGTGTACCAGGGGACCTTTTTCCTTATTACAGGTCAACTTTTTTCTAGTGCTAGTTGAGGGAGGATGCTGGTGAGTGCCAGAGAGGAAGGGTTGTGTGAGATGTCTTATGATTCCCAACCTGTTGTGGGATGCAGGTGGGGAAAGCGGGGGGGGGTTGGCACATGGATGGAGGAAAGGGTGCATTGAATTTCACCAGGGCAGGGGAAGGAGGATGCCAATGGGGGATTGTGGGGGGGGATTTAATGACAAATACATTTTTTGAAGGTGGGAGGTGGTGGCAAGCGGCACAGTGAGTGGGGTGGTTTTATATTACATTCTAAGGGTTTTTTTTTAAATTCATGTGGTGAAGCTGGTGTAGCTGCCGACAAATTCTTGAAAATTCATGAACTGCAAATTTTCTAACTTTGTATCAGCTTTTCCAGTGAATTAAATCTTGGATGTATCTTTAGTTCTAAGTGTATACATATTGTTATTTGACAAAGACATACCTGCTCAAACCTAATGCTATATTTACTGGTTAGTTAAATAATACATTGAAACTATGCACTTTCACATTTTCAAACTCCATAATACTGGATTATGTGTTATGACCTACTATATCTGCTACAGAGATGACACATCTGTCTCCTTTCCCTTACAAAAGTAGTCATAGTGCTGTTGCTTTATGGAGTTTTACTTTCATTGTACAACATTGAAAAACTGCTTGCATGTAAGACTGAACATGCTTTATTGTGTCTTCAAAGTTTTGATTTCAAAACCAGTGATTTTAAAATATAAATTACCAGTTCTTTTTTCTTACGTAGTCCTCTGTACATGCTATTTTACACAATCTTCAAGCTTTGCTCCACATGTTATTTATACAGTACAATATTAACAGTGAGCATCATATACAGCATTTATAACAGTTAATTGTAGTTAAGAGACTTGTGTAAAATACTATACAAGGGGGGATAATAGGGTAGGTTGGATCTAGAGGATAAGTATGGGGAGGATAATTTAAAGGTCAACAAATTTCTTGGGGTCACTAATATAAAAGGATTTGGAACCCATGCAGGAAGGTGTAAGTGACTGAATAAATATTATTCATTTGAAGTCTTGAGCAGTCGTAGAGTCCTTGGCGTGGTAAGTGGGTTCATTCCAGGTGGTCAATTGGGCAAGAATGAAGGCTTTAGCTCCTATAGATTTGCACACCGTGGGTATGTTTATACAGTCTGGTACACTATGCAGTAATTTCAGTTAGTGGGAAAATGGACAGTGAGGAAGTTTAGATAAGGACAAACCAGAAGAATTTGGAGGAGAGGGCCCAAGGGAGGATTCTCAGAAGAGAAGAGCATACAAAGTGCAAAGAAAATGAAGACATGAGTGCAATATGAGAGGTACAGTAGCCATGATGGAAACAAACAGAAATGGATGGACTCTCTAAAAAACCATCACAAAGTGGAAGAAACAGAATATAGACTGGAGAAGACACCAAACAGGATATTATGGATGAAAGTACCTAGGTTAGACAAAACATCAAATCACTGCATGTTCCTTGCTGACTTAACTAGAAAGTTATGCAAGTAACTGTGTAAAGCATGTGTTCTTTTAATTTGAATTGAGTGGAGTAGATACTGTATTAGAATTAATCTGAGTCAAGTAAAATACATGATATTTTTAATACACTTTTGTCTGATATTTGTTTAGCACTTGGACACTAAGACAGAATAAAACAAGCATATGTAAGAAACGTCTTACATAGAACGTTTTTATTGCATAAATGTCAATCCTCACATTTTTCTAATCTAATGGAAAAGAGCTTAAAATGACTTTTTTTTCTGGTGCTGATGCTGTGAATAAACAAAACTCTTTTTACCAAACCATAAAAATTCTAACAATTTGTGCATATCTGCTTTAAACTGGAGCTGTACCAATAATTCCAGTAACTGGATATTTGATTGCTTTTAGATGAATCACAGAGATATTTACAGATAAGAAACTCAGTAACATTTTCGATTATCCAAGGCAGCTTTTTAAAGATAAGACTGAATTTCAAGCACCGTGGAAAGTCTATTCCTTGTCAAAAAATATAATATTTTTGTCTCTCTCATTAAAGAAAAACGGTGGTTGTTTTAATTATTAATTAAGTTCATCTCAATTATGCATGGACAAACAATTTCCTGTGAATGTTTGTAACCATGCCTTCTCTTTAATCACTCAAGAAGGCAGACCCCTTACAATTAACACTCTAATATTGTCACTGAGGTGTAATTTCAGTTTTTAAGGAGCTTGGTTTGCTTGATACAAATAAACCAAAATAATTTTTTCACACAGAAAATCTACTGCATCCATCTATCTATCTATCTATCTATCTATCTATCTATCTATCTATCTATCTATCTATCTATCTCTCTCTCTGTCTGTCTGTCTATCTAGCTATCTATCTATGATGCCACAGTGACAGTGCTCAGTAGGTTGTATGCTTACCTATATAGCCAGAAGATTGGAAAGTCATGGGTTCTAGCCAAACACCAGGTACTTGTGGTAATAGCCATAACTGCTACTGTAGTGCTGTACCAGGGACATTGGGATGGGGGTTGCTGCACAGTTATGGTGCCATCTTTCAGATGAGATGTTAAACCATGGTTTCCTCTGTCCCTCTTTGGTCACTGTCCAGCTGGAAAGTAAACATCCCATTGCACTTACTGAAAAGAGCAGAGAAATTTCTTGGCATCATTGCCAACATTCCTCCAGCATAAAATATTTTAATGTAAGCCCCCCCCCAAATGCTTCTAGAAATAAATGATCAAAGTTAAGGGACAGTGGTATAACTTTTAGGTAGAAAAGCAAAGCATGCAGGAAGCTTTCCTTAAACAACTGGTCAAAGGAACCCACATGGCAGACAGCAATACTGTACATGGTGCTCACAAACGGGGACAGCATGACAGGGATCACAGTAAAGGAGCACCTGGGGAAAAGTAATGAATGGTCAGTATGATTTAACATAACTGAAGGGGTAGAACCCAGCCACACAGAACATAAATCCTTGATTTTAAGAGGGCTTATTTTGTAAAAATCGGGAAATGCTTAGAAGAAGTTCTAGCAAGAACAGGAAGGAGAGTAGGGGTGGAGGAAACGTGGGCAGTATTCAAAGCAGGGATAACAAGGGCAAACAATTATGTGTAAAGCAGGTTAGCAAGGGTAAAAGGAAGGGAGACCATTATGGTATTCCAAGGAGGTAGCAGAGAAGGAAAAAGCCAAAAAAATAACATTCATATAGCACAAAAAGACACAAGCAGAAGGGGACAGGGAGAGGTACCAGGAAAAACAAAGGGAGGCAGGGAGGGCAGTAAGAGAAACCAAAGCACAAACAGAGGAATGCATTGAAAAATCTGTAGTTGGGGGAACAACACCTTTTACAGGTATGTTAGTGAAAAAAGGAATGCAAAGGGAGGTATAGTGAGGCTGAAAGGGAGGACTGGAGTAGAGTGGAGGATGACAACAGCAAAGCAGACATACTGAACAGATGCTTCTGCTCAGTCTTTACAGAGGAGGGGGTGGGTAATGAGCCTGAAGGGAGTAGAAAGGGCAGGCAGGGCACAGAAATGGATACAAGTCCATTTCCATGGGAGAGGGTCCTAAAGGAACTGGAAGGACTTAGAGTCAATAAACCTGTGGGACCAGATGGGGTACACTCCAGTATGCTGAGGGAGAAAGGGAGGTGATTGCTGAACCCCTGGCAACCCAGTTTAGCCTGTCACTGGAAACAGGGGAGATACCCAAAGACTGGAGGACAGCTGATCTAGTACCCCTTTACAAAAGTGGGAACAGGGAGGAGGCAGGAAACTACAGACCAGTCAGCCTTACCTCAGTAGTGGGAAAGATCATGGAAATTCTATTGATGGAAAAACTAGTGGAACACTTGGTTGCCAGCGGTCTACTGGACCCAAGACAGCATAGTTTTACCAGGGGGAGGTCATGCCAGACTGACCTCTTTGAATTCTTCAATTGGGTGACAAGGGAGGTGGATGGGGGAGTGCAATGGATATGGCCTACCTGAACTTCAGCAAGGATTTTGACACTGTGCAACATTGAAGGCTGGTAAACAAGCTAGGGAACATGGGAGTGGGTAAGACAGTGGTGAGCTGGGTGGGGAATTGGGTGGATAGCAAGACACAGAGGGTTGTGGTAAATGACTGTCACTCTGCAGAGAGAAAGGTGACCACTGGGGTACCACACAGATCAGTGCTGGGTCCAGTCCTATTCAACATCTTTATCAGTGACATTACAGAAGACCTAGAAGAGAGAATATGCCTGTTCATTGATGACACAAAGCTCTGCAACAGGGTGGACATGCAGAAGGGTGTGGACAGAGTGAGGAGAGATCTGCAGAAGCTTGAGGACTGGTCAGGAGAGTGCCAGTTGAGATTTAATGCAAAGAAATGCAAAATAATGCACATGGAGCACAAAAACCCAGGAATAGTATATCACCTGGGGGTGGGGGAGGACAAAGAATGTTCCAAGCAGTAAAGGGAACCTAGGGGTGATCATCTATGATGACCTGAAGGTAGGGAGTCAGCATGACAAGGCAGCAGAAAAGGCAAACAGGATGCTGGGATGCATAGACAAGGGTATCACCAGCAGGAAAAGGGATGTCATCATCCCACTATACAAGACATTAGTGAGGGCACACATTGAATACAGTGTCCAGTTCTGGAGACCTTACCTTCATAAGGATATAGACAGTGTGGAGGCAGTTCAGAGGAGGGCAACCAAGATGGTGCAAGGATTATATCACGAAACCTAAGAGGATAAACTGAAAGACTTAAATATGTACTTTCTGGAACAGAGGAGGGAGTGGGGGGATATGATTGAGACATATAAATACCTCATGGGGAAAAACAAGGTGCAGGAAAACACAATGTTTCACAGAAAGGATACTCCAGAACTAGGGACATGGGGTGAACTTAGAGGGGGGAGGTTCAGGGGGAACGTGAGTAATTACTTTTTCATGGAGAGGGTGGTGGACAAATGGAACAACCTTCTGGAAGTGGTGGTGGGGGAAGAAACAATTACAGAATTTTAGAATGCATAGGATAGACATTAGGGGATCCTGGTAGTCGGGGGAAGGCACACCTAGTTCTTGGGAAGCTTGAACAAGCACAGTTAAGTGCACAAATGGGCAGACTAAGATGGCCATAGGCCCTAATCTGCTGTCAACATCAATATATCTATGTACAATACATTAGTGTTGCCACAAAAGAAGTGGTAATGAATTGTATACTTTGTCAGCCCTTTGTGAATTCAATCCACATCACTACTTTTTAAAACATTTACTGTATAATTTAATTTCATTTTCATTTTTATTCAGGGTTAAAACCATTCATTGAAACTCATTTGCAATGGGGACCCATAATGAACAACTGAGGTTCATTTATTTTACCCTTTTATTCAGAAAGCAATTTGTCAGCATTATTTTGTCTTCATGTGTCTTCATTTTTCTTTTATTCTTGTTTTGGTCCACTCCTAAAGGGCCATGGTAAAACAGGGTGAAGTTAAAAAGAAGTACTAAAAAGTAAAACTCATACTTAAGAAGTATTTCCTGGGAGATGACCATCAGTACAGTGGTGCAGTTATCACTCGGGCCACAGGCAAAATGGGGTTCAGTGATCAGCCCAGATCATTAGAGGGCTGAAAGGGGAGGTGGGATCAAGTATTCCACCAGATACTCTCCTTCCTCTTGAAAGTTGTGTTCATTGCTACACTGTATTGCGTCTACCTGGATGACCTCAGGTTGTGAAGCAGCTATAATGGGTTGTTTTGCATATGGAAGAGAGGAGACCATGGCCATAAGCATGTCACTACAAGACAGTACATGTGATGAAAGTTGACTATGCCCTTGGGTGATAGTCCAAAAACTTCATCAGGAAAATTGGCAGCTTTCTGGTGGATAAATCTGTGATGGCCCCATTGACCAATTGAGGTTCTGCTCTACAGTCTTCTTTCTCTGGCTCTGTAGGACTCTGAAACAGCTAGCCAGATACTTGGACTACACTGCTGGGCATGGACATTTGAAGCCTCACCCCAAGGTTAATCAAGGGGAGTCAGGAGCCGGTAGAGAGGGCATGGCAGGAAGGAACTCAGTAGCTAGGTAGATAGCCTCTGGTGTTTTTAGAAGGTAGTCCAGTGAGTAGGACATGGAGAAAGATAAAATATATTTAAAAGTGCTTCCATGTGGAACCTGTTCCCAGCTCAACTGAACACATATACTATATTTTGAGATTTTGAAAATGCTTGAGGAAATTACCCGTTTTCTTAGTGAAGTCAGCCAATTTAACTTACAAGTGACGATACAGTAGATTTATGCAATGATGTAAATTTGTTTGTGATTGTGCAAAACTCACTGTCAGGGTCCTGGGGAGTGGCATTAACGGGACACCATAGTAGGGTAAATGCATAAAAAAACATTCTGGGCCCAGTTCTAAAAGAGATACACCTGGCATAACAGCACTTGTGCCAAATAGAATGGCGTAAGTAGCAAGTTATGCCAGCAGTTGAGATTTGTGGGATTCTACAATGTGGCCTGTGACATGCCGCAGGCAACTTGTGCCAAAAGGCAGTTATGCCAACAGTTGTGCCATAAACCCCCTGTGACATGGCATTAGGGGGTTTACGGCAGCAGTTGTGCCCTATTCTAGTAGAGCAGCAACAAAGTCCCCAATCTCGGGATTCTACAAGAACCCCCGGAGGAGAACCAGCAATGTAAGTTACACCAGTATTTAGCTGGCATAACTGTACATACATCCTCCAGGGGTCTGTAGACCCGGTGCACCCATATCAGGCTGTGCCCCCCATGCCCAGAACACCCCTGCCGGTGCCCCACAGGGTGGCCAACAACCCTCCAACCTCCGATCGCCCATGGCAGAGGTGCCCAGCTAGGCATTTCACACCCCCAGCCCCCAGAACCCCCACACAAATCATGCCTCTGAACCCCACACTGCTTGCAGCACCGCAGAGCAGCTATGTCCCCACATCCAGTGCCCCACCCAATTGAATTGCCGCACATGTTCAAAACTTAAAACCCCCAGGATCCCTGGCAGTCTAGTGACCCGCACCCACCCCAATCCAGCAGTCCAGTCACCCTGCCCCCCCCACCCATCTCCAGCTGGAAACTGGCACAGCCACCACTCATCTCCACGGCCAGCCACCCGACTGAGGCACCACATGAGCTTACTGTATAGGCAGCACTCAGAAATGAATGAATATGCATTCTTTTCTAAGCACTTCTATACAGTAGCACTCATCAAAGCTCAGTCTGTGGCTGGCCATGGAAGTCAGAGATGGGCTATGCCATTCACCAGCTGGGGATGGGTGGAAAGGATGTGGGTGGACTGGCACTTGCTCGTGGGTGGGTGGGGTCACCAGACTACAAGAGATCTTGAGGGTTCAATTGGAACATTTGCAGCACTACAATCGGGCCAGGGACTGGATGGGGGGCACAGCTGTCCTGTGGGCTTTGAGGAGGCACCTACGCTTGCGGGGGGGCTGCAACTTGTGACATGCCCCTCGGATATGCCCTTAGGTTGGTGTAGCTGTCCACATGTCACAAGTCACGGGACTTAGCCACGGAAACCCTGCCCCTTCTAGAATAGGGTGCAGGGTCCATGTCGCAAGGGCATTTGGCGCAAGTCGCCATTGGCAGTGCCAAGCTTCTAGAATCGGACCCTATGTTGTTAACACTCAGTAAAAAGTATATGTGCTCAGCAACTCTTCAAACAACAGTGAGAAGACAGTAGTCTTTATCTTACCAGACCACAGTTTACTTCCATAATTCGTTTACCAATAGGGCTGGGCAAAACTGCGGATTCCACTTCCGTTAAAAATTTGTGGAATTCCATGATTTTAGTGGAATTACGCTAGAGATGCACCTTTGGCAAAATTCAGGCTTTCCACAGAATTTTCATTGATTTGCGGAATAATTAAGTGTCCTGCAAAAAATATATAATGAACTGCAGAAAATATTTATTATAGAAAAAATGCCATTCAGGGGTTTAATTCACATAAAATGTATTCTGCAAGGTATATAGCCATGTGATTTCATTAATTTAGGTGGGAATTGAATTTGAAAAGCACTGTTTCTTACCATTCCTGTCTCTTTCTTTAGTGATACTGTCCCTCTTGTCCAAAGTTACATTTCATATGGTATAAGACAAAACTGTAATTTACTGTAATTTAGTCAAAAATTCTGTAGTACATCCCAAAATCTTCCATGGAACATGCAAAAATATTTGACAAGCAATGCTGTCACCTGACCTTTTTTTGATTAAGTGGGAGTCTATGGGTGAAAGTGTGAGTTGTTATAAAAACCCTCCCTTTCCCTCTTTCTATCTCTCTCTCTCACTCTTTCTTATTTATGAAGTTTTTTGTGAAATCTCTGATGATTATTGCAGTGTTTTTCTGCAATATAATTGTTATTTTATTGATTTTAGATGTCCTGAGATACCTATTTGTTTGCACACTGCTTGGTGATGAGAGAAAATGGATCTTGTGGTGGCAGAAATGTGGGGACAGAGGTGTGTTCATCATCAAGCAGTGGTGGTGATGAGCATGGAGGCAGTGCTGGCACCCTCTGCTTAGTGTCAGATGTTCCCACAGTTGGGGACGGGGGGTTCAATCAGCTGGGGCCATCATTAGTATTGCCAGTTTTTTGTGGGACAGGATGTAACTCTAAACCAAAAGGCAGTAATGTCTATGTCAAGCACAAAAATAATTCAGGCAAAGCTGTGACAGCACTAATGCTGGACACAGGAGACGTTGGGTACTTTTGGAGGTGAATGCAGTTGAAGCAGCAGTAGTGACTAAAATATGAGTTATCACCTGAGCAATGAAAGAGGAATCCACAGTTTGCAGGATATTCTGAGGTTTACATAGGCCACTGCTTTTTTAACTTTCCCTTTATACTCCCTTCCTGTCTCTCTCACCTGCCTCCTTCAGGAACTCACAAGTCAGACACAATCCCCTGTACTCCTACGTGCAATGGACACCCTCCATGGAGAGCAGGTAGTCATGTATAGTGGCATTTTAAAATAATTATTTGCCTCAGAAGGGCTTTTTTTAAGCAACTGTATCCTGTCAGCATACCCTAAATGTCATCAAAAGGACTTATTTAGCTTCAAGCTCTTAACATAGAAGTTGACAGCAGATAAGGACCGCAAGGCCCATCCAGTCTGCCCATTTCTTTTTCTACCTTATAAATGTGCCATCGGCCTTTGCTCTGTCAGTGACCTATCTATTCATAGTCATTTGTATTGCTCCCTTATGCCTATCCCATGCCTGTTTGAAGCCCTGCACTGTATTCATAGCGACCACTTCTTGTGTAAGCCATTCCATGCATCTACCACCCTTTCTGTGAAAAAGAATTTCCTCACATTCCCCTTAATCGGCCTCCCTCTAATCTCATGCTGTGTCCTCTTGTCCTGCTATTTTCTTATATTTAAACATGTTAGACTCTTTCACCTTGTTTATGCCCTTAAGGTGTTTAAATGTCCGATCATATCACCTCTCTCCCTCCTTTGCTCAGGGTATACATATTGAGCTCCGTTAAAATCTGTCCTCATATGTCTTCTGATGCAGTCCCTGCACCATTTTGGTTGCCCTTCTCTGGACTGCCTCAATTTGGTTAATGTCCTTGTGAAGGTGTGGCCTCGATACTGCGCAGTGCTCAGATGGGGCCTAACCAATGTCTTGTACAGAGGATTATTACCTCCCTCTTATGACTTGTGATACCCTACTAATACACCCTAACACCCCCTAGCCTTACCTACTGCTTTAGAGGTCTGCTTGGATGATTTTAGGTCATCAGTGATGATGATGCCCAAGTCTCTTTCTTCCTTTGTGACTGCTAGCCACTCCCCTCCCAGCCTATAAGTGGCTTCAGGGTTTCTCTTCCCTATGTGCATGATTTTGCACTTCTTTGCATTAAATCCCAATTGGCACTCTTCTGACCATTCTGCTAGTTTAAAAGGGATTTTTATTTTAAATGTATGTACAGAATGTATGTATTTATTTATTCCTTTGTTATCTGGGTTGGGTCACTGATCCAAGGACCTTTTTCAAGCATGGCCTGGGCCAGAGACTGGCAGATACAGAAAGGTCACAGCAAGGACAGTTAAATACACAGTGTTCTACAATAACAAGTAGCAGACAGCATAGATCTAGTAGCTACATCATGTTTGTCAGCAATAGCTGCAGCTCAGAATTAACATTAACAGACAAGAGTAGTATTGAACAAAAAATATACATACTACTTATAAATTATAATTTATGGGTACATTTACAATTTGCAGGTAGCAGGCAGCTGACTCCTGCATAGGGTGTTCACCAGCAAGTCAGTCACTAGGTAGGAGGAGAAGAAGGAGATGACAGGGTGGCAATGGAGGCGTGGACAGATTGCACAGGAGCACCAGTTGCCTGAAGACTGGACCAGGTCATGGAGAACAGGAAGTAGGTTTTTAGTGGGGCATGTAGATTTATCTGGGAGTTGATGGAATGCAGTAGGGGGGGAGGTCATTCCAGAGGGAGGTCCCAGCAATGGACAAGGCCCTTTGACCCATCCTTGTGCTAATATGTGGATGGATGAGTTGGAGGTGGGACGAGTGGCAGAGATTGCAGCTATGAGTCTTGGAGCAAACTAGGCAAGATAGAGGGGAGTATAAGGGGCAGTGGATGGTGTACCCAGCGGTGCAGGCCAGTAAATAGGAGTGTCAGGCTTGAGGGGAAGCCAAAGAAGGGACTGGTAGAGAGAGCAGTGGTGCATGGAGAGAGGGGCGCAAAGGATGAAGTGGCAAATCTGGCCAGTCTGTGTGACCTTAGATCTTAAAAGGACTTGAATGCCAGTAGGCCCTGATGAGGACTTTAATGCCAGCCTGCATTTCTTAATAAAACCTTAGCTCCCAAACCCGAAATATATATATATATATATATATATATATATATATATATATATATATATATATATATATATATATATATATATGTGTGTATATATATATATATATATATATAGTAATGATTTTTCTCCTTTCTGCCTGCATTCACTCACTTCTTTAAAGAACTGACCGGCCCACAAGCCCTGAAAATGGATGTAACAGCAGCCTACATTCCCTGATTCATGAAAAGTTTTTTTATGATTTTTATCCTGCCTGCCTGCATGAATCTAGTCCTTAAAAGGACTCTCATTAGCTCCCAAGCCCTGAAAAGGGCTTTTTACAAAATTTGCCAGCAGATAAAGGCCTAGAGGTCTATCAGGTCTGCTCGAATGTGCAGCTAGCACCCCTTTTTAAAATGAATTTGATGCTTGCTTTCCCTGATGCAGTAGGTCCTTATATTTATTTATCTCCAAGTCCTTAAAAGAGCTTTTAACTATATATTATGCTGCACTGGTGAGGGTCCCTAAACCTCCATAGCGGTGGCCCTTAAAAGGATGGTTTTTGAGTACTGATTTAAAGCCCTTAAAGATACATTTTTCTGTGTGCTGCCTGCTGCTCTGACAACCAATTCATCTCCCCATCACAACATGTTTTGATGGGCTGAATAGAACTCACCAGCAACACTTACTGGGGAAGGATTAGTTGCCAGCAGCAGCCAATTAGTACCTCCACTCCAGACTGTGATCTGATGCCTAGTGAAAGCACCTGTCATGTGACACCAGCTGCGTGACTGTGTCAGTATGATTCTCAGTGCACAGACTTTGTGGTCACATGACAAGCCCTCCACCGCACTGCTCCTTCCTGGTCCTGGTTTGTCCACTACACCTAAGGGTAACTGCTCTGATGAACTTAGTCATGCAATGCTAAAGCTGCACCATTACAGATGACACAGGCACTTGGGGATGGAATGGGCTGGGGGAGATGAAAAAAAAGTTAGGAGTACAGGAGAAAAAATGAAGATACAGTAGCACTAATGCCTCATTTGCCCCAGTGGGCAGGCAATGAGGGGCTGTAGATGTCTTTAGACAAAAGTAGTTGCCTTGGGGCACATAAAAGTATAGGAATTCTGCACCTTGGCAGTGTCTCCTCCCAGCTGAAATTGCTTCTCCTCACTGTTCTGTTAGTGCAACCCCACAGTATTCAAAATTACACATATTTCACCATAGCTCATTAAATCTGTGTCTCATCCCAGTTGCACCAGTTTCTACTCCCAGTTCCACCAGTATCAGTTGCAGCAGTGTCACCTCCCAGTTATTCAGTTTCTCCTCCCAATTACACCAACATCTCCACTTCCTAGTTTTGGTCCTAGGGTTCCAGTTACATCAGTTGTTTTTTTGCTTACTAAATGAAAGAAAAAGGCGATCCGTTCTGTAGAAATATTTTCCATAGTTCACCACATTATTCCCCAATAGGTGCCAAAATTCCACAGTAAAAAGTGGAATTTCATTAAATTTTCCTCTGTGTTTTGTGGAATTTCATGGCAGTGAATTCCGCATTTCACAAGAATAGCACTGATGGAATTTAAATTTTGCACAGCCCTATTCACCAATAAATAGTGAAGTGCAGAAAATGTACATACTGTACTGTTCATCCCAGATCCAAACCTCAAACTACTGACAAGACAATTCATTATATTTCTTCCTGGCTCAATTGCCTAAAATATCTGTAGACTTACAGAAAGGTTTGAAACTGCAAGCACAGCTTCGTATTAAATACTTTTTGTGCTTAGTCTTAATTTATTTTTAGTACTTTTCAACTGCTATGGAGTGAAGCTACTGGCTAAGGAGAGGTATAACGTGACCTGGTGGGTGCACGCATCACATGCTGCTGATGTTTCGGTGTTAGTGACACCTTCCTTAGAGCAAATTGCAGTTGGTAGCTGATGGCCTAAATAGTTTTATTGGTTGCCATAGAAACTCCCATAGCCACCTTTTGACTTTAGCATGTGTGGAATAAAAGCATGAGTGAATAAATAATTTCATGTGTAACTCTATATCCAAATGACTTATAAAGAAATAATTGTGATAGTTTTTATATAAGGTTTGATATGGATCATCTGTAATGACAATCACTTCCTTCCTGAGCAAATTGTGGTTGGCAGCTGACTGCTTAAATAGCATTATTGGTTGCCATAGCAACTCCGATAGCGAGGAGGTGTAGTCTTGTGACCTAAAGAGATGTATCTGACAGAAATGAAGAGACAATTGGAAAATTAGCATTACTATAAGAAACTGCTGAGGGGTCCAATTGAGGACATCAAAAGAGAAGCAGATAGTATTTCAACATGTGCTGCAGAAGAAAGATGGATTACACAAACAGAAAAAGACTTCCTCACTGTCTCTTACCTAATCAAGCCCACAATATACCTCCTCTTCAAGGTCCACAAAAATGCACATGCCTTGAGAATTTCAATAGTTAGCAGCATTGGGTCTATCACAAAGCCCATGTTGAAATACGTGGACTTTTTCATTTGACCTTTTGTAAATTAAGTTAAAACTCTCACTGAAGACACCAGAGCTGTGCTCAACATATTGACAAGGACAACCACAAATGAGTACACAATTTTGGTTACAATGGACACTGAAAATTTATATAACAACATACCCCATGAAGCAGGATTCAAGACATACTAAAGAGTTTTAGAGACCAGATAAGAAAGTTTCTTTCCACCATCAGAATTTGTTATAACTTTTGCAGACTTTACATAGAAGTCAGCTTACTTTCTGTTTGATGGAGAATTTTTAAAACAAATTTGTGGTACAGCAATTGTACAACACTTGCACCCTCACTAGCAAATCTATGTGTGGGAGATTGGGAAGCCAGGTTTATTTGGGATGCCACAAAGGAATGATTGGATAAAGTATGCTTGTGGATATGCTTTATTGATGACATATGGGCACAGATATTCAAAGGAGATGCACCCAGCACAATTGAGTTGCACTGGTGCATCCCCAGAAGTGTACCTCTGGGCCATATTCAAAAGGAAGGGATACGCCATGCAATTATAGATGCGCCACAGTGCAAAGATAACATATGAGGCGCATCTGGAAGGGGCGTTCCCATGCATATGCTGCACATTGCAATATTCGGAGGAGATGCATGGCGCATCTGCCCGCACATCTCAGATATGTGATACACAAAGTTAGGCATGTAAAAAACATGGCTAATTGATAGCCACCAACAGGTGTCCTTCTGTATTGCACAGTGCAGCAGCCGCAAGACCCTGGGTGGCTACCCCCCCATCCACATACCCCATCCAAACTGTAAATATAGTAGACAAAACTTCCTTGGTAGTCCAGTGTTACCCGCCCAGCCATGTACCCCATCTGACCTGTAAGAAATGTAATTGAAACTGCCCTTGTAGTTTAGTGCCCCCTCCCTACCCAGAATCCACAATCGAATCAGAAAAAATAAGTACAGTCTTCCCTGGTAGTCTAGTGGCCCCCCTCCCTTCTCTGATATCCATCCATAATGTACACATGTTCATATGAACAACCCTGATTGTCTAGTGCCCCCCTCACCCATTCCCGAATCCATGATCGAATCAGAAAACAGTAGTAGATCCTTTCCGGTAGTCTAGTGGCCCTCCACCCATCCCCAAATCTGATCGTAGGGTAATACAAAACTCCAGCATCCTTGGTGGTCCAGTGGACCCCCTCCACCCACTGAGGTGACCACACCCACCCACCTCCCCCCAACCCAGGATGGCAAGTTGGCCATGAAGCGGCGGCAGCACATCCCTTCATATACCGCCATGGCTGCCAGCTTACTGAGCTGCCAGTGAATGATCTCACAGTACACCTAGAAGCTAATTGGTAGACATTGTCGACCAATGGGCTTGCAGTGTGTACTGTAAGTTTTCATTCACAACTTTGTGAATGACACAAATCTCAGTAGCACGGAGCAGCCACTTGCACCCTTTCCAAGTGCAGTTTGAATATTTGGGCCCTTGTGTCTATAGAATGGGACCAAAAGAGAAATGCTTGACTTCAATAATTGTGATCAAAATATAAAATTCACAGAAAAACACATTTTTGAAACAGTAGAATCTAGATCTAAAAGTATGTAAAAAGAATGGAAAACTGGTAACCACCATATTCTGAAAGGACACAGAAACACAATTCTACACTGGGGTATTTGTCACCCTTACAAGTATAACTTAAAAAAGAACATCCCATATGGTCAGTTATTAGGATAAAAATGAATTGCTCCAAAGTGGAGAAGGTGAAGAAGGAAATTAAAAGTATGTGTCAGAGATTTGTATGAGAGGTTATGAGCCTCAGCTTCTTGTAGAAGCAGTAAAAGAATGTACAAGATAAACCAAGAGAAGAACTGCTACAAAAGAAAGAGAAATAATGACAGATGAGAACAAGGTTACTTACAGTTCTGAAAATAAGTCTGAATATAGTACTGAATATAGTTTAATGTCTGCTAAGATGGGTAACATAATAAGAAAACACTGGAGTATCTTAAGTGCGGATCCCTGTCTAAAACATATCACAGATTCAGGGCCGAGGATAACATACCAGAAAGGACAACATCTAAAAGATATCCTGGTTAAAAGTTTTTATGAAAAAGAAAAATGGCTGAGACCAGACTGGATGCCAGCAGCAGCTAAGATGAATTACAGATATGGACTATGTGTGCATTGCCAAAATACCAGCAACACCAATACATTCAGACATCCCAAAAGCTGAAAGAATTTTGATATAAATCAGGTCATCAACTGTAATACCACTACAGTACTATACATTTTAATGTGCCTCTGTGGTCTGATCGATGTAAGACAAACCAAAAGACAGCTTAAGCAAGAGATTGCTGAACACAAACTGGCCACCAGAATACAGAACCAGAACTATTCCATGACAAAGCATTATCAAGAAATGAACCATGGCTCAGTCCTGAGGTTTGTCGGAACCAAGCATGTCACAATACCTAAAAGAGGCTGAAATCTACAAAGGTTGCTGTTACATGGGAATCCATTTGGGTTAATAATCTGGAAACACTGCATCAACAAGGTCTGAAGGATCATCAGGGCTTCCAAAACCTTCTTGGAAAATGATAAAGAAAACAAAACTCATTCGGACTTTCTTTTATTGATGGTTATCGGGGAGCCATGTCTAGGTTTTCAGGTAGTTTGTTACTATATATAGACTGTCTTACTTTTACAGTAAGTATCAGCTCTCCTTTATAGCTTCTATCTTAACAGTTTGTCCCTAGTACTCGTAATATCAGGCAGGCACTAGTCTCTGCCAATTGTTGTATGTCATCCTGTGTTATAGATTTTTTTTTAAGAGTGGAAAGAGATTATAATATATACTGTAATAAGTAAAATCCAGTAAAAAAACTTAATAGGGGACTGAATGTTGATAAGACCAAGGCCAGATCAGGTGTACTAAATAAGTATGGCCTTTGGAAGAGATTGTCAAGACAGAGAATCATTACCAAATTATATGTAGAAATGCAGCAGATCCAGGGGAAAATATTCTTAGAAAATAAGAAATAAATGTGCTGGAGTCAGTTATATACACATTACAGCTCTGACATTGATACAGAGCATATATCGTGACATATATTATCAGACAAGGGTGCACACATTTTACACACAGAAACAACCCAAAACTTGTGGGTTAGAAACAGTTCTGTAGATAAGTATGAAAACAAACAGTCAAAAAATAATAGTTGAGTTTAAAGAAGAATGCATGTGTTTGGCAGAATAACCTATAATGCATAATAATAGAGGATTTATTTAATGCATAAATTCTGATATTATAATTTTCCTGATATGATAAGATTGATGTCATTAGAGACATGTCATTAAACGTTTTAGTCCATAAGTCAGTTTTCGGTTGGGGTGTGCAAAAAAATATTCTGCCTGCGGAATTTCGGCAAAAGTGAGAATTTCTTTTCTGCTAAAGTTCGGAAATCATTTTCGGAACTTCTTCGGAAATTCCGCCTTAAAACTGTGGAATAAATATGCAAACTGCGGGTTAACTTATTAAACTGCGGGGAAAAAAATATGCAGAAAGGGTCACTGCCAGTGGTCAGTTCTGAGGCTTTTTTTAACCCCAGTTTAATTCATTAATTCACCGCCACTGATCAGGGGTCCCAGTAAATAAATAAATACCTCCAATCCCTTCCTCGAATGCTCCTGGTTTCTAATGCCCCGCCACCCACCGATCATGGCCCTCCAAAACATTTGATCTCCTTGATGTCTAGTGGACCCCCCTCCCATCCTGGATTCCTTAATCCACAAAAAAACAGCCTGCAGTCCAGCGACTCATCCCCCTCTACTCCCAGTATTCCCTGGTGTCTAGTGGACCTTCCCATCCCAGATTCCTTATAAAAAAATAATCTCAATTCCCTGGTGTCTAGTGGACTCCCCCACCCCCCACCGTGACAGTTCATCCGCTACCACCCTGCTCCCCCCCACACCCTGCCCCTGAGCGAACCAGCAGCGCAGCCATCCTCTCTCCTCCAGTACGTAGCCCACTGAATTGTCAGTGAATGACAGCATGGTTGTACAAGAAGATGTTCATTCACTGACAGTTCATTAAACTGTGGATAGAATTAATTCTGCAGTTTATATGCATTTTTCCACAGTTCACAAAAAAAAGTCTGCGAAACTCAGTGAAAATCCCAGTTTCGACAATGGCGAAAGTTCTGAAATTTCAGCAATTTCGTTGAAGTTCTGCGAAAGCGGAATTTGCAACTTTCACCCACCCCTAGTTTACAGTGATCAATTATAATGGCAGCAGACAACTTGCTAAGCCTCATGAAGAATATAAACTAACTGAGCAGTCCGATGTAATGTGCATGTGCTAGAGAGGTTTCGAAGCACATCATAAGCAGTTTTTTTATCTCACTCTCTTCTTTGTTTTATTTATACAAACGAGTTATTTTTCTTATGAATAAGCACATGTGACAATTCGGATCTGTTACTGTGTTTAAGACATTAGTTCAGTATGCAAATTAAGTGTGTACATGTAGAATGGACTCAGTAGACTAGATATGTGTAGCCACATATTCTTATTACCTAAAGGAAGATGGACCTCACATTATTAGAAATAAACAGATAATATACACAGACAAATGTATTATGTATTAGATATAACTATGAAGAATCGTGAAGTGTATAATATGTAGGAATTACAGTAGATGACTTTAAATTGAATATGTATGTATTTTAAACATTCTGAGTGTGGGTCAGGGAAGTATTCATATATCTATCATTAAATTTTTACTTATAACAATTATTTTTATTATATGTCCTATAGATATGGGTTTGCATATGACATTGTTATTGTCCTGTGTGTTGAAAGGGCTGCCACCCTCCCCAGCTCAGAAGGTTGGACCCCCGTAACAAGCAGGAAAACCAGAGAACCAGCAACAAGGGAATACTACGTACAGTACTAGTTTTGAAGCCAAATGGATTTGGGACATTGGCATTCTTTTCCAGCTTCACTCACCCACAGACTTTACTTGTTACAGCCATGCTGCCCTGCATTGTTCTAAATGCAGTTGTTTAATTTTGCCTTTAAAATGCTGGTGTTTAATTTGCCTCTAAAACCTGGATTCCTGCCATAGCTGAAACTTGATGTTTCTAACACAAACAAATCTTGCTGGCTTACTTAGCACTGCACATTTGCCTGCACCTCTTCTATTTGTGTTTCTTAGATTGTAATGCTCTAGTGTTTAATTTTTATAACTTGTAGTCACTTAGTTTGTATTTCTATTGCCAAATCTGTATCAGGCAGTGTTGTTCCTTTCATTTCACAAAATGGGCTGGTTAGAGCAAGCTGGGTGCACAGGACTCATTCTCAGCTTTCAGTCTAAGACCTGCCTACTATGCCTTTCCTGCCTACTAAAATTCTGAACTTTTCTTCCCCAACCCCAGTGTTCTCTCAGTGCCTCTCCATTCTCCTGTTCCTGTGGGTTGTGAGGGCCAACACCCTCCCCAGCTCAGAAGGTTGGACCCCCCGCGAAAGCAGCAAAGCAAGGGAACCAGCAACAAAGGAGCACTAGATAATGTTTTTGGCACCAAATGGAATAGCCCACTCACCCTCATCCTCGCACCCAGAGTTATCACTCCCTTTTGTGCTGTGCTACCTTCATACTTACAAGATCACATATGTGCCTGCACCTGCAACTGAGCTCTCTGTCAATCAGTGCACTGGTACCTAGCCGACTGACTTTTGTAGTCCACTACTGTATCGTGTGGTTCAAACTCCATTATCTACAACTATAAAAGTTAACCTTTTTCTTACCTCTTCTGGTCATTCACACACCTCCACCTTCTCACAGCCCACGTCTCTACTCCAGTATTTCCTTCTGCCAGACTCATGTGAGGAGAAACCATCCCACCCACCCTCAGCAAATCCCTACCTTTATACCCTACTGAAAGAACTAACACCTGTTTCTACAGTAATTATTCAACTATAACTACAAGCTCTACACTTACTCTGATTTAATTGCTGTTCTATTCTACTCTCAGCCTGTTCTCCTAACTTTAGTGATTTATTTATTAGCTGCTATAACCCTCTACTCCTGCTCTGTTTCATACAAGCATACAAAAAAGCCAGCAAAAGAAGGCAATTTGCTGTATGTTGCCTGCTAGTATTGTAAGGTTCACAGCATGAGCTACTGTTCCAGCCACCCCTCCTCACTCTTCCAAGCCTCCCTACTCATGATCCTTACCTTCCCCCATGCTTATCACAGCCTCTCTTGAAGCTGCCTACTGTCTTCAATGAGACTACCTCTTCCTGCAGAGCATTGCAAGTGTCCACCACCCTCTCCATGAAGAAGTGCTTCCTGACCTCCCCCCCAAACCTCACCCACTCCAGCTTAAGACTGTGCCCCCTTGTGTTATGGTTGACACTCAGCTTAAAGAGACCCTCCTTATCCACCTTAGTTATTCCTCTCAAGTACTTGAAGGTCCCAATAATGTCCACTCTCTCTCTTCTGTCCTCCAGGAAGTACATGTTCAGTGCCCTCAACCTCTTCTCGTATACCTTACATGCTGACACACTATTATGTTTGTAGCCACCCTCTGGACCTTCCCCAGCAGGTTACTGTCCTTTTGAGGTGTGGGCACCAGTACTGAACTCAATATTCTAGATGTGGCCTCACTAGTGATCTGTACATGGGCAGTATAAACTCCTGTCTCTTAATACTGATTCCGCTTGATATGCATCCCAGCATCTTGTCTGCCCTTGCTGCTGCTTTCCTGCACTCTGTGGAGTGCTACAGGACACTAGTGATCATCATTCCCAGGTCTTTCTTCTCCTCTGATGCAGATACTTGGACTCCACCCATGAAGTACTCTGTCCTGGGATTCTTGGCTCCAGTATGCATAACTTTGCATTTCTTGGCATTGAAGCCAAGCTACCTGATCCAAGACCACCTCCCCAGTTTTTCCAGATCATTCTGTAGGTCATGTATGCCTTAAGCTGTGTCTACTCTTCCACAGAGCTTGCTATCATCTGCAAATAGGCACATTTTGCCTTAATGCCATCCCCAATGTAATTGATGAAGACACTGAACAGCACTGTCCCCAGCACTGAGCCCTGTGGGACCCACACTGGTATCCTCTTTGGTGCCAGATAACACTCTCCACATAAACACCCTCTTGGTACTGTCTCTCAGCCAGTTTTCCACCCATTTGGCCATCTTATCCCCAACCCCAAGATCTGTCAACTTCCTGATAACACTTTTGTGGGGCACAAAGTCAGAGGCCTTTCTGAAATCAAGATAGAGGATGTCTAGCGCTTGACCCCTGTGTACTGTCTTAATGACCCAGTTAAAGCAATCAATTAGATTAATTTGACATGACCCCTCTCCCATTAAGCCATGCTGCCTCACATTTTGGAAACCATGCTCATCTAGATATTCTACCAACCTTTCCTTAAGCATGAGCTTGCATACAATTAAGGTCAGACTGAGACTGAGGTCCAGCCACACTTTGTTACTAACAGTCATAATCCTACCTTGCTACTGCATCCTGTCCTCTCCCTACTATTACTTATAAACCTCATATCCTCCCCTTTTTTCCCCCAAGACCCCCCTGCTCTTCCTAACCATGCCTCACCTCCTTCTCCTCCTTGCTTCTCTCCTCTCCTTCCTTTCCCTGTCCCCCAATCCACATACCCCCACCATTCCACATTTCTCTCCAATCTCCCATATCTGAGCCCCACTTGTTCTCCCCTTACACATCACACCCCAATCCTTCTTGTCTTCTTCTTGGACCCCTTCACTCATTCTGGCTTACTGTCCTCCCCTATGCTTTACCTTGAGGTCTTTCTTCACCATTGCCACCTTTCCCCTCCCTCTCTTCCCCCCCTTACTCTTCCAAAGAACACAAGCACCTCTTCCTACACCTGTTCCTCCTCCTTCTACTACTACAACTATTGCTGGCTGGGGATGTGGAGCCCAACCCTGACCCACTTCCCTCTCATCCACACCTGCTCTTCCAAATGGGCTCCATCTTGTCCTCTTAAATGCTAGGAGTCTCCTCCCAAAACTTAACACTCTTAATTCTTGGATAGTCCAGAATTTCCTGAATATCCCATGCTTCACTTAATCCTGGTTGTCCTCCAGGATTCCAGACTCCTCCCTCATCCTTCCTGACTTCCACTTTTTTAGATAAGACCAGGGCAAATGTGGTTGCGGTGGTGTTACCTTGTACATTCAACTGTCCCTTTCCTGTTCCATCTCACTGTGTGAATCTTCCCCCTCTTCTTATGAGCTCCTCATTGCTAACATTTCCCTCCACTCCTCTCTCTCAATCTATGTGGCTGTGCTCTACACCTGTCCCAATCTAGCATCTGCATCCTGGTCTCCTGCATCACCTCAATTTCTTCTCATGCTGCCTCCTGCAAACTCAGCCTCTTAGGAGACTTCAGTCTAGACTGGCTCCCCCTTCTTGAAGCCTTCTGTTCAAATAATTGAGTCCCTAAATCTTACTCACCTACTATATGAGCTAACCTGCTACAACCCACACTCTTCTAACCATTCCCTCCTCAGCTGGTTCCTCTCCTCCCATCCCCACTGGATCATTGCTTCAAGCGTCTTCCCTGATGCCCTAAGCAATCACTGTCTGACATACTGCATCAGAAAACCGCATCTTCCCCACTCAGCCCCAAAAACATTCGGCACCACCCTCTTTATACCCTTGACACAAATACCTCTTTTTTCATGAACTCTATAATGCTGACTGGTCTCCAGTGTTCTTCAGCCCCGATATAAACTCCCCTAGCTCTTTCTTTAAAATCCTGTTTCAGATATGGGATTGCCACTCCCCACTACAGAATGCCAGTGTCAAACAAACACACTACCCCAATCACAATGAACCTTATTGCCATGTGTAAAGCCCTTGACTGAACATAGACTGTATTCAAAGCCTCCCATACTCAGTCTGACCTGCTCATGTACAGATCTCTCTAGAATGCCTGTACAAAGGCAGTCCACAAAGTTAAGGTTGACAACTTTAGGTCCCACCTCCCCATTAATCACAACTCACCCTCAAAATTCTGGCATGTGATTCACTCCCTTCTTGACCCTCCATCCCAATCCACCACCTGTCTTTGTTGTGGATGGTTCTCCTTTGTCTGATTCCTCCTCTGTCACTGAGCTCATCAAAAAACTCTTTACCACCTGTGGTCTCCCAAATCACACCCTGCTAGCCTCCCCTGACCCTTACCCCCCCATCATCTTCTGGAAGTTATTGTTTCACCTGTTTCCCCTCAGGAGGTTTATCAAGCACTACTATCCTTAAACCCCTCCAAATGCATATCTGATGGACTCCATCCTATGTTACATAGAAACATAGAAACATAGAAGTTGATGGCAGATAAGGACCGCAAGGCCCATCCAGTCTGCCCATTTCTTTTTCTACCTTATAAATGTGTCATCGGCCTTTGCTCTGTCAGTGGCCTATCTATTCATAGTCATTTGTATTGTTCCCTTATGCCTATCCCATGCCTGTTTGAAGCCCTGCACTGTTCCTCTGCATCTCTGCCTTCACGATAGTCAGTAGGTTAGCATCACCCTGGAGTTTAGTGTTGGGTAACATGGCTAGATGGTTACTAAAGAGCTGATGTGGGCAATAACTGGGCAGTGGCAGTGGGAAAATAAATAATACATTTTAAAAAGTTTCTCTGTAAACACTCAAGACACTGTACTTTTATGGAGTTGTTTTTTATATTCAGTATTACATAAATGCATATCTATCTATCTATCTATCTATCTATCTATCTATCTATCTGTCTGCCTTTGAGTTCTCTGCATTTAAATTTAATATAGAAGTGCTTATGCCTGTATATTAGGGTTGCGTAAGCACTTCTATGTTAAACTCAAATGTTTTCACCTTAATAACCTTGCCCCCTTTCAAACAATTTACATGATATTTGGAAGACTCAGCCTCTGTGCCAGAAACTCTTGATCCTGTAAAGTTTCATAGATCAGGTCAGGGGAGGCAACGTTACAGAGATGCAAATAATTGCAAAAGTCTCCATTTTTGAAAATTTTAAGATGTTTTTTGCTACCCGGTAACTGACAAAATAGGAGGCTTTGAAACCTGATACTTCAAGTTTGATAGAGGTTCGTCCAAGGTGTGTGCTTTTGTGGTTTTTACATCCCTTGTTAAACAGTTTTTAAAATATTAAATAAAAATGTTCTGCTTCTGAGCATGCACAGTTAAAAAAGTTAATGTTCTATTCGTAACTGAAGTTTTGTGAAAGCGGCAGTGTGCACATGCGACACTGCTGTCATTATTAAATGACAGCTGTGTCATATAGTTTAATTTGGCTTCTCAGAAGGAACTAGAAGGGAAAGGATCAGACTTGTTAAAGTACAGTAGTTTCTTGTTGTTTTTACATTGTTTCTTGTGGCTTTTACTTGGTAGAAGGTTATTTCTTTTCTTTCTTACTACTTCTAAGGATCTAGCAGGGTATTACTTTGAGGCAGTTGGAATTTTGAAAACTGTTTTGGTGGCTATAAGTGGGCTCATTTGTTTGAAGTTTCACTGTGTAGCAGGCTGCATTTGTAGAGGCCTGTTTCTTCTGATTTGAAACCTACTGCTGTGATTTAACTGGGGCTGTTTCTTTGAATCAGAGACCTATATCTTCTAATTTCAAGCCTATTTTGATGTGTTGCTGGTGAAGCGGTTTGAATTGGAGACCTGTTTCTTTTGGTAGCAAACCTATTTTGGGGGCTTTGAGTAGAACTGTGATTCATTTTTCCTGGCTTCACTAGCTACAAAGGTTAGTGCATAGTGGGGGAAGGGTGCTAATGGTCTGACCAGGGGCCACAGATCTACCTGATTGTTTCTGGAAGACTTGGGTTGGTTCCACCCCCAACCCCTCACCCACCCACCCCTGGTCTGTGATTTCCTTTATACCAGGGGTTCTTACATCACTTCCTCAAATGGGCAAAGGATATGCACCTGTCATAGCAGAAGCAGACATCCAGGAAAGGAACAGCAGTGAGTGAAGAGGTGACTGCTATCTCAGTGGAAGGGAAGTAACTGCAAATCTAGGAGGTTTCATTGTTATTTCTTTGCATTGCTATTGCATTGTGGAAAGGAGGAGTAGGAGTTTGAAGAAGGTTGAGCAATAGCTACTTAAAGTCTCTTTTTGAGTGTGGACAGGAAGGTAAGTAATATCAAAAGCAGTTGCTCAATCTTTCTAAACATGTGCAACAAAGGGGGTAAGGGAAATTAAGAAAAGAATGTTTTGCACTGATAGAGGAGGGACAGGAGACATGGGTGAGTGTTTGGTATCCTGTATCTGGAAGGGTGGGGGCTCACTGGTGGGTGATGACAGCAATGGGTAGGGTGGTAGGCTGCAACAACTGCGGTGCACCAATCTTTCTAAAAATTGCCTGGAGTGTGGGAGGATGTTTAGTGTGCAACCACGTAGAGAAACTTAGAAAGGAGATTGAGGCTCTGCAGGAGGAATTAAGACAGGCAAGGCAGACTGGTGGTGGGTTTACCCCAATACTGGAGGGAGAAAGAATAGGAGATGAGGGAGGGTGATTTAAGCCAACATTGGTGAGGAGAGGGTCAGAAGAAGGGAAGCAAGGACAAGGGGTCCCAGGCCAGGAAGAACAATTACCGGGGAAACCAGGTCAGGAGACAAAAGACAAATGGAAGGAGGAGATAGGGACTTGTGAGGGGAGGCGAAGAAGTGGCAAAAGTCATGAAGTGGAAAGGAGAGAACAGGTTACTATGAAGAAAGAGGGAGTGCGCATTTGTGAAGGGTCTTCAGAAAATAGTTTTGCACTGCTACAGAGGAAGAAGGTGGCTGTTGCCTGGACCAAATCGGAGTTGGGGGGAAGTTCTGCTGGGAGAATTGCAACAGGGGCAAAAGGGGGAAATAATGTGCAGGAGGAAGAAGAGGAGCCGGATATGAGAGAGGAAGATGAATGGAAGCAAGCAGGGAGAAAGAGTGGTGGAATCTTAGTGCTTGGGAACTCAACACTAAGAGGAGTCAGGTGGGGTAGCAAGGGGGAGATGCATAGTTGCATTTGGGTGGAGGCCATGCCAGGAATGATAGTGGAAAGGGTGGGGCAAATCTGTTCTGAAATATGCTAGAAGGGGCAGGGACAAGCCTCATTTAATTATACATCTTGGGACAAATGACCTGGCTGACAAGACAGTAGATATAGTCCAGAGGAGGTTTGAGGAACTAGGACAATTATGTGAGGGGGCAGAAAGATCAGTAACTTTTTCAGAGATACTTCCAGTGCCAAAGGAAAGCACAACAAGATAGCTGAGAATAGAGGAATTAATCATATGGCTAAGAACCTGGTGTTGTGCTAAAGGGTATGGGCTGTTGGGGGGTGGGAGGGACCTGGGAGGACAGTAGTCTCTATGCCAAGGACAGACTACACTTGAGTGAGGAGGGAAAGAAAGTGTTGAAACAGAGGATGGAGGAGTACATAGAGGAAGTATGGAATTTAAACTAGCAGCAGGGGGTGGCAATTGGGCAAGAGACATGCAGAGACCACAGGCTGGGAAACCATATGAGCTTATCCCCCATAACAGTGACAAAGGACAAATGGCAAGTACTATTGGTGATGCTAGTAAAGGAGGGCAGGATGGGAGGGGGGAAGGGTGGAAGGTGGTTACCCTTAATGCTAGGAACCTTGAGAGGAAAACTGCAGAGTTACAGGTGCTCATGGGAGAGGGAGAGGTGGACATTGCAGCCATCACAGAAACATGGGCCACCCAATACAATGACTGGGACCTGTCTGTACCAGGGAATAGGTTATTTCATAGGGACTGGGTGATTGGGAAAGGAGGGGGTATGGCACTACATGTGAAGGAAGGACTGAAGTGTGTAAGGGAGGAAGGGGAGGAGGGTAGTATGGAGTCACTTTGGATGCAAATCCAGGATTCCAAGAATAGGATTCTTAGAATGGGAGTGGCGTGCAGGCTGCCATCTCAAAAGGAGGAGTTAGACAGGGAACTAGCAGGACAGATCAGGAGAACCTGCAAGAAGAGTAGTGTGGTGAATGTGGGGGACTGCAACATGCCAGGAGTGGACTGGAGTACCCCAACAACGAGGAACAGAAGGGAGCAGGTACTGCTGGATGCCTTTCAGGACAGCTACCTGCTGCAAATGGTCAGTGAACCAACCAGTTTAGGGAATACCCTTAAACTTGTGCTAGCAAATGTGGACTTTGTGAGAGAACTTACAGTGGAGGAACCACTGTCAGGGAGTGACCACCACTCAGTATGGCTCACATTGGATATGGGCAAGGAAGGAGTGGAATCTGGCACAAGAGTGCTGGACTTCCAGAGGGCTGACTTTGGGAGGATGGGGATGGGGAAGTGGTAAAAGGGTACCTGGACAGAATTCAATCTAGTATGGACACTAACCAGAGGTGGGAGGCCATAAGGCTCAGGATAGTGGAGGCAACCAAAACTCGCTGCAAGGCCCAGAGCAAGAAGGCTAGGGCTAAGAAACTGAGCTGGTTGAGCAAGGAGGTCATGGAAAAGGTAAGGAGAAAAAGATCTGCCTTTAGGAAGTACAAGAAAACAGGGAGAGGGGAGGACAGGGAGGAGTACTTGATGGAATCGAAGGAGGTGACAAGGGCAGTAAGGGGAGCCAAGGCATCTACGGAACTCAGGCTGGCACAAGGCATTAAGAAGGGGAGAAGGACTTCTTTAGGTACATCAGGGAGAAAAGGAGCTGTAAGGACCACATAATAAGGATTAGGAGGGAGGGGGGTTGGGTGGAAGCAGGGTGCGATAAGGCAGAAGCACTAAATGAGTACTTCTGCTCAGTATTTACTAAAGAGAAGAGGGGAGTGACATCCAAGGGGGGAGAAATGGCAGAAACAGGGTGGAGGGGCTGACAGATGGGGAAATCATGGAGGGCAGAGTTTGGGAGTGTTTGAAGGCACTGATGGTGGTTAAGGCGCCAGGCCCAGATTGCATCCACCCCAGGGTACTGAAGGAGCTGGCAGAGGTCCTTGTAGGTCCTTTGGCAGACCTATTTAAATCCTCATTACATTCGGAGTGTGTACCTCAGGACTGGAGGATGGCTCATGTGGTGGCCCTCCACAAGAGTGGCCCCAAGGATGAACCGGGAAATTACAAACCAGTGAGCCTCACATCCATCATGGGTAAGCTAATGGAGACTATCCTGAAGGAGAGGCTGGTGGCCCTTCTAGAGGCCAAAGGACTACAGGACAGCAGACAGCATGTCTTCATATGGGGCAGATCCTGCCAAACCAACCTGGTGGAGTTCTATGGCTGGGTAACTAGGCAAATGGACAGGGGCCATGCAGTGGATGTCCTGTATCTGGACTTCAGTAAAGCATTCAACTCGGTGCCACATGGAAGGCTGGGAAGTAAGTTAGTAAGCACAGGGGCAGGTGCACAGCTGGTGATATGGGTAGGGAACTGGCTTCAGGGAAGGCAACAGAGGGTGGTGGTGGGTGGGGAGCTCTCACACCCAAGGGTAGTGACTAGAGGTGTTCCACAAGTCTCAGTATTGGGACCATTGTTGTTTGGGATATTCATTGCAGACATATCATTGGACATCAAGAGTAAGATCAGCCTGTTTGCTGATGATACCAAGGTAGGAGCGGTAGTGGATGACCTAGGGGGATGGCAGGGGTTACAGGATGATCTGGCAAAGCTTGAAACCTGGTCAGACACCTGGCAACTGGGCTTTAATGCCAAAAAGTGCAAGGTGCTGCATTTTGGATGAAAAACCCAAGGAGGTTACCAGCTAGGGGAGTGCAGCTAGCCCAGACAGAGGAGAGAGGATCTGGGGGTGCTCATTACAGGGTCAATGAACAACTCAGCACAATGTAGGAAGGCAGCTGCAAAGGCCAACAAAATGCTGGGTTGTATTGCAAGGGGGATATCCTCAAGGAGGGAGGAGGTGATTCTGCCACTGTATAGGTAATTAGTTAGGCTGCACCTGGAGTATTGCGTGCCGTACTAGCACCCGTATCTGAAGGGGGACATTAAGTTACTGGAGGGGGTGCAGCGCAGGGCAACAAAGATGATCAAGGGGCTGGGGACTTATCATATGGGAGGAGGCTGAGGGAGTTGAACATGTACTCACTGGAGGAGAGGAGGGATGGGGGACATGATTGAAACCTTTAAGTACATGAAAGGTATAAACAAGACAGGTACAGAGGGGCTGTTCAAAGTAAGGAAGGGGAGGGACACCAGGGCCATGATATGAGACTGGAGGCAGGAAGGTTCAGGAGGGAGATGAGGAGAAACTTTTTTACAGAGAGGGTGGTGGCTGGGTGGAATGCGTTACCTGCAGAAGTGGTATCCAGTAGAACAGTGGACTGCTTCAAAAGGGGATGGAACAGGACAAGGGGTAGGGTCAATGAAGGAGAAGGTTGGAAGGGAGGGGCAGATGCAGAATAAGGAGTGCTAGCTGCACATTTGAGCAGACTTGATAGACCTCTAGGCCTGGCAAATTTTGTATGTTCATAAGTTCATAACCCCTGCTGCTGTTATCACTCATAGGTCAGGGATGGGGCTACTGTCATTGTAGCTCTACCATCCTGACTGTGGTGTGCTTTCACCTATATCTGCACACAGGGGGACCCAATCCCCAGTGGCAGTGTATTTATTTATTTGCACAATCCAAAACGGGGATGCCCACCCCGATGTTGGAGGCTCCCGGCCCCCACAGTGCATTGGTTAATGTAATTCACCCCACCCACCCCTACACACAGCTGAGTGGGACACTGGAGAGCCCACCCTCAGTGTCCTGAGTTTAATTTTATATGTATAACTGCTAAAAAGAAACTGTCCCCAATGTCTTTTTTGAATTTAAACCTGAAAGAAAGAAAACGGTCCCTTGTCATCATCACTTACCCTCCCCATCCTCACCTTCCCACTGAGCACCCACCACCCCATACCTCCCTTACCCTATACTTACCTGCCAGGGGTGTATGCTGTCAGCTTCTGTGGACTGGGACACATCTCCACTCTTCAAAGCTGAACTGCAAACTGAGGAATAAAACTTAGTGCTGTATAATGTATTTGGTGGATAGAAGCCAGTTGCACTATATGACACAGCTGTCCTTTACTGAACAACAACTGTGTCATACAGTGCAACCTGCTCCTATCTGCCAAATACATTATAAGGCACTAAGTTTAGGTGCTGGACCCCCCCACCCAACCAGTTGCTTAATAATCGGCTGCTGACATCGGAGGCCCTAATCCTCATGTTGACATTTTTTAGATCTCACCCCCCACATGTAGAACACCTGTGGAGCTCACCCCCCTTGTCTGGAAATAGTTTATAAGAAAATGTCATATCATCTGACACCAGGATGCCCACTCTGGTGTCAGACCCCTTCCAACCCCCTGCAGCCCCTTGTTAAAAAACACCTTTTTGACTTTGAGGACCCCAATCTTTGTCTCAGATTTAAGTATATTTCTCTCCATCAATATGGGATGCTGGGGAACCCTCTACCAGTGTCCCCAAATGTGTATCCTACCCCTGATACTCTGGGGCACTTTGGAGCCCACTCCCAGAACCTGTAAAAAAAAAACAGTCCCACAGCATCTCTTTTTCCCTGAAAAAAAAGAAAATGATCCCTCGTTATCCCTGCTGTACCCCTCCCCCATCCTGACCCCCCCACTGAGCACTTTCCACCCCACACCCCCCTCTTTCTCCATATGTACCACCGGAAGACACCCACTGTCATCTTCTGTGGACTGGGACATGTCTGCACTCTTCCATGTCGAACCAAGAACTGAGGAATAAAGGTATGTGTTGTATAATGTACTTTAATTGTGTTTTCAACTTATGTTGATATCTTTGCCATTTTTTGATATTTTTTCACTAACATTTCAACATGGGCTTGCATGTATGTGTGTGTGTGGTGGTGGTGGCGGGGGTGAGGGGAATGTACAGTTAGGGTTTTCAACCCTAACACCAAATTTCCTTGCTTTTGTCGCTGTGGAAATACCCTAACTGATGCATTAAAAGGAGTTTTTTTGCCATGAATTTCCTTTCTTTTTGGGTATGTGCACTGTAAATAGTGAATGGAATGTGGTGGTAGGTGCATGGTGCCGACCATGTGATTTTTTTGTCACTTTGCTACGCAAAAACTGTATGACAGAGTGAAATGAAAATTGGGTATGCAGACAGAAATGCAAATGGTAATGGCAACAGTGATGCAGAAGGAAACAGTAACACAATTGACAATGGAAACGCTACCAAAAATGCAAATGCTAAGGCTAACAGAAACGCAAATGGAAACGAACACACAAACAGTAAGGGTAACGCAATTGGAAATGGAAAAGGTTATAATAACAACAATGATGCCAAAGGGAACAGTAACAGAAATGGAAGTGAAAATGCAAGTGCATACATAAATGCAAATTGTAACACTCACAGTCATGGTAAAGCAATTGGAAACACTAACGCTTATAGTAATACCAATGATGATGCCAAAGTAAACAGAAACGGAAATGCAAACGGAAGAAGCGTGTACACAAATGTAGATGGTAATGTACACTGTGATGCAAAAGGAAACACAAATAAAAACAGTAATGGAAACACAAATGGTAACATTTATGCAAATGCAAAGGGTAATGCACACTGCGATGTAAACGGAAAAGGTAACAGAAACACAAGCAGAAATGCTGACTGTAACAGTAAGTGAAATGCACACCCTGTTTTTCCCCAAAAGGTGCATTCAGAAGCACAGTGAATACAAAGAATGTATGCATAATAATGGGCCTTGGAGCAGAAAATGAACACTTGGAATACTAAATTGCTTATATCTCAGGAATCTTACGATGTAGAAAAAATTAAAATGTCATTTTATTTATGACATTCCTAGCTAGTTTTGTGCTTAGCCCCCTACTCTGAGGTTAAGCATTTTTCCAATAAAAAGTTTGTATCTCTGAGATTTTCCAAGATACGGGCACCAAAAGGGTATTTACAAATGTTGGTTGAGTTTTCGTACTCATTAAAAAATATTTTCTAAAGAGTATTTCCTAAAATGAGATAAGTAAAACAGGTTGGTTGTCCTCTTATCTGGAGCCCTGCATACAACTGTCTTGAAGTGTTTACTGAGCATACTCAGAACTAATAGTTAAAAATTACAAAATTAAATAACTTAGGAATAGATTAATGTTTCACCAAACAAGCAAAAGACATATCTTCGCGTTGCACCCTTCTAGCCTGAAAAGGTCAGACCAAAATTCCAAACCGTCTGGACACTAGTGAAGTTCAAAGAAATACAACAAAAACAATAGGAAAACAAACCCAAAAATTAACTTTTTGTACTATCCAGAAATTGGATTCTGCACATCCAACAGGAATGAAACTTGACACAACCACAGATCTACCACGCGAGACCATGTATGCACAATTTCATGGAAATCTGTTGAATGGATGCAAAATTATTAAACTGCACAAATTGGGGTTTAACATTAAACCATTAAACCTCCTACTCAGCCCTAACCATAGTGGCTCTACCACACCACCAATACTGTAGATATAGTAAATATATATATATATATATATATATATATATACACATTATATGTATATACAGTGTATATATATATATACACACACACACATACACAAATGAGGCACACACTACCGTTTAAAGATTGCTGCAACCACAAATAATCTTAAAACAACAACATCAGTTACATCATCAGTTAATTCGAATGCACCAATCACAATGAGAGGGGACATTATTTATACAACGGCAGCCCATATTGTTAAATGTGAAAATGATGGCAAGGAACATTTATTCAAGTACATGGCAATTGATAGATTGTGCCCTAACCCAAGGAGGGGAAATTTTAGGAATCTCATTTAAAAAGAGAAGCCTTTAGGATTTTTAATTTAGGGGCTAGTAGAAATCCTAATTTGAATTATGGTATTGATCTGAAGCCTTTCCTAAAGGAAAGAATACATTAAATTTCCCCCTCCCATGTTTTCTTATACATAGTATGGCATGCAGTCACTTTCTGATTAACTCTACCCCCCCATCCTGTTCCTAGTAAACTTGCCCTTGTTAATGATTCTATGATGTAATGAGAATGTGTGTTTGTGATTGGTGCATTCACATTAATTGACTGATAATGTAACTGATATTTGCATGTGTATCTATCTATATATATATATATTATAGTGGCATGGTAGTGCCACCTATAGTAGGGGTTCAGTACCCCATTTAAGGTTAAACTCTGAAATTTGGCAGCTTAATAACTTTGCCACTGTATGATGGATTTGCATGAAACTTGAAATACGTGGAGTGATACCATAGTTCTATGGATCTGCCAAGTTTTGTAATGGTTAAATATATGGTTGTGGAGCTATATAGCACAGAGTGTGGTAATTATGCATTTTTGTACATTCTTTGTTATTGCACTAGTTAGAGTTAAACTGACAAAAGTAGAGAAATGTGACATTAGGGTTTACAACCCTAACACCCCACCCCCACTCTCCAGGCAGCAACAGGAAAACAAATTACAGTTTCACCTCTCCTTTGTTTCTTTGCTAATTATACATGGGGTGTGCCTTGGGGTTGTCAGCTCTAGCACTCACCCCATTCTCATATACTGTACACATTTCAGCTTCTTTCACGATAGAATGGGCTAAGTGGTAGGGCTTACAACCCCAAGGCACACCCCATGTCTAATTAGCAAAACAAAGGAGAGGTGAAACTGTAATGGTTTTTCCTGTTGCTGCCTGGGGGGTGGCAATGGGGTGTTAGGGTTGGAAATCATATTGCCACATTTCCCTAATTTTATTGGTTTAACCCTAACTAGTGCATTAACAAAGTTTTTCACAAAGACTACATATACGGTATATACTTTTTGAGGTAGCAAAATTCTGTTACTATGCAGATGACTCAGCCTTATACTTTATGTCATAGCCTATCTATTGCTCTGATAAATCAAGATTTGAGTCTGAAATTCTGAATTTTCTTAGAAACAAATGTTACTTAATGCTTCAAAAACCAAGGTAATGCTGTTCACACCAAAAGAAATGTGTGGAATGGATATCTCAGAATTCTCTATTTCTACTTCACCAGCTGTTAAGTTAGGAGTCATGAGTGCTAATAGGTAGAAGGGTCATTGGATATACAGTGGTCGAGCCTTTGTCAAACACTTTGAAAATGTGTACAAATGTTATTTTTTTTTTAAATTAGAAACAGAAATATAGAGAAAAGAAAAGAAAAGGACAAAGACTTGAACAGCTTACACTATCTAGTCTGTCCCAAGATTCACTATTCAGATTTGTTCTACTGTTATTTCTCTCCTATTCTCCTCTCCATTCTACACTGTTCCATTTTATAACTTCAGTAAATTCATCCCAATTTCTTTTCAACACTGATGTTACCTCTGCCTCTACAACATTGTCTTGAAGTTTAATGTACTCATCCAGCAGCATTTCTGTGAAATAATGCTTTCTGATATATTTTTTGAACCTCCTCTTTCTAGCTTAAACAAATGACTGCTAGAGGATGTTCTGTTTCTCAGATTAAATAAACATGTTGTGTCCTCTCAATCAAACCCTTTCAGGAATTTGAATGTCTATATCATGCCCTCCATTCTGTCCTTCACAGAGTATATGTTAAGACTGTTCAGTCTTCTATCATAAATTATTAAAGTTAATATCAAAAGTTATTACCAGAATAAATACTGCTTCTCAGCAGATACCACAAAAAGGTTGGTCCAGTGATCTACCATTATTGGACTATGGTGACCCCCTGTATATAAGCAGTCCCTTAAACTGCCTTGCTATGCTGGCAATGCTCTACCACAGGGTTCTTCACTTCATAACAGTCTTGAGTTCCATCACTCACCATTTTCTCTTCCTGCACTGAGTTGAATTTTCTAAGTACTGGGAGGCAAACTACTGTATCTTTACCTTTGACCCTAGGAAGCTATTCTGAGGATCTACAATTGCAAATAATGGGTTTCTTTAACAGAGTTAACGGTTTATATGGAATTACTGTAGGGGCACTTTCCTAATATATCTCAACCCCCCCAGATACTGACAATGGCCTAAAAACAATAACAAATGCATGCTTGTGAAGTGGTTAACAAATGGCTAAATGACAACTGGAATCTAATTTATATTGCCATGTGAATGAGCATGCAGATTTGGCCTGATTAGTCAATATTGGGTCAAGTCAGCAAAGGACAAATTAAATTGTATTTTTTTGCCACAAAATACAATTTAATTTGCTTTTCATATTATGCACTCCCTAAGATCTTCTTTAATCTTCTCCATGCTCAAAATCTATGGCCTTCTCACATCTTTGTCTACCTGCTTCTCTAGTCATGCAGGTTTGTTTCTGTTTTACTACATCATACTTGTCAATACAGGTTGCATCTCACAAGACTCTTCTATTAATACAATGCTAGGCAATACTCCTAAATAAAAGCTGGATGAACAATTCCAGCTGCAGTATTGGAAGTCTGGAAAGTTTCTGAACCAAAAGTGAACAATTTAAAAATAACTGGGTTCAATGTGATTCATAACCCACCAGATTTATTAACTTGTTGACTTTTCAGTACTTCCATTTTGAGAACCATCTGTATTGTACTGGGTGAAAACTAGTAGTGTACACAAACATTAAAATTAATGGACCCTTCAAGTACTTTTCACCAAAAGTAGTAATGGATTTTCAGATTTGTTCAGTCATTTAATACTGCATATTATAAAATGGATTGAGAGAATCTTGCTTCCTGATTCTATGAAGCAGGCTAATACCTATATATTTATCTATGCCTAATGCTCAGGTAAAAATAAAGTACCATAGCCAGCCTGCCCCACACTAAAGAAAATCAATGTGTCAGCTTAAAATCTTTATTGTCCATCAGTTTTTGTTTGACAACACTTTCTCAAAACTTGTGAGTTCCGATACCTGTCCACCTGGTACCTCCTTCCATAGATGATTCATCAAAGTGCTGCAATTTTTGACCCCAAATACATACTGTAAAAGAAAATATACAGTATATCCATTACTTATCACACACTCTGCTTATTCAGAAATCTACTGGGTTGTCTTCTCCTGCTCACATTTGCAAACTGTGATCATGCTCAGTTTTGTTCCCTGCTCAATTCATTATTTTTGTGTTTAATTTTTTATTACAATTTACTTGTGTCTATAACCACAACTGGCCATATACATTGCTGGAATAAACAAACTGGGGTTGGTGGTCAGCTGGGGAGCTGAACAGTATGGAGAGTGAAGGCCTGAAACTCACATAAAACATACCTGACAGCTACCCCACTGATTAAATTTTAGAGGCGGACTGCCTTACATGTATACTCAATGGGCTTGATTTTCAGAGGACCCTTAGATTGTTACAATTTGTGGTGATCTATGGCTGCAGCAAACTTTGAGTGCATCAGTGACCCTGTACTCTATTGTATAAAAATGGGGGTTCCTGCATGAAAGATCTAACAGTTGCTTCAGGATTGCACCAAACATGTGGTGCACCTTTGGGGTTCAATGGAGGGATCTGTCAGCCCCCCACCTGGTACAACCATAGAAGGCCATGAAAGTGTGGGGGGGAGAGTATGCCTGCAAGGGGGGCAAGGGCAGAACGAGCATGAGTGGTGCCCTAGGAAGCAATGGGGGTATTGCAGCAATGTCAGGGTGGTGAGGTGGCACCTGCCAAGGGTGCCATGTGCACTTGCAGAGAGCAGATCAGCCCAGGTACAGGAGGGTTGGCAGGGATGGACCATGACTCAGCCCCAGGTGGACACAGCCCTGGCACTTGTCCCATAGGTGCACCAGTCCTCAACACTGTAGGCAGGTGAGTGTTGCTGCAGGTTGTGAGGTGCAGGTGGTGAAGAGGAATATTCTCCAGGCACTGTGACAGTTCCCTGGTACTGAGTCTCCCATATGGAGGCAGGCTGCTGCCCATCTACAGGGTTGGGGTCTGATGCACCAATGAGGCAGGTGCAAGGGCTGTGTCCACATGGGGCTGGGACATGGTCTGTCCCTGCCACTCCCCCCCATACCCAGGCCAATCTTTTGACTGCAAGTATGCATAGCACCTCTGTCAAGTGCCACCTCATCACTGTGACTTTACTGCCATGCCCCCTTGCTCCCTAGGGCACCCTCTGTGCTCTTTTTGCCGTCATTACCCTCCTTGCAGGTCCCCCCAAATTGGTGCCTTGCCTGGTAGTGGCACATGGCCTTTAGACCACCTCCAGGCTGGTTTGAAATCAGTCCCCTGTTACAACCATGGTAGGGCTTCTGGAATTCCAAAAATGGGTATGGTGCAGCTCTGCTGTGGTACAACCACCCTTGTGACCTGACACACAGACACTTCTGCTGCAAGGGTGACACAGGGTGGATTTGGTTTCAATGCAGCCTGTGTTCTAAAATCAGGATTGCTGCAAACTTTGACACAAGGCACCACTTGCATCACAGCTGTTTGCTACTAGAACCTTGTGCGAAAGTTTCTGTTTTGAAAACAGAGCCCAGTCTTTTTAATTATATTTTCATAGTGTTTTATTTTTTAAAGGCCTACTTATTCATTTCATAAGTGCAACAAGACTCTTCAGGATGGACTTTGGGCTAAGATGAACACACATACAGCATCTGCAAGGTCCTCTGCTTAAGGTGTCATGCCTACCAAAGCCCTGGTTATGCAGTGATATCAACTTTGTGCATGCCTTGTTGTGTTTTATTCCCTGCATAGGATACTCAAGTTATAACATGACAGCTTAGGCAAACATGATCCATGCTGTTCATGGTGCTATTCCTTATCTCATATTGGATGTCAGTTATGGGTCACATTAATTACTCTATTACAAAATTGTAAAATCATATGAGAAAGTTGGAAATTAGATGTTGGTTTCCAAATGTTCTTTATAAATTACTTTAGATTACTGTTTCAAGATGTTTAATGGACCGTACAGATATGTTTACAAAATTAGAGGCTTTAATAATATAATATTTTATTTTATGCAGCTCCTTAAGTCATATAGATGAAAACAACATAGCAGAAGTTTTTAAACATTTAGCTGTGTGGAAACTTGCATTACATTTAACATTGCACTAATTCTTACAAATGCTGTATTTTCTGAAATGATTATCCTTTACTAATAAATATTTAAAAACATTTTGCATAGCATTTCATAATAATAGTCTAAAGATAATTAAAACTGAGGAATGTAAGTTGTCAAAATTGAAAGCAGCAAAGATGTCACATACACGTGAACTATCAGTGAAATACAAAACAGAAAGTTACACAGTAATAATGACAATAGACAGCTCTAGTACATATATAATTGCAAAAAAAAACTATGTTAATGCAGACATTAGGGTCACAGAATGCAAAATGTACAAAGTAGGGAAATGAAAAACAATAGGGTTTTGGGTCTCCAGAATATTGGTGAACCAGTAGTGGGGTCTTCCTTGAGGTTGTCGACCGTAGTGACCACCCCCTCCCCCAACCCATAGTCTCCTGTCCAAAGCACAAAGTACAGCTCCAAGCCAGTGCCTCATAGTGATACACTCTTTGGAGGTAGAGACGTATGACTTACCACATTTTGCCAACAAAATCAGTTGTAGCTTTCTTTATGCAGTACCCTGTAAATGAAGAAAAGAGATTATGCCCAGACCTTGATTGCTCAAGGGAGGGTGTAAGCATTAGGGCTGACAAGCCCAAGGAAAATTTGGGGTCAAACTATTAAAAAAAACAACAAAGTTATGAGTGTACATTGAACTCTTTCTATGTTTGCTCATAACTTTGGCAATTTTTATAAGGTAAGGGACCTGGGGGTAATTATATCAGATGACCTAAAGGTGGGCAAGCAATGTGAGATGGCAGTAAGGAAGGCTGGGGATACTGGGATGCATAGGAAGAGGCATCAATAGTAGAAAACAGGAAGTTGTTATCCCTCTGTACAGACAGTTGGTGAGACCCCATCTGGAGTACTGTGTGCAGTTTTGGAGACCCCATCTCCGCAAAGACATAGACAGAGTGGAGGCTGTCCAGAGGAGGGCAACCAAAATGGTGCAGGGTCTGCACCAGAAGACATATGAAGAAAGACTAAAGGAGCTTAATATGTATACCCTTGAGGAAAGAAGGGAGAGAGGGACATGATAGAAACTGTCAAGTATCTCAAGGGAATTAACAAAGTCAAGAGGGTAGCATCTTCCAGAAAAGAGATGTGAAAGAACAAGGTGGCACAATTTGAAGATAGAGGTGACAGCTCAGAGGTAATGTGAGGAGTATTTTTTCACTGAGAGGGTTATGGATGCATGGAACAGCCTCCCTGAGGAGGTCATGGAGTCAAGAACAGTGGGGAACTTCAAGAATTCATGGGACAGGCATAAGGCAGTCCTAGTGGGGGGTAGGAGGAAGTAAGCTGTTGGTTAACTAGATCTGCAGCTTATCTGTTAGGTAGGAAAATGGGCAGACTAGGTGGACCAAGCGGTCCTTATCTGCCATCAAATTCTATGTTTCTATGTTTGTATGTTTCTAATTTTTAATATTTTGATCCCAAATATTCAACATGGCCATTTTTTCACACCACCTCATCAACATAAAAGCTGATAGATTGTTAAGTAATGATATCGCCTATGTTAAACTTAACCAAAATCCTATGGAGAGATTCAAAACTGAATTACATGATTTGGGGGATAGAGCCTTAGGGGCAGGAAATATTACCCAACTTGAGGCAGAATTTCTTAAAGTAAAGAACCAAGTTTTGGCAACCTTTTGTTATCTTCCAAAAGCACATAAGAATATCCAACATCCACCTGGAAGATAAATTGCCTTAGGTCTTGGATCATTAACAGAAAATCTAAATAGATTTGTGGACTATTTTTTTACAGCATATAGTCACCAATTTGAGATCATACACCCAAGACTCTATACACTAGCTGTTCAAATTAAGAGACATAATTTGGCAACCTTTTGGACAGGTTTGGATGTGCCTTCTTTGTGTACCAGCATACCATGTGTTATGGGACTTAAAGTACTTGGCTACTTTTAAGGAGGTAAAACAGGACCAATGCACCACCTGCTCATTTTCTTATTGGAGTAGCTAGCTTCATATTATCTTCCATGATGCAATCTTCTCTGCCTAATACCACCACATTTCCTCTCTTGTCAGCTTGATGTGTAATAATATACTGCATTTTGAGCAACTCATCCAACACATTTTTTTCACTGATACTTAATTTACTTGTGATCAAATTCCAAGGTTTACTAAATAAATGATTGACATCTGTCATAACTTTTCTTTAGAACACTGTAATTGCTACATCAGTGGTTCTTGAACTAAAAGTGGATTTAGATTCAAATTGATTGTTGTGATCTACAAAACCTAAAAACCCTTGTTGCATGACAGAACTACTGATCTGGGGTAAAAAGTAATTTTGTTCTGATGGCCTACTTAAAGGGGTACTTCTCAATATTTCCAATATGTCTGATCTAGTTTGTTCAACCTCATTATTTGTTACTTCAGTATCATCATTCTCTAGTGCAGAAATCAAAAAGGACAGTTCATATTTGCTTCATTGAGAGTCAGTTATATCAAACAGATGATTGCAAAATGAAAATGTAGATTTTGTTTTCTAAATATTTTAAGCAATTCAGCACAAATATTAGTTATCAACCATAGGTGTAGAACAAAACTCAGTCCTTTTTAGGGATGGGCAAACTGACTGTGGTGCTGTTCTGAATCCCTGGACCAGGCTGACTCAGTTTGGCTCTGAACAGGAAAAACAAGCCTTTCATGGCTCTACCCAAATTGTTGAGTTGGTCCAGTTTGGAAGTGTGGTCCAGTATGGAATAACACTCTCACCACCAGTACTGCATGGAAAAGGCAAGACATGGTGCAGAAACATGCAAACAATAAAAACGTATATTTTTCCCCCAATCTCTGCCACACATTCTCCAGTCCCTGGACCATCATATGACCAAAAAAGGAAACAGTCTTGATCTTGAGGCACTGAAGGGAGCCAACCAATAAGGGGTCTCTGTTCCATGACTGACAAATGTTCTAGCCAACTCTCTATGTCAGCCACCAGAGGACATCCCTAGGGAACTCAGCACAGAGTGCATTTGGGGCTTTGTATTCAACTAAGACAGTCATATATGTATGTGTGTGTGGGGGGGGATTTCTACCTCCCAAAATGGAAAAAATCATTTTGTTAGAGAGGGAGAAAGGGAGAGTAGATACTGAGAGACCAATGAATTCAATAGCAGAGTGCAGTAAGAGCAGGCAACAGATTTCAGGTGATTGCCTTTAAATTGCTGTGTGTGTAAGCTGAGTGTTGAGGAGCAGTGTGTCTTCTTAACTTGAATTTAGTTTGTCTGTACCTTCAGCAGCAGAAAGAGCAGGCATCAGATTTCAGGTGATTGCCTTTAAATTGCTATGTGTTTTCTTAACTTGAATTTAGGTGCCTCAGCCATTTTGTTTGAGCATGAGTAGGGATTTCTGTTTACTGATACATTTCAGGAAATTTCTGACAGTTTCTAAATGGGTGTGTCTGTACCTTCAGCAATAATAACAGAAGGCAACAGATTTCAGGTGATTGCCTTTAAATTGCTGGGTGTGTATGCTGAGTGGTGAGGAGCAATTTACCCTGTTTTGTTCTTCTTCTGATACCTACAGTTAGCTGATTGTTTGTGGCCCACAGCTGCTGATGAATAATCCTGCTCATCCTCCCCAATCCCATCCACCCCAGGCTCATCCACCTATATAGGCATCCATAATCTTACAACTTTCTGCCTGGAAAGAGGGACCTACCAAACACTGGAGGGGGGGCAATCCGAATAAAAGAAAAAAAATGAAAATTATTCAACAAGAAAAAAAAATTCAGAAGGAGAACTATTACTGTTATGTAAAGGGTAAGCAACATTAGAGTTAATGTATATGGTAAGTTGCCAGAGGTGTGGGGCACTTGTCTTCCAGAAACTTCTCTGGAGGATTGGGCAATGTCTTATGTGCAGGAATGTAAATGAGCTCAGGGATCCAATGGATGTTGTGAGAAAGGAAATTCCCATCCTGCATCATCAGCTATACTGGGGTGCACCCCTTCCCCCAGAGACTCACTAGCCCAGGGGGTGGAGAGTGGTGGGACAAGGTGGAAGCAAGCAGACAAGGATTTAGTATGTGAAACTGGTTCGACCAAGGGAAATCTTGACTGCAAATCACTTTGCAGCCCTGGAAATGTTACAGGACACAGTCACTGAGAAAGCAGATACTAAACCTCCTGAGGAGACAAGGTAGAACTATGAAAAGGCAAGCAAGGGATGCAAGGGAGAGCAGAAACAAAATTATTGGAAGGCAAACTCTCTTACTGGGGGAATCTATGATTAGAGGAGTCAAGTCCCACTTGAATAAATCTATGATGAAGGTCCAATGCCTCCCTGGTGCCTTGACAAAGAAAGACACTGAACAAATTGGGAGGATCACAGACCAAGCAAAAGAGGGAATCAATATACTAGTCCATGTTGGCTCCAATGACCTTACAAACCAAATGTTGAAAGAGGACAAAAAAAACTTCAAAAAGCTGGGGGGGGGGAATTTGTGGCATGGTCATCCTCCCTGACATTCTCTGATGTTCTGCCAGTGTGGGGAAAAGGTGATTGCATGATCAAGATCAGAGAGAAGCAAATGGAGGAATTCAACATTTGGTTACATGGATGGTGTAAAGAAAAAGGTTACCATGTCATAGGTGTCTGGCGGTGCTTCTTGAATATAAGTCTTTTCAAGTTCAGTGGTCTTCACTTAAACAGACAAGGAATGAGTGCATTGGGGAAGAAGTTTGACATCCACCTCAGGTGTTTAAACTAGGCAAGGGGGAGTGTGGTGCTAGGAAATCTATCAGAGATAGCACAGATAATGGGAACTTAGTCGCCACCCCCCCACAATCAAAATTTACTAGATCGCACCACCAACTAAGTCATAGCAAGCAGAAAAAGGGTCTAAAGGACCTGAAAAGGGACAAAGAAAGCAGGAAATACAGGAACAGACCAGCAGGAAGAAGAAACACTTCAACTCCTGGTTCCCAGTCTGGGGTGTGCTTTAACACCAGAAGCCCAGGTAACAAGAGAAGTGACCTTCAGGGATGGATGGCAGAGTCCTATATGGACCTGGTAGCTGCCACAGAAACCTGGGCTTCAGAAAACAATGATTTTGATCTCTCAGTTTCAGGTTGTGTGCTTCTTAGGAGGGATGGGGGGTACAGCTTTATGTTAAAGAGGGAATAGAGGCCACAGCATGTGATGTCTGCATTAAAGAAGGAGTGGAATCCCTGTGGATACAGCTTAGTTCAACCTCAGGGAAGAGGATCCATATCAGGGTGGTATATAGGCCTGCAAATCAAGAGGAGAACAAAGACAGGGACCATTTGAAAGAAATTAGAGGAGTATCACTGAAGGGAGAATTAGTGGTGGTAGGGGACCTAAACATGCCAGATGTAGACTAGGGCATCCCAATGGCTAGATCAGCTGGGAATCAATCTGTGGTAGAAGCCTTACAGGACTGCTTTCTCATGCAGTTAGTCACTGATTTGACTAGGCAGGACACCATCTTGGATGCCATTCTTACTAACTTAGAAACAGTCAGGGAAGTCAGAGTTGGGGGGCTGCTGAATAACAGTGACCACAACTCTATTTGGTTTGAATTATCCATGAGGGAGGTCAATTCTCAGTCCGGGGCAGAAGTCCTAATTGTTTTTTAAGAGGAGCTAATTTTGACAAAATGAGGGATCTAGCAAGAGATTAAACTAACTAAGATACATGAGCAGTTAGAAGTAGAAGAAATGTGGGGATCAATTAAACAAACCATCTTAGAAGCCACAAAGATATACGTAATGACTGTGATAAAGACGAATACACACAAATGCCCCATATGGTTCACTAGTCAAGTTAAAACAGCCATTAGGGCCAAGAGAGAGGTCTTCCTCAACTTCAAAAGGAAGCAGTTAAATGACCAATGGGAAGATTATCTACCAACGAATAAGGAGGCTAAGTTGGCAGTGGAGCAAGCAAAGGAGGTGGCAGAACTTTGGATAGCAAAAGGAGTTAAAGAGGGGAACAAGCAATTCTTCAGGTATTTACAAGAGAAGAGAAAAAAAGGGGTAGAGGCAGTTTGAGTTAAAGATGGGGACAGAATCGTGGAAGAAGACAGACAGAAGGTCACTGTTCTGAACAAATAGTTCTGTTCAGTGTTCACCAAGGAACACAGTAGCCCAATGCCTGATAGTGGCATTACAGTGCATGGCAGAGGTGTCCCACAATTGGAAATGCCAATTATTACCACAGACAGGGTTAGGAAGGTGCTCGAGCATATAAAGCAAGACAAATCTCCTGGACCAGATGCAATACATCCAAGGATACTAAAAGAGTTGGCAGGTTAATTAGTGTACCTCTTGGTATATCTGTTTAACCATTCGATTCAGACAGGAGTTATGCCAAGGGACTGGAAGAGGGCTGATGTGGTGCCTCTACATAAGGGTGGAAGCAGGGAGGAAGATGGTAACTACAGACTGGTTAGCCTCACATCAGTGTTAGGAAAATAAATGGTGGTCCTAATTAAACAGGACCTAGTAGAATACGTGAGTAAGATTGGCCTTCAGGATGCCAAACAAACCTGATAAAATGTTTTGAATGGGTAACTAGGGAAATGGATAGGTGCCATCCAATGAACCTTCTCTATTTCGACTTCAGCAAGGACTTTGATTCCATGCCACATAACTGTCTGCTGAAGAAGTTAAAGAACTGGGCATAGCAAACTACATTCTTAAGTGGGTGGGTAAATGGCTAGGGGGCAGGAAGCAGAGAGTAGTTGTCAACAGGGAGAAGTCAGAGGAGGGAGATGTTATGAGCAGGGTCCATCAGGGCTCAGTCTTAGGATGAGTCATGTTTAATGCATTCATCAGTGACATAGGAGTAGGTATCTAGGGCAAAACTGAACAGTTTATGGATGACACTACGCTAAGTGGTAGTGTGTACAGTGAGGAAGCAGTTGAGAACCTACAGAAAGATCTGAAAAAGTTGAAAATTGCCTACTGTCTGACAGCTGAAGTTCAATGCCAAGAAGTGTAAAGTGATGCATCTAGGCAAGAATAACCCAAGGACAGGCATTTGGCACAATGGGGTCAAGCTCAGTGCCTCACAAGAGGAAAGGGATCAAGGAGTTTTCATATGTGACACCCTAAAACAAGCCAGTCAATGCAACACAGCTTATAGTGGGGCCAACAAAATGTTGGGGTGTATACGAAGAGGATTTGACAGTAGGCATCAGGAGGTGATACTGCCACTGTACAGGTCCCTTGTAGGACTCCACCTTAAATACTGTGTCCAGTTTTGGAGCCTACACCATAAAAAGGAAAGGGACAGCCTAGAAACCATACAGAGAAGTGTACCCAAAATGATATAGGGGCTCCAGGGGCTACTGTATGAAGGGCATCCTGAGGTGATAAACATGTACTCACTGGAGACAAGGAGGGAAAGGGGGGATATGATAGAAACCTTCAAGTACATGAGGGGAGTTAATGCAGTGCCCTACTCTGAACTATTCACCATGGCGTCCAGCTCAAATACAAGGGGCATGGATGGAAGCTGAGGGATGGGAAATTCAAAAGGGATCTTAGAAAATGTTTCTCAGAAAGGATAGTGAAGCCATGGAACACGCTTTCTGCAGATGTAGTGGGAGTTAAAACTGTATCAGCCTTCATACAGGGTTGGGATGAACAGTATGTTTGAATTAAATCTGAAGGGTAAAAGTATGGTCTATGTCCTGGGATCTCCTAGGGTCTCGGGAACTCACAGGCAGACTTGATGGACCTTTGGTCTCCTTCTGCCGTCACTTTTCCATGTTTATGTTTCTTAATAAAAAGGTGGAGGTTCCCATTAGAAAGAGAGAGAGTGTGTGCAGAAACAGTGGAGAGAGTAGAGAAACCAGTGAATTCAGAAGCAGAGTGCAGAGTAGGCAGCAGCAGAGTGCAGATGTTGCAGACTCCACAGTAAAAAAAATAAAATAACAAAAAAACTGTTTTTGCAAAAGAGAGAGAGAAAGAGAGACCAACACATTCAATTCAACAGCAGGCAACAGCAGAGTGCAGAAAATAAAAATAAAAAATAAAAAATTAAGGGGAGCAGAGTTAGACAGGACAGGAGGACTATGTCTGAAGGTCATACTGCCTCAGTAATTTTGATGGGAGGGGTTTATGGTGCCATACAGATTTTGAAGGGAAGGTGTTACCCACATGTCAGACTCTGTGTCTGTTCCAGGAGCTGGAATGTTACACTCATATAAAAAGTGTGTTGGGACAAGAAAATAAGTGCAACAAGGGACATGAAAAACAAAAGCAAAAGGTAATAAATAGTAGTGAAGTGGTAGCATTTGCAGGGCATTAAGTAAAAGACTTGGTTTGCTGGCCAAGGCACCTAGCTTCACCTGAGCTCTTTCCTTCTAAGACTGCTTGAAAGGCAGAGTAGAGAAACTTACCAGAGCAAGGGAAAAGGATTAAGACTTATTTTGGCTAAGCAGATTTACTGTGTGATGTTGTTTTAATTTTTTACTCACAGGGATTGCTACTGTTTGTTGCTAACATTTCATTGCTTTATTTTTCTCTGATTCAAATTGTTGTTGCTGGTATACCTTCTTCTGCATTATTACAAGGTGTGCCTACAGGTGTGTGCTAACAGATTACTGCTATAATCTTCTGATTCAAATTGCCTTTTGCAAGGTATATCTTCTGTTACTGCTTTATTTTTCTCTGTAGCAAAGTGTTTCTTACAGGGTATATCTTCTCTGAAATTATTACAGGTGGTGCTTTACAGGTTTTACAGTTGTATCTAACATTAGGATAAGCTTTCAGGGTTACTGCATTTGTTGTTGACTGATTGTTTCTCCTCTTACCTCCATGTTCTTTCGTCTGTGGTTCTTCTTTTTTGGCAGGGGAAGGGCAAAGCCACCCACCCCCATCCCCAACCACCCCACACTACACTCCTTTTATAGGGTACCACAGTTGTGACATTTCCTGTGGCAGAGCAGGAAGGGGTGGATCAGTGGGGCCTCCACAAGGTGAGCTCATTTTCAGGGCACTAGTAATTTAACTTGTTATAACAAGTTAAACAAAACACAATCAAACCATTGCTTGCATTTTTCCTTTTTTTCCTTCTAATTACTCTGACTAGGTTATAAACCCAGCAACTTATCTGGAATGGATATCATTAACTGCAAGTACTGTGGAACAATTTTCAGAAGGACAGTCTTACAGGATTTAGGACACTGTCCTACATGCTGGGCCTTTGGAGATCTTAGGGCTCAGCTCGGGGCAGCATGGGCAGAGATTGCATGCCTCAAATTTCATATTCAAGAGGAAATATATTATAAGAACCACCCGCCATTTCCCCAGCATCCAATAGAAAAACCTCGACCGCAGAGGATAGTTGGTCCAGGAGGTTGGCAGGTGGTTAGGAGGGGCAAATCGGGTGCCCTGTCACTCTCTGCTCTCCAACATATTACCTCCAAAAATCATATAAACACTACAAACTGGTATCTGCCTCTATCTCTGAAATCAAACAAAGAGGCAGAAGACACTGCAGAGCAGGACACTGCAGCACAGGAGCTAGCACAACAAAACTCACCCAAATCAGGAACCAAAACAAAAAAGCATAAGGGAAATCCAAAAACTTCTGATCATAGGAGACTCCATGATTCGAGGAGTTGATACCATCTCCAGCCAGGGGTAATGGTCAGATGTCTCCCAGGTACATCAGCATGGAGAGACAATGACCGCGACATAAATTGTTCACAAAGCAGGAGAAAACATTGATGTCCTAGTACACATAGGGACTAATGATCTCAGCCGGGTCAGTTGTGGAGACCAAGGAACACCTGACCAGGCTGGGTGACAAACTATCATCTATTTCATCTGGCATCTCCTTCTCTGAGATCCTGCCAGTCTGGGAGAGGGGAGCAGATGGACGGAAGGTCAGAGAAGGGGAGATAGGGGAGCTAAACACATGGCTCAAAGGCTGGTGCCAGGAAAAAGGACACAGATTTGTAGGGAACTGGCAACTGTTCTGGGAGCGAAAGTTCTTTAAATTTGATAGACTGCATCTGACTAAGGAGGGAGTCAGTGCATTGGGGCAGAAGTTTGACGTCTTTGCAGAATATTCTAAACTAGCAAATGGGAGAGGTGCAGCACCCATCGTCGAATGGGAAGAACACCCTTCCCCCCTCAGCTAGTGGTCAAACAGGGATTCAGCATGTTTGCAGTTCATTTGCATCACCAGGTAAGAAAAAAGGTTTGTCTCCCCATACGATGCACAGGGATAATGCCAAACCTCACCCAACAACTAACACACCAAAATCTGGCCAATGGAAAATCATGTACACAAATGCTCACAGCCTGGGAAATAAGATCCCAGACCTGCAGACAATAATGTCAGAGGCTAAACTGGACATAGTAGCAATTAATGAGATGTGGTTTACCGTAACCACACTTGGAGACTTCAGTACCTGGCTATGTATTGTTCAGAAGAGACCGAGGTGAAAAAAGGGGAGGAGTGGCCCTGTATGTCAATGAAAATATCAAAGCTACAGAAATTCAGAATACACATAAGGAGCCAGAAGATCTGTGGGTCACCCTGAAACAGGAAATGGGACAGCCATAAGAACTGGGGTTGTCTACAGGCCCCAGACCAGGGAGGACATAGACACATTACTGTTAGAAGATATACAAAACATGACAGCTAAAGTGGAGGTTCTGATAATGGGAGACTTCAACATGCCGGATACAGATTGGTCAACACCAGCAGGAACATCTTCCAGAACTAGACACATAGTGGATTCCCTGCAGGGGGAGGGCCTCAAACAACTGGTACAGCAACCCACAAGAGACAGGGCTATCCTAGATCTGGTACTGACTAACAGGGAAGGGATCACAGATTTCCAGGTAGAAGTTCACCTGGAGGGCCAGTGACCATCACATGGTATGGTTCAATTTGGCTACTACATCTAAATCATCCCATTCCAAGGCAAAAATATGGGACTTCAGAGAAGCGCTGACTTTGATAAGATGGCCAACAGAGTTAAGCTAGTCCTGCCAAAAAGAAACACAGGTGAGGGGGTACAGGCAAGGTGGGCAAGCATTAAGGATGCAATACTTGAAGCAACATCCCATTGTGTTAGACAGAAAAGGAAGTGCAAAGAAGAAGAAACCCTTTGGTTCTCAAATACAGTAGCAGAAAAGGTCAGAGCCAAAAGCTGGCCTTCAGGAAATATAAGGGAACACAGCGGGATGAAGATAGGAGGCATACCAAACTGCCCTAAGGGAAGCAGGAAGGCAGTAAGGCAGGCAAAGTCCCAAACTGAAGAAACACTAGCACAAACAGTAAAAGAAGGTGACAAGACTTTCTATAGATACATTAGTGAAGGAGAAAGTCCAGAGGGGTATGCTAAGCTTAATGGAGAAAAGGTAGCATGTGAGGAGGAGGACCCTGTAAAGGCATCTATCCTAAATACATACTTTTGCTCAGTATTTACTGAAGAGAATGTAGGGCAGGGCCACAGCTCAGCATCATGGACACAGGGGAGGGAGGTGCTACTCCCCTCACAAAAGAAAGGGTCCTACAAGAGCTGCTAAGCTCAGGGTGGATAAGGGCTCGGGACCTGATGGCATACATCCCAGGGTACTTAAGGAGCTAAAGGTGGAACTAGCAGAGCCATTAGCAGAACTGTTTAGTGAGTCTCTGAGCACAGGAGAGGTCCCAGAAGACTGGAGAAGGGCTCATGTGATCCCGCTCCACAAGAGTGGTAGCAGGGAGGAGGTGGGGAACTACGGACCAGTCAGTCTTACCTCAGTAGTGGGCAAGATTATGGAGGTGCTCCTTAAGGAAAGGATAGTGCAACACCTGGAATCCATAGGGGCACAGGATCCAAGACAGCATGGGTTTACAAAAGGAAGGTCCTGTTAAACTAATCTCATAGATTTCTTTGGTTGGGTAACCAGAGTGGTGGACCAAGGGAGAGCAGTTGATGTCACCTACCTTGACTTCAGCAAAGCTTTTGACACTGTTCCACATAGAAGATTGATAAATAAGCTGGGTAGGCTCGGGGTGGGTCAGAAGTTGGTTAACTGGGTGGCAAACTGGTTGACGGACAGAAAACAGAGAGTGGTGGTAAATGGTATACAGTCAGAAGAGATGCAAGTCACAAGCGGGTACCTCAGGGATCAGTTCTGGGGCCAGTCCTCTTCAACATCTTCATTAGTGACCTTGCAGATGGACTAGAGGGTAAGGCTTGTCTGTTTGCAGATGACACAAAAGTGCAACAGAGTAAATGATCCAGATGGGGTGGGCAGAATGAGAAGATCTGGATAAACTAGCAAAATGGTCAGAAGAGTGGCAACTAGGATTTAATGCAAAGAAGTGCAAAAATCATGCACATAGGGAGAGAAACCTGAAGCCACCTATAGGCTGGGAGGAGTTGCTAGCAGTCACAAAGGAAGAAAGAGACTTGGGCATCATCATCACTGATGACCTTAAATCATCAAGCAGACCTCTAAAGCAGTAGGTAAGGCTAGCGGGGTGTTAGGATGTATTAATGCGGGGTATCACAAGTCGTAGAGGAGGTAATAATCCGCTTTACAAGACACTGGTTAAGTCCCATCTGGAGTATGCGTGCAGTATTGGAGACCACACCTTCACAAGGACATTAACCAAATTGAGGCAGTCCAGAGAAGGGCAACCAAAATGGTGCAGGGACTGCATCAGAAGACATATGAGGACAGATTAACAGAGCTCAATATGTATACCCATGAGCAAAGGAGGGAGAGAGGTGATATGATCGAGGCATTCAAACATCTTAAGGGCATTAATAAGGTGAAAGAGTCTAACATGTTTAAATATAAGAAAAATAGCAGGACAAGAGGACACAGCATAAGATTAGAGGGGGGCTGATTAAGGGGGAATGTGAGGAAATTCTTTTTCACAGAAAGGGTGGTGGATGCATGGAATGGCTTACCACAAGAAGTGGTGGGTATGAATACAGTGCAGGGCTTCAAGCAGGCATGAGATAGGCATAAGGGTATCAATACAAATGACTATGAATAGATAGGCCACTGTCAGAGCAAAGGCCAATGGCACATTTATAAGGTAGAAAAAGAAATGGGCAGACTGGATGAGCCTTGCGGTCCTTATCTGCCGTCAACTTCTGTGTTTCTATGTTTTTATTAGTCCCCTTTGGAAGTCCACAAAGAAATGCATCAGGTAGGAAAACAATGCTCTAATGCATGCCTGAATTGCACTCTTCTTGTTTCTGTGTAAACAAAAGCATGCATGGGGGGTGACCAGCAGCATCATTTCTCAAGAATCCTGAGGGTTGTAAATGCCCTTTTCAGTAGAATAAGGGGTGTTGGGAAGCTCATCCACCCACTAAATTTTATATAAGAGAAATGCTACAAAAATCTCCTCCTTCTCTAAAACTGTACTTGTTCTTTTGCTTGCCTAGAAAGACAGACCCATAGCATTTTAACATACATTTTGACTTCCTTGCATTATATGAGATGGTACAGTATGAACATTTAGCAGGCTAATAAGTCTTAATTTTTAATTTCATTAAGCATTTCTGCTTTACAACCAGACTACTGCAATTAAGTCGTTTATATTACAGCCACCTTTGTGTCCAGTCTTTTTATTTATTCATTTCTGAAGTTGCCTCCGCTTGATCACTCACATTCTGACCTGAGTGCCGGCTGCTACTGCTGACATGGCTGGTTGGCCTGTGTCTCCTGAGACTGTTGGAAGAAGATAACTGCAGTGGCGTTGTGGGAGGGTTGGGGTCGGGTGATGATGTTTGGTGACTGGTCGGGAAAGGAGTGGAGCATGCTATGTGGTGATGGTTTGGACTGTGTGATATATGGATGGATGGACAGTGGCTGTACCTGTTTTAATTGTGAAACACAGACCTAGTGTGCATATAAATAGTGATACAGAGATTCTGCAAGTCAGTGTCTGTTGCAGTTTCTTCAAGTAATTGCCCTGTCTCAGAAAATGTGTGTATGTTTGCTGTGTCCTTACTGTAAGTTAATAGGTTGGAGAGGCAGTAGGTCAGAATATTATTAATCTGTATAGCACAGTCAAGAACAGCCCGGTAAAAAAATGCCATCATTTTCTTTTTTGCAGGGGACTCCACCCCCTGCACCCTCTGTACTAAAACATCCTAACTCTGGGGGTGAGCAGATCACGGGAAAAGAAAAAAATTATGGGGCTGTGGAATACTGTTGCCACAGTCCCTTGTAACAACAATAAAGTCCAAATTCTGCAAAAAAGTCCAAGGAGACCAGGATTAGAATCCTGGTCTCTATTGCCACTTGGTTGAGTAGCTCCATGCCTCAGCCCTCCGTGCCATGGGAGCAGCTCAGCCAGCCTTCAGAATTCTGCTGCCCTTGTCCTCTGTCAGTACCATGGACAGTGACCAGGGGAGCGCTTGCTGCCTTTTGCTCACAATACCTGCTCACTGTCTGTGATAGCACTGTATAAACTAGTGCTGTGTTGTGTGGCACTATTCTTGCAGTGCTATTCTAACCAGATACGGGTTGGAGATAGGACAATGAGATAGTTGGGGGCAGGGGGGAATGATCCGGCAGGCAGACTGATGCTGAACTCTTGAGAGGCAGGCAGCTGTTGATTGTAAAAACAAGAGATCAAAAGAACTCCTTTCTCCTTTGTCTTAGCCAATTCACACCACTGATTTTTTTTTAAGCAACAAGTTAGTGCTATTTGTCATACTGGGAGACAGGTAAGTGTAGTTTAAAGAAAAAAATATATTCTTTATGAGGATTTCACAGCAAAGAAAATTAGCACAGAATACAGTGTGAGCACAGAATAAAGCTGATTGCTGGTCTCTCTGCAACGTTCCCATCTAAGGAGATGTTATACATGCCACAGCTCCTTTCTTTATTAATCAATCACAAATATGTAGATTTGGAGGAAAAATAAAATTCTTGTTTTAGATTTGGCGGTATAGAAAATGAGCATATACAGTAGCTCTGGTTTCAATGTGCAGTATCTGCTTATTTCTGCAATTCTCTTTTTCCACTGGCTGACAGTTACAGATCATGGTCACAAATACTGGTGAAACGTATTTTGTCAACAGTAATCACAGTCATGCACTTTGATTGTAAAACAGCAGCCTTTTCTTTTCTAGTCCCACTATCTAGTGGATATGAAGAGGTGAAGTGGGTCAGTGGAATTTCACTGGGCTGATATTTGGTGTATTGCAATCTGTTGGGGAAGGGCTAAATGTTTTCAACTAGACTACTAAGGAAATTATTATCATGTGTGGGTGATCTGGGGGAGGTAAGCTGTATACACTAAACACTTGCCATGCAATTCTTAGCCTATTACATGATGGAAGGGTGGAAGTTCCAAATCCTGAGCAGATCACATCAACAGCTTACAGAACGTTTATTTTCAGCCTTTGAGGAATGCTGTGGAGAGATTATTGTGCCCAGCAGCAGTGGCTCTCACCCGAACAGCCCCCAATGTCCCTGTCTGTGCTAATGCTCTCCTTCTTCTTCCTCCCCACTGTAACAGAGTGAATAGAAAAGATACTAGCCATACACACTGTTGCAGGGAAACAAAACAAAAACACTAAGCCAGTCACTGACTCCGCAGTTCGTTTTGGTTGTTTTCTATGGGGCAGCCACTTGAAGCGATTGTGTACTAGAAAGAAAGGCTGAAATAGTATACAGAGATAGAGGTTCTTGTAAACTGCTAGATAGACAGATAAATAGATAATCGCCATCTCACTGCTTCAGCTGAAGCTGGCACTACAACTTCCAGCTGTTGCTTCAGCATTCAAGAAAGTCCCACTGTTCTCATACAGAGAACTTGGGTAAAGGGCTCTTCTCGCTAAGCTGGGCACCCTGGGTACGGGGTGCTGAGAAAATGTGTTTCTGACAAATTTTAAAACAAACAAACACCTGAATCCAGCTCAATGGGTCCCATTTAGCAAGGTTCAGTTGGTTTTTTTTATGCATTATTTAATTGTAATTTTTGTTTTGTAAGCTTAAAAGAGTACAAAGAAGATGGCGGCCATCTGGAGTGTTTTTCCCCCCCACTGCAAGTAAATAAAACAAATAACTACTCATGTTGTGTTTCATAACCTTTCATGATTGGTGCTTCCCTGCACATGAACAGTAAAACACAACCTGTTAAGACTTGCAAACAATCCTTTCATCAATCAAACTTTTTTTTATCGAACTTCGACATTATCCCCAAAAATGTTATAATTCAAAAACTTTTTCCTTTTCTTACCAAACCATCCAAAGGCACGTCCTTGGCACAGGCCCCATCATTATGGAAAAATTTATATAGAAATTCCATACTGTCTAGGCTGTAGGTGAGAGCAAAAATACCCAATGTTAAATATAGGAAAATAAATGTTTTTTTTTTTTCACTTTTTTGACCTTCCATATCTCAAAAACAATACAACATGCCATCACAAAACTTTTTACATCTTGAGACTCTGACAGCCTGGCAGAGTACACCAATTTTTGTTCTAATTCATAAAATGATGGCTAAATTATTACAGTGCAAAAAATATGTTTGACATTGAACTACCAACTCAACCCTAACTATATGGGTGCTACCATGCAATTATAATATCTATCTATATATAATATAGTGGCACGGTAGCACCACTATAGCTAGTGTTGAGTAGGGCTTTCTATGTTAAACCCCACATTTTGCACTTTAGTAACATCACAACCATTCAAAAGTGTTGCATGCCATTTTGCATGTACAATCTTGTAGGGTAGATCTCTTGATGTGCCAAGTTTTGTTCTGGTTGGATGTATGGATTCTGAGAAGTGGATCGCAAAATTACCTTAAAAAGTGTCTGTTTTTCTGCAGTTTTTTGTCATTGCATTGTGCCCAGATGGTTTGGAATTTCGGTCTCAGATTTTCAGGGTAGAAAGGGCTTGAACCCACAGAAGTGCCTTTCTCTGGTTTGGTGAAAAAAATATTAATCTGCTCAAAAATTATTAAAATTTAAAGTTTCAGTTTCTGAACATTCTCATTACTGTCTTTAGGATAACAGAATGGAATGAAAAAGGAATTTGGTCTGAATGAAAAAGGATCCTTTTTCATTCAGAGCAATCCTTTCTAGTGAGATAAAAATCCTTTGTTTTCCGCAATCTTGTTTTCCATATCCCAACTAAAGTCAGCAACCAGCAATGGATGCTGGCAGCACAGAGGCCAGTATACAAGGCCCAGGATGATGTATGCCCTGGTGGGGCTGGCTAGCTTGTTGAGTCCCAGCAATGGGACTGTTGCTGCCTGCATCTGCCACATGCTGCATTACACCATGATGCTCCCCAATCCCCCATTCAGGTGCAAGGCTGGTGAAAGCCTTGATCAGTGCAAGAGACGATGATGTCCATAAGGCCAGTGTTCCATAATTGGAACCATTACAGCATTTCATGCAATGTGTCCCTTGCATCAGTTCTGATTGATGCAGGAACCTTTTTTTCAATTAAATATACTTTATTTGAGCTTTTCCAAAAGTAATAAAGAAAACCAACAGGTCCACACTAGTGTCAAAATAATGAACAGAGGCAACATGTATGCAAACAAATCTCTGACACGAAAGGAAAATCCACCACTCTCCCATCATCTCCCTACCTCCCAGAACCCCCTCAAAACCCACTTTCCAGAGCACAGCTAACATAGAGGGAAATGTGTCTGTTGCACGAGTAATACCAAAGGGGGGGATACTAGCAGAAGCCGGTGGATGGCTCTGCCAACTGGATAACATTAAGAATGCTAATAGTCATGCTTCCCAATCCCCCCAATAATACTTGGCCTGCTAATACAGGGACAGAAAAGAGCCCCGGCTCCACCTTGCACCCACCTAGGGCTCTCTTGACACCAATAGAAGTGTATGCAGGGTTTCCCACTGTTTTCTGTAGGAATTCTCCCTTCAATACATCCTCACAATGTGTTTTTCTACTGCTAAGGCCTGGGTGACTTCCTTATACTACTGTCAGAAAAATGGGGTGCCTTCCTCCAGCCAATGTCTAAGAATGATCATTTTAGCTGTAATAGAAATTAAAGCAATGTAAGCTCTGCATTGGAAGGAGGAAAGTCACCTAAAAGACACATTTTGGGAGTGAAGCCCCTCTATACTCAGTAAGGGATAAAGGGATGATTTAATCATATTCCAAAATAGCTGAATAATGATGCAGTCCCATAACCTATGCTTTAAATCATCAACCAAGAGACCACCTTGGCAGCAGGCAGGAGTCAGGGACCTTCCCATCCTACATAATTTAATGGGTGTGTAATATAAATCATGTACAATTTTAAACTGGGACCATCTATAGCTATACCTATCCCATTTCACAAATTTATATAGATTATGCCATATAGTTTGCCATTGCTGGGGAGTACAGTCCAGGCTCAGTTTTTGTTGCCAGCAGAACCCAATCCCTGACAATGAATTATGGTCCACTGACTGAAGGTACAGTAGGAGTATAAATCAGAAACCGAATGAGGTTGGGAAGCTATGGACATAAAACTGGACAAGATTCCATTATCCGGAGCATGCCAGGGACCAGGACCAAAGAAATCTTTCAGAGGCTTTGTTAGTTACAAATATTTAAAACTGTGCAAACAGGGAAGCGAATACTTGTCTTGTAACTCCCTGTGAGTTAACATTTGGCCGTTTCTGAGAAGAGATTCTACCTTGACCTCCCACTGCAACAGACAAAAAGCTCACAGTATAGGATGACCTGCAGTTTGGATGTGGGGATTGACCAATACTGGCTGAGTTAATGGCTTAGTCCAGTCCATCCTTAATTGACTTCTTAGCTGAACACATGCCTTCAGCTACCATATAAAAAGGGCTGTCTAAGTGAAGGTGGCAAACTAGATGGCTTGAGATAAAGTAGACTGTTACTGTAAGTTGCAACCCTGACTTCTTACATAAGTCACCTTATATCTGAAGCCAAAGGTAGTCATAAATACCCGGCAAGGGTCCATCAGCCCCTCTGCCCCATTGCAGCCACCGTGAACTATGTAAGGCTAAATAACATAAGAAGAAATCAGGAAGGCAAAGTTCCTCCTTTTGTCATGGATGCATAAGTTTAAGTCAGGCATGGCAAACCGCCCCTCCCCTCCACAAGAATTGATTTAGGATCCTTTGTAGTTGTAGAAACCATGATTTTGGTAAATATACTCCCATCATTCCCAAGGGGTACAAAAGCCTCAGGAGTGTATTAGTTTTAATAGTTCTAACCCGGCCCCATAGGGACAGAAGTAGTGTCATCCATCTCTGAAGGTCCAACTTAATAGCCTGCGGGGGGATTCACCCTGCACATATCTGAAAGGAAGCAGGTTACCTGAATTCTCAAATATTGCAACTCCTTTGATTCCCAAGTCAGCCCTAAATTTTGTATCTCCTGCCTAGTCACCAAGCTATTTAATGGCACGACCTGAGTTTTTTCTACATTTAACTTATAACCTGCTATTTCGGAGAACTTCTGTAACTCGGTTAACGCAGTTGGAATTGAGGACAAGGGGTCCTCAAAATGCAGCAGCAAATCATCTGTATAGGCCAAGAGTTTGTATCTATCCCCCCTTGTAAGATCCTCTGCACAGATGGGTTGTTCTGTATTTGAAAAAGGAGGGGCTCTAAATATAAATTAAACAGAAGGAGAGAGAGGGAACAGACCTTTCAAGTACCCCTCTGAAGCTGGAAGGGAGCCGAGGAGAGTCCATTACAGTGAATCTTGGCTGAGGGATTAGAATTCAAAACCTGTATCCATTTACAAAAATTAGAGGGAAGGCCAAATTTTCTCAACACTGCAAACAGAAACAGCCAAGAATCTCAATCAAAGGCCTTTTCCGCATCCAGGGAGACCGAGGTCAGAAGAACCTTGGTTACCTCAGATGCAGAAATCAAATGGAGGAGTTTCAGTAATGATCCCTTGAGAGGCTACCCAACATAAATCCAACCTGGATAGGGAAGACCAATCCCTCACAAACTGATTTCAGTCTATTTGCCAAATTCTTGGCCAGTAGCTCAATATCTGAATTAAGCAAGGACATCAGTTGGTAACTAGATGGGAGTAGCTCATCCTTGACCTCTTTGTGTATCAGTGATATGCAAGATCAGTCAACTCCTCTTTTAGCACAAAATTGAATTACTGAGAAAGGAAAGGACAGAGCTCTTCTGCAAAAGTCACATAAAACTCGTTACAGAACACATTCAGTCAAGGAGCTTTATTTAAGAGGAGCTGACCAATCACTTCCCTCACTTCCAGAATCCATATGGGACCCTCTAGAAGCTCCTGGTGGTCAGAGAAAAGATAGGGTGGGGGGAGACCACCAAAATATTTTGAGATTCATGCATGAAGCTCGGGGGTGGCTGGCATATCCAAGTAACGTCTACAATAGAAAGACCAAAATGCCTCTACTATGTCCCTGGGATGGGTGAGTGCCTCCTCAAGCAGGCTTAGCCTGAGTGTGGGAAGGACTCTCACTGCCTCTAGATATCTGAGTCTCCAGGTGAGCAACCTCCCAGCTTTCTCTCAACTTGAGATACCTGGTTTTAGTGTGAAACAGAGCTAGGTCAGCCTTCTACGCAAGTAGCTTGTAATACTTCACCCAAAGATGATTATGTTGTTTCCAATGCTCCGGGGATGAAGCAGATGACAGCCAGTGCTCCATTTGTCTAATTTCAGGCAAAAGAGGGACCTCCTCATGAGTATGACATTTCTTTCATTTAGCTGCTAACTGGACACATTCTTCTCAGACCCCACATATCACTCCCCACCACTGGTGATCCAGCCTAGTAACTTATCCCTCATTTTCCTCCATAAATATCATAAGAAATTGCCTTACTTGTGTAACTTGCAAGTCCTTAAGGAGCTGAAAGATTAACCTCCATATCTCATCCCTTTCCTCAGTTTCATTTAACCCCAACATCAGGGATACTAGAGTGTGGTCTGAGATGATGAGATGTACAATATCACTAGCAATAAGCCCTGAGAGGGAATTCGAACCAAGGAGGAAAAAGTCTAGGTGAGAATAGGTCCCATGTGGAGAGGGGAAGAAAAACATAAATTGCCTCACCATAGGGTTCAGGGCCGCCAAAGATCTATAAGACCCATCTGATCCATGAGTTCCCTAAACCTCCATTGAGTGGGGGAAAGGCCCTTCCTCCAGGACCCCAATCTATCCAAATCATTTTGATAGACCAGGTTCTAGTGCCTGCCTAGTATGATCGACAACCTAGGGAAAGAGGCTAGCTGCAACCCTATCTCAGAGAAAAACCCAGGAGAATTAATATTTGAGCCATATATAGACCCTAGTATAACTTCAGAAATCCCCAGCTGAGCATGGATAAGGATGAACTGTCCCTCCTTATTCCAGTATTCCCATATTAACTGAAACAGGAGTCCCCTTGCCACCAGTATAACCACCCCACCTTTCTTCATGCTGGAACCTGCCCTAAAAACCCAACCAACCCAGCTCCTCCTAAACAGGGAAATTTCTTCTCTCTTGATGTGGGACTCTTGGAGCATAGCCACGCTCACCTTTAGTTTGTGGAGATGCTTCAAGACCATATATCATTTTTGCTTTCTCTGCACCCCCCTAATATTCCATGTTATAAATTTATGTCACCTTACTCTCCATTTATCTAAATTTAGAGACAAACAGGCACATTTATACAAGCTCCAAAAGCAAAACAGACACCTCTGAAACAGTAATTCTATAACCCCCATGCTCTGGGAGGACCTCCCCACCCCACCCCACCCCACCAAAATCCACCAAACCCAAAAAGCAATGCTCAGCCCCCACCCTCCTGTCCTCCTTCCTCCCTCCCAAACAGCCAAAACTCAATCAACAACAACCCCAAATATATCCCCTGATCCCCAGTCCTAATGACTGAACTCTAACAAGTGATCCATCCATGATGTACACCAACTCTGCCCAAGAGGCCCTCCCCCCTCCAGAACATTACTTAACATTTAGTAACATCACCACTACCTAAAGTTAACAAGTATTCAAAGTAAGGTAGTTACAGCACTATAGCTACAGTTCTCAGGCCAATATGTGAAAAGAATAAACCAAGATTAATTTCAGTAGTTAAACAATAATGAAGTCCCCAGCAGAATGAACTGTACTAGGTTAAGAGATAAAAAAGGTCAAATGTATTGGGGATGAAACACTTGGAAGCAACTCATGGGAAGAGATGAAAATAAAGTTAAACTGAGACCAAAAAAAAAATCCCAACTCTCCCAAGACTTTAATCAATTCCAACAGGCAGGTAGCTGGAGACCTCCAGGACTCTGTATCAAAAAATAGCTAAATCATGGGATCCCCCATTTGTACTGTAGGAGTAAAGAGCTAGAAAAAATGATGGACTTTGGTTCAGGGAGTATACAAAATAAGCAAACAAAAACAAAGTAAAGTCCACCTCTCAGCAAACAAATCAAGTTTATATAATACCCAGTCAGCGATTTACTTGGACTGTAAAAGTCACTCCAGCCACAGAAGATGTCTCCACATTCCCAGCTGGGCACAGTACCTCGCATTTGAAGGTGTAGCTCTGATGACCATACCGCCTCTTCACTGTGCAGTTCACAGAAAAGTAGCTGACTCGGGAGCCAAGGAGGAAGTGCTAGAGTTTTGGATATCGGTAGGGCATTGGAGTCACCCATGAAACAGTAACAGGAGAGTAAGCAGGAACCTCAGCGCACAGAGAGGGCTTGAGGGAAAGCAGTGCCGACATCAGAAATAAGGCAGCAATTAACAGAGCCAAGTCATAAGTTTCAATGGAGACCAAAAAAAAAATACCTTTCTCCATAGCATACCCAGTCCAAGAAGGATTACTAGGTTCTCCCAAAAGAAATGCCCCATTCTTAAAGATCGTCATCTGACATTGTCCCTGATGCAACACAGAGATGATGGGAGACCAATACCAGAAGATGGTGACTACAGTGAATATAGCACCATGGAAGCACAAAAGAAATTATCCATGAGTGAAACTCCTTCCCGACAGGTGCACCTGAGGTCCCACTGAATTAAGATGAAGCGTAAACCCCATTAGGGACTAGGGTGTGAGAAAATTAATTTAACCGGGGTCTCCAAATAAAGTAAATGGGGAGAAACTTAAAAGTCCACAACTCAGTCTGGCATCGAAATTTAACCACCAGGTTAATGAAATATTTAATACAGACAGGTACTACTGTAAGGTCAAACTGGCTTGAAGAGATCCAAGAGAAATACCTTGTGCTCTGTGAGTGCCTGATCAAAGGAGTCAAAGCCTTCCAGACCCCCTGATGAAACTTGTAAAGTAGCAGGGTAACTGACCCTGAAGCAGATTCCAGCTGCTATTAACTTCGTAACTAAGGGGTGTTGTACTGCTCTCCTTTGCTTGACTCAATCAGAAGATCTTGGGCCACCCGGATCTGGCTGCCTTCCCTCAACATCTCTTTCAAATGTTGGACCTTCGTTAAAATATGATGGTGGTCCAAGTAGTTGAGGAATTTGCAAGTCAGTGGCCGGGGGGAACCATCCTTCAGCACAGAGCATAGAAAGTAATGTGTCCTTTTAATTACATATGCCAGGCCACTGGGGGAGGGTCTGGCAATTTTCTCACATAGCTTATGTACGAAGAGGATCCTATTAGGACTCTTCACCCATTCCGGGCAAGCCCAGGCAAGATTGTTTGGCTGACTCATTCCCTCAAAATCCTGTAAGCAGGCATCTGTTTTTTTTAATGCTGGTGAAGAGAACAGATGTCTGGGTCAGCTTTATTATGCCAGTCTTCCAGGGAGGAGGTATGGGCTTCATTGTCCCCCACCCAACGGGTCAGGGATTCTGCAGAAGATCGTATTTCTTTCATTTCGTCAGTCAGGGTCTGGAGCATATTTTTTCATAGGAGTAAATTCTTCCAGAAATCATTCCTCTGTCAGAGCAGCTTGAGAGGGAGCAGGATGAGGGGCTGCTGTGGCCTGCTGTTTTGATCTCTTGGCCAACTTGTCCCACTCAGGCATCGCTGGAGGTGTGTGTTTGGGTGGTGCATCTTTCATCTCCATGTCATTCTTCAGGTAAGAAGTCACCAATTCCATATCTCTGATGTGAGAATAGAATATTCCAGATGAAATAGCACTAGGTTATTAACTTTAATTGAAAATAATCTAGAAAATTCTGGTGGAGGAGCAGGAGAGGGTGAGATGTGCGTCTGCTCAGGCAGCCATCACAAGATGTCTCCTGATGCAGGAATATTGCTTTTCTTTTTAATTCACCAGCTGACTACACCTCGGTTAGCCTGCCATCTCTGCCAACTCACCCCATCCCCCTGAAATAAACTGCTGCCGAAGGGAATGCACCCTGGATTGCCTCCCCCCAGCAGGGCCATCGGGGATCCAACCATGCTAATCCTCGAATGGTGCCATGTGGATTATGTGGTGGCAGATTGCATTGGCTAGCTGCATCAGGCTCAGAGGGGGAGATGGACGTGCTCCACGCCTCAGCTGAAGTTTCACCCAGTTGACATCAATTTTGACTTCAGTTCCCCTATGCCAGTATGGAATGCCACATTTCCTATTTCAATCAACAGAAAGATAACATACTATACAGTTTACTAGGGGTTACTAGTGGGGTACCGCAGGGTTCAGTAAGGGTCCAGTCCTTTTTAATGTCTTTATAAGTGACATTGCAGGGGGACTGGAAGGAAAAGTATGCCTCTTTGCAGATGACACAAAGATCTGCAACAGGGTTGACACACAAGGAGGCATGAAAAGGATGAGAAGGGACTTGGCAAGGTTGGAGGAATGGTCAGAAGTATGGCAGCTTGGATTCAATGCAAAGAAGTGCAAAGTAATGCACCTGGGAAAGAAAAACCCAAGGGAAGATTACACAATGGGGGGGATGTAGTAACAACAACAAAAATGGAATGGGACCTGGAGGTAATCATATCAGATGACCTTAAGGTTGGCAAGCAATATGAGAAGGTGGTAGGGAGGGCTGGGGGATACTGGGATGTATAGGGAGAGGCATCATCAGCAGAAAACAGGAAGTTGCTATCCCCCTGTACAGACAGTTGGTGAGACCTCATCTGGAGTACTGCGTCCAGTTCTGGAGACCCCATCTCCGCAAGGACATAGGATGGAGGCAGTTCAGAGGAGGGCAACTAAAAATGGTGCAGGGTCTGCAAGAGAAGCCATAAAAGGAGATGCTAAAGGAGCTTAATATGTATACCCTTGAGGATAGGCGGGAGAGAGGGGCATGATAGAAATGTTTAAGTACCTCAGTGGAATCAACAAAGTCCAAGAAGTTAGCATCTTTCAGAAAAAGAGATGTGCAAGAACAAGGGGACACAATTTGAAGATAGAGGGGGGACGGCTCAAGGGCAATATGAGGAAGTATTTTCTCATAGAGAGGGTGGTGGACACATGGAACAGCCTTCCTGATGAGGTTGTGGGGTCTAAAACTGCGGGAGAATTCACGAATGCAGGGGAGAGACATAAGGCAATTTTTGTTGGGGGTAGGAAGAAATAGGCTGCTGGTTAAATAGGATCTGCAGCTTATCCTCTAGGTAGGGAAATGGGCAGACTAGGTGGGTCAAGTGGTCCTTTTCTGCTGTCAAAGGCTATGTTTCTATGTTCTATGTTTCTATGTACAGTGTGAAAATTTGAAAGTGTGGACAGGCAATAGTGTGATCCTTGTCATGCAGTGAAATATAAGTTGTCAGCTACAGGATGCATTTTGTTGGGCAGTCTGTTATTTAAAATGAGAGGCAGCTGTTGCAGCAAGAGCAGAAATGTGTGTATGTTTACGTATAAGAGTAATTATAAATGAGTGAAAAATAAAGAGATGAGGGGAACAATTACAACTGAGCTATTACCTACAGGCATAAGTACAAATAAGACCTATGTATCTCTCCCATCTTCACTATACACACTAATGGCAATATACATGGGTTGTATTGTTCACTCTCTATAGGTTTCCATGGCTCTCTCATCCTATGAAAAATTACTGTTATCACTCAGAATGCAGAATGACATGGGGTGTTTACATGCAAAGGAGCAGAAGAACATTGTTTTGACTAATGGGTTACCGTTCTGGCAGCAGCAGAGAACAAACCCAATGGTTTGGGACTTTGGACCTACTACATCATCATTACGGTGTGGGGTGGGGGGGTCCCAATGACAGGGCTTTCTGTGCTTCACAAAACAACAATCCCAGCCCCAGCTGCACATGTGCTCCATATAAAAATTGTGATCTGTAGATGAGCAACAAATTGCAGCACCACTGAGTGCAAAAAGGGTTTTTAGTGCAATTTCCAGCTGCCACATCTCGGGCTCAACAACTGCGATGGGTTTCATAGTTGCCTACATCATCAGGAGGATGCTGCAATTATGAATCTGATCCATTTAAAACAGTAGGCTTAAAGTGATAGTGCCTTTTAAAATCATTACTTGATTGTTACATTGACATTGAGATTTAAACAATAAATCTAAAAAGTATGTCGGAAGGATGATTAATGGGATAGCATAATATCATATATAGATTGCATGATCTATCTTACACAGGGTTCAAATCAGGAAGCTTCTGTGCCCAAAAAAGAAAATAATAAAGAATAGTTAATTAAACTTTACAATATGACAGTTCATAATGCATATAAATTCTTTATCTCTCTCACAGAGTATCCAATTGCTTATCTACCCATATATTAATATTATTACAATAAATTAAACTTCAATGTACTATTTCTTCTTTTTAATCAGAGGCAGACCATCTATTTTATCATTAAGGCCTGGTGATGTTAAAGCACCTAGGGTGATTAATGGGTCTGATTCACATATGTTTTTTTTTTTCATTCATATGAAAAAGGATCCCTTCATACAGAAAAACATTTAAATCCATTTATTTCCCTTGTGTCTAGTGGTCCCCCTCTCATGTTCCGATCACCAAACGTTGCTGAAACAGAGCAGTAAGTGCAATGAGATTAAATAAGTATAAGGGCATTCTAGTAATAACAAATACAAAGAAATAGTTAACAAAAATAAATGCTTGATACTCCATATTCAACTCCTAATGAGGGAAATGCCCCTAAGCCATTTAAAAGGAACTGCCAGCAAATGCAAAAAAAAAACAAAACCCAAAAACACATTTTTAAATGTAATGAGCTTCTAGTAGTTTAGAAAAAACTGAACAGGGACTCCTTATCAATTGAAATGGAAAAGTGCACTAAACAAAAATGAAAATATATGTACAGCTGCCCAGTGATAGTGTTACTTGTGGGAAAATGGATGCCTCGAGAAAGAGCATGAGAGAGGTGTTCAAAAATGTTTGCCATTCTCTGTGGTAGTGCTGCTCCAGCAGTTTTAAACAATAAACAAGTTTTTTTTGAATCAGACACCCAGGCATGGATTTTTTAGCCTCCTTTCAGTGTTGTCTTAGCACAAACTCTCAGTTTTGAGACTGAGGAAAGAGTTTTGTGAAATGGTTGAAAATAAGGGCATGGCTGGTAGCAGCACTGTGTATATGCTGTATCATGACTGGATTATTGCTGTATCTGCTCATGGCCAGGTGCAGCGATAGGAAGACAGCTAGATGTATATTTATTTATTCACTATTTATTTATTTAGTTTTTGTTGACTGGGTAAGTGCACTAGACAAATTCTGCCTATTTTCAGGCACAACCTGGGGAAGGGGGACACAGATGAATGCCAACTGATCTTGAACCAAATTAAACTGTTGGTGGTATTTTTAGTATTAAAGTGTTTCACCAGGAATTGAGCTCAAATATCTAATTTCCAGATGTGTCCTGTGAGGAAGGGGAATTTGGGAACAAAACTATAGACAGTAGCACATAGTGTAAAACACAGAGAGTACATTAGAATACAAAATACAGTTTTCAGCAGAGAAAGAGAAAAGTATATACAGTATGTAAATATACAGTGAATGTACAGTGAAATACAGTGAGAAGATTGCCAGAGTACAAAAAGCACTGGGAGGTAACAAGACAAGTGCAGTATATACAGTGTCAGCATTTATGGAATATACAAATAAGTGCTATATACAATGACTACAGTTACAGCATATTTGCGATCATCAGCAAATGAAAAGCAAGGCCAGGCACATTAGTGACAGTGGCAGGAAGGGGAGGTGTGTGAGTGGAAAAGAGAAATGAGGGACATGCTAGAGCGAGCAGAGCAAATGTTTAAGGGGATAGAATTCCAGAGTTTAGGAAAGTTGAAAGAGAAAGCAGATTGGCCCATGAGAGTTTTATGGGGAGGGAGCTTGAGGGATCAAAACACAGCATTTCTAAGGGAGTGGGGGGAGAGGATGGAGGGAGAGGGTAGGAAGTCAAGTTAGGGAGCTAGGGAGGATAGCCAGAATTTTGAGGTGAAGGAGGCAACACAGGACATACAACAATCCTCAAGGGAAGGGAGAGAAAGAGAAGTATCTGAGTACAGTGGAGGGTGCGGGTAGGGCAGTTAATGGCAAAGTGGCAGAAGGAGTGGAAAAGAGGATTCAGTCTGGCCAGGGTGCATTTGGTGACAGCACCATAGACTCAGTCACCGAAATCAAAGATTGGGAGAATCATCTTGATGATGGTGTCATGGTGGTCAGGGAGGGGGATGCAGCTTTTATGCCTATAGAGGGCACCAAGTTTAGGCTGCAGCTTTTTCTGAATTGTGTCTATGTGCTGGGAGAAATGAAGGTGATGGTTAATCCAGACAATTAGGTACATGAAGGTAGGCACATTGCCAATAGAAACACCATCAAGGGTGTGGAATGAAGGGAGGGACAAGAATTTGGACAGCCTAGGTCTTGTGCTAAAGCATATAGAGACTGCCTCTTTGGTGTTAAAGTGAAAGCTGATTAGACTGAAACCATTTCTGGATTTAGTCAAAGTCGGGATGGAGCTTGGACATAAGCTCAACTGGTGATGAACCAGAGACAAAGACGGCAGTGTTGTCTGCATACATGTGCATTGACACAGATGAGCAGGCAACTGTAACATCATTTAGAAATATGTAAAATAAGACTGGTCCAAGTATGGAGCCTTGGGGGTCACCAGTGATAATTGGGGGGGGGATATGGCACCTCCAAGCTTCACAGATTGAGATCTACCTGTGAGGTAGGAGCTGAACCACTGAGTTGCAGGGGCCAAAAACCCAGCTGAACTGAGTTTATGAAGGAGGAGTGAGTGAGACACAGCGTCGAAGGCTTTTGCAAGATCGATGAAACTGGTGGCAGTGAGAAGGCCCTACTCCATAGCTGTGTGAATGGACTCGGTTAGTCAGAGGAGGGAGGAGGTTGTAGAGTGGAGTTTGCAAAATCCAGACTGGAAAGGGGTGAAGAAGGATGAGGAGTCAAGGAAGGGAGTCAGTTGGGATAATACTATGTATTCTTGGAGTTTGGAAAGGGGAGGGAGTATGATATAGGGCAGAAGTTCCCAAGAGAGGAGGAGTCATCACCTTTAATAAGGGGGATGATGGTGGCTTGCTTCCAAGATGCAGGAACAGAGGCCAGAGAGAAGGAAAGGTTAAGCAAGGAGGCAAGAGGAGTGGCAATTGCAGGGCAAGAGAGGTGCAGATGTTTAGGCACAAGCCCATCAGGGCTGCTGGTGTGGCAGGGGTTGGGGGCTAGAAGGTATTTCAGATAGGAGGATGAAAAGAAGAAAGCAGGTGAGAAGGTAGAGGGAGAGGAGTGGGGGAGGGGAGTGAGGGATGGAAGGTGAAGGAGGAAGGAAGGACAGAAGGGCAGATGCACAGGTAGTGAAATAATTGTTGAAGGCAGTGGCCACAGATGGAGGATCAGAGGCAGAGGAGACCCACAAATTAAGTATTGGGGGGCAGACTGGGACAGTGGAGAGAACAGGGTTTGAATAACATTCCAGAATATTGAGGGGTGACTTAAATTTCTTTGGAAAGATGAGGAGAAAAGCTCAGCTTTGGCTAACCTAGTGATCCTGGTGCAAGAATTTCTCAAGGAGCGATACATCTGCAGGTCAGCTGGGGTACCTGAGATCTTAAAGGATTTCTGTGACAGGTCATGAGCACACTGGTAGGCAAGGATTTCTGTTGAGATCCAGGGGAGGTGGGAGCCTCTGACACTGGTTTTGCATAGGGGGCATGCTGATCTCAAATCGGAATAAATTTGGTATGAAAATAATCAAGAGCTGCGTTAATGTCAGTGGCATTGGAGATTGGGGACCAGTCAGTAGACTGTAGATTCGCATGGAGGGAGGATAGGTTTAATGACTGGAAGGAATGGATTTGGATAGTTTTTGGTGGTGCTTTAGGGTGGTGAATTTTGCACGCGCACTATACCATATAGTGGTCGCTGAGTGCATCGGATAGTGTACCGCATCAATGATTTGGTGAGGATGGTTGGTGAGGACCCAGTCCAGGAGGGAGTAGTTTAGAGATTTCAGGTTAAGTCAGGTCAGGGTGGAGATAAGTTGGGTAAGTTGCACAGATTTTACATTTTGGCAGAATTTAGAGTTGGGTGGGGAGAGCCAATTAATACTGACATGGCCAAGGATGAGAAGATCCCCAGAAGGGGTGAGTGCAGTATTTTTATTCAGGAGCTCAGAGACCAGAGAGGGAGATAATCCAGAGAAGCAGTAGACACCCGCCACATAGATAGGGAGAGAGTAAGGGAGGAAGAGTTTGAGTATGATGAGTTCATAGGCTGCAGGAGAGGACACTGAAAGCACAGTGGAGAACTGAATATAGGAGGTGAGGTAGATTGCAACACCACCCTTTTTGGTGTGGTTCTGATGAGTGGGAGTGAAACCAGGGATAGAGATGGCAGTGTAGGGAATTTGGGGGTAGAGCCAGGATTCACATACAATGAGGACATCTGGATGGGTCACCCAGAGTCCTTTAGGAAGATCACAGGGATGGACATGGACTTGGCCAGTGTTCGACTCAACATCACCAGCCATAAGGAGTAGGAGGAGAAGCAGGTGCTTAATTAAGAAGATGGGTCACTGAAGGTAGCGTGGGATCAGGATGGGAGGGGCTGGAGGGTGTGGATGAAGGGAGAGTTTGAAGTACATAAGATGGAGCCAGGAGGAGACAGATGGAAGGAGAGAGGTGCCAGGGCACCAAGGAGAGTGTGTTTGTTCAATACATGAAGGAACACGCTTTTGTTCTAACCAGGGGAACAGGGGCCTGCTTGCCATTGTACCTTAGATCCAAGCCTATCTCAACCATGAAGACCTAGTTGACAGAGGAAGGGTGACTAGGTCTAAGATCTGGGAAGTGTAGGACAGAGGTAGTCAACACTGTGGGTGGCAGAGGTTACACAAAGGATGAAGTTTAAAAGAGGGCAAGGGACCAGCAATGGTGCACCACAGAAATCATGGCCAAGGTGAAAAACAGCCAAAAGGCCACAGGTAGTAGGTCCAGTGCAGACGTGCCTCTATCACTTGCAGAGGCACTAATTGCCTTAACCATCCATACAGTCCAGGTGAACAGCATCCTGGGAGGTGGTGGTGAGAGGCTGGTTGGACCATCACAGCCATGTGAGTAATTATGTTACAACCATCACATTAAGCCTGTGTAAACACATGCAACAATGGTGTTGTGCTTTGCATGATAGGGGTCTGGTGACATGGAGTGACCTGTGCAAGCACAGCATACTTCAGAGATTCATGTTGTGCCTACACATCCTACAATAGCCCTATGCATGCATCCTGTATGGGCTGTGTTCCGCCATGCACATGGGACAACACTGCTGCATGCGCTGTCTGCAGTGGTGTTCCTGAGTGTAGTGTTTGCAAGAGCACTCCAGGATGCCCTGAGATTTCCTACACCCCCTTTGTAGGGTTTATGGTTACCTTTTGCACACGACAGCTCCTTGCATATCCCATCATTTGTTTAGTGGAAGTGAGTATTGTGGCAAGGCAGGTATATTTAGGAGGTGCACACTGTGTTAATTAATCATGTCAATAAAGGTGTGTGTTATCGCAGTAATAATGTCACCTCAGGATGGGTTGAAGCACGAGGTGAAGCCGAGTGCTTCCACCACCCCAGGAGTGACGTTATTGCATGATAACACACACACTGGAGTGCCTTATTGTTATTATACAACAGCTCATTGTTATACAAAATAAAAAACATTAAAAAAATGTTTTTAGTAGATTTTTAGTGTGGCAGTATATCTTTGTTTCTTAAGAAAAGATGTGCAAAAGAATATCATCCATACAGTGATGTTATTGTGTAATAACATCACTGTCTCAAGCATACACTGACCAGTCAGAGTCCAGGATTCTGTCTTGCCATTGTATAATGTACCACATCTAACTACCATATTCATATGCATGTGTCACCAGGTCCCCTTCCCTACTGATGTTACCTGTTGGCAGCCTTATCGATATGATAGTTGTACCATAAGGGACACGTTGGATGTGTTACACAATGGATGTAGTCCACATGGTATTATTCATTTATCTGGGTGGTATGGTGGTCTGTTATCTACTCGCATCCCATGCCCCATGTATATCATTTCCTGGTATTCACCAGTAATGAGGTGATGTGGTGAGTTCAGCACTTTTGGTATATAGACAGTGCACAGAATGTACAGCATGGTCTGTACAATACAGTGTACTTGACATCCATACTGCTAAGATATGTAAATTAATATAGTCTTGCTCTTTTCTCATCTCTCATCAGCCCAGGCTATGGTGGAGGACACAGTCCTGGAGGACAGAGCAGGGCCATCAAGCCATGTCCTGCCACTGCGAACCACCCATTGGTGTTGATGATGGTAACAAGAAAAGTGAGGAGGAGGAAGTTCCAGAAGACTACAGCACATCTGTGTAGGTGTGGAGGACTGAGATGTCTGGCTTAGACAGCAAGGGGTTATCTGTCCCTGACAGCCCACCTACACATTGGAACCAGCTCCCCTCCCCAGCATGACCACCATTGTCCTGCCCCAGCCCACTGCCCTTGGCACAGCCACAGTTGTGCCACCCCAGGAACCCACACATGGCATGGCTAATGCCCTGCCTCACTAGGCAAACCCCATTGGCCCAATCAATGCTATGCCATAGCCCTGTCCCCTGCCTCCTGCCCCTCCCACCAGCCCAGCCACAGCTGGCCACCCCAACAACAACATATCACACAACTGATTGAGATGCAGACCCAGGCCACACACCAGTCATTGGCATAGTCTGAGCCTGTCTCAATGGCTAGTCCACAGAAACACCAAGAGGTAGTGAACAACCAAAAGCTGCTGCAGTCTGCCACAGGGGCCTGGGAAAGCATATTGCATGAACTGGCATGCATACAATGCATGATAGACACCGATGTGTAGTGTGCTGAGCAGCATGAGAGAGGTACACCAAGAGGAGCACGTGACTGTCATACATGAACTATGGCAGGACCTGTCTCCAGCATGAATCGGCTCTGTGCCATAGTGTGAGAGGCTGCAGCCACAATGGTTGGCACTACTTGGTATGGCAAAAGCCCTGGTGGGTCCAGTGGGGATGATGTCACCCTACAGTGGACACAACGGCATTCCAGCACATCGTGCAGTACTGGCAACAGGACCCTTAACACACTCAGGATGCCAAGGGCACCTTGCACCCCTGGCTTTAGCATGCTCCTTTACAGGGTCAGGACTCCAAGAGGGAATGGCCATGGGTTATCAACACCATCCCCATGCTCATCTCCTATTCTATGGATGTCAAATCATCCCTCCCTTCCTGAGCACAGCACCACCATACAGTCCATACTTGTTGCAGTGGTAGCGCATGCACCTAGGGTACATACTGGCCCCACCCCATCACCCATGTGCCACCTTGTGCCCCCCTCACATTACCCATGTGTCACCACCCCTGCCTGATTGGCCTCAATTGTCCAATCCCCCTGTCTGGATGGTCTCCTTCTTGAACCTCCTACCTGGATGGTATGGTATTTGTTACATAGAAACATAGAAAGTGAGAGCAGAAGGGAACCTCCTGATCCATCTAGTCAGCCCATAAGCTTAACCCCCTCCCCTAACTGCTATTCAGTGTTGATTCTTTTGTACCTATCCTAAGCCTTTTTGAATGTTCCAACTGTTTTTGCTTCCACTACCTCAGGCGGCAGGCAGTTCCACACATCCACCACCCTCTCTATAAAGAAGAACTTTCCTGCATTGCCCATAAATTTGCCCCCTTCTAGCTTCATGCTGTGACCTCTGGTTCTTGTGTGACTCTTGAACTGAAAAAGGTCCCGAACCTGTACCTTTTTTATTCTCTTCATGTATTTGAATGTTTCTATCATGTCTCCCCATCTCTCCCTTGTTCAGGGGAATACATGTTGAGTTCTTGCAGTTGTTTCTCGTAGTTTTATATCATGGAGTCCCTGTATGACTTCCGTAGCTTTCCTCTGCACTGCCACAAGTCTGTCTATATCTTTTTTAAGGTGTGGTCTCCAGAACTGTACACTGTACTTCATATGTGGTTTCACCAAAGATTTGTAAAGTGGCATGATAACATCTCTTTTTCTGCTAGTAATTCCCCTCTCTATGCAGCCAAGCATTCCATTTGCCTTTAATACTGATTTATTGCATTGTTTGAATCTTTTCAGATCATGTGATATGATCCAGGGACATGATTACTGTCACAGTTGGACAGCTGGTTCTGATCCCTGTATAATTTTTTGTAAATATAAAAAAAAAAAAGAAATTGTGATGGACTCTGTTAAGAGAAACCACTGTCTTGCTAAAGTGACACATAAAACCTCCCCAGGTATAAGTTCAAAGGACAGGACATAGCTTAAACTGCAGATATCTGAGGTGCAATTATCATGTTAGTTTGCTTTGTAGGCAGGGAATCAAGATATCCATTTCATAATGCCCTCAGGGAGATCCTTTGATGTGCACTAGGTGTGCTGAGAAAAGGGACAAGGGCCAGTGTTATGAGTTACTTCCCAGGAGGCCAGCTCATTTCATCAGAGTCTTTGATGTTTGGGCCAAGCAGGACCCAGACTAAATTGGAAGGTCCAATAACCATTCCAAGGAAGCCCTTGAATTACATCAAAGAGACTTTGGATGTGTGTGAGAAGCAGAGCACAGACCGGTTTGGACCAGTCACATAAAAGAGGTGATTTATTTTGTCATCTATTATTTTTTTAAATATCTTAGTAGGCCATACTGTGTTATAAAAATATAAATTTTAAAAATCTAAGGCGGAGTTAGGTGACCTCAGAGAGAAGGCCTGCTCAAGACTGTTTTTAAACCTACTGAGCAAACCTTAGAAGTCAGACATTCATTTTTCATTATCTGACTGAGAGAAGAGAGACCATCAAATCACTGAAAGATTTAAGTAAGGACCTTAGACAAGACTAATCTGAGTGTTATTATTGGTAGGAATCTGCACTTTTAAACCTGTTTGTTTTAAGGCTGTATGTGTTGGGATATTTTGTTCTGTGAAATTACTGTTTTTCTATTTACCTATTTTAAAGTAAAGAAATATATTTTAAAAAACAGAAACTGCCTGGTGAGCCTTGAAATTTCTTTTTCTATATAAGTAAAGCTTTGAAGGTTATAGTTGACACTGTGTATGAGCTTATTGTGATACCAAACTGGGAGATAGATAGAGTTCTCTAAGGTCTTGCATAGTGTTCTATGGTTCATTTTGCACTACCTGGTTAGGTGCGGGTAGGCAAAGATATATAGCCCCCCCAAAGACAGAATTATCTGAGCCTGATAATTGGGTATGCTAACAATAGGTTATCAGTTTGAATCCCTCCAGAACTTGAGACTAAGGTTACTCAAATCCACAAAACTGACAAGAAGGTTATATAAACATAGAAACATAGAAACATAGACTTTGATGGCAGATAAGGACCACTTGGCCCATCCAGTCTGCCCATTTTCCTACCTACTGGATAAGCTGCAGATTCGAGTTAACCAACAGCCTACTTCCTGCAACCCCCCCACTATAATTGCCTTATGTCTGTCCCATTCATGATTGAATTCCCCCACTGATTTAGACCCAACAACCTCTCCAGGAAGGCAGTTCCATGCATCCACCACTCTCTCCATGAAAAATAATTTCCTCACATTACCCCTGAGCCATCCCCCCTCTAACTTTAAATTGTGCCCCCTTGTTCTTACACATCTCTTTTTCTGAAAGATGCTATGCTCCTGGACTTTGCTGATTCCCTTGAGGTACTTAAAAGTTTCTATCATGTCCCCACTGTTCCTTCTTTCATCAAGGGTATACGTATTAAGCTCTCTCAGTCTCTCTTCATATGGTTTCTGATGTAGACCCTGCACCATTTTAGTTGCCCTCCTCTGGACTGCTTCCATCCTGTCTATGTCCTTGCGAAGATGAAGTCTCCAAAACTGCACGCAGTACTCCAGATGGGGTCTGACCAATTGCCTGTATAGAGGGATAACCAGTTCCCTTTTTCTACTTGTGATGCCCCTCCCTATGCATCCCAGTATCCCCCTGGCTCTCCTTACTGACTTCTCACATTGCTTACCCACCTTTAGGTCATCTGATATGACTACACCCAGATCCCTTTCCATTGTTGTCATTAGTACCTCCCCTGCTATTATGTACTCTTCTTCTGGATTTTTATTTCCCAGGTGCATTGCTTTGCACTTCTTTGCATTGAATCTAAGTTGCCATATGTCTGACTATTCCTCCAACCTTGCCAAGTCCCTTCTCATCCTTTCTACCCCCTTGTGTATCAACTCTGTTACAGATCTTTGTGTCATCTGCAAAGAGGCATACCTTTCCTTCCAGACCCTCTGCAATGTCACCTATAAAGACGTTAAAGAGGACTGGACCCAGTACTGAGCCCTGAGGTACTCCACTAGTAACCCCCCTTTCTTCAGAATGTGTTCCATTCTCTATTACCTTCTGTGTCCTGTTGTGCAGCCAGTTTGCTACCCAGGTTACCACCCTGGGACCCACTCCCAGGCTGACTAACTTGATTATTAATCTTTTGTGCAGGACTGTGTCAAATGCCTTGCTAAGGTCAGGTAGGCCATATCCACAGCCCCTCCCTGGTCTATTACTTTGGTCACCCAGTCAAAGAAATCAATTAGATTCATCTGACATGACCTTCCTGCTGTGAATCCATGCTGCTTTGGGTCCTGTGTCCGCTGGCCTCTAGGTACTGAACAATTCTTTCTTTCAGAAGTGATTCCATCATTTCCACACCACTGAGGTCAAACTAACAGGTCTGTAGTTTCCTGCTTCTGCCTGGCTCCCACTTTTGTGAAAGGGAATCACATCTGCCCCTTCCAGTTCTCAGGTACCACCTCATCTTCCATGATTTGTTAAAAGTGTGGTTAGTGGAGTCACTAGGTCATCCCTTAGCTCTTTTAGGATTCTAGGTTGAATGCCATCAGGCCCCATTGCTTTGTCCATCTTGAGTTTTAGGAGTTCTTTCAGGACTCTTTCTTCTGTAAATGGACTGGTGTCAACCCCACTACCCAGAGTGCTTCTACTGTTTGGTTTAGGTAACTCCTCCTCCTCTTCTTTTTTTGTGAATACTGAGCAAAAGTATTCATTCAGTATCTCTGCCTTTTCACTGTCTCCCTCTGCCCACCTCCCCTCTCCTTTGTTAATCTTCACTATCCCTCCCTTAACCTTTCTATGCTCCCTAATGTACCTATAAAAGGTTTTATCCCCCTTCTTAACTGAGTTGGCTATCTTTTCCTCAGTTTGGGCCTTTGCTTTTCTGACTGCCTTGTACTGTTAATTGTCCACAAATCCTATGCTGGCACTTTGGGAGTAGAGGGCTGACCTGCTGAGTGAATTTGAGACAGATTGGTTGGCAGTGGTGGCATATAAAGTTTGGTGGTACAAGTGTCATTGTTCAGTGTGCCAGTTTGAGACCGTTCAGCTCACTTGGAGAAAAGAAAGGCAGTGTTTTCTTTCAAAAGGAAACAGATCTATATCCCTTGGCTTACAGTCAAGTCCCTACCCATTTTATTTTTTTTTCTAAGTGCCAGTCAGAAAAGTAGTAGTTAGGAAAGATGACTTCCAACTACAGCAGGCACACTGTAGATTACTTAAAGCAGTTGTGCGGGGACAGAGGAGTCCTGTTTGAGGTGACAGCCAAAAGCAGAACCTCATAGAGGCCCTGATGGTAGCAGATACCCAGAGCAGCAAGTCACAGACCATGACTGAAAGGGACCAAACCACAAGTGTGGAAGGGCTAGTGGCCAATGAAGGGTCCAGAGCCAATGAGGATGACTGCAGGGCCACTGTCAGTGAAGGGCCACAGCAGCAGGGGAAGGTCACCAGTATCCTGAATCCAGAGGTACTCAGATTGCAAATTGAGTTGTGCAGGATGGAACTGGAGCCAGAGCAAGAACAGAGGAAGGCAGACCATGAGGAGCATAAGCACCAGTGAACTGCAGAGGAGAAGAGAGAGGAGCGCCAGTTGCAACACAAACTGGAGAAGCTATGACTCCAACCAGTGGCACCAGGGCAGGTAAGTGGCTTGGGTTTAACTGGGACTGCAGGACTGGGTTACAAACTGAATTCCAAATTAATAGCCAAGTTTAAGGAAGGGGAGGACATGGATGCCTTTTTAAATTCTTTTGAAAAAGTTTGTATTCAGGCTAAAATTTCTAGAGAGTCCTGAAGCTTCCAGCTATCCCCGCTACTTACCAGGAAAGCTCGGGATGCATAGGGTCAAATGGACAATGAGGACAGTGATGATAACAGCAAGTTAAAAGCTTCACTGTTAAAAAAGTTTGAATTAACTGCTGAGTCAGACAGAGCTAAATTCTGTAAGCTCAGGAGGAGCCCTGATATGAGCTATGAGGAGCTAGCCACAAAACAACATCAGTTTTTAAAACATTGGTGGGAAGGAATTGAGGCAAACTCTGTTGATAAAATTGAAAATGTGATTTTATTAGAACAGTTTTATTGGGCATGCCCAGCAGAGCTAAATACCTGGCTAGAGGACCGAGATCCAAAAACAATGCAAGAGGCTACTGAACTCTCGGACCACTATGCCAAGAGCAGACCGGCTGTAAGAGTGAATGGGGCAGGTGTGGCAGTGCAGAAAGGGAAAAGTGTGCCTTCAGGGCAGCTAAAACCCTCACTGCCTCCACTGAAACCAGTTAGCCCCAGGTTTCAATGAAAAGATTTCTCTGAAGTAAGAAATGCCTGTTGATTGTGTAAAGAAACTGGGCATATTGCCAAACAGTGTCCCAAAAAGGCAAGTCATAATACACAATGGGGTGCTAAAAAAGAAGTGGGTTGATTGTGTGTCCCTGGGAGCATGCCAGTGAACATGAGGGAACACATGCACCCAGTCATAGTAAATGGTGTACAGACACAGGGGTTAAGGGACAGTGGGGCATCCCTGGTAATGAGGGATCTGGTGCAGCCTGGTCAGTTTATGCCCAATATATATGTAACTGTACAGGACTTTGTGGATGGGGAAAAAATATTGCCCCTCACTAGTGTTCTCCTAGACTGGGGTGAAACAGAGGGAACTGTGCAACAGGTGGCTGTAGCCAACACATTAGCAGTGGAAGTGATTCTGGGTAACAAATCTCCAACAGGGGATAGTATGTGCAGTCACCCATAGCCAAGCAGCAAGGGAGAATTGTAGCTCCCTGAACCTCATGGAAACCAGTGTGGAAACCACTGAGAGGCTGGTTCCCCAACCTGTGTCTCCAGATAGAGAGACTGATAAAAAGTGGGTAGAAATTTCCCCAGCAGCCACACAGCTACAGAGGGTTACTCTGAAGAGGAAGGGGTGACCCCTTGTCCAAGTGTTGGGATTGACAGTGATCCTGAGGGTCCTGATGCTAGTGGGACCTGGTTGCAGAGGATCCCCTGACTGGGAGCAACCACAATTCTGTCTGGTTTCAAATAACCATGGGGGGCGGGGGAGAGATCTAGGACACTGGCAGTGGACTTCAGGGGGGCAGACTTTGTGGGTATGGAAAATATTCTCAAGGATCACTTGAAGGGGATTACAACAATGACAAATGTAGAAAAGAGATGGGAGGTCATAAAACAGGGACTTCATGAGGCAGTCAGGATCTTCGCTAAGGTGATGTGTAAGGCAGCGAGGTCACATAAACCATGCTGGTGGTCCAGTGAGGTTCAGGTAGTGGTCAGAGAAAAGAAGGCTGCCTACAATAAATATAAAACAATGAGAGGGGATAGGGAAAAGGAAATGTACCATCTTGCATCTAGAAAAGTCACCCAGATGGTGCAGGGGCAAAGTCCAGTAAAGAGTAGCAGCTGGCACAGGGGATATGGGGAGGGGAAAAGGGGTTCTTCAAGTACATTGGGGAATGGAGAAAAACTATGGGCCATCTCGGCAGATTAAGATCAGAAGGAGGGTGGGTGGTAGAGGCAAGGGACCAGGCAGAGGTATTAAATAAGTACTTCACCTCTGTGTTCACTAGGGAGGGGGATGGGATTTCTACAAAGCAAGGTACAATGGGGATAAAGTGGTAGTGAGTGGGATCAGGGGAGCAGCAGAAATGGAGCAAGAGGGAGAGAGAGGTACCCCATGGGTGTCACATCAGGATAAGGATAAAAAGGCCAGTAAGGTGGAGGGGACGGATGATGCTATCTGCACTGAAAGGGTATGGTTAGCCCTTAAGGGCCTAAAGAAAGTTAAATCTCCTGGGCTAGATGGCATTCAACCGAGAGTACTATGGGAATTGGCGGACATACTGGCTGCACTCCTGGTGGAGCTCTTTAACAAGTCGCTTGAGACAGGGAGGGTACCTAGGGATTGGCAAGAGGCACATCTGGTGCCAATCCACAAAGGGAGGGTCGAGGGAAGTTCCAGGTAAATATAGACCCATCAGTTTGACCTCAGTGGTGGGAAAATTAATGGAGAGTATACTAAAGGAATGATTGGGGGTGTATTTGGAGGAGGTGGGAGGTCTGGATAGTCGACAACATGGGTTTGTGCCAGGTAGATCATGTCAAACCAATCTTGTGGAGTTCTATGAATGGGTAACATCAGAACTGGACAGGGAAAGCCTGTGGATGTATTATTCTTGGACTTCAGCAAGGCATTTGACTCTGTCCCCCACAATGGTCTGGTGGAGAAACTGACGGGGTTGGAAGTAGGTCCTTTGATGGTCAGATGGATTGAAAACTGGTTAGCTGGACACACTCAGAGAAAAGTGGTTGGTGGGGAGCTCTTGAACCCTAGAGAGGTCGGTAGTGGGGTACTGCAGGGCTTGATTCTGGGTCCAATCCTGTTTAATGCATACATTTCAGATATCAGGGAGGGTATAGGGTGTGAAATGAGTCTCTTTGCTGATGACTCTAAGATGGGAGCAGAAGTTGAGGGAGAAGAGGGGAGGTTGGCCCTGCAATGGGACCTGGACACTATGGAAAGGTGGGCTCACACATGGAAATTAAATTTTAATATCACCAAGTGCAAGGTGTTACATCTTGTGCTTTGAAACCTTAAACACAGGTACACCCTGGGAGGGGAGGCACTGGAGGCCTCAACAGGGGAAAAAGACCTAGGCATCACAGTGGATGCATGTATGAATAACTCCGAGCAGAGCAGGATAGTTGCTAGCACACCAAACAGGATGTTGAGATGCATAGTAAGGGGGATCACCTCTAGGACCAGGGAAGTGATTCTGCCGCTGTACAATGGATTGGTTAGACCACACCTTGAGTACTGTGTACAGTACTGGAGACCACACTTGAAGAAGGACATACAGCTCCTGGAGAGGGTACAGAGGAGGGAAACTAAGATGATATGAGGACTAGGGGATTTGACATATGAGGACAGACTTGAGGAGCTCTGCCTTTTTTCATTGGAGGAGAGGAGAGACAGGGGGGTTATGATTGAGGTCTTCAAGTACCTCAAGGGAATAAATAGGGTAAACACAGAGGGGATCTTTAGACTAAAAGCAGGAGGTATCACCAGAGGCATGGTTTGAAGTTGGAAGGGTGGAAAGGTGAGGGGCGAAAAGAGAAGGAGGTTTTTCACTGAGAGGGTGGTGAATCCTTGGAACATGCTTCCTGTTGAGCTGGTTCAGAGATCCATAGTGGAGGGCTTCAAGAGAGGGTGGGACAGACAGAGAAAGCAGATGTATCAGATGATGACCTGGTCCAGAGGGGTGGGTATGAATGACAGGGGTTTCTGGAACACAAGAGAGGGGAAGGGCCTCATTACCCAACTAGGGATCTGAGGTTCGAGCAGACTCAATAGACTGTAAGACCTAATCTGCTGGCAATTAGTATGTTAGTATGTTAGTGCTAGGGACCCTAGTTTAGTGACTGAAGGGGACCTGTCCCATGCCTTGGGATTGCGTGAGGGGTTTGCAGCTGCTCAGAGGAGTGATCCTAGTTTAGAGAAGCTGAGTGCCTGGGCAGACATGGAAGGCACACAGGGAGGTGACAGCAGACATAAGGTTTATTGTGAAAATGGACTTATGTATACACAGGCAGTACAGACAGAGGGAGGGATGCTGGGCAGGCAGCTTGTCATTCCATAGGGATATCGTTAGCAGTTGCTCAAGGTTGCCCATGATATTCCCTTGTCTGGTCATCTGGAAATTGCATGTGCTATGCAGCGGTTGGCCCAGAATTTCTACTGGCCTAACTTCACCCAGCAGGTGAAGGAGTATTGCAGGTCTTGTCACCAGTGCCAAGAAATAGGGAAGGCGGACAAGAAAACACAAGCTGCTCTGATTCCATTGCCATAGCGGAGGAGCCATTCCAGAGGGTGGGAGTGGATATTGTGGGGTCTTTAAATAGCCCCAGCTCCTCAGGGAAGAGATTCATCCTGACTGTGGTGGATTATGCCACCCGGTACTCAGAGGCAGTCGCCCTATCCTCTCCGAGGACAGACAAAGTGGCAGATGCCTTACTTGGGATTTTCTCCCGTGTTGGGTTTCTGCAGGAGGTTATCACTGATCGAAGGGGTTCCTTCATGTCGGACCTGATGAAATGATTATGGGAGAAGTGTGGGGTGGTGCAGAGATGCACAACACTGTATCACCCACAAGACTTGTGGAACGATTCAATGGTACACTAAAGTCAATGCTCTGGGAGTTTGCTGAACAGCATGGGAGGGACTGGGAGAAATACCTTTCTCACCTGTTGTTTGCATACAGGGAGGTACCCCAAGAGTGGACAGGATTTTTCCCCTTTGAACAATTATATGGACACCAGGTATGTGGGCCCCTAGACTTGATCCAGGAGGACTGGGAAGGCAAGCACACCACCCGGGGTACTCTCATTGTGGATTACGTCCTTAGGTTTAGGGAAAGGCTGAAGGAGCTTATGGGGACAGCCCAGAGCAAAATGGCAGCTGCCCAACAGAAACAAAAAGTATGGTATGACTGCAGAGCCGGAGCTCACTCATACATGGTGGGTCAGGTAGTCATGGTCCTTATTCGGTCCAGGAAAGACAAGCTGCAAGCTGAGTGGGCAGGACCGTAAAAAGTGGTTAGGAAGGTAAATGACTTGAACTACATTGTGGAGTTACCTGACCATAGACAGAGAGAGAAAGGATGTACTATGTCCAGCATGATGAAGCCATATGCAAATAGGGCTGACATGGTGTTCGCAGTGTGAGTCATGGGGAGGACAGGCGAAGGAGAACCCCTTCTGGATTTGCTGGAAAGAGTAGGTGGGAGTCCTCTGTGGAGGCAGTAAAATTGTCTCCCCAGCTGACCCTGGGCCAGATCCAGAAAGTGAGGGAGGTTTTAGCAGACTTTGCCCCCTTGTTTAGCGCCAAGCCTGGACTAACCCCCTAAGAGACACACGATGTGGAGACAGGGACACAGACGCCCATACAGCAGACAGCATATCGGGTGTCAGAGGCTGTCCAAAAGAACATTAGGAGGGAATTGGAGAAGATGCTGGATTTAGGGGTAATCTAGAGATCCCACAGTCCCTGGGCCTCACCCGTAGTCCTTGTATTCAAGCCAGATGGCTTGACTCATTTCTGTGTAGACTATCATGGACTGAATGCAGTCATGAAGTCAGGCCGCCCACCAATGCCCCAGGCGGATGAACTCCTGGACAAGTTGGGCGACCTATCTTCCGATCATTGATCTGACAAAGGGATGTTGGCGGGTGAGTTGTGAACAGAGCTAGGGGAGGGTCAGCCTTCACATCACTCCGATGAAGCTTGTTGAGTTCAAGTAATGTCTTTTGGAATGAAGAACGCCAGCCACTTTCCAAAGGTTGGTGAACTAGGTGTTAATTGGTGCTGAGGAGTATGTTGTGATGTACCTGGATGACATTGCCATATTTAGTGCCAGCTGGGAAGAACACCTATCCCACCTTAGGGAAGTGATGGACAGGATACAGAGGGCCAGGCTCACTGTCAAAGTCGAGAAGTGCCAGGTGGCCATGGGAGAAGTGGCAAACCTCGGGCATGTGGTAGGCCAGGACAGCTCCATCCTAACCAAGTAAAAATAGAGATATTCTAGGCCTGGCCCAGACCAGAAACTCAGAAGCAGGTCAGGATTTTTCTTGGGACAGCAGGGTACTATAGAAAATTTGTACCCAATTACCGTGCCCTGGCTGCTCCTCTATCTGACCTGACAAAGAAAAATATGCCAAAGAAAATTACCTGGGGCCCAGCCTGTGAGGAAGACTTTCCAACCAAAGGAGGCACTGAGTGCTCCTGTTTTGACAAGTCCTGACTATGCGAAACCTTTCTAGTCTCGGATTCAACACCTCAGACGTGGACATTGGGGCAGTACTGAGCCAGACATGCAGCGAAGGGAGGGACCACCCAATAGCCTACCGGAGTAAAAAGTTACTTCCCAGGGAGCAGTCATACTCCGAGGTGGAAAAGGAGTGTCTTGCCATAGTGTGGGCCCTAAAGAAATTGGAGTCACACTTGTATGGGCAGCATTTTGTGGTGCAGACTGACCACAACCACCTGGTTTGACTGATGCAGATGGGGAAAAGCAGTGGTCGATTACTAAGATGGAGTCTTGCTTTGCTTTACATAGGGCTGGATCGACCTATCAGAACTCAGATGGGCTGTCCAGGGTCTATGAGTGAACTGCTGATTTGGGAAGCTCATCCCGTATCAGGGGATGAGCCTAAAATTCAGTCTGAGGGTGGGAGGAGAAATTGTCACACTTGGACAGTTGGTTCTGATCCCTGTATCATTTTTTGTAAATATAAAAAATTGTGATGGGCTCTGTCAAGAGAAACCACTGTCTTGCTAAAGTGACACATAAAACCTCCCCAGGTATAAGTTCAAAGGACAGGACATAGCTTAACTGCAGATATCTGAGGTGCAATTATCTTGTTAGTTTGCTTTGTAGGCAGGAAACCAAGATACCCATTTTATAATGCCCTCAAGGAGATCCTTTGATGTGCACTAGCTGTCCTGAGAAAAGGGACACGGGCCAGTGTTATGGGTTACTACCCAGGGGGCCAGCTCATTTCATCAAAGAATCTTTGATGTCTGGGCCAAGCAGAACACAGACTAAATTGGAAGGTCCAATAACCATTCCAAGGAAGCCCTTGAATTACATCAAAGAGACTTTTGGATGTGTGTGTGAAGCAGAGCACAGACCGGTTTGGACCAGTCACATAAAAGAGGTGATTTATTTTGACATCTATTATTTTTTTAAATATCTTAGTAGGCCATCCTGTGTTATAAAATATAAATTTAATACTCCAAGGTGGAGTTAGGTGACCTCAGAGAGAAGGCCGTCTCAAGACTGTTTTTAAACCTACTGAACAAACCTTAGAAGTCAGACTCTCATTTTTCATTATTTGACTGAGAGAAGAGAGACCATCAAAGCACTGAAAGATTTAAGAAGTAAGGACCTTAGACAAGACTAGTCTGAGTGTTATTATTGGTAGGAATCTGCACTTTTAAACCTGTTTGTTTTAAGGCTGTATGTGTTGGGACATTTTGTTCTGTAAAATTACTGTTTCCCTATTTACCGATTTTAAAGTAAAGAGATATATTTTAAAAAAAGAAACTGCGTGACGTGCCTTAACATAGAAACATAGAAACATAGACTTTGACGGCAGAAAAGGACCACTTGGCCCACCCAGTCTGCCCATTTCCCTACCTACTGGATAAGCTGCAGATTCTAGTTAACCAACAGCCTGCTTCCTGCAACCCCACACTATAATTGCTTTGTGTCTGTCCCAAGCATGTTTGAATTCCCCCACTGTTTTAGACCCAACAACCTCGTCAGGAAGGCTGTTCCATGTATCCACCACTCTTTCCATGAAAAAATTCCTCACATTACCCCTGAGCCGTCCCCCCTCTATCTTTAAATTGTGCCCCCTTGTTCTTGCACATCTCTTTTATGAAAGATGCTACCCTCCTGGACTTTGTTGATTCCTTGAGGTACTTGAACGTTTCTATCATGTCCCCTGTCCCTCCTTTTCATCAAGGGTTATACATATTAAGCTCTCTCAGTCTCTCTTCATATGGTTTCTGATGCACACCCTCGCACCATTTTAGTTGCCTCCTCTGGACTCAAGCTTCCATCCTGTCTATGTCCTTGCATAGATGAGGTCTCCCAAACTGCACACAGTACTCCAGATGGGGTCTCACCAACTGTCTGTATAGAGGGATAATCACTTCCCTTTTTCTACTTGTAATGCCCCTTCCTATGCATCCCAGTATACCCCTGGCTCTCCTTACTGACTTCTCACATTGCTTACCCACCTTCAGGTCATCTGATATGACTACTCCCAGGTCCCTTTCCATTTTAGTACCTCCCCTGCTATTGTGTACTCTTCTCCTGGGTTTTTGTTTCCCAGGTGCATTACTTTGCACTTCTTTGCATTGAATCTAAGTTGCCATATGTCTGACCATTCCTCCAACCTTGCCAAGTCCCTTCTCATCTTTTCTACCCCCTCTTGTATATCAACTCTGTTACAGATCTTTGTGTCATCTGCAAAGAGGCATACCTTTCCCTCCAGACCCTCTGCAATGTCACTTATAAAGATGTTAAAGAGGATTGGACCCACTACTGAGCCCTGAGGTACTCACTAGTAACCCCTTTCTTCGGAATGTGTCCATTCACTATTACCTTCTGTGTCCTGTTGTGCAGCCAGTTCACTACCTAGGTTACCACCCTGGGACCCACTCCCCAGGCTGGCTAACTTGATTATTAATCTTGTGCAGGACTGTGTCAAATGCTTTGCTAAAGTCTAGGTAGGCTATATCCACAGCCCTCCCTGGTCTATTACTTTGGTCACCCAGTCAAAGAAATCAATTAGATTAGTCTGACATGACCTTCCTGCTGTAAATCCATGTTGCTTTGGGTCCTGTGCCACGCTGGCCTCTAGGTGCTCAACAATTCTTTCTTTCAGAAGTGATTACATCATTTTCCTACCACTGAGGACAAACTTACAGGTCTGTAGTTTCCTGCTTCTGCCTTGCTCCCACTTTTGTAAAGGGAATCACATCTGCCCTCCTCCAGTCCTCAGGTACCACCCCATCCTGCCATGATTTGTTAAAAGTGTGGTCAGTGGTGTCACTTCTGTCCCCCTAGTTCCTTTAGGATTCTGGGTGACTCCATCAGACTCCATTGCTTTGTCCACTTTGAGTTTTAGGAGTTCTTTCAGGACTTTTTCTTCTGTGAATGGACTGGTATCAACCCCTACCCAGAGTGCTTCTATTGTCTGGTTTAGGTAACTGCTCTCATCTTCTTTTTGAATACTGAGCAAAAGTATTCATTCAGTATCTCTGCCTTTTCACTGTCTCCTCTGCCCACCTCCCTCCTTTATTAATCTTCACTATCCCTCCCTTAACCTTTCTATGCTCCCTAATGTACCTATAAAAGGTTTTATCCCTTTTGACTGAGTTGCTTATTTTTTCCTCGTTTGTGCCTTGCTATTCTGACTGCCTTTCCTACTTCTTTCTGCTTTAATTGATACAGTTCCCTTGTCGTGCCCTCTGTGATTCTTTACACTTTTGAATGCAGCTCTTTTTTCTCCTTAACCTTCCTGCCACTTTTGAGAACCATAGTGGTTTTTATCCGCTTTGTTTTCTTTATTTGTTTTACACAAATACTTGTTGCCTCTATGATGGCAGTTTTGATTTTCTCCATTGTTCTTCCACCCCTCCTATTTGGCCATTTGCTAGTGCATTCTTCAGGTGTTCACCCATTTTGCCAAAGTCAGCCCTTCTAAAGTCCAGTATCCTTGTTTTGTATGGCTTATCTCTATGGTTGTGCTCATTGTGAAGCTATACTGTGCAGTGGTTGCTTGTTCCCAGATGTCTACTGACTTCTAAATTTGTGATCCTCTCTCCATTTGAGAGTACCAGGTCTAGTATTGCTCTCCTCCAGTGGGCTCCAGCACTAGTTGTTTAAAGGTCTGCCTCTGAGGGCATCGAGAATGATCCTGCTCTTGGATATGGCTGCAGTACATGTCCTCCAGTTAACATCTGGCATATTCAGGTCCCCCATCAACAGTATCTCCCCTTTTTCAGCCATTTTGAGAATGTCCTCTATCATTTTCTTGTCCATTTCCTCCCCTTGAGACGGGGGTCTGTATACAACCCCTGTGCGGATTGCGATGCCATTCCCCATCTCCAAGGTAACCCAGAGTGTCTCTTGTCCTCCCCCTTTACTTTTTAGTTCTGTAGCTTTGATCCCTTCCCTTATGTATAGAGCTACTCCACCTCCTCTTTGCCTTCCCTGTCCCTTCTGTAGATTGTGTACCCTGGTATGTTGACATCCCATTCATGGTTCTCAGTATACCATGTTTCTGTGACTGCCACAACATCCAATTGTTCATCTTCCATCAAAGCTACTAGCTCAGAAAGCTTGTTTCCCAGACTACGGTATTAGTAGTCATTGCCCTCCATTTAATGTTGGCTTGATCCTTTTTCCCCATCCCTGCTCTTATTGCTCTTATCTATTTTACCATTTACCCCCATCCTGCCCTGTGTTGAGCTCTGTACCTCAGTGTTTACCCTACTACCTGTCTCTGTTTTGTGGGGAGGCTTGACTTTTCCTGCCTTTTATCAGTACCTCCCCTTATCTAGTTTAAAAGCTTGCCAAGGAAGCATTTAAACCTGTCACCTAGAGGCTTGGTCCCTTTGGACAAATGCAGACCGTCATACCAGTATAGATCTTTATCTCTCCAGGTGGACCCCAGTCCCCAATGAAGCCAAAGCCTTGTGTTTGCACCAGTTTTGCAACCATTCATTAGACTGCATGGTGTGCAGTACTCAGCCTCATTCCTGCCATGGACTGGTAGCACCTCTGAGAAGGTTACTGCTTGACTACCCATCTGAGGCTCCTCCCCAACTCCACAAATTCATTCTGCACTGCACTGATCCCATGCTTAGCTAGGTCATTTGTCCCAAGGTGGACAATGATATCTAGTCTCTCTCCTGTGATGCTGCTTCTACAATTGTGAAGATTTGCTTCTTGTCCTCCAAGCCATGGCACCAGGCAGGCAGCTTACTTCCTTCTCTCCCTTCCCCAGTTCTACCCCCCTAACAATTGAGTCCCCTATCAGTAGCTGTTTCCTTCCCCTGTGGTGTCCCTTGCCACCCTTTTGTGGGTCTCCCTTGTGGATGTCCTCAGCATTCTTCTGGGTCTCCACTGAGGGTGCCATCATAGAGGAACCTTGCTCTGCCAGAATGGCATCTGATTTGTGTAGAGGTACAACTGGGGGGCTTCACCTCTGGTCCACCACCCGCACCCTCCCAGAACCCACTGTGGTCCTACTGCTCTTCATACTCCGAAACCTCTGACTCAGTGGTTGTGGCAGTGGTGCTCTTTGGGAGGGGGAGGCCTCCTTAGTCCTTGCTAGTTCAGCCTGGAGGTGGGCAACCTCCTCTCTCAGAGCTGACAGTTGCCTCACAAACAGGACAGCAAATGCAGTTTCCAAATGTTTCCTGAAAACTGCTGCCCCACAGCCAGTGCATTGCACCACCCCCACATGTCCCACTCCCTTATTCTATACAATATGTAATTATATATGTATTATTATTATTTGTTTTGTGTAACTACTCTTTATGCACGTTGCAGGGTTATTAGGAATATGACAGTTCTGCCCAAGACCTGTTGAGGAAGTGATGTCAGAACTGTGGTTATAAAGGAAATGCCACGCCTGGGGGGGTGGAAGGGTGGGTGGATATGCACAGCCACTGGTGACTGTTAGAAACAATCAGAGATACAACTGCTCCACCACCCTGGTGAGTACTGTCCTTATAGTAATACAACTACCACCACACTTACTAGACCATGGCTCCAACACAAACCACTCTACTGAGTCCAGGGATGAAATGAACTCACCCTCAGCCAGCAGGGCACTTAAAATGTTACAAAATATCCTTCCAAATGCTAGGTCTCAACCCTGCACTCAAGCAAATTCAGTTGTATCTCATTCTGGTTATAAAATTACTACCCTTTAAAGGAATCCTGCAATTCTCTGCTTAATGCCAATAAGGAAAAATACAAATAAAACTTTTTGTAGAAAGTGTATCTCCCTTCTTACCCAGTGCTCTGCAGTATTATGCCTTAATCAGGTTTCCAGGTCCTAAATGGAGTTGCAGTTTGTTCTTTGCAGTAAGTTTGAGCTTCCAACAGACACTTTAAAGTCAGTGTGACTGGCTTCTAAATTGAAATTTATTTTTCTATATAAGTGAAGCTTTGAAGGTTATAGTTGACGCTGTGTATGAGCTTATTGTGATACCAAACTGGGAGACGGATAGTGTTCTCTAAAGTCTTGCATAGAGTTCTAGGGTTCATTTTGCACTACCTGGTTAGGTGCCCATAGGCAAAGATATCTGGTCCCCCAAAGACAGAATTATCAGAGCCTAATAATTGGATACACTAACAATAGGTTTTCAGTTTGAATCCCTCCAGAACTTGAGACTAAGGTGACTCGAACCCACAAAACAGACAAGAGGATTACCTTGTACTGTTAACTGTCCACAAATCCTAACCTCAGAGGTTGGCACTTTGGTAGTAGAGGGCTGACCTGCTGAGTGAATTTGTGACAATTACTCCCAAATCACTTTCCTGCTTTGTTGATTCTAATTTGACTCCTCCTAGAAGGTATTCTGTGTCTGGATTACTCTTCCCTATTTGCACAGTTTTGCACTTTTTATTCTTGAGATTTAGTTGCCATGTGTGTGACCAACTTTCTAGCTTTCTAAGGTCAGCCCTCATCCTTTCCACTCCACTGGGAGTGTTCACCCCATTGCATTTCTTCGTGTCATCTGCAAAAAGATTCACGTTGCCTTCCAAATCCTCAGATAAGTCACTGATAAAAATATTGAATATAATGGGGCCCAGTACCAATCCCTGTGGTACATCGCTAGTCACCTCCATTTCTTCTGATAGGGAGCAGTTTACCACTACTCTGTGTTCTTCCTTTTAACCAACTCCCTGTCCAGTCTACAACCTTTTGACCCCACCCCCATGCTGCTCAGTTTTTTAATAGCCTTCTGTGTGGGACCCAATCAAAGGCTTTGCTGAAGTCTAGGTAAACCACGTCCACAGTGGTGCCCTGGTCCACTACTTGGGTCACCTAGTTGAAGAAGTCAATAAGATTTGTCTGGCATGACCTCCCTGCGGTGAACCCGTGCTGTCCTTGGTCTAATCTGCCATTACCTTCGAGAAAGGGTACAGTTCTCTCCTTGAATAGAACTTCCCTTGTTTTGCCCACAATTGAGGTGAGTCTAACTGGACGGTATTTTCCAGCACTCTCCCTGCTACCATTTTTGTGAAGTAGGACAACTGTGGCCTTCCTCCAGTTCTCCGGTACCCCTCCATGTTCCAAAGATAGGTTGAATAGCCTAGTCAGGGGAGCTGCCAGATCCTCCCTTAGCTCCCTCAGTAATCTTGGATGAACATCATCCAGTCCTATAACCTTGTTCACCTTGAGCTTTTCTAGTTCCTTCAGGACTTTTTCTTCTGTAAAAGATTTCAAATCAATTCCACTGCTGCTTGTACTTTTTTTCCGGTATGGGTGGTCTGCCCCCTTCCCCTTCTTTAGTGTAAATTGAGCAAAAATATCTGCTGAGGATTTCGACTTTTTCTTTATCATCCTCCATGTGCTTGCCATCTTCCCTTGTCAGAGTATGCCACCACTCATCTTCCTTTTGCCGCTGATGTATCTGAAGAAGGTTTTGTCTCTCTTTTTGATCTCTCTGGCTATCATCTACTCAGTTGCTACTTTGGCAACTCTGATTAGCTTGCCTGCTTCCTTTTGTTTCTCCTTGTACAGTTCCATGTCCTTTTCACAGCCCGTCTCCTTGTATTTTTTGAAGGCCATTCGCTTCTCCCTGATCTTGGTGGCCAAATCCTTTGAAAACCAGAGGCTTTCCTTCATTTCTTTACTTTGCTCACATTTTGATCTCCCTTTGATCCCCTCCCCTGCCTTGGTGTCATGATATTTGTTTTGATCCCCCTTTGAACCCGCAGCCTGAATGACATATTGGTTTTGATCCCTCTTTGAACCCCTTGCCTGCAGGGCATGATATTTGTTTTGATCCCCTTCACAACCACCTGGATGGCTTTCTCTTTTTGATTTCTGTATTGTATTTATGTAATACATTTTCAGAACATATTGCAGTCTCCTGAGTGGTTTGTACTCAACTTCTGCATCCAAGGAGGTCTGTTATGTGGTTGGCTCTGTACTCCTGTCACCTCCTGGCCATCTTAGGGTTACAGTATGCCTGTCGAGCTGGTCCTTCATCCACTGGCTCTGTGGCTTGGCATCCACTGCATGGTGTTCCTCTTGGGAAAGCAGGCCTATCCAGTGGTTGAGTGTCATATTGTGTAGTATGCAGCAGGCAAGGAATATGTCTCAGCCCTTATGAGGGGTGTACTGTAGGGTACTGCCTAAACATTCAAGGTACCTAATCTGCATCTTGAGCATGTTAAAGACATGCTCAATGATGTTGTGTGTAGTGATGTGTGCCGTACTGTAACTGTCCTTTACAACAGATGCAGGTTATAGGACAGGTGTGAGGAGCCAAGGCCACAAGGGATATGCACTGTCCCCTATGTAGGTAAAGGGCATGGGGTAGTGACATCATCAGCAGCATAGTGGGGGGAAGAGACCTTTGGTGTATACACACCTATGAGGTGTTCACTGGGGATGTTCCCACCTATGAACCTCTGGCAGAGGCTGAAATTGTGTCAGATGACGGTATCATGATCACTGCCGGGGGAATTGTGCCTGGTCATTGATGAACCACCATGTTGCATCACACACCACTTGGTAGAATGAAGCTCCTTCCAATTCACATACTTCTCAGATTCATCACTGGTGGGTGCCCAGATGGCAGCATGGGTACAGTCAATGGCACTGAGTACAGATGGTAAGTGCAAAACTCAGTAAAACTGCGGCATGATTGCTGTACACTCTGCTGTCGTGGTGGGAAATATGACAGACTCCCCAGCATGGCATCTAGGAACTTGCCCAACAGCAATGAGGTGGCAGATGCTGAGATTCTGATGGTGTCCCCACCACTGTCTGCAAGGTTCAAGTAGCTAGGAAGCACATGACAGCTGTCACTTTAAGCTCCATGGACATTGCATGGCTATGCTGGGTGTCTGTCTGGAGCCGGTCATGCAGCAGTTCACACAGCTGTGTGATCATTGGCCTGTTGAGCCAGCACTGGCCCATGGAGTGCTCATCACTAAGGCCCTTAATTGTAACTCATAGATGGAAAATTAAATACTTTTACCGCATGCCTGCAAATTCGGGCGATGCTGCTCTGTATTGGAGATGGCTAGCCTCCACACAAGTAACAAGTCCTGTCAATATAGTGACTAAATGAAGAGGTAAGGCAATGAATTATTCGATAATAGTAGTTTAATCCACACATATAGCAGCTTGTAGAACAATACCCCAGTATCAAACCCTGTTGAATCACAGGACCTGAAGACCTAAGCTTAGGAGTCGAGGCGCTAGGGTATTGTTTACCTGAAACTGCTTATTTTGTGGCATACAGTAAAACACACTGGTGTTTATTGTATAATTCTTGGTTTGCTCTTCATTTCAGTACTGTATGTTTGACAGGACTTGTAACCTCATAGATGGTACTATCTGTTTGCAGCATATTGCCTTCTGGGCCTGCGGGTGCATTGGCCTTCTCCTTATCTTGTATGACCAGTTACATCAGGTACATACACAATATGAGCCATTTTGTTTTCAGTTAGGTGTGTGGGTGTTCTGCTATGACTCTCCCCACCTCTGGGTTTGCCTTATGTTAATAGTTGCTTTTTATAGGTGGTATTTGCACAACACTGTTGTGCTGTGCTGTTCCATTAGTACAGCACTATATCTCGGAATACAGCACTGTGCTTGATAGTTAAGTCACTCCCCCCTTGTTTCAGCACTGCAGGCTTTAACTGTGTGCTACAGCATTTGTGAAAATGACACACAGGCCTGGATATTCAAAAGGGTTGCACATGGTGCAACAGAGATGCATCACGCACGACCCACCAATGCACCCGGTCGATATTCAGAGGGGCAAGTTGCGATGTGCATCAGTAATGTATGCAGCGCAAGTGCGAATGGCGTGGCCATGCATATACGGCACATCCTGATATTCAACCCAGGATGTGCAGCACATATGCCAGCACAGCACCACCTTGCACCACTCAAGGTGTGCAAAGTTGTGCCTGGCAAAACCAGGAACAAGTCCTCGCCACCCACAGGTGAGCTGCCATATTGCAGGGCACAACACAGCAGCCACCAGCTGTGGGTGGCCCTGCGCCCACCCATCACACTGCCGACATGCCCCCTGCCCTGGTATTGTTGTGCCCCCCCGCCATGTCACCTGATCATGGGAATACATGTCATAAAGGTCCCTGGTGGACCTGTGAATCCTCCCCTCCTGATCGCGGTCATATGTGTCATAAAGGTCCCTGATGGACCTGTGTATTCCCCCCTCCACCGGATCATGGGCGTAAGAATCAATAAGGTCCCTGGTGGACCAGTGGAGTCCCCCCTTCACCCGATCATGGGCATACATTCATTGAATGTCCCTGGTGGTCCATTGGTACCCCTCTCCCCACCTGCCCACTGAGGTCCCCGCCATCCAGCACCCCCCATCATCAGTGGGGTGGCAGCACCTCACCCGCATGCCACCCAGCCACCCACCAAATGACAATGTACAGTACTGTCTGGATGCCCATTGGTCCACAGCGTGCAGACCATACTGTACTACACAGGCCCAATATGTGAATGAATGCGTTGATGGCGGGGTGCTGGGTGGAAGGGACCTCAGTGGGTGGGTGGGGAGGGGGATACCACTGGACCACCATGGTATCTTGTGCTATTTCTGCCCATGATCGGGTGATGGGGGGGTTTCCACTGGACCACCAGGGACATTCAGTGAATGTAAGCCCGTGATCGAGCAAAGGCGGGGCTTCACTGGGCCACCAGGGACCTTATTGATTCTTATGCCTGTGATCGGGCAAAGGCGGGGTATTCACAGGTCCACCAGAGACCTTATTACCTTATTACTTCATATGCCCATGATCGGGTGAAGGGGGGGATCCACAGGTCCACCAGGGACCTTTTGCTTTCATATGCCCACGATCGGGCCAATGGGAGAGGAGACCGCCAAGTGTCAGCAGGGCATCAGTCCCCAATGGCTGCAGCCTGGATCGGTGCACCGCATGCAAATGGGGCCATAATAACATGCAAATGTCCCTATTTGTACCTTGCATGCATAATGGCCTCATTTGCATGTCCAGTGCTGAATATTGTGGTTGATGCACCCAGCGCAACTGCACTTGTGCTGGCACATCTCCCTGCTCTCTTCAGCCACTTGTGCTGGTGCAGTGCCACTGCACTGTGTGCAGTGCATGCACCCTCAGTGCCATATTCAATGGTGCTGAGCCATGGTGCAGCACCGTTGAATATTGCCTGGTTCCTGCCCTGGTGCAACCCAGTTGCGCTGTGCCCAGGCTTGCACCCCTGCCCGGCACAGTCTGAATATCCAGACCCCACATTGCACTCCTTTGAACAAGGGAAACAGGAAAAATATGCACAGTGCAAATACAAATAATTTGAGATATATGCAATGCTCTGAACATCTGGCCCTTAGTATCCAAATCATGTTACTCCACAGTTCACTCAAAACAGCCAGACTGCTGTACCTTAGCTGCACAATGACAAAGAAGGAAAGGAAAGGGGAAATTGTTCAACCAGGAAAGGCACACTATAATGAAACTTGTTCCTAGGTGCGACCTGGGAGTAAAAGGAAGCTAAGTGAATTGCTTAGGCTCACACAGTATGTAAGTGGGAGCTGTGGGTTTCAAACCCAGATCTCCCAGTTTGCAGCTCAAGCCCAAAACCACTGAGCTACAGTATACTGTCTCCTTCACAGTCAGTGAGTTCACAATGCTGATAATGTAGTTTTGGGGGTGAGTTAGAGATAGATATGTCAGATTCCAGGCAGAGTGCTGTCCCACACATCACACCTACTAACATCAGGTAAACAATCTCCTAATTAGTCAAAGGCAAAAGAAAGTGTACCTCAAATAGAAAAGGTAATGACTGACTGCTTTTTAAAAATGAATACCGTATTTCATAGAATAGAAGTCACAACTTCAATTAAACATTTTTATGCTGCCCTGTGGCTTGTATTCAAATGTGGCTTGTATTTGAGTGTGGCTTATACTGCAAACTCAAATGTTTAAGTGAAATGAATTAAATATTACACATCCTGAATGTGTTCAAGTATATTGAATCTCCTCTAGTTAATAGAGAAAACAATGGAAGAGACAAACCACACAAAGACAAGGGTTCTGGATTTCAGAAGGGCTGACATTGCTAGAATGGCGTTGTGCTTCAAGAAAACCCTGGCAAGGGGGGGGGGTGATGTAGAGGAACAATGGGGGAACCTTAAAAGAGCCGTTAGCAGAAGCAACAAGCCTTTGTGTGAAGCAAGTAAGAAAGAGAAGAAGAAAGAAAAGACCACAATAGTTTTCAAAGAGAGTGGTGGGGAAAGTTAGAGAGGAAAAAACTATCTTTCATGAAGTACAAGGAAACACAAACAGAGGCAGACAGAAAATTATATCAGGCAAAGCAGAGGGAGGTGGGGAAAACAGTCAGGAGTGCAAAGGTGCAATGAGAGGAAAATATAGTCCAGACAGTAAAAGAAGGAAACAAAGACCTTTTTTAGGTGTATATTAGTGAAAGAAAAAAGAACAGGGGAGGGATTGTGAGGCTAAATAAAGGAGGAGTGGAGTATGCAGAAGAAGATCTAGAAAAAGTTGAGGCACTGAATGAATACTTCTGCTCAGTATTCACAAAAGAAATGGAAGGGCAGGGACCACAGTTAGATGGTAGAAACATGCTTGAAAGAGAGGTGTACACCAGGCCATTTACAGAGGAGAGAGTCCTAATGGAACTCGCATAACTGACAGTGGACAAAGCAATGGGGCCAGACAGGATACATCTCAGAATATTGAAAGAACTCAGAGAGGTGCTGGTTGCACCACTGACAGCCCTATTTAACAAATTGCTGGAGGAGAGAATGGTTCCCGTAGAATTGGAGGAGAGGAAATGCAATACCCCTCCACAAAAGCAGGAACAAGGAGAAGACTGATAATTACAGGCTGGTCAGTTTGACCTCAGTGGTGGGGAAAAATTGGAATCAATGTTAAAGGAAAGGATTGTGGCATACCTTGAATTCAGTGGGGCACAAGACCCAAACCAACATGGATTCACAGTAGGAAGGTCTTGTCAAACAAATCTGATAGATTTCTTTGACTGGGTGACCAGAGTAATTGATTAGGGAGGAGCGACAGATGTGGCCTACCTAGAGTTTGGCAAGGCCTTTGACACTGTCCCATGCAGGAGGTTAGTAAACAAATTGAGCAGTCTGGGAGTGGATCCAAAGTGGTAAACTGGGTCAGAAATTGGCTGAGCAATAGTACACAGAAGGTGGTGTCCAATCTGAGGAGAAGGAGGTAATCAGCGGGGTGCCACAGGGATCAGTGCTGGGGTCTGTCCTCTTTGATGTCTTTATAAGCAACTTTGCAGATGGGCTTGAAGGAAAGGTATGCCTCTTTGCAGATGATACTAACATCTGCAATAGGATTGACACTCTGGGGGGAGAGGGCATGAGAAGAGACCTAGGCAAGCTGGAGGAGTGGTCAAGAGTGTGGCAGCTTATATTCAATACAAAGAAGTGTAAAATCATGCACTTGGGGCACAGGAATCCAGGGGAGGAATACACGTTGGGGGGAGGTACAGATGACAACCAAGCTGGAAAGGGACCTGAAGGTAATCATAACAGATGACTCAAAGGTAACAAAGTAATGTGAGAATGCTGTGAGGAGAGTTGGAGGGATGCTGGAGTCAATAAGGAGAGGCATCACCAGTAGAAAGCGAGATGTGGTGATGCCACTATACAGATAATTGGTGAAACCTCACCTGGAGTACTGTGTCTGGTTCAGGAGGCCACATCTCAGAAAGGACATAGAGTAGAAGCAGTCCAGAGAAGGGCAATGAAAGTGGTGCATGGACTGCACTAGAAACCATGCAAAGAGAGACTGAAAGTACTCAATATGTATTCCCCTGGAGGAGAGGAGGGATAGGAAGGATATAAAAGAGACTTTCAAGTACCACAATGGGATAAACAAAGTGCAAGAGAACAGCATCTTTCAGAAAAAAAAGATGTGCAAGAGCAAGAGGACACAATATGAGGTGAGGAGGAGAGACTTAGGGGCAACATGAGGAAGTATTTTTTCAAGGAAAGGGTAATAGATGCACGGAACAGCCTCCCTGCAGAGGTTGTGGGAACAAAAACGATAAGGGAATTCAAGACTGCATGGGAAAGACAGAAGGCATCCCTAGTGTTAGGCAAGAGGGGCGTAAGCTTCAGATCAATTAGACTCTGGAGTGTAAGCAGTAGGTAGGGAAATGAGGAGACTAGGTGGGCCTAGCGGTCCTTATCTGCCATCAGATTCTATGTTTCTATAGCAGAATAAGCTTAACAAAAATCAAGTAAGATCATATATTTAAAAATAAATACAATAATCATACTTATAGAAATGAAATATCACAGAAATCCTCACCTACAATGTTTTTTCAGACATTACTTCAACCTAGAAGCAGCAGCTTATATTTGAGTGCAGCTTTTATTGGAAGTATTCATTACAACCTGCTGCTTTTATTTGAGGGTGACTTCTGTTTAAGGTTGACTTTTATTTGATGAAATACAGTATTAGTCGTAGGCAGTACACTAGTGCTTTAACTAAAGTTCCTGAAAAAGTAACTCTTTCCAGTCATCTGTTATTGCTTGTTAAATCCTGCATACTATAGACATGTAGCTACAGTATTCATACCAAATAGATAACAATGCCACCAGTGATAATGAACCATAGCATACCAAAACAAAGTTGTTTCCAATTTCATTATTGCTTATTTTGTTTATATTAGAACAGGCATGATGTCATAGTTAACACCAAGTGATCCCATGGGAAAAATAGTGAAACAATGAATATTTAAAGACTATTGTTTTAAAATATTCTGCAGAACAGTATTTTATAAATAAGTGTGCATGTATTCACTAAACACATCTACTAAGTTCTTGGTAGAATTATCATGAAATATAGAAACCATATTAATCTTACAAGAAAACTAATTTTTCAAAACTAATTTGCTCCTATGGCACTCATGACTTATAAGATATACCACGCATGATAAATATGTATATCCCACTGAAAGCTGATATGCATTTTGGTTTATACTATGATTTTTATGTAATTTTGTTAAAGAAGGGAAAAACCTGTTTGAGGCGAGAACTTCTTTTTTAATGGTGCTCATGCCAGAACAGAAAGACCATATACAGTAGCAGCAGTGCATACAAAAAAGTATTATTATTAGCATTATTATTACATAAATATCATTAGAGCCTAATTCTATCAACTGAAGCATAAAAGATCTTCAAAAAAGTGTTGGTTCTCTTTCCAGATCATTGTCCCATGACACATCTTCTAATTTTCCTAGCCGGCTCTTCCTGCTCTCATGCCATGGTGTCAAGTTCTCCATGTTTTCATCCTTGCTGTCTAGACTGGATCATGTGTGTTAGGGTTGGAAAAATTAATGGCTAGTTGATGAAGTGTTGTTTTATGCCAATTCTGTTTTGTTTTAGCTCCAGTACATAACTCAGATCATTTTAATTCCGGATCTGAGCTGACACTAAAGACAGATCAAGACATTTTAGTCAGTATCTCTTTTCATAAATCACAGTCTACCAGTTTTATGTATTATTCCATCATCACCGTCATCCATGCTGGAGCACAGTATTCTTCAGGCTGCTAGTAGATCACAGACTCACTGCTCATATATGATGAGAGAAGCAACTTGTTTAACAAAATCCATTTCTTTGTCATTCCATGTTATCACTGGGTTAGTCGTATCTGCTGAGTAACTGCATCATCCAGCTACAGTAGGGAGGCTGACACACTCACAGAGTTGTGACATTCCCTCAATCCCTGCTCGCCTTAACATTCCATGACAGTTACAAACCCCCGGTTTCAGTGTATCATGCACATGCTTGCATCTAACAATTAAGACTCTTCAGCAAAGGCTTATTTCACAACCATTATTGCTTTCTTTCCCTTTCAGTAACACCCAGAAGTGTAAATTTTGTTTGCAAACAATGAATAGATCTTGTCTTAGTAGTCTGCCTAACCCCTCCCTTGAAGAATATATACACATGCATAGTCTTGGACAAATGGCATCAACCATATGTTTATTCACTGATACTACACTATTGGAGTAGCATGCACAGCTGGGAGACTTTGGCAGATGCTTCTGGCCCCCGCACCCCTTCCAGTGAAGGCTCAGCCCCTTGTGCGGACTGAGGAAATGATGTATCTCTTGGGTTAGTACCCAAGCACTAAGAGTGGGGAGGTCAAGTTGCCCTTTGGCGAGTGATTGCCCACATCTGGCATTGCTGCACCAACAGACAAGCCTGATGATGTTGGACAGTGATCCTTCCCAACTGGAGTCCAGGTCTTGTAGTCCATCAGGCCATCCCACCTTTTTCCCCTGTACCATCGAACTGTGATACTCCCAAGTCACCATGTTGCATGACTGTGACTGTTGAAGGTGTATGCTGTTCTAACTCTTTAATCCCTTTAAAGGAGGTGAAAAACTCTCTGAGGGAAAGAAATCCCTCTCAAGGAAAACCAGAAAAACTCACTCCTTAACCCCCAGTGCAGTCACCCTTATTGGTTCAATGGGTTCCCTGTACTAACCTGGCCTGTTATGAGGGCAGGTTGGGTGGGTGATCTAAAAACAGAGGCTAATGTGAGGAACAGCTACTGGCTTCAGCTCTTTTTAATCTCTTGCTCTCTGCTCTTTCCAGATAGCACTGCCCTGGAGGTGGTGCCAATGGTTCCTCCACAGTGGGTAGAGCCAGAGCTTGTCCACAACTCCTGGGGGCAGAATCCTACCTGCTTGTCTACAAGTTGTGAGGAGGGGACACAAACAAAGGGACATCTGCTGTAATACTTTGACAGATTCTGTATTGTCTTAGCAGCACCTATACCCCTTCCACTGAACAATACACACACACACAGGGTCTTAGACAAATGGCCACAGCCATATGTTTATTCACTGATCTTACACTGCTGGAGTGTCATGCATAGCTAGAAGATCTCATCAGAAACCTGTGGCCCAATCACCCCTTCTAGTGAAGGGTCAACCTCTTGTGTAGGCTGAGGAAATGTTGTACCTCTTGGTTTGGTGCCCAAAGCCCCACAAGTGGGGAAGACATGTGGCTAAGTGGCAAGTGACCACCGATGCCTGACATCACCACACCTGCAAGCAAGCCTGATAAGGTTGGAACATAAACTCCCCCACTAGAGTCCAAGTCTTGCAGTCCACCAGGCCTCATGCAGACCTGAGAAGATGACCCCCTGTACCACTGGTCTGAGATATTCACAAGCCATCAAAGGATGGATGCAGTCTGGCCCTCCAAGCAGCTTAGTTCAGTTGTTGTTCCAAGACCAAATAAAAAGAGTCCAGCAAGTTCCATTCATCATAGTGCAAATGCATATCATCCTTGGCATAAAGCCCTTGGCAAGAGGTGTTAATGCCATCGTGTTGAACCACCATTCCCTCTGGACTACTTAAATGGCCACATTCCTTTGCTGATATGAATGCATGCTTTCTCCATATCTCTGGGTCAGTTGCATGCTGCCAGTGTATCGGCTGACAGGTGCCAAATAATTTTGGTCCTAGGCTACCCTTTCTTAATGATTCGCTCCTGACAATACGCGCCACGACAGCTCGCTCCCGACAACTCGTATACAAGACAATTAGTTCCTGTACTTCCCGCTCCGCGTCTTTTCACTCCCCATCGCTGAGTGAAAAATGTACATGCCTAATAGCAGATTTGCACTGAACATTATCCATGCTATTTACAAGTATCTTGCTCCAAAGGTGGCTGAGTTAAACTTACAAGTAGTAAAATAGTTTCACAAAATCTCACAAATAAATAAAATGCTTGACTTTGATACCTTATTGCATGTTCAGAACTGCACATCCAGATGTAAGGAAATTTGACAAGCTTTTAATACAAAGACCACATAAATGTTAAATTTAATTGAGTAAAATGTGTATAATGTGTGGACTGCCAATAATAAGAGGAGTTGTACAAGCCACCAAGATCTGCATAATGCTTCTCAGCTTCTGTTTGTGTTTTTTCAACCAAATTTTGCTGATTAGTCACTGGTTGTACACTCAGACCCCCACTACTATTTATAATAACAAACTCAAAATGTTTTTGTACCACAGAACTTACTTCTAGTCTTAGAGCCCAAGTAAGTTGGAAATTGAACAGGACAGGCGGCAAGCGGGCAGTGCAATGTCCAGTGTGGCATGGTGGTCACTGGCAACCATACGGTCATAGACCTGACATTGTAACTTCTCTTTTCTTCAGCGTTCATTCCATTGCTCCCATTCACAATTGCACTGTAGACAGTGGCTCCCTTAGGCTGGCTGGTGGCTACAGAGTGTGGTCACCGTCTGATCCTCCTGTTTTCTTCCTCTTATAGAGTCTTCTTCCTGGAAGTTCTGCTGCTACTATATAGGCATAATTAGGGCAGGCAGTAGAAAGGGGGGACCCAACTGAACCAGATGGATGGACATTATCTTTTTTTTAACTACTTTGTTGCAGATCTTGCTTGTAAGGTTCGAGCTGTTCAGTGTTGGTGCTTAGGGAAATGAGGGCTATTAATTACTTGTGGGAGTGAAAAGACGAGGAGCTAAATGCACAAGAGAGTGAGCTGTCAGGAGCGTATTGTCGGGAGCATATTTTCAGGGCACAAATTGTTGGAAGCGAATTGACGCGCTCCCTTTCTTAATGGACTGCAAGATCTTCCTTCATCCTTAGGAGCAGATTGATAGTTTTTTGGATCCCAGGTATTTCCTGCCATGCTAAATAACTAAGTTGCATGTTGACTTCCTTAGCCAGGCATCTGTCACCAGCCTAGGGAGTATTTCCTGTCAGTGCCTGCCTGTCTTGCATGTTGAGTGACTTAACACCTTCTGCCATGGTATTGATAGGTTCTAACCCACAGACCAATGAGACACTCTCTCTGCTGCCCAGCAAATGAAGAAATGTCTGCAGATCAATGCACTTGGAGCCATCAAGGGAACCTGGCACAGAGCAAGGCAACAAAAGTTAAAGCAAATGTGGATAAACATAGCTTAAAACACTTGGCACGTCCATCCCCATGGCCTGGATCTCACTATCTATATGCCCCTGTGTGCCATGATCATTGCTTTCCCAAACCTGCATGATTGGATATTGTACTTTGTGCATTCTAGACAACAAGCTGGACTGCCAACCACAGGCTGTGTCTCAGTTGATAGCTTCTTCAGGCTTGCCATCTGCTCCCTGGTCCAAAAGTCATCCCCTTCCCCAGAAATGATGGGACTGGTCATGTAATCTCTCTGTCACTGGTACCAGGCCCCTGTATATCTGCCACTGTGAATATAATAAAGCATCATCAATACCATTTACAATGCCATGAACTTGTATAGCCTCAAATGGACATTTTTGTAAATGCCTTCAAGACAACTATTCCCATGGAATCACCCAATCAGCCCTTGGCCCAGGCTGCCCATGCATGGTGTGGTCTACCTCATGTTGTCAGCTAGAAAGATAACCTTCTTGTCGCACAAGCTGGTATCTCATAGCACAGTGCCTCACACTTGGCAAGAACTCAATCATGTTGTTTGTCTAGTCGATCTCTGTGCTCAGTACATTAGCAGCAAGCTTGGTGCTTCAACTTTCCTGTGATGCCGGGGTCGGCCAAAGAGGCCTTGCAAGTTTATGAAAGCTGACAGAATACTGTCTCCTGCTAGTCATAATACACCTGTAACCCCAAAATGAGAAGAGGCTGCAGTAAGGACATGCTAGTAGAGTTTAAGAGAGCCCTTGACAAACAGCCAAGCTTTGTTCGAAATACTGGTCCCTTGGGAAGCAGGACTTGTGCCTACCCTGGGCTCATTGAGAGAATCTTGCCAATTCAATTGACCTTTTCAGTGCTTCCCCGATTCACCCTGAACTTTCTCATAAATATATATGCAAAAAAATGCATTTAATGCATCAGTTAGGGTTAAAGTGACAAAAGTCAGAAAATGAAATGTTAGGGTTGAGCCCCTAACCCTCCCCCCACATAACCCACACACACATGCACCACAGAGTGACAGATGCTAGGATGTGCCATGTGGTCATCAGGCCCAACTTTCACCCCATTCCATGTGTAAGCAGGTTGACATGCTACAGTAAAGGAGAATAGGGTGACAGGCCTCACAACCCCATGGCACACCCTGGTATCTGTCACAACCCCATGGCACACCCTGATTTTTATTGTTTTAACCCTAACTGATGCATTAAATGCATTTTTTGCCATGGTTCCTTACTTTTGAAAAAGTGTAATATAACTATCAAAAAAACATGTATTGGTTGGGGCCTTGACAGTATGCTACTGTTGCCCATTCTGCATAACAATAAGGGCCCGCACTCCCACTTATGCATAACTACAGAGCCTTACAGCAGCCCAATAGGGCAAGGAACCCTTGTAACACAAATTTGACAATATCTCATTAACTGTGCAACCCACAGAAACAATTCTACTGCATGCTTACTCTATGGTTTAAAATCTTGTTCCGCAGCCACCAGTAGCAAAAACTCTGTATCTCACTTTGTTTTCCAGATAACGGTGCCAAAAGGCATGACAGACACCACAATGTAATCCTATGGGGAACATTTCAACTTTGTCATGACATATCTATGCAACCACTTAATTCCACAACACCTAAACAGCATAACTCACACCTGTATGGTATCCCCTCAACACCCTGTACATTTCAAGTAAAAAGACCAAACCATTAATGAGCTATACAATTCTAAAGTTTTTACACTTTGAAAAACGTTTCAGTCCTGAGATAGCAAAATCTTTGGCCGTGAGATAAATCCTAGTTCATGGCCTAAGAAAATCCAAGTCCACAAGGGGACATCTGGTCATGCCAATCTAGGCCATCTGGTCATCCCTAGGGACATCTGGTGATGAAATTCCTGCTATCTGGTCATCCCCTCATGAACGAAGCTCGCCAACTAGGATCGTCTTGTGGACCAGGATTTTTTTATTTTTATTTATTTATTTATTTATTTATTTAAAATGTGATGACTGGGAAAGGCACACTGAGCCGAGGCTTGTTTCCAGGTGCAACCTGGCTACAGAGTGTACAGTGAAGAGAAAAAGAGTAACAAATGGTGAAGAATACAAAAAATATAAAAGAATATAATACAATATCCATAATAAACTATTAATTAGCATGAAGAATAAATGAACGGAATGGGGCAAGCTTACAGTCAGGGGCTAGGGTAAGTGTATAGAGACTGTGAGTGGCCTCTGCTGTGTGCTGGGACCATTGGTACATTTTGCTGGCTCACCAAAGAAGATCATTAGAGAGTCATGAAAGAAGAATTTTTAATTTTCAAAACCTATTTTTTGACAGAAATGAAGCAAACCAAAGGCATGACTTTGTACAGAGGAGTCACCCTGAACAAAACCCATGCCTCATTTGGCCCAAACTTCACTCATGGAGAAAGCTACGACATTTTGCTTGACTGGAAAACTAAAAACAAGATGGCGGCTCACAAACTAAGAATTTTTCTGATGGACTAAGATTTTCCTTTGCAAGGTAGCAAAATCCTTGACCATGAGGCAATTCTTAGGTCACAAAATATACATATAAATTTTGGACTGAACTGAGCATGCTCAGAACTCAAAAATTAAAAATGTAATCATTTTTTAATAGATTAATAATTTTTTATCAAACCAATGCTAGACTATTCCTTACCCACACTCTTTCTATGTTCCAAATTTCAGACCAAAAGACCACACTGTGTGGTCGCAGCTCCATGGGCAAAAAATTCATAAAAACTGGTGAAAAGTACAGTTTTTGGAGTTTTGCTGCACAGAAACTGTATGTCTGACCGAAACAAACTTGGTAAAGAGATATACCATACCAGACTGTGCATTCCAAATTTTGTGCAAATCCCTGGAACAGTTGCAAAGTTATTAACACACAAAATTTGAGGTTTAACATTAAAGTGCCTACTCACTCCTAACTATAGGGGCATACTTAATTTATATATATATATATATATATATATATATATATATATATATATATATATATATATATATATATATAAAACAGAATGTGATAAATCCATTTATCTGAGTCACTTGTGTATAAATTGATTTATACACACAGTTACTATGTCACAAATCTCTTCAGAATTAATTTCGAATGTTCGGCCTCAGAAGCAGTACTAACCATATTCAAATGGGAATAACTTTAAAACGAAAAAAGATAGCATGGTACTGTGAGCATAAAAATTGTTCAACACAAAATGATCTACAAAATGAGTGGTGTTTCATTTATAGATACCTTATAGATTTTTTATAATTAGCAAAAAAATAAAACAGAAGAAATGTTTGTTTTTTTTGTCACTTTTTTGACAAACAAATGTGAACAACTTTAAAACAAAAAATAATAGCATGGTACTGTAAGTACAAAAAATTTTCAATACAAAAATATCTACAAAATGAGTGGTGTTTCGTTTATAGATACCTTTTATTTTTTTTATAATTAGCAAAAAACAGCATAACAATCAATTTTCTTTTCCTTTTTTGACAAACAAATGTGAATAACTTTAAAATGAAAAAGATAGCATGGTACACTGAGCATGACATTTGTTCAGCAAGAAGTTTTCTACAAAATGAGTGGTGTTTCATTTAATAGCAACCACTATGCTGGGCGGACATACTCTAGGAAAGTGAACCAAAGCTCCCAGAAATTATCATTAAAAAAAAAGATAAACAGTCAAACCAAATGTTGCTGCTCTGATAGAAAGCATCCCTAATGCATAAATAAAATATACAATGGTGAGCTGTCAGATAAATGATTTATCTACACTTATGCTGTTTGGCTTCTGACACCTCACTCGTGGCTTATGCCACTCGTGAGGTTACCCAAGATCAAACAGCACTTGTGCAGATAACTCATTTATCTGACAGCTCACCATTGTATAGGTGCTTTTTTCTGTGACCTCAGAGTTTGAAATTGTTGAGTTAGTCAGCATCTCTTTATTATTTTCTGCCAATAATGACTGAAATAAGAACCACATTAGATGCTCCTTCAGTTTTTCCTTTTATTTTTGTGGTGCTATGGATCAGTGAAAAGGTAGAGGTGGTGTTGCGGTTGCAGCCCATGAGTTTGTCTTGCCAAGGTCTGCCCCACTGGATCAGCTCTTTCTCCCAGCCCAACTTACCCTAGAGTATGGAGTGGGTGGTGCGGATATTGCTTCGCTGGCTCCCTCGTTGGCAGCTATTAGGATAACTTCAGGAACCCCTGCAAAGAGGTCTCAAAGGATGAGGGAGCAAAATGGACAATTGCATCTATAGCCTATGCAACAGTCAGAGCAACTCGACTCCTCTTTGCATTCACCGGAAGACCATGATAATTATGGAGAAGCTGATGGCTACACTATGGATAAACTTGGAAAAACTTTGGATAAAATCCTGGCAAGGACAGAGAGGAGTGATAGGCATTTTGATGTGCTGCTAAAGAAGACAGAGTTTTTACAGACTGAAATCACCCAGGCTAAAGAGGATGTGGTGATAACGAACAAGATAGTGGCAGAGCATACAAATATATTTACAAAGCATGAAAGCAAAATTAGCTCAATAGAAGCAAATAGTGCTGCATTAATGAAAGAAAATTATAATATACAAAGAAAGCTAGAGAATGCAGAGAACATGCTAAGATACAAGAACATCAGTATACTGGGGATTCTAGACAGTTTTGATTCTGACTTCATTAACACAAGGGAGCTAGTGAAAGGTATTTTAGTAAAAACATTTGATTTACCACAGGAAAATCTCCCTTTGATTGCTAGAGCTTTTAGATTAATGAGGTAGCGGAAGTAAGAGTCTGGTCAAAATAAAAGTACAATTTTGGCCACTTTTGGGTTTGACTCAGATAAAGATTACATCTTCAAATTGACCAAACTTAGAGGCTCTTTGGAGTACAACAAATGCAAATATTGCATCTATCTGGACTATTGTTTTTCCACACAACAATGTTGCAGGAAGCTTTTGGTGTACTGTCAGGAGATCCTGGAGATGGGTGCACAGTTATTTTTATTGTCACCTGCAAAAGTTAAAATCATTAAAGATGGGGAATCATTTATCTTTTTTAATGTTGATTAGCTTGTTATGTTTTTATGATCGCAGTACTCTGTACAAGAGATTGCTGAATCTCCAACCTCATTGGACCAGGATATTTTGGATAATACGGACAAAATGGATTTTTGAGGTTATGGCTAAAAAGGATTTATGGATTGGGGAAGGCTGTGTAGGACTGTCAAAGGGCTTACTATGATACTTATGTTATTTTTCTTTCTTTTTCTTTGCACTTAGATTGTATACATTGGTATTTTGAGTGGGGGGGGGGTTGTTTTTTATCCAAAATTATGCGTATTAGATAAAGGATGTTAACATATATTGCAACTATGATGTCAATTTGTCTAATCCTTGTTTTGTTTTGTTTTTTCCTTTCTCTTTCTTTCCCTTTCTCTTACTCAGGTTGAATTGGACTAGTAGCATCTTTATGTTAATAGTAAATGAGAACATAATTATTTTATGAAACTCAAAAATAAATATATGATAAAAAAATTACTGGCTCATAGAATGGAGGGGATTTTGACATCTATTATTCATCCAGACCAATCTGGTTTTATTTGCACATGGCAGATGATGGATAACATACAAAGGACGGTACTCTTAACTGACCACTTAAATCAGAGATTGATCCCAGCAGCATTGATCAACTTAGATGCTGACAAGGTCTTTGATTGGGTCTCATGGACATTTCTATGGAAAATCCTTAAAAGATGCAGTTTTCCAGAGGAAATCATTGCAATGATTCAGTCTATTTATACAGTCCTTCAGGAGCACAGTAAAGTTAAAGGTCATCTCTCTGCTCCCATTCCTCTAACAGGGGGTACCCACCAGGGTTGCCCTATCTCCACCCTTCTGTTTGCGGTATACATCGAACCATTAGCTGCAACAATTTGAGCTATGGAAGGGGTTGAGGGTATCCCACTTGGTGGGCAGATTTTTTAAATCTTCCTTTATGTAGATGATGTTCTGTTAACTCTACTATAACCTGAACAATCAATTCCATTGATCTTAGACACCATTTAGACATTTTCAGAACTGTCAGGATATATTATTAATGTGCAGAAAACTGAAATTCGGACTCTAAACTTTGCCCTATCACAGCGACTGAAGAGATTATTTCCATCTCGCTGGTGTTGTACTAACATTAAATGCTTTGGAGTTTATTTACAACATAATTTGCTGCATTTGGAAATTATACATTATGAACCTTTAACTCTAGCTGTTGTGGGAGACTTGAGCAGATGGGCCCAGCTACATTTGACCTTTTCATCTAGAATAGAAGCTGTGCGATTAACGGTATTCCCTAGATTCCTTTATTTATTTCAAATTCTACCTGTATTTCCTTCCTGGTATTTTTTTACATCCTGGAATAAAAATGTTTCTAGATTTGTATGGGCAGGGAAGCGCCCTCAAGTCCGCTGGTCATTATTACAATTGCCGGTAGACAGAGGCAGCTTAAAGCTTTGGTAGCATTGTCTCTGTGACACAATCGGGTAGTGCACTGCATTCTTAATCAAAAGGTTGGTGGTTCAAGTCCACCTAACAACATGCAGTGTCAGTGGCCTAGTAGGTAGCACACTCGCCTCTGAGGCCGGGAGATCAGAGGGCTGTGGGTTCAGTTCCTACATCTGGCACTTGGGTTAATATCCCAGTACTGACACTGTAGTGCAGCATGAGAGGGGTGCTGCACTTCTGAGGTGCCATCTTTCAGATGAGACGTTAAACCAAGGTCCCATCTGCCTGGATTGGTGGTAGTTCAGGTGGATGTTAACGATCCCATGGCACTTATCGAAAAGAGTAGGGGAATTTCCCCAGTGTCCTGGCCAAATTTCCCTCATTCACTAAAAATACCATCAACAGCTTAATCTGGTTCAAGGTCAGTTGTCATTCATCTGTATCCCCTCCCCCGGGTCGTGCCAGAAAATAGGCAGGATTTGTCTAGTGCACTTACCTGGTCAACAAAAACTAAATAAATAAAAATAAAACCTCCCTAATTTGGCAGAATATCATAGATGCAGTGGTCTTCAAAACTATTCTGCTATGGTTAAACATCACTTGGAAGCATATAGAGTTTGTGTTGAATAGAGATGTTGCAAAATTTAATTTCACCGGTGAAATCTCGGTGAAATTCCAATTTCGCCCAGTGAAATATTTCACGTAAGTACATGCTTATGGTGAAATTTTGCCGATTGCTATAGCATAATTTTGCTGTAAATTTTGCCTTGTGTTAATATTAGGTGAAATTAGGGGAAATTGGGCTTGTCACATGATTTACTCTTTGCAGGTCACATGGGTGACTGTAAACAGTCAGGAAGTGACAGATTTAGTTCCTTTGCTATGCGGCTGGAGAGCTTGGAGAAGCAGGCAGAAGCAGAGAGATTGCTCTGTGTGATACTGTTGGTATACAGTCTTTAAATAAATAAAGAGTTGTTTACTTTTCTTTATCTTTTGGTCTACCTGGTGTATGTGTGTTTATTATTTCCTTTCTGTGATTATGATTATGATTTTGTGTGTGTGTGTGTGTGTAAAACTCCCTCACTCTCTCTCCTTTCTTTTTTTTTTTTTTTTGTAGCAGGGAGTTGTAGCCTAGAAGAAGGGATGGGAAAGGTAGGGACAAGGTGAAGACTGGGAAGAAAGCAGCTGGACCACCCCCACCCATGTTTGAATTAACAGGTGGGCCCTTATGTCTGTGCCCCCCCCAACAGCAGGAGCATGTGCCCCCTACCCCTCAGCAGAAGAATGTAATCCCTGGTCCCCAGGAGCAGCATGAGCCCCTCGCCCATTCCCAGCAGCAGCAACAGCGTGATACCCAGCAGGTTGAGGATCCTCCTGTTGTCCATAAGCAGCATGCGGCCCCCACCCCCAGGCGGTAGCAGCAGGAACCTCAAGATAAAATCTCCCCTCCAGCTAGGAGCATGCACCCCCCACATCCCCTGAGCAGGAGCATGATGTGGCCACCCAGCCCAGGAACATCAGCTATTGGTCCTCCCCCAGAGAAAGTTTCATCAGCTGTGTGCTGTTTTTTCACCAAAAACCCCAATGACAACACAGTGGTTGGTGATCTGCATCTTGTGTGGTAGATCTGTTCAAAGGGGCAAGACTGGGGTCATTTTGACACTGGCAGCCAAAGGAACCATCTGCAGCACCACCACCCTGCAGACTGGCTCAAAAAACAAAAAGAGTTGGCAGCAGATAGAGGGGCCCAGGGTGCTGAACAGTTAGAAGTGGAAGGGGGCCAGCAGGAGGAAGGGGCCAGTGGTCAGCAGAGGAGCCACATGAGTAGGTGGCAGCAGCAGAAGGCAGCTGCAGAGCCCCATCACCCTTACCCCAGAGAAACAGGCATCCCAGGGTTCATGGTGGTGACCCAACACAGCCTGCGCTTGCCCTAGCTGCTCATGTTCCAGCACCAGAAGCAGTGAGCCAAGAAGATCTGATAGTGGTGCACAGAGAGGTGGGAACTCTGCACAGTGAGTTTAATGATTTCCTCCAGGAGGTCAGGGGGGACCTCAGGAAACTCCTTGAGGAGCAACAGAAAATGTTTGAACTCCTGACGGAACTGAGTGGTGGTGGTGGTGGTGACGGGGCAGAATCGGTACCTGGCACAGGCGCAGTGTAACGGTCCAGACCAGAAAAGCTAATGATTGTCAGTGCAGCACTGGGAGCAACATTTTTTTTTCCTTTTCTTTCTCCTGTCCTTGCTTTACTGTCACTCTTCCCTCATCTGAACTCTCTAAAAATAACATATATATATATTTTCTGTCCTCTTCTTCATCTACTGTATATCCTTTTGTTTTTGCCCAGTTTTTTGTGTTATGCAATGTTTATGCTTCCTCCCTTTCCTCATTCATATATATACCCTGTCCCTGACCTGACCCTTATGATGCATCTCCTGTCATATGTTACTGTCTGTCAGGCACTTTTAGTCTTTTTTACCCATAATCACTGTACCTTTCTACTTGGTTTATGTTAGTCCCTCTGTGTGTATTTCCTCCTCCTATCCACAAGTGTCAAGTATTGTAATTTGTGAATTGTTCCTATGAACAACATCTTTTCGCAAAGCTATGAGTGATATTGTGGGCTGGCAGTTGTTTTGGCTGTGTGCAGGATCAATCTGAGTGAATATGTACACAACAATAATAGAAACATAAGCACTTTTATTGTGAAGTTAAACATATTTTTGTGCTTAACTCACATGTCCCCATGGCAGGCCACAATGTTAGCTTGGTGTTATAGTGCCCAACCACACCCCCCATCACCCGGTCCAAAATGTGCTCTAGTAGGGCTACAGTTTTACACAGCCTCTTGAAGCCATGCTGGGCAGAGTAGGCATGAAAAGACGAGAAATACAGCATGACCGGAGACAATTAGAATGACATTGAGAATGTAGAGTGAGACAGAGTGTTGCCACTGTCTAACATGGCCCATAATTCCAGTTATGTTTCCCAAAAAAGTTACAATAAATCAAGACTGAAATCAGGTCTCAGCCATGATGTTTTATGTTGCCCCCCAACACCAACACCCAGACATTAAATAGCTGTTTTAGGGCCTGTTTGCCAAATATTTCTGCCTGAAACTCATTGCTGCTCATGCCAAATAGGGACTGCATGTTCAGAAATGTTTACCAAAGAATGTTACATCAAACTGAGAATGAAATGTGACATCAGTCCTGATGTTTTATGGTGTGCCACCACCCCAGGAACCTGAAAAGTGGTGCCAGCCCATGCAGAGAAAATGAATTCCTCCTTCAAAAAGCTGCTGCTATTTGCAATGTTTTTCCTTCTGCTGCTGCTGTTTCAATTGATTGAGATAGATATGTACAATTATCATTTCCCTATCCCTATGCTGCTGTACTGATTGTCTAGCTGTGTTGACTCCCTGTATCTGTGGTAGTAGCTTGTGTGGTGTTGGTGAGTGAATGACATTTTGGGGCACTGTAGCTTGCTGCCTGCTGCTGTCTCTGACTACTGCTTTCCAAGTTGACACAAGAACTACTGTTCTGGATGTTTGATGCTTGGTGGATTATCTTCACACAGTCCATACTGCTGCTGCTGAACACATAAGTATCTGTTTTCATTTTTTTTCCTGTGCAAGGTAAGGGTGTTGGTGGGTTGGTATTATGGTATCTTGAGTTCTAATATGCTTGTACTGCTCTTATATTATTTTTCAGTGTGCTGTGGATGACATCATCATGCCAGGATGGAAGGGAGGGAAATCTATGGATCTTGGAATGCACCGCATTTCCCAATTTCCCAACACAGACAGTAAGTATTGGAATTTTCATACTAGTGTGGTATGTCTGTTACTGCCATCTGGTTTTCTGAGCTTGATAGTAATTGTGTTATTTTTTACTTTTCTCAACATCAGGAATTCTGGCAAAATTAAGTCCCATTCCATCCTGCTGCTGCTGCTGGCTGCTCACCCAGATCTGGGGGATTTATTTAATTGTGCGATGGTTCCACTTTCTCAGTTCTTGAGGTAAGTATTTCTTCATCTTTTATAGTTTTCTGTGGTGGGGGATGGTGGACGGTCATGGGTGGTGGTGATGGGGGGAACTTTTTAACAATCCTCAAAATTTGTTCTTATTTCAAGGTAACGCAGTGCTGATAGGGGAAGGGGAATGCCTGCTAGTGCTACTGCGCTTCATCATGGACCTTGGTCTGGATTGAAATCATGTGCACCACCCCACAGCATGTTCCTGTGGGGAATGTCTGCAGCTTTATGACATCACGGGGTATGGTACATATACATTTTTTTCTCTGCTTCTTCTTCCAGCTTGTTAGGTAAAATCAGGTATGCAGATTGATGAGTATCCAACATTTTTTGTTATCTTTGGCCTTGCTTAGGTCATTTTCCTCTGTTGAGGTTTCATCGTATGTCATATCTTGATGACTACATGATCAATCCAGGCCCTGCAGGAGCTATGTTTTGTCTGTGGAAGACAGGGGTGTTGCTTGAACTGTGATGTTGGTCACTGGAGTGGTGTCCATACCATTACCATTAATAAGTAATCACCACTGCCACCCACATAGAGGGAGAAACTGTATGGGAAAACAGATGGTTAGGATGGTGTTTAGTAAATAATTAAGTGGAGGGGGTTAATGTCTTGTCTAATTAATGAAGATTGCATAGCTGCAGTAATCATGAACATTTTTAATCCATTCCAAAGTGAGGACAGCATGACCCTTCCCCTGCCCCCTGACTCCCCCAGCCCAGAAACCATTGCTGTTTTGGTGTACCTTAACCTGGTACTATAGCATAAGTAACCTTTTTGAGGGGATTTGATGTTGTAAGTTGTTAAGCCTCTTCATGATTACTTTTGTAATTAATGACTCACATCATTAAAGATGGCCACCATTCACCATTTCTCAAAATGTGTTCAACTTGTGGTGTTAACTATTGAATTAGCATATTACATTCATATGCTACTTGTCCTAGTGTAGGAGCCAGGGTTATTGTACATGTCTCCAATACTAAGTGGCAAAAACATTTTTTTCAATTGCATAGAGTGCATGGCTGTGTCAGCTCTGATCAGGTCAGGTGACATGAACAGGCAGTGGGGCTATGTGGAGTTTGCTATCATGGGCACTTTTAAGGACATCCAGACAACATATCTTGCCATAGAATAGGGTTGATATAGTCAACATGAAAAGTAAGATATTTTTTGGAAGAAAAACATTATTACTGTAATCATACAATTGCAAAATCTTTACAGTTATGGCAATTACATTGCTGCTGCTTTATATAGGCTTGGGGGACTGGTGGTGAGGTGACCAATCAATGGGTTATGGTAAAGGGTGATCAAATGAAACTTATACACACTGCAGCACATAACAACACATTTCTATAACCAGTCTAATGGTACGGAGCTAAAAAAAAGAATAACATACTCACCCCAGCCACCATACTGAGTTGAAAGTTGTTGGAGGGGGCCTTGGAGTAGACTCAGCCTTTTTCAACTTCCAATTCCACATCATCCACGAAGCACCCTTCACAGTCTTCAAGACTGGAGTTCTCATCAGGTGGGAATTCTCTCAACATTGCTGCCTGATCCACCTCACTGCCGGTGGATGCCTCAGTCAAGGGATCGTCATCATCCTTGTCACTGAGACACAGTTTCTGTGGCAACACCACTGACATCATTGTGTTGTGTGGAATGTGCCTTTCATTAATTTTGATGAATGTTAGCATGGACACGTTTTTGGGAGACAAATTGGTCCTACAGTCACTCACAATTGCCCCAGCTGCACTAAACACTCATTCCACAGTGACACTGGATGGTGGGCAGCTCAGGTATTTCACAGCAACTGATGTTAGTGCTGACCAGTCAGTCATTTTACTGCTCCAGTACAGCAGTGGCTCGTCATTAATGGCAAGGTGCTTTGGGTCCCCCATATAGGTCTCCACCATTCGTTCTGTTGCCTGGAGTCCAGCTGCCTCATCTGCCTCCTCCTCCTTTTCCTCCATATCTTCCACTCCCAATTGAAAGAGAACATCCCACATGGGACTGCATGCTGTGTTTTGCTCTGCCTTGCCCATTTTCTCTGATTGGGTTGCCTGTGAGATGCTGGAGGTGGTAGCAACACCTGGTTTTGATGCAGTGCATGCATTTTTTCATTTGTGCAGCATGTACCAATCTAATGAAGTTCTCTGTAAACTATTGTACTCGCTGATGACCTCCTTCAATTATAAAGGGCAGGCCAAGTTTGTATCGTGGATCCAGCATGGTGGCGATTGAAAAATCACCTGACTGTAAAATGCCAGATACATGGGTATTTGTGTCCAGCACATGAAGTATGTGATCCATTAGATCACAAGTGCCATGATCCCCACTTGCCTCTGCCTGGTGTCGCACATTCACTAGTGTCTGCCTCAGCATACTTATAAGGGATATGGACTAACTTATACAAGCAGTGTCCCTACTCACTGCCTGTGTAGCATGCTCAAATGGATGGAGAATGCATATTAGCCCATCAAGTTAGTGCCACTGCTCTGTTGTTAGAGTGATGGACACTCCAGCACTGTCACAGGTGGTGTGCAGCAGCATGCATTCTGACAGCCTTATACTGTTCATACAGTCAGTCAAGCATGTACCGTGTGGAGTTCCACCTGGTGACAACATCAAGCTTTATCTGGTGCTGAGGCAGATGGTCATTGCGTTGTAGGTCAAGTATATGGTGGCAGGCCTTTGCAGAACTGGCAAAGTGGACACAGATGTGATGACAACAGTAACCATTTCCTTAATGTACGCATGGTTGAGAAACTGCTGAACAACAAGATTAAGGCAGTGTGCCAGGCAGGGCACTCTGAAAAAAACACCATTACTAATGCACTTCACTACATTGGTGCCATTATCACTTGCGATGAATCTTGCTATGAGTGACTGTATGTAGCCATCCATCAATCTCATCCAGCAGAACATTAAGCATTTTCGCAGCCATGTGAGAACCAGTAACACTTTTCATACTCAGGGTTGCATGCTGCCAAATACCAGGTGTGTTGCTACCACTACAATTTTCCTTCATGCATGTTTTGCCAGGCCCAAAATCAAAAACCGCACCAGGCAACTGTGTCAGTGTGCTGCTATTTACCAATACAAGCTTGCTGCTGTTTGTCCACTGGTCCACATATCCATGCTAAGATGGATATAGTGTGATGCACTATGCTTCAATACATGCCTAATGTAATCAGCAACTCTACTGTTCAGCTCTGGCATGGCACGCTTACTAAAATAGGTTTGCGATAGAACTTGCCATTTGGGACAGGCACGGGCCATCAACCTGCAGAAACCAGCATTCTCTAGGAATGAGAATGGCAACAGATTGATGGCCAGAATTTCAGCAGTGGCAGCATTTAACTCTCATGCAGCAGCTTGATTGGGAGGAGAGGGTATTGTGTCTGCTGCTCAAGGATGATCTTCAGAGTGGGCTGCATCTTTGGGGCTGTCCGACCAAAACGCTGTACTTGTGGCAGCAATGATTTTCTTTTAGGGGTAACACTTGACTCTTAGGGCTGTGTAGACTGCATGAAACCAGTTATTTTGGTTGCTTGTGGGTGTAGGTGTGGTGTACTTTTCAGACTCATGGGAATGGGACTCGCACCACCACTGCTATGCTCACTACTTGAGAGATCAAAGGATTGCTTACCCCCCTCTCCACCACTGACACACTCTGCCCTCCCTCCTCCTGCTCTTGCTCTACTACATGTAACTTGCTACCAACAGCTGTAGCATCCTTCTGATGTTGCTGCCATCTCAATGGGTGCTGGTTTTTCAGGTGCACGTGTTGGCCACCAGTGCCTATGTGGTTTCCCTTTTTCCCCTGACTAACATGGGCTAGACAAAGTTGGTATATTGCTATGGTCTCATCAGTAGGATCTAGCACATGAAAGTCCCAAACTAGGGACTTTTGACCTTTGAACTTCAGATGCTTCTGGGACTGGGATTGTTCAGAAACAGGTGTGGACGTGTGTGTTTTTTGGGCTGCTCTCATCACTTCAGTAAAACTACATTTGGGAGAGGGGTTACTTGACAGCTTGGAGGTTTGCTTATAGGCTTGGTGACAGACTGACTCACAGGCTGCACATGTAAATTGTCTATATCACCCTTGACTTTTTTTAACTCAGCCTCCCATATAGGATCATCCCAGTAATTATCACCACCAATAGCGATGAAGTCCTTGTCTTCCTCCTCCTCCCCCATCACTGTCTTCTTGGAGGATGGCACCTTTTTCTTTCTCTGCAACCATCTCAGGGGGCTGACTATCCTTGTCTCCAGGATTAGCAGACTCTAGTTGAACATCATCATCACAAGCTCCTGCAGGAACATGGACAGTCATACTGACAGACTTATTATTACCCTTCTCCGAGTCCTGGACCACTGTTACTGTGCTGGTGCCAGTGCCTCCCTTCTTCTCACTGTCAGCATTCCCTACTAGCATGGCTGCAGCAGTTTGAGCTGTAAAAAAGTAAGAGACATGTATGCCTGACCCAGTTTGGCCACCCACTTCTTTGCTGGTTCCTGCCGCACCACCAGGGTGTACATCAGGAGACACTGATGCAGACATATGTATGCTTTCACTGCTATGGGGAACTGGAACTGAAAGTGTACTTTTTTCGGCAGACTTCTTAGCTCCCTCATCCCCCTGCCATGTTTCCCCTGTACTTGGCCACTTCTTAGCAGGCATTTTTGCTGACTGCTGCTTCAAAACTTTGCCTTTCTCTGAATTTGAAGAAAGGATGTACTACCACTAATTGTGTGAATAACACATCACACATGAATGATGATGTCACACACCTACAGTGCTGGCTTCCTTACAAGTCCAAACACAATCAGAACAGGTACCAGCACTAAGACTACAACTAATACCATATATAGTATTCAGCCTATTCTAGTAAAAACCAAAAAGGTAACTTTTTTCCCCAAACAGGAAGAAATTAAAGAAACACACACAAAGAAAAAGGGCACAAGTGGCCGACTTTAAATACAGATCACCTGTGTCTCTGGACAAATAAAGTACTGTAATGTGTTATTACTTAGTACCACAATTTTGTTTTATATAAGGGCAGAGACAACCATAAAACTGCAACAAAGGCAAGTAGTACCACACCATATGGTAGTGGTCTGGATTGGAGGGATCACCAAGAAATCTCTTGAAAATGACTATTTTAATATATACTGTTTTATAATGCATGCGTCAGGTGTTACTCAGACAATGCTATAGCAGAGAAAGGGTAACATAAGTTAACTAGAAAAGGAACACCATGCAGTGTGCAGAGTCAACCTCTAGCACCAACATACAGGGGAACAGTTCAACAATGCAGTGCGACTGTAAATGGACAACTTCAAGTGATCAAGTAGAAGTACAGTACTTAATAGAACTGTTGATTTTCAGTTTTAGTAACCCAAATTCACACTCCAGCAAATGAATAACCACAAAACAAATAAAACAAAGAATCAGCTGAGTGTTTAAAATTGTAGAATTCACAATCAACTCACAAATAAAAGTGGAAGAATGGTATATATGACACAGCTAACAGCGGCAGGAAGTCTCTCAAACAGGATGGAGAAACTTTTCAGAGAAAAATAAATGGCAAGATATAACAAAATTAATAAGAAATAACAGTAAATAAGTAACTAACAATTGTGAGTAAATACCAATCTGCTTGGCTAGAAATAGCCTGCACTGCTTTACATTCATCCCCTACTCCACACAACTCTTTCAAAGAGAGAGAAAAGTAAAACATAATTTAAACTAAGAATTAAAGAAAAATCCACAAAATTAGAAAATGTTCCCTAGCAGCACAGTAGCACTAGGAAAAAACATTATTTTTGCAGCAATTAGTTCTCAAAAATAAATGTCTTTGACACACCACAACAGACTGCTCTCTAACTCAACATGCAGCAGAATGAGCTGTAAACAAGCTACACGTGATTTTTGACCTATTTACCCACAATGTATTGCAAATGTCACCTTTGGAACAAAATTTCACTGGCAAAATCAAAAGTTATGCCAGCGACATTATGCCACAAGGCAAAATGTGAAGCATCAATGGACTAAATTGGCAGACCAACACATTTAGATGAAATTTTGCCATTTATGCAAAATCGTGAAACCAAGCAAAATTTCTCATTGCATAGGCAAAACATTTTGCCAAGGCATGTTAAGCGAAATTTCACTATTACACAAAATCAAGAAAACAGGTGAAATTTCATTTTGCATAGGCAACAAATTTCATGTAATAACAGAATTACGCAAAATATTTCACCAGGTGAAATATTTCAGTTTAGCACAACACTAGTATTGAATGACCTGTTTGATACACATTCTGTATTGTTTGCACCCCTTACATCCCCTCTGGATTTTAAGACTTTTACCTTTGGTACTGGAGATACGCTGCTCACTTGGTATTAAATACGAAATTCTTCTACCCTGGCCCTGATTTTCTACTTTGTATGACTTTTGCAGTTTGAACAGAACTTTTTATCAGCCCAACTAGATTTGACATATCAATAATGGCATTGGCAAGGCCTGTCTTATTTACCAATTTTTAGATACTCACAGGGTTTTCCCAGTCGCTCATCTTCAGACCACCTGTCAACTTTCTTCTTGAGACCATTTTCAGTACTTACAAGTCCGTACTTTTTTGATGCAGAAGGACCCTCCTTGGAATACCCTCCCTAATCAGGTTCCTCCACTGTTAAAATTAATGATAGATATTATGAAGGTAGTGAATTATCCACACTTGATAGGGTTGACATATAAGGCTCTGAGGGATCTCTGGCTAGAGAATACCCACTCAGTTCTTAGAGCATGGAATTAAGAACTTTCAGTAGAAATTTCTTATGAGAAGTGGTTGGAAGCTATTACCCCCTCTATGACAATCTTGCAGGCTCCATATTGGTGAGAATTTATGTGAAAATGTTGAATACGGTATTTCAATACACCAGCTAAACTTATTGATTACCTTCCACTGTCTTATGGGGCCTGTTGGCATTGTTGTGGGGAATTATGGGCCAACTCAGTTCATATTTTTTGGAGCTGTCCTGCCCTCAGCTCATACTGGAGGGATATAAATTCTGCTTTGACACAGGTAACTGATGTAGAATTGAAGCTCTCACCTCAACTGGTTCTCTTATACATATTAGATAATGGGGACATCCCTAGGAAGAAAAATATGTTATATATATATTTAGCAGCTGCAAAAAAGGTTATTACTCACCTTTGGTGTACTCAGACATCCCCCACATTACTCCAATGGCATAATATAGTTAATGAAATTAATTATTTGGAACAGAGTATTGCACATTTCTAAGGCTGACTTTCCCAATTTGAGCTGATCTGGAGGCCTTGGGTGTTTTATGTATCCCAAAGAGACCCAGCATTGGTTTCTTAAATGTAATCTTTTGAGTGATCCCTCGGGTGGTCTCCCAGTCATCTATGGAATTAGATTTTACCTGTTTCTTCTTTTAATTGTATATTGATGGTTGCTAAGATTGTAAAATGTTAAGAAACATAACTTCCGTGCATGGATATGAAATTATATCTTTATGTTATTATACATGTAATGCTTCTTTATGTACTACCCTCCCCCTGTGAATCAATAAATATACAGTATAAAAAAAAGAACATTACCAAAGTTATGCACGTGCATAGAACATTTTCAATGAATGCATGTAACTCACCAATTTTTTAGGAATTTGTTCACCACATTTTCATCATGGCTTTTTGGGAGCCCGTCTCATGAACACTGGTGATGAAATTTCATTATTTGGTCACAAAAGGTGATTTCGTGCAGTGACCATGAAATCACCTTCCAGGCTTGATTAATGAAATAACAGTTGCAGTGTTCATAAGGTGGGGTCCCAAAAAGGTCAGGTAGAAAATTTGGTGAAAAAGTTTAAAAAAATGGCAAAGTTATGAACTTACATTCAAACCACCATTGAAATACATTATATGGCACGTACCTTGATTCCTCAGTTCACAGTTTGGCTTTTAAGAGTGCAGACATGTCTTGGTCCACAGAAGATGACAACCTATAACCTCCAGTGGTAAGTATAGGGTAAGGGAGGGTGTGGGGTGGTAGGGGTTCAGTGGGAGGGTCAGGATGGGGGAAGGGGAGGGTGGAAATAATGATGGACTGTTTTCTTTTTTTCAGGTTTAAAAAGGATGTTGGGGACTGTTTTCTTTTTGCAGAACTAAATTAAGAAATATTTTGAGACACTGGAGGAGGGCTTCCAATGTCCCACACTTGGGGACTCTTAAATTACATAAAAAATATTTCTACTCTGTCCTATTTCAGCTGTGCACTTGGGTCTGTTACTGCCAGCATTAATTAACATGTTGACCTTTAGTGTGATTAATAATACACCAATGTGTTGTGAGTCTTTTCCTTTTGGTGAACATCTGATTATTGATGTCGAGTTGAGTTTAGTGCACATGTGGAAAAAAGTCTGGGGGCTTCCTGACATTGACCATCTAGACAAAAAAAAGCAAACAGGTACCCAGGGACTCTCTTAATTTGCCTTTCCTTCCTGTGGGCAGTTAGGGGATCGTGATGAAACTTGGCCATCAGTCTCTGGTGTTTGGAAACGCGATCTTCTGAGGGTGATATTCTCCTTGTGTCTCAAGCTAGATACCCAGTAAACTGGTGATGTCTGCAGTGCCTTTGAAATTAGGGGAGATGGAGTGGGAGTACAATGCCACTTTATGCATCTGTTATCTTAGGCTCGGGACAATTAGTGAATAAGGAAGCATCATGGAATGGTCAAGAGTCATTTTCAGAAATTTGCTAAATTGCTCATCACACTAAGAAATATGTCACTTTCCCCAGCTGTATGTAATGTGCCAGTTGCTTCATTATTGTTCAGGTGGTTGTTGTTTTGAATGCTACACACACCTCTGAGGAGTGCGACTATATTTACAAGATTTCACACTTCCCCCTTTCACTTCCAGTTGCACTATTCAGTAGCAGTAATGGGCTAGGAAATAGTAAAGAATCTTTAGGATAAAGAGCTATTTGTTTTACTGTTGTATTCTTATTATTTATTTTTTATCACAGTACATTTGGCTGCAAACAGTCTTCCCTGACCAAGAGTCCTCCCCAAACCATGGTACTGCATTGAATCACGTCTATACTGTGCAGTACACAAATAAGCTGTCAATCAGTCCTCCCATTCAGCCACAGTGTGAACACAATAGTTTTTTCCATTAAAAGGCTGCAATTCAATGCAATTTAAGTAGCTTTAAAAAAAAACTCTGCAACAAAAAGTTTTACATTTTACTTACACTCTGACCCACTAAGTGTACTAGTGAAAAACAAAACAAGAAAGAAAGAATGACTTTGAATGGGTGATAAGATCAATTGACAGCTTTCAGAGAAAATGCCTTTTTTAATACTGTGTCAAATCAGAGAGGAGGTAGATCTAGTATCTTTCTTTTATGACCAGTCATATGACAATGATATGTATTGCTAATTGGATTCCTAAAGAGAAGTCCACTAGCGAATTAACAAATTGAAGCAGTTCTGTGCTCTCAGATCCTTTAGGGTCTCCCAACAGTCTGACAGTGATCAGGGAGTGAGGGATGCCACTATACACCAGGGAAAATGAGGGGCTGACAACACACACTGCAGCCGGCAGCAGGAGTTCAGTTGCAGCTGTAGAACTTAATAAAATCTGTGGTTCACATACAGAGAACATGGCAGAAGGCTCCTCTCACTAAGCTTGGCACCCAGGATTTTGGGTGCCCAGAAAAAAATATTTCTAGCCCTAACTGAAAAACAAACACCAGAATCTAGCATGCAGAACAGGGAAGAGGGTTAGAAGGTAGCAGATAGCAATTAGGAGGCATAAGCAGGCAAAAGAGTGAGGATGGTAACAGTCATGATGGGAGTGGTGCAGTGCAGTGGTGGTGGAGCAGCAGTCTTCAGGAAGATATTCTGGAGGCTATAATGCTGCCCTATCAGCAGACACCTCTCTGGGCTGAGGGAGGAGGTTGCCTGTCTCCTTGCAGAGTTGGCCAGGTTACAGGTGGCATCCACCTCAACCAGAGAACACTGGGCCACAACATGAACCTCATAGGATGTCCAGAAAGAAGTGTGACTGGACTACGGTGGGCTCAGGGAGGGTGAGGGAGGAGTCATAAGCACATTCCCCAACTGGTCCAGCTGAATAACTCCTACACTGTTTTGGAAGAATGGGAATGCCCCACACAGGCACCCACAGCTGGGACCAGGGAGGTTGGTCAGTACCTTCAAGCTGGAGTGCCAGGGAGGGGGGACAGAGACCATGGAGGAGGGTGAAGCTTCTCCTAGTGGGAGCATCTGTTGTCAGGAGTGTGGAATTAGAGACACCTAGCAGGGAGGAGAGGGGGGTCAAGTGCATCCCAGGAAGTGCTGCATAGAGGGATGGGAAGTAAATCCATAGGATCACTAGGGTGATAGCCAGGAGGGAGGAGCTGGATGTCATCATTCACTTGGGGAACAATGTCCTGATGGGGAGAAGAGTGGAGTTAGCCAGAATACAGGAGGATTTCAGGAATCTGGGTTGGACTTGAAACAGGTAGCATGTTCTGTCTCATTCTCAGAGGTGCTATCTGTCCAAGGCACAGGGGAAGATAGGGCACTCCACATCCAAACCTTCAACACCAGGTTGAAGGATTGGTGTGGAAGAGAAGGATCTGGCTTCATAGGGGACTGGGACTCCAACTGGGCAGATGTGAGCTTAAATCTGGAGGATGGCCTGCATCTGTTTGGGAAGGGAACCTCACTCCTTGGTGAGAAGTTGGAATGCTTCAGCAGACAGCATTTAAACTGGCCAAGGGTGGAGAGTCAGGAGGGACAGGCGACTTAGGATCACTCCGCATGGTAGATAGCAAAACCACAAGTGGACAACAGGAACAACTGAAGCAAACAGGGAAGTGTAGGCAGACAAAATGTGAAAAGGGGGGATGAGGGGCAGGAGCACATGAACAAGAAAACCGGAATGAGGGAAACAGGCAAAGGAAGGAGAACAAGAACAGAGGGAGGGCAGGGTATAAAACATGGAAGTTCATGCTCACAAATGCCCGCAGTCTGGGAAATAAGGTTCCAAACCTGGAAGCCTCGATGACAGTTGCAGACCTTGACATAGCAGCAATAACAGAGACATGGTACTATGCTAATCACAGCTGGGATGTCAATGTATCAGGCTATATACTGTTCAGAAGGGACAGGGAAGGTAAAAGGGGAGGGGGCTAGCCCTGTACATCAGAGAAGGCATAAGGGCTACAGAAGTACAGTGAAGACCGGGGAGGCTGAGGCAATGTGGGTCACCCTTGAACTAGGGAATAACACAGCAATACATACAGGGATGATCTACAGACCTCTGGCACAGAGGAAGGAAATGGACAGGGTACTGATAGAGGAAATTCAAGACATGGCAGCTAAAGGTGAAATCCCACTGATGGAGGATTTCAATATGCCAGATGTAGATTGAAACACCTAGGCAGCTGCTTTAGGCAGAAGCATGGTCATTCTGGAATCCCTGCAGGGGGTTGGACTCAGACAGCTGGTGCATGAGCCAACCACAGACAAATCTATTCTGTGCCTGGTATGGACCAGTGGAAACAGAGTCAAAAGAGTCCAGATGAAATGGCAGCTGGGATCCAGCAACCACCACATGGTGTGGTTAGCATGGACACAGGGACTCAATTAAGTCACACAAGGGCAAAAGTATTAGATTTCAGGAGGGAAGATTTCAGTAAAATGTGTAGATGTTTAAGAGCAGCCCTGAAGAAGGGAGAGGTAATAGAGGGAGTGAAAGAACAATGGGGAAACTAAAAGGAGCCATAGCGGAGGTAACTAACCAATGCCTTAGGATAGTTGCCAAAGGGAAAAGAAGAAGGAAACCACTATGGTTCTCTAAAGAGGTGGCAGACAAGTAAAGGCTCAAAAAGCAGGTTTCAGGAAGCATAAGGGAACCCACAGGGAGGAAGAAGACAAGGAGGTGTACATTGAATGTCTAAGAGAAGCAGGGAAGGCTGTTAAGAGAGCCAAGGTGCAGACAGAGGAGGGTTTAGCACTGACTGTTAAAAAAGGGGACAAGACATTCTCTAGGTACATCAGTGACAGAAGAAAAACAGGAGGGGATTGTGAAGCTCAAAGGGGAGGAGGGAGAGTGTAAAGAGGGGGTTCTAGACAAAGCAGAAATACTGAACAAATACTTCTGTTCAGTTTTCACTAAGGAGGGAGAGGGTCATGGACCACAGTTGGGGTGAAGAGGCTATGGGAAGGGGGGAAGTAGACCCCAGTCCATGCACAGTGGAAAGAGTTCTGGAGGAACTCACAAAGCTGAAGGTGGATAAAGCCATGGGGCCAGACCACATACACCCGAGGATATTAAGGGACTGAGAAAAGAACTAGCAGTGCCTCAGGCCACCCTTTTCACAGAGTCAGTCAACACAGGTTTGGTTCCAGAGGACTGGACTGTAGCTTCACTGCACAAAAGTGGCAGTAGAGAGGAAGCAGGGAACTACAGGCCAATCAGCCTCACCTCAGCAGTGGGGACAATCATGGAGACACTGCTGAAAGAAAGGATAGTGGCACACCTGGACTCCAATGGTGCCCAGGATCTGAGGCAACACAGATTCACAGCAGGAAGGTCTTGTCAAACAAATCTGATAGATTCTTTGATTGGGTGACTAGGGAAGTGAATCAGGAAGGGGCAGTAGACATCACTTCAAGGGACTCAACAAAGTCCAAGCGGGTAGCATCTTTCAGAAAAAGAGATTTGCAAGAACAAGGGGGCACAATCTGAAGACAGAGGGGGGATGGCCCAGAGGTAATGTAAGGAAGTATTTTTTCATGGTGAGGGTTATGGATGCAAGGAACAGCCTTCCTGAGGATGTTGTGGAGTCAGAAGCAGTGGGGGAATTCAAGAATGCATGGGACAGACATAAGGCAATTCTAGCGGGAGGTAGGAGGAAGTAGGCTGTTGGTTAACTAGGATCTGCAGCTTATCCATTAGGTAGGGAAACAGGCAAACTAGGTGGGCCAAGCAGTCCTTGTCTGCCATCAAATTCTATGTTTCTATGTTTCACCTACCTAGATTTCAGCAAAGCCTTTGATACCGTCCCACACAAAGGCTGGTTAACAAGATGAGTAGTCTGGGCATGGGCATAGGGTGATAAATTTGGGTTAGAAATTGGCTGATGGACAGAAGACAGAGTGCAGTGGTAAATGGAATCTAATCTAGGGGAGAGAGAGGTGACCAGCAGAGTACCACAGAGATCAGTACTGGGACCATTCCTGTTCAATGTCTTCATTAGTGACATTGCAGAGGGGCTGGAAGGAAAGGTCTGCCTATTTGCAGATGACACCAAGATCTGCAACAGAGTGGATACTCCAGAAGGGGTGCAGAAAATGAAGAGGGGCTTGGAGAAGCTTGAAAGACAGTCAGAGGTGTGGCAACTGAGGTTCAATTCAAAAAAGTGCAAGATAATGCACCTGGGTAGGGGGAACCCTGGGGGAGAGCTACAGAATGGGAACTTACTGACTGTTGCCAGAGAGGAAAAGGACCTAGGGGTTATCATATCTGATTACCTTAAGGTATCAAAGCAGTGCACAAAGGCTGAAGGGAGGGCCAGTGGAATGCTGGGGTGCATAGGCAGATGCATTACTAGAAGGAGACAGGAGATGTTGATGCCATTGTATAACACACTGGTAGGCCTCATGTAACACACTGGTAGGCCTCATGTGGAGTACTGCATGCAGTACTGGAGACCACACATGCGTAAGGATATAGACAGGGTGGAGGCTATCCAGCAAAGGGTGACAAAGTTGGTGCATGGCTTGCATCACAAAACAAATGAGGAGACACTAAGAGTCCTCAATATGTACTCGCTGGAGGAGAGGAGAGAGAAAAGGGTGGACATGATAGAAACTTTAAATCACCTCAAGGGCATAAAAAACGTGCAGGTGGGGGATCTTTTCCAGTTTAGAAAAGATATCAGAATGAGGGGACGCAATATGACATTGAAGCGGGATAGATTAAGAGGTAACATGGGGAAGTTTTTCTTCACGGAGACGGTGGTGGATGCTTAGAACAGTCTGCCACAAGAGGTGGTGGGGGCAAGCACAGTGGAGGGGTTTAAACATGCCTGTGACAGGCACAAGGGAACATTGGGTTGGGAGGGAGTGATGAAAAGTCATTGATCACTTAGGGTCAGGGACTGCATACAAGTTTAGGGTATATGGGCAGACTAGATGGGGCTAGCGGTCCTTATGTGCCGACTATTTCTATGTATCTATGCATCTATGTAAACAGGGCCTGTTTAGCTAGGTTCTGGTGTTTGATTTGTAAAATGACAAAATTTTTATGTATTTTGCATGCTTTTTAGTTCATGGAAAAAAAAACAAGATGAGGGCTGGCAAAAAAGGATTTTATTCTGACAAAAATGGAATATTTCTCGCAAAGCAGAATCCGATTTCGATGGATCAAATCTTTTGTCGAACTTTCTCCCTCAATCCTGAAAAGTGATCTTCTCATTGAAAACAAGGGGAAATGAAAAACTGAATAACTTTGCAACAGATTAATTTTTTTTCACAAAACAAAGCATGCCTATTCTGTTATACAAGCTGTTTCTACCATAAACAAATTCACCCAAAAATCCCACGCCATCTGGAAGGGATGCAAGGCGATGATGAAAAAAATGCAAAAAGTGACTACTTTATGACTTTTTGCACTGACTGTTTCTCAGAATCTGCACATCCACATGGAACGAACCTTGCCACATCAAGAGATCTACCCCACAGGGCACCACATACCAAATTTAGCACATCCATTAATTGGTTGTAAAGTTATTAAAGTGCAAAATTTGAAGTTTAACATTAAACATAATACTCAACCCTAACTGCAGGGGTGTTACCACACTATATATATATATATATATATATGTATATATGGGATATATGATGGGCAGGAGTGGAATATGGAAAATATTCTCAATCCTGCAGAATCAGCTTTGTATTCTCATGAGTGCTGAAGGCACGTGTGAGAATGCACAGCTCACTCTGCAGGAGTGACAATATTTTCATATTCCATGATACGCACATCATGTGTGCTATTTATATAATGGGATAGGAGCTTCAGAAGTGTTATGTTTTTCTACATCCTTTTACTGTTTTTGTGTACTCAGTCTTTTTTATTTTAGTGTTTGGTAACTGGGTAAGTTTTTAGAGATGACTTGGAAGAATAAAGCAGTTAAGTGACTTGTTTTGAGTCACACAGTAGGAAAGTGAAGGTTGTGAGAATCCAACCCAGGTCTGGTGTGCTAGATGTAGCAAGCTAGTTCAAAGTTCATTACTCTAACCTCTAGGCTACACTGAGAGCACTGTTTATGTGTGTTCTGAGTGTGTGTAAGTGTTTCTGAATGGGCTGGGAGTGTTACAAACACTATGAGAAACTGGTGAATGTCTTCAGCAGTGCTAACTGAGTTAATGTCAGCAAGCAGTGAGAAACAGAAACTGTGAGGCACTGTGATTTAGAATACAGGTTTTCTTGAAAATTACTGTAGCATAGTCATGGGTTGGGAGTTTTACACACACTATTGGAAACAGCTAAATGTCCTTTGCAGTGTTAACTGAATTACTTGCAAATGGCAGTGAGAAATAGATTTGTGGAGAAGTTCAATTTAGTATTCAGGCTGGAGTGAGTGAGTGATGACACCAGCACAGTAGGTATATTTGTAAATTATTTTAACTCCAGTGATGTCATTATAAGTTATTTCACTGCATTGGAAATAACTGAAGTTATCCCATTTATATTGCTCTCACCCCCATTGTATAAATACATTTCTACAATGGGGGTGACACATATTCCAGTGAAATAAACAATGTTATTTTGACTGTATTGAAATAAATCCTGATGACATCAGCAGAGTTAAAATAAATACCATTTATTACACCCCTGAAACCTGTACTAAACCCGTGCAAAGCCGCGCAATCACACTAAACAGGCAATCATGCTAAACCCTCACAAAGCTGTGCTAAACCCACGCTAACCCCACCAAGCAGCGCAAATTGTACATTTTGCAGCAGTGAGGCCCCATTGTATAAATAGGACACATGATGTGCACATCGTGGAATATGAAAAATATTTTCACTCCTGCCTCATGAGCACTGTATATTCCACTCGTGCCTTCGGCACTTGTGAAAGATCCAGGCTCACTCTGCAGGAGTGAAAATATTTTCCATATTCCACTCATGCCCATAATGTATCCCATATAGATATACATATATATAGATATATAGATATATAGATATAGATATAGATACAGAAATATATATTTTCATGGCAAAAAACTCAATTTAATGCATCAGTTAGGGTTGTTCCACAGGTGGTTTCCACTGCTACACATAAATCTGGACACTCTTTGGACATAATCTTCCTTCTAGGGATCGAAACTTCTGATGTGGAGGTGGAACCAGTCAGGTGGTCAGATCACTACACCATGGGGTTTAGTTTTTGCACCCTCTCTAGAAGGCCTTCCCCTGTGGAAATGGTTAGGTACTTCCCTTTATGGGATATAAATTCTCAAGGCTTTGCAGCAGTACTTGACCTCTCTTACCCCACGTTGGCAAACAATGATCCAGAAACTCTCGTCTCAGCTTATAATGCAACTGTTACAGTGGATCTGGATTGTATTGCTCCAGTCCGTGTGCACACCCTCTCCCATCACACCAAGTCCCCTTGATTTGATGGGATGTTGAGGGATATGCGGAGACAGGGGCGAGGTTAGAGCATTTTAGGCTAAAGTCCGCTCTTGATGCTGACCACCTTGGATTGATGGACTATTATTCAGTCTATCAATCTGCAATCACCTGTAAGAAGACAGAATTCCTGTCCAGGAAGATTGAGGATGCTCGGAATCTACCAGCACAGCTATTTTGAACTGTGGACATACTGTGCAACCCAGCTTGTCTGCAAGTTCAGAAAGCTTTTTTGCATTTAGAGTGCGACGAGGTTGCTCGATTCTTTACAAATAATGTGGCTGACATCAGGGAGGATTTGCAGCCAGCATACTCTAAGAGGGTTGTTGCTGAATGGTGTGAAATCAGTGTACCTCAATTTTCCTGGAGTTTCTTCAGTCAACTGGAGTTCATGGATGTCAGGATTATCCAGAGTGTGTGCCCTATGTGCTGTAGTTTGGACCCTGGACTGACCTCCCTAATTTTAGGTTGTAGTGATATCGTCAGTCCAGTCCTTGTGCAGATAGTCTGGTGCTCTCTGGAATTGGTTGAGTTTCCTAGCTCCCTGAAAGAGGCGGTGGTGACACCACTCTTGAAGAAAGCTACTTTGGACCCAGACTGTTTCGCAAACTACAGACCTACCTCTAACCTTCCCTTTGTTGGGAAGGTGATTGAGAAAGTAGTGGCAGCTCAACTGGAGGACCATTTGGCCATCCATGACATCTATGAACCCCTCCAGTCCGTTTTCGTAAAAGTCATAGTACCAAGACAGCGCTGGTTTGGGTGCTCAATGATCTTCTTATGGCAAGAGATTGGAAGAGCTGTTCCATCTTGTTTCTTCTAGATCTTTCTTCAGCTTTTGACACCGTGGATCACATGGTGTTGATAGGTCACCTGAGGCATATATGTGGAATATCGGGGACCGTCTTAAGATGGTTTACCTAGTTCCTCACGGGGAGATCACAAAGAGTTGTGTCCAAAGTTTTTTCCTCATACCTAATGGCTTTGTTGTGTGGGGTGCCTCAGGGTTCTGTACTGTTGCCCATGTTATTCATGGTGTATATGCTACCAATCTGAGACATTTTAAGAAGGTATTGGCTGAGGTTTCAGTGTTATGCAGATGATACCCAGCTATACCTTTCTTTCGCACCCGACCAGGATGAAGCTCTCTCAGTCTTTAACAACTGTCTGAAAGAAATCCAGGAGTGGATGGATTCTAGTTGGCTGAAGTTGAACTCAGAAAAGACAGAGGTACTAGTTGTGGACCCGGGTCAACAGATGGGGGGGTCAGCTACTGGTGTTCCTTCTGGAATTACTCTTGGTGGCATTTCTCTCCCGACCTCCGAACAGGTGCATAGCATGGGGTTGCTTTTTGATGATAGACTGGCACTGCAGGTGCAGGTGTCAGCTGTCAAGACTTCCTTTTACCATCTTAGGAACTTCACCAGGGTTAGGCACCTGGTTCCATCTGACAACCTTCCAACTTTGGTCCATGCCTTTGTGTCCTCGTGCCTGGACTACTGCAACCCCCTTTATCTAGGGATTTCTGGGGTTGAAATCCATTGCCTGCAGCTAGTGCAGAACTCATCAGCCTGGCTTTTGAAGGGCTATAGTGGATCCTGTCATATTACTCTGGTGCTGCACGAACTGCACTGGCTGCCTATATGGTGGCGGATCACCTTAAAGTCAGTTTACTGACTTTCAAAGCCCTACACGGTCAGGGTCCAGTCTATCTGAATGAACTTCTGGTACCCTACTGCCCTGGTCAATCACTCTGCTTGGCTGACAAGGGGTTGCTAGTGATTCCAAGAGTGAATCTGAAATTATCTGGTTCTAGAGCTTTTTCGTATGCTGCTTCCACCCTTTGGAATTCTCTACCCCTTCGGTTACTGGAGTTCACTTCTGTGGAGGAATTTAAGAATGGTCTGAAAACTTTTCTGTGGCAAAAAGCCTTCTTGGAGAATTGAATTGTTACCTGATTATGATTTTTTAGTTGTATTGAGTATTACTAGATTTTATAATGGTTGTTTTTAATTGTTCTAAATTGTAAGGTGCCTTGGGAGTAGAAAGGTTCCATATAGATAAAAATTATTATTGTTATTATTAACAAAAGGGAGGAAATTCAGTGTTAGGGTTGCCACGCCTGCGCCCCCCCACCGACCCCCACCAACAGGCATTGGGGTGTGCGTTGGGGTTTTGGCCCTAATTCTCACCCCATTCATGTGTAAATAAGCTGAGGTGGTGCAGTATAGGAGAATGGGGTGAGAGTTAGAACTGATGACCCCAATGCACACCCCAATGCCTGTTGGTGGGGGCAGGGTGGGTAGGGGGAGCAAGGGTGGCAACCCTAACATTGAATTTCCTCACTTTTGTCACTGTGGAACAACCCTAACTGATGCATTAAATGGAGTTTTTTGCCATGAATTTCCCTTCTTTTTGAGAATGTGCACTATAAATTGTGAATGGAATATTGTAGTGAGAGCATGGGGCCCTTTGGTCCCTGCACTCCCACCATGTGAATGTTTGCATGTGAAAGCTGTATGACCTACTGAAATGAAAACTGGTAAATGAAGACATGTAGCATACCACAACATGTATAACAAATGTTATCCGAATCTGTTCAAAAGTTGCACATTGTCATGCCGGGAAAGCTGTGCAGGAGTGCCGAACAGAACATATTTGCCACTTCACTACACAAGAACCATATATCCAATGGAACCAAAAATTGTAAAAAGAAGACATGTACCAAAGCACACCATGTGTCCAGAATTGTGTGTACATCCATTCAACGGTCACACAGCAAACAATGTAACATGCACAATTCAGCAACTGTAAGAGCCAGTGACCCAAAATTGGCACCGTGAAAGATGAATTATAAATATTTTTACATTCCAAATGCCAGGCAAATCAGGCACACAGTTCAGGAGTTATTGAAGCATAATGAACCAAATTTTCATTTGTCAGAGTGGCATAATTCCACACCTGTTAATGTTTTACACACCAAACCACTGTAAGGCACCTCCATACCGCTAGGGATATCTACACTATAAATTTCAAGCCAGTAGCACCATGCAGAATGCTATGCACAAAATGTTAACTGTGTCATGCAGTATCTCTGCAGCAAATTATTTTTTCAACATGTAAACAGCATTATTTGCATCCCCAGGACATCAACTCAACACCCTCCAAATTTCATGTAAAATGACAAAACCATGACAGAGATATTCTATTTTTACATTTCTGCACCTTTAAGAAGTCTTCCACCACAAAATGGCAGAAATTGCAGCCAAAAATGGCAGACCTAGTACTGAAAAATCAGTAACTGTGAAGTGTGGCAACTTCAAATTACAATAACTCTGGAATGGAACAACTTTTCACCAAACAAAAACTGGCATGTTTCTTGAACAAAGATATTTTTACATGTCAATTTTCAGACCAATCAACCACACACTGGCTGCACTATACACCATGGAAGACAGTGCAGAAAAATAGTAAAAACATCATGTTTTGAACTGCACAACGCAAAAGCAAAAACACAGATGCTAACGTTTAACGTAAATGGTGATAGAAACAGTGAGGTAAAAGAAAATAGTAATGCTAACAGTAGCTAGTGCAAATGGCAATGCACACAGTGATGCAAGTGGAAAAGATAACGCAAACAGTAAGAGAAACGCAAGCGCAAACGTAAAGGAAAACAGAAATGGTAATGCAAGCAGTAACACAAACCCTAAGTGTAACAGAAATGCAAATGTTTATGAAAACGGTAACAAAAATGCAAATGGCAACAGAAACAGAAATGCAAACAGTAATGGAAACAGTAACAAAAATGCAAACACTAACACAAATGCAAACAGAAACACTAATGGTAATGGCAACAGCAATGCAGAAGGAAACAGTAATGCACTTGACAAAGGAAATGTTACCAAAAATGCAAACGTTAAGGCCATCAGAAACGCAAATGGTAACGGACACGCAAACGGTAATAGTAACGCAATTGGAAACACAAACAGTTATGGTAAAACCAGCAATGACGCCAAAGGAAACACTAATGCAAATGGAAATGCAAATGCAAGCGTTACACAAACACAAATGGTAACACACACAGTCACGGTAACGCAGCTGGAAATGCAAACGCCTACGGTAATGGCAACAATGACGCCAAAGGAAACACAAACGCAAATGCAAGTGCGTATGCAAATGCAAACTGTAACGTACATGGTGACACAAAAGTAAATGCAAACAAAAATAGTAAAAGAAACGCAAAGGGTAACAGTAATGCAAACACAAGCGCAAATGCAAACACAATGGGTAACGCACACGGTGATGCAAAAGTAAATGCAAGCAAAAATGGTAACAGAAATGCAAATGGTAACAGCAACACAAACACAAGTGCAAACGCAAACACAAAGGGTAATGCACACAGTGGTATAAAAGGAAACACTAACACAAACGGTAACAGAAATGCAAGCAGAAATGTTAACGGTAACAGTAATGTGAATGCAGAAGCACAATGAAAACAAAGAATGTATGCATAATAATGGCCCTCGAGCAGAAAATTAGCACTTGGAATACTAAATTCCTTATATCGCAGGAACCGTATGACGTAGAAAAAAATGTAAAATCTCATATTGTACTTAGCCCCCTAATGGGGGACTAAGCATTCTTCCGACTAAAAGTCCGTAGCTTGAACCGTTTTCGAGATACGGGTCCCGAAATTTGCACAAAATACAACAGTATCTTGCATAAGTTATATAATTTGTGGAAAAGACATGTTATACCTGAATTTTTGAACCTTAATAGCATTTGAATCATTTTACAGATTTGCACAAAATTGGGCATGCATAATCTTTAGGTTGATGTCTGATGAAGTGTCAAATGTCATGTGAATCGTTTTTGTGGTTTTTGAGATACAAAGCATCACAAATCCTAAATTAACCAGTTTTTTAATTTCTTTGTCCACCTGTATCTCAGAAACAGCTTTAAGTAGTGGTCTGAAATTTTCAGTGTAGAACACATTTGCCTCACACATTTGCCTTTTGAATGTTTTGTGAAAAAACATTAATTAGTTCAAAAGTTATTAAACTTTTAATTTCCCTTTATTTCCTATGAGAAAATGTATATGTCAGGCAGGAAAGTTGTAATTTGCGCAAGTTACATAACTTGCGCAAGATACTGTCAGGCACGAAGGTTGTAATTTGAACGAGTTACATAACTTTCAGAAGATACTGTTGTATTTTGCACAAATTATGCAATTTGCCAAGCCACTTGGACAGTATCATGTGCAAGTTATGAAATTTGCGCAAATGGGAGTGCAGGTTTCGAAGGACCCAGTGATTCCACCGTAATACAAGGATGCTGTTATATTGTCTCAAAGGAGGGATGGGAGCACATGGTTTGAAGGACCCTATGCTCACATCGTAAAATAAGGATACTATTATACTATCTGAAAAAATAAGAGAATTCATTGCAAAAACTGTGTTAATGCACCATTAGGGGCAAAATGTAAAAAGTAGAGAAATGTGATCTTAGGGTTCTCAAGCATAAGACCTTGCCCCCACCCTTGGCTTCTAACCCGAATACTCCACCTTCACCCTTGGCTTCCAACCCTAAGGCAAACATCCACCCTGCATGCAAGAACAGCTGTGGGGGGTGTGCCCTGGGGTTGTGAACACTAATGATCATCACTTGTCAACAGTTAATAACCTGACCTGGGATCAGAATAAGACAATGGGTGACCGTTAATGTTTGCAACCCCAAGGCACACCCCTCACACCTGTTCTTGCATGAAGGGTGGAGGTGGGCCTTAGGATTGAAGACAAGGGTGAAGGTGGAGTGTTCAGGTTGGATGCAGATGGTTGGGGGGGGCAGGGTCTTATGCTTGGGAACCCTAAGATCGCATGTCCCTACTTTTTATGCTTCAGCCCTAATGATGCATTAACAAAGTTTTTTTGCCTTGATATATCTATATATCTGTATCTATCTATCTATCTATCTATCTATCTATCTATCTATCTATCTATCTAACACCCATTATAGAAATAATTACTATTAATCAAATAAAACCACTTGTCTTATTAATAGTTTCTTAGACCCCAAAGGCTTATTGGAATACAAAGGACTTTCATTTCTTTTTTAATGTCTTAAGGGAAGGTAACTACACTAGAGACCCTGGCAAGGAATTCCATACAATTGGGGTGGCCACTTCAAATGCCTGATCTCTGGATTCTTTTAACCTTGCTCTGGGGGCCTCCAGGAGAGCCTCTCCTATAGACTGGAAAGAGCAACCTGGAATGTAGGGGTGCAGGAGCTCATTCAGATAACCTAGACCCAGCCCATGCACATCCTTATAGGTTGACAGACCTATTTTGAAGGAGATGTACCAGCACACTGGCAGCCAGTGCAGTTCACACAACACCAGTGTCATATGACAGAACCCTGAATGACCCATCAGTAACTGAGCTGTAGCATTCTGCAGCAGCTGCAGGCATTGCATCATACCCCCTCTGACCCCAAGGTAGAGTGTGTTGCAATAGTCGAGCCTTGAGGTAAAGAACATGTACACCAACAGACATCTTGGGGGATAAGGGATTTAAGTTTGGCAATGTTATGCAGATAATAAAACCATTTCAGACAATGGCCAACACCTGAGCATCAAGTGTCAGCTCGCTGTCCAGAATAATGCCTAAATTTCTCAGCTTGGTGTAGGCTTCCAGGTTGGATGAGCCAATAAAATGTCCAAAATCTTCTCCAGGGGTCTTCATTTCCCACCTTGGTCCTTGCTCAACCACCAGTACGTCAGTCTTCCCTGGGTTGAACCCCAGATTATTCAATGATGTCCAAGCACAGATCTTGGACAAGCACTTATTCAGCATGTTGACCGCATCCGATCTTCCTGGTGTGAAAGACAGGTAGAGATGAGTATCATCAGCATAGCAATGAAATTCCAGCCCGTAACATCTTATGACCTCAACCAAGGGCAGCATATACATTGTGAATAACATGGGGGAGAGGACAGAGTCTATGGGCAATCCACAGGACAGGGCCATTGGGCCTGAGGAATACTTCCCCCAGACCACCTTCTGGGAGCTATCCCAGAGGAAGGACTCAAACCAGCTGATGATCTTGCCAGTGAGTTCAACATACTCCCTCAGTCTGTCAAACAACACTCATGATCCACAGTGCCAAATACTGAAGAGAAATTGAGGAGAACAAGAATCAATCACTCTACTCTATCCATCACCCGGAGCAGGTCATTCAACCAGCACTAGTGTGGTCTACATGCTGTGTATAGCCCTAAACCTGGATTGGAATGGTTCATAAATCTGGAAGTCCATGAGGAGACTCTCAAGCTGCTCTGAACCACCTTCTCAAGATCCTTCTCTAGAAATGGAAGGCATGAGATAGGTTGGTAATTCGCCAAGATGTCAGCAATGGATATGCAATGGAAACAAGTAGAATATATGATTTATCTACACAAGTCAGTTTTACCTCAGGTAACCTCATGAGTGGCATAAGCCATGAGTGAGTAGCCGAGGTCAAACTGCTCAAGTGCAGATAAAGCATGTATTTCCTGAGTTTTCAATTGCATATTCTATTTATGCTGTAGGGCTCTAATGTTTTTGTGTAGTTTTTTTTATTTCATTTGCCTTTTTTTAAAATAAAAGGGTGATTTATTTTGTGCTGTACTGTATATCTTAGGTTTGCTAGGTACACCATAACTGTATGTTTAGAGTGCATGCTATGATTGGCTATAAGTTTTTCAGTGGGTGGGATAAACAGTTTGAAAAACATGGTGTCTCTGTTTCTTGCTTAGTGAGAGAGATAGATTGGTGGTTGCCATTGTTGTTTTAAATTGTAGTTTTCCATTTTTTACTTAAAAAATGGTCAAGATTGTCATATCTGGTTGATCCTGCATATTTCTGTGGGAGGACTACTGAGTGAGTGTTGGATTGGTGCAGGGGATTGAGTGCCTGAAGCATCAGCATTAAGCTTATTTAACAGTCATGAAAATAAGCACATTTATTTACCAGTTTTTGTGCCGACATCTATTGCATAAATATACATATACATATACAGTATATATATATATATATATATATATATATATATATATATATATATATGTATATAGTCTATGCAAAAACATTATTAATGCATCAGTTAGGGTTTAGGGTTCCACCTTGCACCCACCTAGCTAACCTCAACAGCCGGCATTGGGGTGTGCATTGGTGTGCGTTAGGTGTGCATTGGGGTCATCAGCCTTAACTCTCACCCCATCCCACATGTAAACAAGCTGAGGTGGTGCAGCACAGGAGAATGGGGTGAGAGTTAGGGCTGATGACCCCAACGCACATCCTGATGCCTGTTGGTGGTGGCGGTCTGGGGGTGGGGTGCAAGCGGTTAAAGCCCTAAAATTGAATTTCCTCACTTTTTTCACTGTAGAAGAACCCTAACTGATGCATTAACAAAGTTTTTTTTGCATAGAATTTCCTTAATTTTTAAGAAAGAATAGAAAAGTAGAACATTGTGCACGTTGGTGGGTGCGCCCCACACTCCCACAAACTTGTAAGTGTTGAGCCATATTACACACCCAATGAATAAAAAGCACATTGACAACAGCAAGGCCACTCACCAAACAAATTTTAAGCTAGTAGAGCAATAGAAAATGCTGTCCACAAAACGTAAACTACGCTACTCAATATATCTGCAAAAAATATATTGTCCAACACATAAACACCACTATTGACATCTACAGGACATGGCATCAACACCCTCCACATTTCAAGTAAAAAGACCAAACCATGTCTGAGATATAACATGTCAAAATTCAACATTTTCATTCATCAGAGTGGCACAGTTCCACACCTGTTGACATTTAACACACACAACAACTGAAAATTACATCCATGACACTAAGGCTAGGCACCCTATCAATTTCAAGCCACCAGCAGAATCCAAAACACTGTCAGCAACACTGAACGTGCATCACATAATATCTCTGCAAAAAAAATTTTCTCCAACATGTAAACACCATAATTCACATCTACAGGACATGCCGTAAACACCTTCCAAATTTCAAGTAAAAAGACCAAACCATTTCCGAGATATTCAATCTTAAAGATTGGTACAAATTTCCTATCTATTGCATTCTAATAAATCTGGCCATCTTGTCCCCCCCCTCATGATCAAAGAATCTCATGATCAAAGAATTTTCAGGCTCATGAAAAAAGAATAAAAAATGTTCTAATTTTAAAAATTCAAAGAATTGCGGTAAACCACCACCATGGTTCATCAGAACGAAGCCCCCTGAGTAAAAACCACCATGATTTGTCTTCCTAGGACACCCCTAGGCTGAGAAAAAAGATTTTTTAATCTGCCCATTTCATCCCTCACTCGCGATGCACAATTGCGATCAAAGAATCTCGTGATCAAAGAATTTGCAGGCTGGTAATCAAAAAAATTGCTTGCTCACGAACAAAGAGTGAGGGACGAGATGACCAGATTTTAAAATAGATTTTTTTCAGCCTAGGGGTGCCCTAAAAGGTTATATGAGGGTGGTTTTTGCTCAGGGGGATTTGTTCTGCCCCATCTTTTTCAATATCCATGGTAGTCTAGTGGCCCCCCCGGTCATGATAACATAGATAATGATCTCTGTATCCCTGGTGGTCTAGTGGCCCCCTCAATGTGTATTTTATTAATATTGCTTTTTTATCCCTGCTAGTCTAGTGGCCCCCCAATGTGTATTTCATTTATATTTCTTGTTTATATCCCTGGTAGTCTAGTGGCCCCCCGATCTGTATTTAATTATTATTATTATTCATATCCCTGGTAGTCTAGCAGCCCCCCATCATAATAAAATAGATAATCATTTGCCATTTCCTGGTAGTCTAGTTGCCCTCCACCCAGCCATGTCAGCCCACCCAGCACCCCCCACTCTTCCCCAGCTGGCAACTGGCACATCCCACCTCTCACCTCCATGGACAGCTGCTGACTGTGTGTATTATGAGCGCTAATGCAAAGAGGCACTCTGAAATTATTTCGACACTATAAAATATATGCAGTACATATATACATATATATATATTATATATATATAAAAAACTGCATTACTGCATTATTTAGGGTTAAAGCACAAAAAGTCAGCAAATGAGACCTTTAGGGTTGGCTCCTACCCCCTCCTTCATGTACCCCCTCCTCCACAGACTGGCAGATGCTGGAGTGTGTCATTGGGGTTGTGAGGCCCAAATGTCACCCATTCCATGTGTAAGCATGTTGACATGCCACAGTAAACAAGAATGGGCGACATTTTGGCCTCACAACAATATTACACCAGCATCTGTCAAGTCTGTGTAGGAAGAGATAAACAAAAGCAGGGTAGGGGTCAAACCCTAAAGGTCTCATTTCTGACTTTTGTAGCTTTAACCCAAATGATGTATTAATGCAGTGTTTAGCAAAGAATTTCCTTACTTTTTGAGAAAGCATAGTAAACTACAATGCTGCGCAACTTGGTGTGAGTGCTGGGCCCTTTGAGCCCTGTGCTCCCACCAACTTGCAAATTTCTGCCTAACATAACAGTACAAGTACTGAATATCATATGTATTGGAGGGAGCACAGGTCCCTTTGGGCCCCGCACTCCCACTAGCTTGAAACAAAACAAATTTTCTTTTCTTGAAGTGGCAAGATTCCACACCTGTTTACATTTTACACACCTAACCACTGAAAATTACGTCTGTGGCAGTAAGGCTAGCGACCCTGTAAATGTCAAGCCAGTACCACAATGGAGAACACTATCCGCAAAATATAAACTGCGTCATACAATATCTCCACAGCAAATTAATGTTCTGACACCTAAACACCTTTGACATCTACAAGACATCCCCTCAACACCCTCCAAATTTCAAGTTCAAAGACCAAACCGTTTCTAAGATATTTAATTTTAAAAGTCAATATTTTCATTTGTTGGAGTGGCATAATTCTGCTCCTGTTTACATTTTACACATCTAACCACTGAAAAGTACTTCCGTAGCAGTAAGTCTGGCTACCCTATACATTTCAAGCCACTACCACAATGCAGAACACTATCCATGAAATGTAAAGTGTGTCATGTAGTATTGCCACAATAAGTAAATTTGCTGACATCTAAGTACCATAATTCACATCTACAGGACATCCCCTCAACACCCTCCAGATTTCAAGTTAAAAAACCATACTGTTTCTGCGATATTTAATTTTAAAGTTTTAGCACCTTTAAAAATTATTTGCAAGAATCGACTGCAAATTTGCGATCAAAGATCATCTTTGATTGTGAGGGGACATCTGGTTGTGAAATTTGGGCTATCTGGTCCCTCCCAGAGACATCTGGTCCAGCAAAAATCTGGCCATCTTGTCCCGCCCTCACGAACGATGCTCGCGATCAAAGAATTTGCAGGCTCATGACCAAAGAATTTGCAGGCTCACAATCAGAGAATTAAAAAGTTTAAAAGTCTATTTTTTGACTTAAGTATATTAAACCACAGTCATGGTTCGATAGAGGGAAGCCCCGTGAGCAAAACCCATCCAAGTTTTACTTCAGAAGTCACCCCTGGGCTGAGATATATTTTTTTCCAACCCCAAACTGAAAACAAGATGGAAGCTATCATGATCAATAAATTTCTCATGATTCTTTGATCACTAGCCTGCAAATTCTTTGATCATGAGGAGTGACCAGATGACCAAATCCCAATTTTTCTTTTGCAAAATAATCATATAAATGTTCCCATTGACTTATAATGGGAGCTAAAAAGTTTAATAACTTTTGAATCGATTAATATTTTTTTGCCAAACAAAAAGTGGCATATTTCTTTGCCCAAGCTCTTTGTATGTGCCAAGCTTCAGACTGACAGACCACATGATAGCCGCACAGCGCCACAGACAATATCAAAAAAACTGCGCACAGAACTGGTGAAAGGTGCATTTTTCAGTGTTTTGTTGCACAAAAACCATAAGTCAGAAAGATACACAGCTTGGCAAATCAAGAGATCTACCATGCTGCACCAAGCATACCAAATTTCATGCAAATCCGTTGAACATGTCCAAAGTTATTAATGTACAAAATTTAAAGTTTAACATAGAAGTGCCTTTCTAACCCTAAATATAGGGGCACAACTGTGCCCCTATAATATATATATTTATAAAATGGGCTACAAAAAGGAATCTACGGCATTGGAAAAAAAACATCAGATGACCGTGCTTATATCAGAGCATGACCACACACCTGCACGTTTAACCTTCTCCAAAACAATTTTGCAATTTTATAATATAGATAACCCACTCTAGGGTGTGCAGTCACACTCTGATATATGTACACCTTGGGTGATTGACACACTCGGCCTGCAGCCTTGTGCTTAACAATGCACACCAAGGCGTGATTTTCATTGTCCACCTAGGAACAGAAGTAGGAGGTTGTTTAGGAAAGAGGTTTGGTTTTATCTTCTGTTTTAACTGAAATACTTGAATAGTTTTGTACTTGAAATTAGTTCTGTGTGTTATAAATTACTACTTTGAGTTAGAACTGTTACTTGGGCTATGATATTGCAATTATTGGGGCTTGTGTGCTGGATGTGGGAACACTTGTTTGGCAGTGATAATTAGACTGAAATTTAAATGTGATGTTTGCCTGGTGGTGGTAGAGCCCTCCCACCCATCCTGTTTTGTAGGCTTTCTTAAATACTGAAAAGCCACTGGGGGTTGGGATTGAAGGGCTGTGCATTTCTGTTTGTGACTGAAATTTGAAGCAACAGGAACTGGTGGGCCTGTGACATCTTACGGTACCTGATGTCTGCATACACACACTGTTAGTGGGACTGGACACACACTGGACTGTATGTGTTTGTGAGACTTGGGAACTCTATTGCTGGGGTTGAAATTGGGTTCATAAATAACTTCAGTCAGTATAGAGAGAGACTGAATTCCAGAGGGAAGGGACTGAGAAAAGGGGTGTGTGCCATTATCTACAGAGAGGGACAAACAGGGTGGCCACATTCCACCATGGCAGGCATCTTCAGAAGGGTTGTAGGCTGTACAGACTGTGGGATGGCAATAATTCTCAATTGGGCCTGGAGAGAGAGAGACTGCCCACTCCGTAGACAGCTATCTTGTATCAAGAGTGAAGTATATTGGTTAAGGAGAAAGCTGGGGGAGTTGGGGGGTGTCCAAGGATAAGGGGTGTGGATATGGGTGGCAGAAGGGTGGGGCTGAGGGGAAGCTTGGGCAATGCTCAGCAATTACAGGACGTTATGTTACAGCAAGCAGCAGGGGGATATTAGGGACAGAGGACCCTTAGATAGGGATGTTGATGCTAAGGGGAAAACATACAGGGTAAACATTCCAAAAATAAAGAGAGTGGAGGGGGAAGAGTCAGGAGGGGCTGTTGTGGGGAAGCCTAAAAGAGCAAACTGTGGGAAGGGAGTTCCTAAGGAGAACAGGGCAAGAGGGGAGGAAGAGGGGCAGTTTAGAGGTGCAGTCAGGGGAAACTCAGGCTACTTGATGGAGGCTGGCATAGAGTGTTACAATGAACTTGAGCTACTAAGCAACCTGGGGGGGTTGGTAGAAATGAGGAAACTGATACAGAGGACGGGGGGAGGGAGTCGGATACCCATAGGGTATCACAGACCAGCAATGGAAAGGATAGAAATAGTCCCAGAGGGAGAAGGGGAAACATAAATGTTAAGCAGATGGGGGAGATGCAACATATTGCAGACATGAGGGAGGACAGCATGACTGGAGAGAAACTGGGAGACAAGGAGGTTGGGGAGGGGCTTCCCCTTCAGCAGAAGTAGGGTCTGTAACAAGGATGGGGCCCTAGGTAAAGGGGACCCACAGAGAGCCTCTGGATGTAGGAATAATATTACAACGGGGAAGGATGGCGGTGTGGGGGAATGGAAAACCATCAGGGCCAGGATAAATGGTTCAGATAAGAGAGGGTTAAAGAGGACACCTATTTGGGGGGGGTCTGAGTTAAGTGGGCAAAATAACAAGGGAGGCAGAAACGGGAGGGTGACAAGGGGGTCTCTAATAAGGCAGGAAGATTCCCATGGAATTGAGATCATGAATAAAAGGGGGATGGGGGGTTGAGAGTGCATAGTGGAGGTAACCATAAGGATGACAGTGGTGTTAAGGTTCTGTTATTGGAAGACTCGATGATTGGGGTATCCAGTGGGAGGGACAGGGGGGTGGATGCCATAGCCAGGTGAAGGTAGTGAGTATCTCTGAGCTGACAGTGCACAGAGCAAAGTTCATGGTGTATGAACTGGTTAGGGATTGTGGTGGGAAACTGGATTTCCTGGTGCATTTGGGAACTAACGATCTAGAGAGAAATAGTGTTTTGGAATTCCAAGCAAGGTTCCAAGAACTTGCCAGAGTCTGTCGGGATGATAGATGCAACATTTCCTTTTCAGAGATATTGCCAGTACCAAAGGCCTCAGTGGAGAAAAAAATGAAGATCACAGAGGTTAATGACTGACTCAGGAAGTGGGGTGAAGACAGTGGGTTGGGGGTGTTAGGGAACTGAAAAGGAGTTTGGGAGGATAAGGGACTGTATGCCAAGGAAAGGCTTCATCTTGCCCCGTTAGGGAAAGAAGTCCCTTAAACAGGGGGTGGCTGACTACATTTCAAGAAGGTGGGGGTTTAAACTTGTGAGGGAAGGATAAGAGGGCTGACAAGCCTCTCCTCCAGATTAGGAAGTAGACTTCACACCCAGGGGAGGAACAGACTGGGGAGGAGGTTTCAGGAGCAGCAGAGAGATGTAAGTATAAGGAACCTGGTTGGGGTTCGACAAAGGGATCAAGGATAAGGGGTGGGGAGGTGGTGTTAGTAAATGCCAGGAGCTTGGGAAACAAGTTGCTAGAGTTCCAGGCCATACTGTTTGTGGGGGATGTGGCGGCAGTCATGGAAATGTGGGCCAATAAAAACCATGACTGGGACCTAAATGTGCTGGGGTACACTATGCTTAGAAAGGATAGAAAGGAGGGCAGAGGGGGTGGAGTGGCTATGTTCATTAGAGATGACATAGAAATTGCTAGAGTAGAAGAGGCAGAGGGAAACATGGAGGCCTTATGGGTCACCTTACGAACCCCAGCAGGAGGTAAGGTCAAGCTGGGTGTAGTATATAGGCCCCCCGGGATGGGTGATGTTCTGGAGGATGGTTTGCTGGACAACATCATTGCCCAGTGTGGACCAAAAGGAGAAGGAGTGGTGTTGATGGGAGACCTTAATATGCCAGGTACAAACTGGGGAACCATGTCCTCTAAGGTGGCCAAGGATCAGAGGCTGCTGGATGGCTTCCAGGATGTGTTCTTAACACAGCATGTGGTGGAGCCCACAAGGGAGGGGCATGTCCTGGACATGGCAGATGGGGATCTGGTAAGGGACCTGGTTGTAGATGATCCTCTGACTGGGAGTGACCACAATACTGTCTGGTTTCTAATAAGCATGGGGGAGGGGCAGAGATCTAGGACACTGGCAGTGGACTTCAGCAGGGCAGACTTTGTGGGCATGGGAAATATTCTCAAGGATCACTTGAAGGGGATTACATCAATGACAAATGTGGAAAAGAGATGGGAGGTCATAAAACGGGGACTTCATGAGGCAGTCAGGAGCTACGCTAAAGTGAAACGTAAGGGAGCAAGGTCACATAAACCATGCTGGTGGTCCAGTGAGGTTCAGGTAGCGGTCAGAGAAAAGAAGGCGACCTACAAAAAATATAAAACAACAAGAGGGGATAGGGAAAAGGAAATGTACCATCCTGCATCTAGAAAAGTCACCCGGATGGTGAGGGGGGCAAAGTCCAGTAAAGAGCAATGGCTGGCACAGGGGGTACATGGAGGGGAAAATGGGTTCTTCCTGTGCATTGGGGAGTGGAGAAAAACTAAGGGCCATCTCGGCAGATTGAGATCTGAAGGAGGGTGGGTGGAAGAGGCGAGGGACCAGGCAGAGGTATTAAATGAGTGCCGCCTCTGTGTTCACTAGGGAGGAGGGATATCTACAAAGCAAGGCACAATGGGATAGAGGCGGTAGTGAGTGGGATCAGGGGAGCAACAGAAATGGAGCAAGAGGGAGGGAGAGGTACCCCAGGGGTGTCACATCAGGATAAGGATAAAAAGGCCAGTAAGGTGGAGGGGACAGATGATGCTATCTCCACCAATGGGGTGTGGTTAGCCCTAAAGGCCCTAAAGAAAGATAAATCTCCTGGGCCAGATGGCATTCATCCGAGAATACTATGGGAATTGGCGGACATACTGGCTGCACCCCTGGCGGAGCTCTTCAAAAGGTCGCTTGAGACAGGGAGGGTACCTAGGGATTGGCAAGAGGCACATGTGGTGCTAATCCATAAAGGGGGGTCAAGGGAAGTACCAGGTAACTATAGACCCATCAGTTTGACCTCGGTGGTGGGAAAATTAATGGAGAGTATACTAAAGGAACGATTGGGGGTGTACTTGGAGGAGGTGGGAGGTCTGGATAGTTGGCAACATGGGTTTGTGCCAGGTAGATCATGTCAAACCAATCTTGTGGAGTTCTATGAATGGGTAACATCAGAACTGGACAGGGAAAGCCTGTGGATGTATTATTCTTGGACTTCAGCAAGGCATTTGACTCTGTCCCCACAATGGTCTGGTGGAGAAACTGACCGGGCTGGGAGTAGGCCTTTGATGGTCAGATGGATTGAAAACTGGCTAGCTGGACACAACCAGACAGTAGTGGTCAGTGGGGAGCTCTCGAACCTAGAGAGAGGTCAGTAGTGGGAGTACCGCAGAGCTGGGTCCTGGGTCGATCCTGTTTAATGCATACATATCGGACATCGGGAAGGTATAGGGTGTGAAATGAGTCTCTTGCTGATGACTCCAAGATGGGAGCAGTAGTTGAGGGGAAGAGGGAGGTTGGCCTGCAAGGGACCTGGACATCCTGAAAGCTGGGCTCACACATAGAAATTAAATGTCAATATCACCAAGTGCAAGGTGTTACATCTTGGGCGGGGAAACCCTAAACACAGGTACACCCTGGGAGGGGAGACGCTGGAGGCCTCAACAGGGGAAAAAGACCTAGGGGTCATGGTGGATGCATGTATGAATAACTCTGAGCAGTGCAGAAGAGCAGCTAGCAAGGCAAACAAGATGTTGGGATGCATCATAAGGGGGATCACCTCTAGGAAGAGGGAAGTGATTCTGCCACTGTACAATGGACCGGTTAGACCACACCTTGAGTACTGTGTACAGTACTGGAAACCACACTTGAAGAGGGACATACAGTTCCTGGAGAGGGTACAGAGGAGGACAACTAAGATGATACGAGGACTAGGGGATTTGTCATATGAGGTCAGACTTGAGGAGCTCTGCCTGTTTTCATTGGAGGAGAGGAGAGACAGGGGGGACGTGATTGAGGTCTTCAAGTACCTCAAGGGAATAAATAGGGTAAACATAGAGGGGATCTTTAGACTAAAGCAGGGAGGTATCACTAGAGGCATGGTTTGAAGTTGGAAGGTGGAAGGGTGAGGGAGAGAGGAGGTTTTTCACTGAGAGGTGGTGGACCCTTGGATCGCTGCCTGGCAAGTGTTCAGAGACCCACAGTGGATGGCTTCAAGAGAGGTGGGACAGACACAGAAGAGGATGTATCAGATGATGGCCTGGCCCAGGGAGGTGGGGATGGATGATAGGGGTTTCTGGAACATGGGGGGGTCTCAGCACCCAACTAGGGATCTGAGGTTCGAGCAGACTTGACAGACCATAAGGCCTAATCTGCTGGCAATTAGTATGTTAAGTATGTCAGAGCACAACCGCACATCCTAGAGTGGGTTATCTATCACATAATCTGTATGTATACATTCCTATCAATAATAAATCAATTTTGCCTGTGAATTATATTTTTATACATAAACCATGTATCTATTTTGTTTGTTTTTTATTGTTATGATTATGACACAGGCCACCGAGGATGCCGCAGACACCTCCCCCCCCCACCGAAGGGAGGAAGGTCAGGTCATGAGGGCCCACTCAGGGAGCCCTCCCTTGCAGAGATTGCCAGGTACGACGAAATGCCATGGCCACGCAGCTCAAACAGAGGCTGCTGGTCCCCATAGCTGGCGCCAACAACCGCATTCAAATGATGTACTTAATGAACTGAATTATTGTTCCCACATGAGTGCTGATAGTTTTTAAATTGTTATTTATGCCTCCAATAGCATAGAATATTGGGACAAATGCAGGACACCTTAATTGCCTTTAGGAATACTAGCTATTTAACTATACCTAGGAGGAGTGCCTTAAATAAAATTTGCTAAGGGTATATGTGAATGCTTTAGGAATACTAGCTATTTAACTGTACCTAGGAGGAGTGCCTTAAATGAAATTTGCTAAGGATATATGTGAATGCATTAACTGCCTGTTAATTCAAAGGACACAGAGAACTTAGCGACCTGCTTGTGCCTGCTGTAAAGCACCTAAACTTATAGGCCACAGCTAATCTAGCGACTTGCATGTCCCTGCTGTAAGGCACCTTAAACTAATAGGCCACAGAGAATTTAGCGACCAGCTTGCTCCTGGTTAAAAGAAAACCAAGAATACAGCAACAAAAGCCCTCCCTCTTGTTTTCACCCCTTCCCACTGTGTGTAAACCTAGACTGCAGCAACTGCCCTTCCTCTTGTATTCACCCCTTCCCACTGCATTGAAACAAAGGTGCTCACCTACTATAACCTCGCTTCTCTTCTTGTGCTTCTCAGATTCAGGCCACCGAGGATGCTGCAGACAGCCCCGAAGGGAGGAATGGTCAGATTGGAGGGCCTACTCTGGGAGCCCTCCCTTGCAGAGATTGCCAGGTACGGAGAAATGCAATGGCCACGTGGCTCAAACAGAGGCTGCTGGTCCCAATGGCTGGTAGGCCCCCCTGACGCTATGCGTCAGCTCCCGACCGCCCCCGTCACCACCCTTGGTGGGCTCTGGCTTATATATTAAGCACCAGGTGGCTGAGTGAGCCTATCAGCTCACTTTTCCATTTGCAGCTTCTTATCTGCTGCCACTAGAGGCCACCTAAGCAGGGTCGCTTATCTAATCCTACCAGTGCTGCTTTCTCAACAAAATTTAAATATCTTCCAGCCTGGTATTTGATCCTGCTGTCCAGCACAACATCTGCCCATATCAATAACAGGAGGGTGGGGATGAGGCTAGCGCCAAGGATCATACCAGATAAATAAAAAAAAAAGATATAACCTAGCAGGCAGACACACCTAATAAGGATGACAGAATCTGCTCAAACGTAGGAATCCCTGCTCCCTCAGCACCACTGCTTGGGCATGGAGACGTGGTGGAATAGGATTCACAGCAAAGTAGCCCAACCACTCTCCCAGCAGCATTGGTGCTTGCAGCTGAACCTGCACCCGGCAAACACTGGAATACCGGCAGTATTACTCCTGTACGTAGCTGCACTAGGATGGGTGGATGCCAAAATAAGTGGCTGCCATAACCCTAACCTGTATAGGGGGGCACAGGACTGTCACCTACCACTCCTCACACACTGCCCTACTCCCTCAATCCCGCTCACACTTGTTATCAAGCACGTATTTACTCACAAGGAAGCCTGCTATCTCATTTTCTCTGGTGTAACAGGTGATCAAGCAAAATGACTTCCCTTACCCGGCAGGGGGTCCTCCACCTCATCCTACTAATACTGATATTGCGGGCTGGTGACATCCACCCCAACCCTGGGCTCCTACCTGCTAAATCCATCCTGGGATCCCTGGGGACCCTACATGGTGTCACACCAAGAGACTAAGGGTGGCCCACATGAACATCTGCAGCCTTCGACCTAAGATGCCGGAAGTGCAATCATGGGTAGACACATACAAACCTGATGTGCTAGCCATTTCCAAAACATGGCTGAAGCCTCACATACTCCCTCACGAAGTGGAACTAGACCACTACAACTCCTTCCGAAAGGATAGAGAAGGAAAAAAAGGAAGGGTAGTTCTTATATACGTGACCTCCTCCTTGGTGGCTTCCTTGTCCCCTGTTGAAATGTCAAACACAACAGGACTAGAATTCATATTTATCCAACTTGTCCTTGGCAGTGCTAAGCACCTAACCATAGGATGTGTCTACAACCCTCCTACTGGGGGTACTGCTGCACTCCAAAGCCTCGTCAGCCCAATAGCAGGGGCATGACTCACGGAGCTGCTAGTCCTGGGGGACTTCAACTTAAAGTGGGAACCCACCACCGAGCAAAAATATAAGACCATACTCCTAGACACTAACCTGACCCAGGTCATCACTGAGGTCACAGGGCATAACCAAAAAACAGGGAATCACTTTATCCTGGATTGGATACTTACTGCCAAACCCACCAACATACAAGTGGCTGGTATGATGTTGGATGGCCTAAGTGATCACTCACCCACCTTCTGCATATGGAAAAACCAGCCTCCCATGATCCTGCCCAAGCTCATAGTGGCCATGGACTTCTCTGGATTCATGGCTGAGGCATTCTAGAGATCCCTAAGAAAGATAGACTGGTCACCGGTGAGACACCTAGGGAGCACGGATGAGGCAGCACAGTTTTTTCAGTGCACATTCTCAGCAGTGTCTAACATGCATGCCCCAATTAGGACTAGATGAGCCAAGGGCCTTTGCCATAAATGGATATCACGTGAGCTGAAGGCACTGATGATAGCCCAAGACAAGGCCTGGAAAAAGGCAAGGAGTTCCTCTATCCCTGCCGACTACTCTGCCTATAGATCTCTGTGGAATCAGTGCCAAAGAAGCTCCAAGAATGCCAAAAGGGACTGCATAAAATCCCTACAGAGGCAAACACTAACTTACCCAAAGTCCTTCTGGACAAGCATCAACTCCCTGATAAAAGGTACTAAACTGCCCCAGCAGGGTAACATAACCTATAACGACACTACATTTACAGACAGAGAGGCGGTCACAACAGCCTTCAATTGCTTCTTCACCGACCTGGAGGCGCTCAGACCCAACCCCACACACAGCTTACAGAGCCCAATGGTCACTGAATCCAAGGACTCTCCAATTGGCAGTTTCCATCTGTGGATAGTGCAAACCAAAGATGTGCTGACCCTCCTACAATCCTTAAAACCCAGCGGATCACAGGGACCCAACGGACTGGATCCTAGGCTGCTAAGGGATGCTGCCCCAGCCATCGCACTGCCTGTAACACAGTTAATAAACAGATCCCTGCAAGAAGGTATAGTCCCACTAACATGGAAACGGGCTCATGTAGTCCCAATCCACAAGGGCGGAGCAAGGGAACCTATAGGCAACTATAGGCCCATCTCCATCCTATGTCACTTGGCTAAGATTCAGGAGCGGCTAGTTTACATCCAATTCAGAGACTATCTGGAAGCCAACAGGTTACTGGCCCCCACACAACATGGCTTTAGACCAAAGCACAGAACTGATACTGCCCTCATCAAATTCACCTCTGATGTCCTGACAGCTTGGGACAAGGGTACCTCCACTGGGGCCGTGTTCGTGGACCTCTCAAAGGCCTTCGACCTGGTGGATCACTCACTCTTGCTAACCAAGCTTAGCCAACTGGGGCTGGATCAGCACTCCCTCAACTGGTTCTACAATTACCTCACTGACTGCACTCAACAGGTCAGGTGGAAAGGGGTCACCTCCCAACCCCTACCTTTAACTGAGGGGGTCCCACAGGGCTCAATCTTAGGCCCGTTTATGTTCTCCCTATTCACAAATGACCTCTATGGACATTGTGGGGGCAGCTACATAGTACAGTATGCAGACAATGCAGTGCTGTACAGAATGGGGGATTGCCCATCCGATCTAGGACCCTGGCTCCAAAACGACTTCACCAAGGTTGAGACTTGGCTAATTGAGAACTGCCTGGTCCTTAACCCCACCAAGACTAAGGCTATGCTGTTCGGGCAAAAATCCCTGGTCTTTTTCAGGGACCATCTTCTGCCACTCACTACCTTGTCTGGCTCCAAATCAGAGGTGGTACAATCAGTCAAATATCTTGGCCTCACACTAGATCAGGAGCTCACCCTAAAACCCCATGTGGACGCCATAACAAAAAACATCCACCAAAAACTGGGCTTTCTCTATCGCCTAAGCCACAACATCATACCAGAGACTAGACTGGATATCTCACAAAGCATCCTTCTCCCAATATTAACCTATGCCGCCCCCATCATACTCGGCATCACTAAAATGGACCACAGCAGACTTATGACCCTATATCACAAAATAGCTCACTTTGCTTCTAAATCTTACCCAAGGACCCACCATTGTGATGCCCTCACAGCCCTCAACTAGCCATCCCTGCACAGTAGGCTCCAGTACCCCCTACTAAGCTGGACCTACAAGCTCCTAGATGCCCATCCTCCGGCAGGTCTGAATGGATTACTTGCCCAAAGCCGCTCAGATGACCACTCCGTTCCTCAAACAAAAAACTCCTGGAAATTCCCCTGACCTGCACGGTAGCAGGGAGAAAATCCTTTACTCACGTAGCTCTGTATTCATCGAACAATCTCCCCAGCCATCTTCAGGAGGCACCGACATTAGCCTTCTTTCAAAGGGGCTGCATGATCACCTTATCAAACCAAGTCCCTGCCACTGCCCCAATAGTTAAGACAACCATACCTCATGTCAATTCGTACTGACTAGACACTGCTCCCCTACAAGGGTAACAGCTAATGACTGCACAAGCGAGTAATCTATCCCATACGGAACCTCCCGTAGGCACTCAAAGCACTTATCAACCTCACTCCCATCTGTCATCACTGCTGTACTCTATACTGTAATGTATGTGCTGCCCTCTTCTACAGAAACTCTATAATGTACTCATAACCCTGTATTATTTGTACTACTCTGCCATACCGTACTCATCAATGTAATATACCTCCAGCATTACATGTACTGTTCCGTATTACTATTAGATGTACTACTGTATCAGACGCACTGCACTGTATTACTACTGTACCAACTAATATCATGTACCTCCTGCCGTCTTACACAAAAACCAGAAAATTGTATACTGTCCTAGTAACCTTGTACGATATGTCTGACACTGTGATACCTGTCTGTATGTTCAAACCATATGTAACAAACCCCGGGTTGCCCCTGATAAAGGGACCTTCAGGGCCCAGTGGGCTTACCCGGTTAACAAAATTTAATAAATAAATAAATAAAATTATCCCTGTTGCTCTATGCAGAAGTGTCTTCCTTGGACAGAACGTGCCCTTGCACTTCTAGCCCACTTGTCTGCCTGTTGATGAATTCTGGTCTGAAGTACTAGTCCAGCTATAAAGCAACTGCATGGAATAAGTTCCCATTATGCCAGATAATGCCTCAAGTTGCTTGGCAAATTCAGAACAGGACACTTTATGAACAGTGATGTACCCAACTTCTCTTCCAAGCTGTGAACTGACAGACCTAAGGTTTGCTTATTGCTAGGGCTGTCCAATGTTATATGCTCCCTGTCCCTGACACCGCCTATATTCGAGGGGTCACATATGGGATTCATATGATGCCACCTTGAAAAGTTAAGTACTGCCTTTAATATATTCTTCCAAATGGTTTAAGGAGTTCTCAACAGGGTGTTTTGTACAGAGGCCTCTTCATGCTCATATGCATGCTTGTCACACTTCAGATGATACCTGTGTCTGTTTGATTCAGGATCCATCCCACTACCACCTATTCATTTTCATGTATACATGTTATTCTTGGCTTGGCATAACAGGTCTCTGACCTGCACATGAAATTTGAGATGTGACCCCTTGGCTGTTTCGATTTTTTCTTTCATTTTTGTGCATTGGTTATACAACAGCTCAAGGTACTTGTTTAAAGTTATCAGTACTCAACACTGTCCTATATTCAAGAAGTTTGAGTGTGGGCTTCGTATGAAGCTGCCACGAATATGGAAGTACTGCATTTCATCTATTCCTGCAAAGGGGTAGAAAGGGTTTCTAGCAGGGTGTTGCTATACAAAGGCTTCTAGAAGCTCTAGTTCATACCTGCTGAACTTTGAATGATACCTGTGCCAGTTCTATGCAGGATTAGCCTTATTACTGTCTATTATTTGTCACGTATATGTGCTATTTTGGTTTGGCATAGAAGAACTTATACATCTGGAAGCAATTTGTGATGTGACCAGTTTCTCTCTCTCTCTTTTTTCTTTTTTTGTTAATATATATTTAGTCCTTGGATCAACTCACTGTACCTAAGAGCTTAAAGTGCTGTGTAATTAAGATTTGCACCTGACCTACAATTAATTTCACCATGTACTCAGCAATTGGTTATTTATGATATTGCTAAATAACCCTCAACAGTGCACTACCATTTCAATTACTGGCTTCAATAGCTTACAAATATGGCTGTGTGGAACGTGGTGGTAATACTGAAGACCAAGAAGCTTTGGTAAAAAAAATGGTTAAACTTGCAGATATGGAAGTGTTGTTATGGTAACCAGCAACTAATTCAGAGGAAGCATGGTGATGATGAATATCACCATCTAGGGGTTGTATTCTTAATCTAAGCTAACTTTTGTGACAAGCCAGTTAGCTTCATTCCACATTTGATAGTCATCTTCAACTTATTTCTTGGGGTTTATGATTTAATCTTAGTGGTTCTGTTCTTGCTAGGCATTCTACCACAGCTTCAATGACAAAACTATTTCCCCCCAAGAGAAAAATTGTTAATAATGCTGTCTTCTGTTCCAGATGGGTATGCCAAGCTGAAGGCAACACCAACACTGTGATATACCTCGCCGTAGGCAAAATTGACACTTTGCCGACAGGTCACTGTGTTGGTGTGCCTGAGACAGGGGCACACTGTCTCCCAGTCCTGCACCCCCTCCCCGAATCAACTCTGACTGGAGTTGATAATCTAATGTATGGGGGGTATGTGGGGAAGAGCCTCCCGAATGGGGGGTTCGTGGGACGAAGCCCCCAAATAGAAACACAGGACTGGGAGACATACAGGATTTATGTCCACCCATGCTGTGATGCCAGTCGACAAAAGTATTGTTGAACCAGCATCATAGATCCATCTGGCTGCATGGGGGAGAGCCTTGTCTTGGGGTTTATGGTTTAATTTTAGTGGCTCTGTTCTTGCTAGGTATTCTACCAGAGCTGCAATGAGAAATCTACTCCCCCCCAAGATAAAAATTGTTAATAATGCTGTCTTTTGACCTGGGTGTGTAGGAGGAGGGCCTTTTCATGATCATCCAGCTTACCACCAGCACTATCCCCAACCCCAGTAAACTCTCACAGCCGTTCTCCTCTTCATTTCTGTTATTTCATTACTTTCTATTATGTATTTCCTACTGTTTTTGTATGTACAGCTCTTTTGTGGGCTTCTCCTTCATACCTGCTTGGAAAACTTACTGCTGGCCTGAGCCCAGTATATTTCTGAAGGGAGACACTTGAGGTAGCTCTGCCTATGTCCCCCTGCTGACAATAGTATGACTCAGAATCCTTGGAAAACACATTACTGAAAATTTGCAATTGGGCTTCAGCTGTATATGAATTACTAAGGCTGCATGATGCAGCTTGAGGAGATCCTCCTTTTTTATTTATTTACTTATTTTTTTTTGTTATATGGCTGCAACTCTTAGTTCCAAACCCAGGATTATAATCTACTGGCAGCTAGCTATAATTATCAGATGTATGCATTCTGACAGATTCTGAATGCACTACTACCTTTTGTTTTTAATGGGCAAGAAACATTGTTTGGGTAACCAATTTGGTGCCTGGACCATCAAGAAAACCAATTTTATATAGCTGTGGTTGCAGACGATCCTTAGCCTCTGGCTGTGCAGTAAGTGCTATGGCAATTCAGCCTGGGCTCCCTGAAAATGGAATACCAATGACAAGCTCCTGCTGCTTTACTTGCCCCTTGGTCTTGTTGGGGGGTTCTAATTCACCTGCAACCACTATAGAACTACTTGTAGCCCACAGATTGAATACCTGGATCCTGCTGAGGGTCCCCACCCTGAGGTCACGAGGGCTAATGAATCCAGCCTTCCCCTACCCCCCAGACCACCCTCTCAGATTGAATACCTGGATCCTGCTGAGGGTCCCGACCCAGAGGTCACGAGAGCTAACAAATCCAGCCATCCACCACCCCCCAGACCACACTCTCAGGTAAACGCTCCACTGCAAGCCAAGCAGCAAAAGAAAACTGAAATACCTAATGAAACTGAATTACCTTGCCAATAAGCACTGCTGAACTGAACTGAAATAACAAATAAAAATGAATTACCTTGCTTATAAGAGCTGCTGAAAGCACCTTAGAGGACTTGGTAGGGCCTTACAAACTGCCACGCCACGCATTGTGATCCGCTGCCTAGGAGCTGCATGTAGGATTGTTTAAAGGGGCTTATCCTTTTGTGTCCCCCCTACATGTGCTGATAGTTTTTGTAGACTACAGATTTTCGTGAACACTGCAATGTCTGCATGCTTATCCTCTGATGCCTTTTCTCATTAAGAATAGTGTTTGCAACTTGGCACCAAATCTCAGCGCAAAATTTCCTTTGTGTTCCCTAAATAACCAAGAAGCTTCCCTGTCTGGTTAAAGAAATACCTGTTAAGCTGTTTACTGTGTTTGCTCAAAGTTTTGATTTATGCTGCTTTAATATAACCCTTGGTGAATCAGTACCACAGCCTGCTAGAAGGTCGGCAGTGTGTTACACCTAATTCCAGTAGCTGGTAACACTGCTTGCTGGATTTGTACCCTGACAGCGACAGCGGAGTAGCAGCCTTTTGCAGTCTCTCTCCCAAATCGGTTAAATAGGGGGATAGTTACTTTCATTACAGCATTTTTTCAACCCTACATATGCTTTTCATTTCACTGCTTCTAGGGTTTATGGTGTTTTTGGGGAGTGTGTGGACTCAGTTTCTGGAGTAACAGCCTTACCCTTAGAGCTATTTGGTGCAGATATTTGACTGCAGCTCCTCGCTGTCCTTTCTCTGCAGCACTCGGGTCCCCCCCCCACACTCCCTCTCCTGCCCTACCCCCGCCCTCTTGCCATGCTATAAATTGATTCTCACCTGAGCTCATCTCTCCCACAGATTGAATACCTGGATCTTGCTGAGGGTCCCAACCCGGAGGTCGTGAGGGCTAACGAATCCAGTCCTCCCCAACCCCCCAGACCACGCTCTCAGGTAAATGCTCCATCTGCATTCCACTGCAAGCTGAGCAGCAAAGAAAACTGAAATACCTAACTAAACTGAATTACCTTGCCAATAAGCGCTGCTGAACTGAACTGAAATAACAAATGAAAATGAATTACTTTGCTTATAAGAGCCATTGAAAGTGCCTTTGAGGACTTGGTAGGGCCTTACAAACTGCCACACCATGCATTGTGTTCCGCTGCCTAGGAGCTATGTGTAGGATTGGCACTGCCGGCTTTCCCGGCTGCCCCACCGCCCCCACCACCACCCATGGTTGTCACTGGGTCTTATAGTAGAGATCACGTGTTGTGCGAAAACCAATCAGCCTACTTTGCCATTTGCAAGCTATACATTTTCACCACTAGAGGCCCCACTGTATTAATCTGCCTGCTAGCTCAATCCTATTAGTCTAAAATGCAAAAACTGAGCTTGTTTTCTCCAAATTGCATTGTATCCTAGTTTCTAATAAGTTAGTCCTGTCCCCTGGTCTCTGCAACTCCTAACTACCTATCTCCAGGGTTCCCTCTGGCTAGTCCACCCCAAACCAGTCGCCTAGGGTAGACCCCAATTTGTTCATGAAAGTGAAATTGCCCTGTCTTCCTATTAGCCAGCTCCTGGCTAAGACGGCCACACTGCGCAAACACCTGCCACAGCTGGCTGCTTTGCCAGGTCACTAGGGATAACTCCTCTGCTGGGTACCGCGTGCATTCCTGCTGCCCAACACAACAGGGACCATGACTCCACTTGCACTGGCGGGCAACTAAACCAGCAGTCAAGGTTCTCCACATATCCAGTACTCCTGCAAGCCCCCCCACAGCCTGGATATCTGCTAAGGGCCTAAACATAGTGCACCTCAATATCGGCAGCATCCTACAAAACCTAGCATATCTCACGGCCTAGGTGGCCCACTACAAGCCGGACATTATGGGTATCATGGAAACTTGGCTGAAGCCTCGCATCCCCTACTCCGCGTGTGCCCTCCTGGGTTACAGCCTCATCCGGCATGACAGGACAGACAGTAAGCATGGGGGAGGTGTGCTCCTATATTTTAGAGTGCACCTTAATGTGTCTACAGTGCCTCATTCACCTCCTGAACCCCCAGCCTGTGAGTTCCTCCACTCACTCCTCCTACTTGGAAACACTAAAAAGTTGCACCAATTTGTGCCTACAACCCTCCGAAGGGTGGTGTTCAAGGACTCTCCTCTCTACTTGACCTCCTTAAAGAAAAGGTTGGCTCAAATGTGTTGCTAATCCTGGGGTCCTCAACCTCAACTGGCTGGGGCCTAATACCAAGCTATTTGAACCTCTTCTGTCAGGCCTTGCTCTCAGCCAGATCATCACGGGGCCCACCAGGATCTCCTCTCGGGGGGACAAAGGCTCACTTATTCACTGGGTTCTATGCAACAGATTGGACAGAATTGTCCACTTGGGAACTCTCCCCAATGTCATCTCAGACCACTCTCCAATCTTCTGCATATGGGGCACCTCCTCACCCAAAGTCCCCTGCAGAGTAAACCAGATGAGGGACTTCTCCAAGCTCATCCTAAATGATTACCTCAATGACCTATGCTGTGCCGACTGGTCTAGGGTCATGGCTACAAATGACCCCTTTGCAGCCCTTGATCAATTCCTAGCCATATTTACCCCCTTGCAAAATAGGCATGTACCCCTCACTAAAAGGAGGGTGAGGGGCACGGTCACAAAGTGGCTCCATGGGGGACTGTTCTCCCTCATGAAGCAGAGAGACAAATGCTGGGTGAAACACAAGATCTTCCGCAACAACAATGACCTCCTCGAATACCAGCAGCTCTGAAACTCCTGCAAGAGAGCCATACCTTCCGCAAAGAGTGAGTACTGCAAATCCACCCTGCTAGCCTCGGCCTACAACCCCTGGCGTTTTTGGCAAAACGTCAAAAACCTGGTCGGTGGGTCTGCCAAGGAAATGAATGCTGACATAAACATCGGGAGGTCCAACTGCAATAACCCCCATAATATTGCCACTGCATTCAACTGCATGTTCACTGACCTACCCGCTCCTTCGTCTTCCCAACTCTCTGCACCTTTATGGTAGGATGGGCACCCCTCCTGGCCGCCATTCTACCTCAAACTGATCTCAGTTGGGGAGACCCAGGTACTCCTAGCTGGGCTCTGCTATCGCACAGGTGCTGGTCAGGACAGCCTCGAACCAAAGCTGCTGAGCTTGGGGTTACCCTCCTCGCCAGGCCGGTAGCTCATATTTTTAACTCCTCACTTATCTCGGGGATCATACCTGACGTTTGGAAAGTTGCCGAGGTTTTCCCTGTTTACAAGCAAGGAGATCTCAAGAATATGAAAAATTACCGCCCCATCGCCATACTCTCGGCAGCCTGTAAGCTCCTTGAAAAGGCAGTTTCCCACAGAATATCTTGGGCAGATAGAAGATAACTGGATTGGAGACAGAACACTGTTGGACCACGCTCCTGTGTTTTGCCAGCTTCACCTGGGAGATTTTTGTAAACAAACTTTCTGGAGACTTAATACTTCCTTGCTCCAAGACCCTGAGGTGAAGGAGGCAATTGTAGAAACAATAAAACAGGCTTTGGCCGATAATGAAACCACGGAGATATCAGCTCCACTTCTCTGCGATACTATTAAGGCTATAATAAGGGGCAAATTTATTTCCATCTCGGCGTATAAGAAAAAGCAGCGAGAGGCCCAAAAATCCAGACTGAAAGGGGAGATTGAGACATGTGAATCATAGCTTAAAATTAAATACGAGGCGGCGATCTGTAAAAAGATGTGCAAACTTAAGGGTGAATTAAATAACTTATTGGACTATCAGGTAGAACAAAAGACCATGTTCCTTAAACAAAAATATTATGAGGGTGGCCCAAGGGCTGTTCGACTATTGGCAGCCCGCTTGCGATCCCAGAGAGCGAGAGCAGTGATACCAACTCTAATACACCCTATCACCAGGCGCAAAACACACCTGACTTCGGAAATAGTAGAGGCCTTTAAAGACTTCTACACTTCTTTGTATGCCCACCCCCCCTCGGTAGAATAAAATATCAGAATATCTTAAACAGATCTCCCTCCCTTCTTTGTCTAGGCAGGCTAAAGCGAGCCTGATAGCTCCTATCTCGGAGATGGAACTTTGTGCTGAAGTCTCTAGACTGAAGGCTTCAAAGTGCCCGGGCACAGATGGACTTCCAAGGGAGTTTTATAAGCATTTTAAGGGACAGGTGGTATCTCTGCTTCACAAGGTATACAACACGATAATACAGACTGATGAAACCCCTCCAGCCTTGTGGGAGCAGGCCATTATATCAGTAATTCCCAAGCCAGGGAAGAATCTGACATTTTGCCCCTCATATCATCCTATTTCGATCCTGAACACCAGTTATAAAATTTACATGTCAATCCTTGCTCGGCATATGCAGGAATTTATAACTCAGCTGATCAACCTTGATCAGACGGGTTTTATCCCCAACCGACAGGCACAAGACAATCTGCGTAGGACTGCCCATTTAATTGACCATGTGAACCTCACTCAAACCCCCTCCATTTTCTTAAGCCTTGATGCCGAAAAGGCTTTTGATAAAGTCTCTTGGCCCTTTCTTAGGGCAGTATTGGGTAAATTTGGTTTTCCCGAACTATTCATTAAGGCCGTTTTTAAAATATATAACACACCAAAGGGCTGTATTAGGGCTAATGGTCACATTTCCACCTCCTTTACATTGTGTAGGGGTACACGACAGGGCTGTCCCATGTCACCTATTCTCTTCGCCTTATACTTGGAACCTCTTGCACAGAGTATTAGAGAGAACTTGGATATAAAAGGGGTTAATATAGGAGGGGAAGAGCATAAACTCGCTTTATATTCCGATGATATTTAAGCAATAAGGCACGACAAGGTGTGTGTTATTGTGTAATAATGTCACTCCTGGGGTGGGTTGAAGCACGAGAGGAAGCTGAGTGCTTCCACCACCCCAGATGTGATGTTATTACATGATAACACACACCTTGGAGTGCCTTATTGCAATTATACAATGGCTCGATGTTATACAAAACAAAAATAAAAATGTTTTTAGTAGATTTTTAGTGAGGCAGTATATCTTTGTTTCTGAAAAAAAAAAGCCATATCAGCCATATGCTCACCCAAAAAATCAGCACAGTGATGTTATTGTGTAATATCATCATTGTCTCAGGCACACACCGACCAATCAGAGTCCAGGAAATTTTCTTGCCATTGTATAATCTGTTATATATTACGGAGCCGGAGTCCTCTATCCCCCATCTATTTTAACATTTAAATGAATTTTCAGAACTCTCTGGTTACACCCTAAATACCCATAAAACAGAGGCCATTGACCTTAATTATGACCCGTCCCAAGCTGTTAGAGAGGGCTACCCCCTGAAGTGGGATCTTCTCACTATGAAATAATTCCCAACTTTATGAGTTGAACTTCCCCCCTTACTACAGCAAATACAAGCAGACATAGAAAGGTGGTCTGTGCTCCCTCTCCCATTCCATTCAAGAATACAGACAGTTAAGATGAACCTGCTCCCCAGATTCTTATTTTTATTTCAATGCGTACCTTGTAATGTTACAAAGGAAAGACTGGAATGTTTGGCAGAGGATTCTGCTAAAATTCATATGGTCGGGTAAATGCCCCAGAATAAGAAAAAAAACTCTCTTTCTCCTAAGGAGGAGAGGGCTACGGAGTACCTTGTCTGGAGGGGTATTGGGTAGCAGCCCAGATGACGATTGACCTTTTATTGTTACACCCCACTTACCAGTCTAGTTGGAAGACAATTGATTTGGCAGCCTCCTGCTCCCTCCCTTTGTTATCCCAGATATTTGCTCAAGCAGCAACAGCAAATAATTCACCCCCACTGTTTTGTGGTACTGCGGCAGCTTTGGAGGACTGCAGGTGGGGATGTGGGTGGGGTGCCACAAGGGCTTACCTCTGGAAATGTCAGTGCTGGTCGCAAAGTACACCTCGCACGTTGACCCATAGGGATCTCTGGTACAGGCGCCAAGAGAAACGTGGGTGCAGGGCCCCCTGGCAATTTTTAAAAGGGGATCAAATCCTAACCTTTGAAGAGTCTGTGCAGAAGTTTAGTTGGACACAAGGAGACCTTCTCTTCTACTACCAGATTATAGACTATATAATGAAACACTTATGTGAGTCCTCCAAGACCTCCAGGGAGATCTCACAACCAGTTGTGTTTGAGGGAATTTGGAGGGCGGGAGGGGGAGAAAGGGCGATCTCTATACTCTATAGGAATTATATTACTGACTTAAATCATTCAACAAAGTATATTAAGGTGAAGTGGGAGAAGGAATTTGAGATAAGAATAAATGATGAGAGGTGGCTGCAGTCTATTAAAAATACCTGGTGCTCTTTCTCGTCTCCGGGATGGCGTGAGTTTTTGTGGAAGCTTTGAAGTAGGTACTTTTGTGTTCCTGAACAGGTGGCTAGGTGGAACCCGAGATTCCGCCCTCTTGCTGGTGAGAATGTGGTGTCTGCCCCGAAACACATATTTAATATTTTGACCCCACTGGGACCAGAGCACGTTATTCTGGGACTGTACCCTTTGGAGATAAGAGGACAGGAAGCTAAATATTTGTGGAACATTTTGGTTGCAGCTGCCTGTAAGGTGATTTCTAGGAGATGGCTTCCCCCCGCTGCCGCCCACTGAGTTGGAATGGAAGGAATTGGTAAACAGTGTTAAAACATATGAGAGAATAACTTTCTCCTTAGCTCTGAGGACCCCACGATTCGTAAATAGGTGGACTAGGTGGGAGCTACAGTACTTGGTTAGTGGGCATCTGATGAAAGAAGAGCTGGGTCGATTGCTGTCCCCCCCTCCCATCTTGCCCCCCTCCGCCCCCCCACCTTGGGTGAAATTCTATTGGTAAAGTACAATGGTTATTGATTATTAATTTAATGCAATGTGAATTTATTATATTTGTATATAAATAGAATGAAGTCATTATATATAATAAAGCCCTTATTAAGGGGATCCAGATCTTGGAGGTTCCCCCCCTCTTGCTGTCCTTATCCCCCATTACTCGATTCTCCGCTCAGAGTGAGGTTTATTAACCTAGGTATAGATTTCTAGCTCGGTTTTCTTTTTTCTTTTGTTCCCCTTTTTTTTTCTTCTCTCCTTCCTTTTTCCCTCTATCCTCCCCCTTTCTATCCTTCCCGGGGATGTATGTTGATCCTCTATCATTTGGTGGGAAGAAGTAGTCTACACTATGTGTTTTCTCCTTATTATCTTGGATAACGCAATAGAAGTATTGAAAGATATTTGTTTTCGTAACTCATTAAGCTGAATAACAAGGTTAACAGATTTTAAGATCCATTGAAAGTGTCCCCTGTGATGGTAGTGGGCCTTGCTCAGGTAATGGCTCTCTGTTTCATTATTGTGGATACTACATTGATATAGGTTTTATTTTGATCTGTATGGAATATGCTTTTATCAATAAAGATGAAGTATAAAACCAAAAAAAGAAAAGGCAGTTGCCTCTCAACTCTCCCACTACCTTCAGGAATATGCAGTTCTCTCCCCAGCCCAGCATGGCTTTAGGAAGGGGCATAGTACATCGACTGCACTTGCCGTGGTTACCTCTGAGATCCGGTCAGCAACCGACCATGGCAAACTGACCAGAGCCATCTTCGTTGACCTTTCTAAGGCCTTTGATCAGGTTGACCATTCCCTCCTCCATTCCCTCTGTTGCTACCCATGGGCACACAACTTTATACATGGATTACCTTGTCATACTGTACAGTTCTCAGGACATTTCTAACATCAACCCATGCCTGAACTCAGACTTCACTCATTTCCAGAACTGGCTGGAAGGACACAAACTCACCATCAACCTGGATAAGACCCAGGCCATGCTGTTTGGCTCAGTGGCCAAAACCACTTCCCGCCCCACTCCCCTCATGATATATGGAGCTAATGGCTCCTTCCTGCCGGTCACTGATGCCGTTAAGTACCTAGGTGTTACCCTTGATCCACAACTGGATCTTACAGCACAACTTTGGAATGTCTGTAAAGCCACAAACAGGAAGCTTGGACTTGCCTACAGGGCTAAAGATTGCCTCAACCTGGCTGCTCGCCTCACCATAGCCAGGGGGATACTTCTTCCCACACTTTGCTACGGGCTCGTAGCCTTTGCCCCAGTCCTGAATTCTAGCCTAGCTAAGTGGGATACTGCCTATAACAACATCTGCCGCTTCACACTCTCCACACCTCACTTTATGCATCGCTGTGAGCTCTACTCCCGGCTGGAGTGGCTCCCCCCCTGAAAAACACTGCGCATTTGTCCTTGGCAACTTCGTTGATAACATAGTCAGAATGGCCACTCCTTCTGCACTTGCCCTCCCCCTCAAATTTGATACCCTTGCCTACCACCTACAATCTAGTGCTACACAGATCCGCCTGGTTCCTAAGACCCGCACCTTCACCGGTGACTGGGCCTTCTCCGTCTATGTGCCTAGGCTGTGGAACTCCCTTCCTGCCCTTGTACGTGTGTCTCCCTCCCATCCCTGCTTCAAAACTTCCCTCTGGAACTTCCTCAAAGGCGCCGCTGCCTGTCTTTGTGATACATAGTTCCAGAATAGTCTCCCCCTCCCCCCAGATCACTAACCGCTGCTAATCTCTGCTGTTTACCTGCATAACGCATTTAAGCCCGCCTGGTGGGGTGGCGCTCCTGTCATAGCACTTCCCACATCTAGCTGTACAAAGTGTGTAGCGCATTCTCTCTAATGTTAGGCGCTCATGTAATCTCATGTATTTTGTTGTATTCTCTGTCATGGCGTTACCTGTTGCTAACCTACCTCTCTACTGCTGATTTATATCCTGCTTACTGTATACCTTACCATGAAATGACAGTTGTACCTTGTTGCTGTTCCACCCACTTGTTCGTGGGCCTGTATGTACCCTGACCCTGTATTGTTGTTTCTTATGTACTCTGTAACCTCCAGGGTCGCACCTGAAAATAGGCACTTGCTGTCTAGTGTGCTAACCTGGTTAACAAAAGCAAATAAATAAATACATACTGCATAAGCTACTGTGCTCCTCGGAGAATCAGATGCACATACAACTTTTCCAAGATGATTGCCTATGTAAGTAACCAAAATGGTTAATAACGTTTCCATCTCATGGTTCCCCCACCTAAGTCACTGAGGGTCTTCTTCTCATAGACTGGGGTTGCCATGTGGCCTGCATTGTGTGATCTGCCTGTATTCCAATCATGCAGCCCAGGAGGCAGTAGTACGCTATGCAACCCCTTCCTCCTGTATAAAAGTGAGTTACCCCAAAGTTGTACAAAATTATTCATTATTATTATATTACCTTTTTTATTGATTGATAGATATGTTTTTTTGTATGCCACAGTACCAATCTTGGTATTCAAACACACTTCTATGATGTGCCCCCCCCCCCAATTACCTGCTGTGATCAAGTGGGTACAGAGCAGTTAAAAGGAAAAAGGAACACTTTTGCACTTCTCCAGCATGACTAGTTGAATCCCGTACTCCAACCTCGTTTGGCTTATTAAATTCTATCAGGTTGGGAGAGGTTAACAATTTCAAGCAGAACTACCAATCTGTATTCATCTGCTAAGCTTGGAATGTATCTTGACTCCGGAGCTGTGCCGTCACTGCCACTAGGAAGTTCAGCCCTGGCTGATTGCAACATCTTTTGATACCCAACCTTTATTGAGCAATCACTACTGGCATGTACAGATGCCCTTAGGTTGCAAAACATCTAAACCCAAGACTAGCAATTTTTTTAAATATTCAGATTCAACCCTGCTGTCTGTAGTATGAACCACACTGTCTCCTTGTGTCTGATACTAGTGCTAGAAACACTTTATTAGTTACTAACCTATGAAAAGATTCTATGTTTGTATATTTATTCATATTTCTTTTTTAATCCCTATATTGCTTTTATGATCTGCACTTGTTTAAGTTGTGGTACCTAGGTTCTGTAGATTGCTATGAACTCTGCTCACGTGGGGGAGGGGCCACATGCCGATCATCCACCACGTGGCTTCACAGCCTTGTCTGGTGTCTTGGGCCCTGTCCACCTGTGCTAGAAAGGTGACTAGCCAAACTACTAAGCTGCCTTTCAAAATAACCCTATGTAACTGTGAAAGCCCAGCTCCTTTCCAATGGAATCCACTCAATCCATTGCAAATCTTGCAAATGGATCGGGTTGGGGGTGTTACTGTTTACTGCCACTATTGTCTCCAGTTAGCTCCATGCTCTTAACCTTGCTTGAGTTGTAGTTCTGTAATGGACTGGGAAACACACTCTCAAACTGGTTCTACTCATGAAATCCTACCCTGATACCCCTGATGGCATCTCAGGACACAAATGCCACAAGGCAGTCTGCCTAGCCTCCCAAGCCCAGCCCTACAGTGGCATCTGCCACAAGGTCGCTGTCACCATTGGGGACATGTCACAAACCTTCTCTTGGACAACTGGCCAGCTGAACCTGTAAGCACTATTGGTCCTCCCTCCCTCCCATAAGGTGCATTGGGGGTTGAACAGAAGACCATGCAGCATGGCTAATTTAGTTTTCTCTAGCTAGAGCTCCCACTCTGCCAGAAATCCTTGAGATTATGTGCTGACTTTAAACTGTATAATTAAGCATTAACTCCACAGAAGGCTGAATGAACAAGCTATACAGAAAACCGGGTGCACAGAAATCCTTTTTTTTATCACACTGGCTGCCTGAAACTAAACAATATCTAACCCCCCTACTTGCTGTGTATACTGCTGTGACCCCAAAAAGTTCTTATCTATTAGGCAAAAGAGCAAAGGGCAGGCTGCAGATGTCCTTTCTGCCACAGTAGATGAATCCATAAACAACAAAATTGCACACTATTTATTGACAACTCAAAAAGTAAGCAAATAAATGATCAAGTAAATCTTTTAAAATAGCTCAAAAACACTTATGTCCCATTTTTACTTATCAGTTGTTTGGTTTACTGATTTTTATAATCTGTTATCTTATTTTTGAAATCTGTTTAATGTACCTTGTTTTGAATTCTTACTCTAATTTTGTATCTATTTTAACCTTCTGCATTGTAATGATTAATATTTTATAACTGAACAATAATGTTTACCTACCTACTTGTTTTGTATAGTGCTGTGGCCCCTAGAAGCTCTTGCCTTGCAGGTAAAAGAAAAAAGGGCAGAGAGCAGATGTCCTTGCTGTCCTGGAGTCCTGGTGATTTGAAGGGGGAGGCCAAAGTTTCAGCTCATTTTAACTCCTCACTTTCTGCCCCCTTCAGATGGCCACAAAACTGTGGGTGGCACCAGTGGTTCCTCCTTCAGGGGTAGTATCAGGGCTTGTCCACCATCCCCAGGGATGGGAAGGCAAATACGGATGAAGTTAAACTAGCTCAAAAAGTAAGGAAATAAATTGCAAAAAACTTTGTTAATGCTCTAGTTAGGGTTAAAGCCACAGAAGTAAGGAAATGTGGCATTAGGGTTTCAATCCCTAACACCACCCACCTTGCCCACATCAACAGGCATCAGGGGTGTGCCTTGGTGTCATCAGCCCTAATGCTCACCCTATTCTACTATATTGTACCTATCTCAGCTTATTTACTTATGGAATGGGTTGAATGTTAGGACTGATGACCCCAAGGCACACCCCTGACCCTTGTTGGTGTGTGCAGGGTGGGAGTGGGGTGTTAGGGTTGGAAACCCTAACACCACATGTTCCTACTTTTGTGGCTTTAACCCTAGCTACAGCATTAACAACATTTTTTTGCAATTTATGTACAGTATGCAGAGGAGTCAGCCTGGATGCAACACACTCTTATCATAGTTTATCTCAGTGACATGATGTAAAATACTTTATGAACTATCTATACACTACCTATCTATCTATCTATCTATCTATCTATCTATCTATCTATCTATCTAGCTATCCCTCTACCTCTCCCACTATATTCATAGTATACTGATGTAGTTGCACTGTTACAGTTAGAGTTGACTGGAGTGGGTGCATTAAACCCAAAGTTTTGCACTTTAAAGTCTATAGTCTTGCAAGGATGAATTGATGTGTTCTCTTGGGATTTCACAACTATAACCCTCAGTGAGCTGCTTGAGGGTGTAGAAACAACTATTGTAGCCAAAGAAAACCTCTGAGAGAGGTATTAGGAGCTAATTCTTTTAATGCTTTGTTTGCAGTTTTCGTGCCTGGACTTTTGACCTCCGTGGTGTGTGAGACAGAGGAGTCTGCTGCTGCACCTTGCTCCAATTTGGGGGGCCATTTTACATGCCCAGGAACTCTTATTTTGTCCTTTTAAGGGCAGAGTACTGGTGCAGTCATAAGTTTTAAAGTTAATAGACAGCATGCCCCCTGAGGAAGTGTTGTTGGACTTAAAACATTGGGGTGAGTGTGGATAGTGACTCTGCTAGCTTGCCGCTGGTTATGCCTGGTCTTAGTGTGCTTCTGCAATAAAAAGCATTTGAAGCATCTTGGATTACAGAATATTATTTACACTAGCCACTGGTTGGCAAGCATACTGTGAAAGACAAAGTAAGGTAAATTCAGGTACTGTAGTAAGTAAAGTGTTGTGTTCTCCACAGGAGTGCACTGTATCGCAGGTGTCAAAGTTAATAGACAAAGAACATTTTAAAGGGACACTGTCAACCTCTTTTGGCCTCACATTGTCCCTTGATTAAAAAATAGATTTTGGGATTGCCCACATCTTTTTTCTTCCTTTCTGCATTTGGGTGGCATGAGGGCTGGGTAAGCACTGCTGCTCAGCAGGGCTCCCAGCCCAGGGAGGGATGGCTTTGTGTTCCACCTCACTGGTGACCATGGGGGTAGGCCAAGCAGCTTTCTTCTTCCCAAGAGATGCAAGTGACATTGAGGCCTACAGGAGCTGCACACAATGCTAGGAAGTTGGGGTGTCGGGACACACAAAATGAGCAGTGGCTGCAGGCTTAACAAAACCCCATCTGATGTCTCTCACCCACACCATCACCTTGACCCTGCTGTCTGGGTGTGAGTTTCTGTGGGGGGTGAACTTCCCCATGTGAGATTCTGGGGGTGGGCCCTCCCCCTCCTGACTCACCCCTCCCCATCCTGACTCTACCATGAAGGTGGGCTCAATGGGAGATTGTGGTGGGTCCAGTGAGATGGCTGGCTGTTGGGGACTGCAGGAATGGGGCATGGAGCCACCTTCACCACAGCCAAGAAGGTAAAAATGCTTTATCACAAAAAAAAATAAATGTTCTGTTTTATTGCAAATTGCTAGTTGGAAAACAAATTTCTGTGGGCTTATCATTTGCTAGCAAAAGTCACTGAGATGGGGATTTACTGTTGCAAGCTTGCAGTATTAATTAATTACACCAATACTATGTCCTGGTCAACAGCAGAACCATATATCTGATGGAACCAACAATTGTAAAAAGAAGACATGTACCATAGCACACCATGTGTAGAGAATTGTGTGTACATCCATTCAACAGTCGCACAGCAAACAACGTAACATGCACAATTCAGCAACCGTAAGAGCCAGTGACCCAAAAATTGGCACAGTGAAAAATGAATTATAGATCTTTGCACATTCCAAATGCCAGGCAAGTCAGGCATATAGTTCAGAAGTTATTGAAGCATAATGAACCAAATTTTCATTTGTCAGAGTGGCACAATTCCACACCTGTTAATGTTTTACACACCAAACCACTGCAAGGCACCTCCATACCACTAGGGCTATCTATACTATAAATTTCAAGCCAGTAGCACTGTGCAGAATGCTATACGCAAAACGTTAATGGTGTCACACAGTATCTCTGCAGCAAATTATTTTTTCAACATGTAAACAGCATTATTTGCATCCCCAGGATATCCACTCAACACCCTCCAAATTTCATGTGAAAAGACAAAACTGTTCCAGAGATATTCTATTTTTACATTTCTGCATCTTTAAGAAGTCTTCCACCACAAAATGGCAGAAATCACTGCCGAAAATGTGCTAAAATGGCAGACCTGGTGCTAAAAATCAGTAACTGTGAAGTGGGGCAACTTCAAATTGCAATAACTCTGGGATGGAACAACAATTCACCAAACAAAAACTGGCATGTTCCTTGAACAAAGATCTTTCTTCCTGCCAATTTTCAGACCAATCAACCACACACTGGTTGCGCTATACACCATGGAAGACAGTGCAGAAAAATAGCAAAAACATCATGTTTTGAACTGCTCTACACAAACACAAAAACACAAACGTTAACGTTAACGCAAATGGTGATGGAAACAGTGAGGTAAAAGAAAATAGAAATGCTAACAGTAGCAAGCGCAAATGACAATGCACACGGTGATGCAAATGGAAACGATAACGCAAGCAGTAAGAGAAATGCAAGCGCAAACGTAAATGAAAAAAGAAATGGTAATGCAAGCGGTAACACAAACGCTAAGTGCAACAAAAATGCAAATGGTTACAAAAATGGTAACGAAAATGCAAATGACAACAGAAACACAAACGCAATGGTAACGGAAAAAGTAACAAAAAATGCAAATGCTAACACAAACGCAAACAGAAATGCTAACGGTAACAGCAAAAGCAATGCAGAAGGAAACAGTAATGCATTTGACAATGGAAATGTTACCGAAAATGCAAACGCTAAGGCCAACAGAAACGCAAATGGTAATGGACACGCAATCGGTAATGGTAACGCACTTGGAAACACAAACGGTTACAGTAACACCAACAATGATGCCAAAGGAAACATTAACACAAATGGAAATGCAAATGCAAGTGTTACACAAACACAAATGGTCACACACACAGTCATGGTAATGCAATTGGAAATGTAAACGCTTGTGGTAACACCAACAATGACGTCAAAGGAAACACAAACACAAATGCAAGTGCATACGCAAATGCAAACTGTAATGTACACAGTGACCTAAAGTAAATGCAAACAAAAATAGTAACCAAAATGCAAAGAGTAACAGTAAAGCAAACACAAGCGCAAATGCAAAAGCTAAGGGTAACGCACACGGTGATGCAAAAGTAAATGCAAACAAAAATGGTAACAAATGCAAATGGTAACAGTAACACAAACGCAAGTGCAAACGTAAACACAAAAGGTAACGCACACAGTGGCATAAACGGAAACGCTAATGCAAACAGTAACAGAAAAGCAAGCAGAAATGTTAACAGTAACAGTAATGCAAAAGCAGAAGCACAATGAAAACAAAGAATGTATGCATAATAATGGCCCTCTGAGCAGAAAATTAGCACTTGGAATACTAAATTCCTTATATCTCAGGAACCGTACAACATTGAAAAAAATGTAAAATCTCATATTGTACTTAGCCCCCTAATGGGGGACTAAGCATTCTTCCAACTAAAAGTCCGTAGCTTGAACCGTTTTTGAGATATGGGCACCAAAAGTTTCACAAAATACAACAGTATCTTGCATAAGTTATATAATTTGTGAAAAATACATGCTATACCTGAATTTTTGAACCATAATAACATTTGAATCATTTTACAGATTTACACAAAATTGGGCATGCATAATCTTTAGGTTATGGTCTGCTAAAGTGTCAAATGTCATGTGAATTAGTGTTGTGGTTTGTGGGATACAAAGCATCACAAATCCTAAATTAACCAGTATTTTTTTTATTTCTTTGTCCACCTGTATCTCATAAACAACTTTAAGTAGTGGTCTGAAATTTTCAGGGTAGAGCACATTTGCCTCACACATTTGCCTTTTGACTGTTTTGTGAAAAAATATTAACCCATTTAAAAGTTATTAAACTTTTAATTTCCCTCTATTTCCTATGAGAAAATGTATATTTCAGGCAGGAAAATTTGTAATTTGCGCAAGCTACATAACTTGCTCGAGATACTGTCAGGCACAAAGGTTGTAATTTGAACAAGTTACATAACTTTCAGAAGATACTGTTGTATTTTGCACAAATTCTGTAATTTGTGCAAAATACAACAGTATCATGCGCAAGTTATGCAATTTGCACAAATGGGAGTGCAGGTTCCGAAGGGCCCCGTGCTCCCACCGTAACATAAGGATGCTGTTATATTGTCTCAAAGGAGGGATGGGAGTGCATGGTTCAATGGACCTTATGCTCACATCGTAAAATAAGGATACTATTATACTATCTGAAAAAATAAGGGAATTCATTGCAAAAACTGTTAATGCACCATTAGGGGCGAAGTGTAAAAAGTAGAGAAATGTGATCTTAGGGTTCTCAAGCATAAGACCCTGCCCCTCCCTTGGCTTCCAACCCGAATACTCCACCTTCACCCTTGGCTTCCAACTCTAAGGCACACCTCCACCCTGCATGCAAGTACAGCTGTGAGCGGTGTGCCCTCGGGTTGTGAACACTCATGCTCACCCCATGTCAACAGTTAATAACCTGACCTGGGTACAGAATATAACAATGGGTGACCATTAGGGTTTACAACCCCAAGGCACACCCCTCACACCTGTTCTAGCATGAAGGGTGGAGGTGGGCCTTAGGATTGGAAGACAAGGGTGAGGGTAGGGTGTTCAGGTTGGATGCAGATGGTGGGGGCAGGGTCTTATGCTTGGGAACACTAAGATCGATTTCTATCTTTTAATGCAAGCTCACCCTAATAGTATTAATAAAGTTTTTTTTGCCTTGATCTATCTATCTATCTATCTATCTATCTATCTATCTATCTATCTATCTATCTATCTAACACCCACTTATATAAATAATTACTATTAATCAAACAAAACCACTTGTCTTATTAATAGTTTCTTAGACCCCAAAGGCTTATTGGAATACAAAGGACTTTCATTTCTTTTTTAATGTCTCAAGGGAAGGTAACTACCTCAGAGACCCTGGCAAGAAATTCCATAGGATTGGGGTGGCCACTTCAAATGCCTGATTTCTTGATTATTTTAACCTTGCTCTGGGGGCCTCCAGGAAAGTCTCTCCTGTAGATTGGAAAGAGTGACCTGGAATGTAGGGGTGCAGGAGCTCATTCAGATGCCCTAGACCCAGCCCGTGCATATCCTTATAGGTCAACAGACCTATTATGAAGGAGATGTGCCAGCACACTGGCAGCCAGTGCAGTTCACACAACACCAGTGTAATATGACAGGACCTTGAATGACCCATCAGTAACTGAGCTGCAGCATTCTGCAGCAGCTGCAGGCATTGCATCATAACCCCTCTGACCCCAAGGTAGAGTGTGTTGCAATAGTCGATCTTTGAGGTAATGAACATGTACACCAATGTGGCCAGATCATCTTGGGGGATAAGGGATTTAAGTTTGGTGATGTTATGCAGATGATAAAAACCATTTCAGACAATGGCCAACACCTAAACATCAAGTTTTATTTTTTATTTATTTTATTTAATTTATTTATTAAGCATCAGTTTACAACCTTTGAGCCAGAGGCTCATCTACAAAGGTACCTCGTCACAGAGAGGACAATACAGTAAAAAAAGATTGGTACAAAATCAGTGTACAGTTTTAGGGGAAACAGGAGAACGTATGAGATCAACAGTTTAAAACATACAGGATTGGTGAAGTTAACGATGTTTAGGGAAATAACTAGAACATCAAGCAAAAACATAGGATATCAATACAGTGTGTTTTAGTGGTGTCAACAGGGAGGTAACAAGAACCAAGGATAGAGAAGGTGGAGGATTTGAGCAGCCATTCATGGCTTTGTCAGAGAGTGAGCAAGATAGCTTAGAAACAGCAGCAGCTGCGAGTTGTGAAAAGGTGGTTCCGGAGGGTAGTTTTAAAGCAGGAGATTGTGGGGGTGTCAGAGATGCTGGCAGGGAAGGTATTGTACCAAGAAGGGGCATGGTAGAGGAAGGCCCGTTGTCCATGAGAGGTCCTCGCCCTGGGTACTTTCAACTTGGTTTTACAGGTGCCAGATCACTGTCCAGAACAATGCCTACATTTCTCACCTTGGTGTAGGCTTCCTGTTTGGCTGAGCCAATAAAATGCCCCAAATCTTCTCCAGGGGTCTTCCTTTCCCCCCTTGGACCTGGCTCAACCACTAGTACGTCAGTCTTCCCTGGGTTGAGCCCCAGATTATTCAATTATGTCCAAGCACAGATCTTGGACAAGCACTAATTCAGCATGTTGACCACATCAGATCTTCCTGGTGTGAAAGACAGGTAGAAATGAATATCATCAGCATATCAATGAAATCCCAGCCCATAACATCTTATGACCTCATCAAGGGGCAGCATATACACTGTGAATAACATAGTGGAGAAGACAGAGTCTGGGGTAATCCACAGGACAGGGCCATTGGGCCTGAGGAATAATTCCCCCAAACCACATTCTGGGACCTGTCCGGAGGAAGGACTCAAACCAGCTGATGATCTTGCCAGTGAGTCCAACATATTCCCTCAGTTTGTCAAACAACACCTCATGATCCACAGTGCAAAATGCTGAAGAGAAATTTAGGAGAACAAAAATCAATCACTCTACTCTATCCATCGCCCTGAGCAGGTCATTCAACCAGTACTAGTGTGGTCTCCATGCTGTGTATAGCCCTAAACCTGAATTGGAATGGTTCATAAATCTGAAAGTCCATGAGGAGACTCTCAAGCTGCTCTGCAACCACCTTCTCAAGATCCTTCCCTAGAAATGGAAGGCTTGAGATAGGTTGGCAATTCGCCAAGATGTTGGCAATGGATATGCAATGGAAACAAGTAGAATATATGATTTATCTGCACAAGTCAGTTTTACCTCAGGTAACCTCATGAGCAGCGTAAGCCATGAGTGAGTAGCCAAGGTCAAACTGCTCAAGTGCAGATAAAGCATGTATTTCATGAGTTTTCCTAAGCATGTATTTCATGAGTTTTCCATTGCATATCCTGTTTATGCTAACATACTAACATACTGAAATGCCAGAAGAATAGGCCTAATGGTCTATCGTGTCTGCTCGTTTGGTCAGCCCCCACCCTGGGTGCTGACCTTGCTACCCCCCTTGCCTTCTCTGGCTTCTCCCTTCCCAGTTCCGGATATTTTGCTGCATTGGATTTTGCTTCCAGAACCCTTCCCCTGTACCTATCCCACCCCCTCTTGAACCCCTCAACCATCTCTGCCTCCACCAGCCCCCTGGGCAGCGCATTCCATGGCTCCACCACCCTCTCAGTGAAGTAGCACCTCCTCCTTTCTCCCCTGAATCTTCCCCTCCAGCTTCCACCCATGCCCACTAGTGGCCCCCTCCTCCTTTCTTCGAAGCACCCTGACTATTCCTCCCCTATTTACCCTCTTCATGTACCTGAAGACCTCTATCATGTCCCCCCAGCCCCTTCTCGCTTCCAATGTGTACATATTTAGCTCTTCGAGCTTCTCCTCATAGGTCTTGTCCCCCAAGCCCCAAATAATTTTGGTTGCCCTCCTCTGGACCCTCTCCAGGAGTTTAATGTTCCTATTTAAGTGTGGCCTCCAAAACTGCATGCAGTACTCAAGGTGCGGCCTCACCAACCAGTTATGCAGAGGGAGTATCACTTCCCTCCTTCTGGAGGTGATCCCCCTAGTGATGCATCCCAGCATTCTGTTAGTCTTGGCTGCTGCCCTCCTACAAGTCTCCGAGTTGTTCATCTTGACATCCACCACCACCCCCCAGGTCCCTCTCAGCCATCGAGACTTGTAGCATTCCCCCCCCAGGGTGTACACTTGGCCCAGGTTTCTGGACCCCAGGTGTAGGGTTGTAGGGCTCTAATTTCTTTGTGTAGTTTTTTTTTATTTCATTTGCCTTTTTTTAAAATAAAAGGATGATTTTTTTTGTGCTGTGCTGTATATCTCAGGTTTGCTAGGTACACCATGACTGTATGTTTAGAGTGCATGCTATGATTGGTTATAAGATTTTCAGTGGGTGGGATGAACAGTTTGAAAAACATGGTATCCCTGTTTCTTGCTTACTGAGAAAGATAGATTAGTGGTTGCCATTGTTGTTTCAAATTGTAGTTTTCCATTTTTTACTTAAAAAAATAGTAAAGATTTTCATATCCGGTTGATCCTGCATTTTTCTGTGGGTGGACTACTGAGTGAGTGTCAGATTGGTGCAGGGAATAGAGTGCCTGCAGCATCAGTATTAAGCTTATTTAACACCCATGAAAATAAACACATTTATTTACCAGTTTTGTGCAACATATATTGCATAAATATATATATATATATATATATATATATATATACATACATATATATATATATATATATATATATATATATATATATATATATATATATATATATATATATATATATATATATACTGTATATAAATATATATATATATATATATATATATATATATATATATATATATATATATATATATATAAATTATATGCAAAAAAATTAATTAATGCATCAGTTAGGGTTTAGGGTTCCACCGTTGCACTCCACCCAGCCCGCCACCACCAACAGGCATAGGGGTGCGTTGGGGTTTGTTGGTCTAACTCTCACCCCATCCCATATGTAAACAAGCTGAGGTCGGTAGCAGTAGGGAGAATGGGGTGAGAGTTGGACACGACTCACCAACGACACCCTGATGCCTGCTGGTGGGGGTGGCTGGGGTGCGGTGAAGAACCCTAAAATTGAATTTCTCACTTTTTCACTGTAGAAGAACCCTTACTGATGCATTAACAAAGTTTTTGCATAGAATTTCCTTACTTTTTAAGAAAGAATGAAAGTGAACATTGCACATGTTGGTGGGAGCGCAGGGCCCTTTGGGCCCCATGGTCCCACCAACTTGTAAGTGTTAGGCCATATTACACACCCAATGACTAAAAAGCACATTGACAACAGCAAGGCCACCCACCAAACAAATCTTAATCTAGCAGAGCAATAGAAAATGCTGTCCACAAAATGTAAACTGCACTACACAATATATCTGCAAAATATATATTGTCCAACACATAAACACCACTGTTGACATCTACAGGACATGGCATCAACACCCTCCAAATTTCAAGTAAAAAGACCAAACCGTGTCTGAGATATAACATGTCAAAATTTGAAATTTTCATTCATCAGAGTGGCACAGTTCTGCACCTGTTGACATTTAACACACACAACAACTGAAAATTACATCCATGACACTAAGACTAGGCACCCTATCTATTTCAAGCCACCAGCAGAATCCAAAACACTGTCCACAACACGGAAAGTGCTTCACACAATATCTCTGCAAAAAAAAATTTCTTCGACATGTAAACACCATAATTCACATCTACAGGACATGCCGTAAACACCCTCCAAATTTCAAGTAAAAATACCAAACCGTTTCCAAGATATTCAATCTTAAAGATCGGTAAAATTTCTCTGTCTATTGCATTCTAAAAAATCTGGCCATCTTGTCCCCCCCTTGCAATCAAAGAATCTCAGAATCAAAGAATTTGCAGGCTCACGATAAAAGAATCTGCAGGCTCATGAACGAAGAATAAAAACTGTTCTAATTTTAAAAAATCAAAGAATTGCAGTAAACCACCACCATGTCTAGTTTAGACAAAACTACTACGTTTTAATGATAAACAGTGACGAGCATCATGGACGAAAGTCCCATAGCTTGAACTGACTTATGAAACTTATGAAACCATGGTTCATCAGAACGAAGCCCCCAGAGTAAAACTCTCCCTGATTTGTCTTCCTAGGACACCCCTAGGCTGAGAAAATGTATTTTTTAATCTGGCCATTTCATCCTTCACTCACAAAGCATGATCACGATCAAAGAATCTTGCGATCAAAGAATTTGCAGGCTGGCAATCAAAGAAATTGCTCTCACTCGTGAACAAAGAGCGAGGGAAGAGGTGGCCAGATTTTAAAATACATTTTTTTCAGCCCAGGGGTGCCCTAAAAGATTATATGAGGGTGGGTTTTGCTCAGGGGGCTTTATTCTGCCCCATCTGAATAAAAAAAATAAGTTTTCAATATCCATGGTAGTCTAGCGCCCCGGTCATGATAACATAGATAACAATCTCTGTATCCCTGGAAGTCTAGTGGCCCCCTCAATGTGCATTTTATTAATATTGCTTTTTTTTTTATCTCTGGTAGTCTAGTGCCCCCCTAATGTGTATTTCATTTATATTTCTTCTTTATATCCCTGGTAGTCTAGTGGCCCGCAGATCTGTATTTAATTATTATTATTCATATCCCTGGTAGTCTAGCGGCCCCCCCATCATAATAAAATAGACAAGCATTTGCCATTTCCTGGTAGTCTAGTGGCCCCAACCCCCCATCCAGCCATGCCAGCCCACCCAGCACCCCAACACCCTTCCCCAGCTGGCGACTGGCACAGTCCATCTCTCACCTCCATGGCCAGATGCCGACTGTGTATATTGTGTGCGCTAATGCAAAGAGGTGCTCTGAAAGAAACCCCCTGAGCAAAACCCACCCTCATATAACTTTCTAGGGCACCCATGGGCTGAAAAAATCAATTTTAAAATCTAGCCATCCCGACCTTCGCTTGCGATGCACGATCGCGATCAAAGAATCTCGCGATCAAAGAATTTGCAGGCTCACGATCAAAGATCGTTAGCGAGCCGTGAATAAAGATTTTAAAAGCTCAGAACTCTATTTTTTGACTGATTTGGATAAAACCAAAGGCATGGCTCGATAGATCGAGTCCCCTGAGTAAAACCCATCCAAGTATTACTTCACAAGTGACCCCTGAGCCGAGATATTTCTGTTTTTCTGATCGGAAAATTGAAAACAAGAAGACAGACCTCAAGATGAAAGAATTTATAAAATTCTCAGGGACAAAGACTCTTGAACCGCGAAGCTAAAAATTCTTTGATCGCCAGGCGAGACGAGATGGCCAGAACCTCATTCTTTGTTCTCAAAACATACATATAAATTTTCCCATTGACTTATAATGGGAAATTAAAAGTGGCATAACTTTTGAATGCCTTAATATGTTTTCACCAAACAAAATGCAGCATGTCCGGCCACCAATGCTCTTTGAATTGAATCATCTCACCAAGCAGTATATCTCACAACGGCCATGCAGCACCACTTCCAATATCCCAAAAGCTGCCTCCAAAAATGGATAATTTTGCATTTTTCAGCATTTTCGTACATAAAGACTGTAAGTCCGACTGAAATGTAATTTGGCAAATCAAGAGATCTACCATGCCCCACTGCGCATTCCATATTTCAGGCAAATCTGTTGAATGGGTCCAAAGTTATTAACACCCAAACTTTTGACTTTGGTATGTAAGTGACCGCTGAACCCTAACTATAGTGGCGCAACTGCACCACTGTAATATATATATATATATATATATATATATATATATTTTTAGCAAAAAAACTGCATTACTGCATCATTTTGGGTTAAAACACAAAAAGTCAGCAAATGAGACCTTTAGGGTTGGCCCCTACCACCCTTTCATGTGTCCTCTCCACAGACTACAGATGCGGGAGTGTGTCATTGGGGTTGTGAGGCCCAAATGTCATCCCATTCCATGTGCAAGCATTTTGACATGTCACAGTAAACAAGAATGGGGTGACTTTTAGGCCTCACAACCCCAATGACACACCCCGGCATCTGTCAGTCTGCGTAGGAGGGGGATAAACAAAAGGGGAGGGGTAGGAGTCAACCCTAAAGGTCTCATTTCCTGACTTTTTGTGCTTTAACCCTAAACGATGCATTAATACAGTGTTTTGCAAAGAATTTCCTTACTTTGTGAGAAAGCATAGTAAAGTACAATGCTTCGCAAGTTGGTGTGAGTGTGGGGCCCTTTTCTGTCCCCGCGCTCCCACCAACTTGCAAATTTCCGCCTAACATAACAGTACAAGTACTGAATATCATATGTATTGGAGGGATCACAGGTCGTTTTGGGCCCAGCGCTCCCACAGCTTGAAACAAAACAAATTTTCATTCGTTGAAGTGGCAAGATTCCACACTTGTTTACATTTTACACACCTAACCACTGAAAATTACCTCCGTGGCAGTACGGCTAGCTACCCTGTATATGTCAAGCCAGTACCACAATGGAGAACACTGTCTGCAAAATGTAAACTGCGTCTCACAATATTTCCACAGCAAATTAATGTTCTGGCACCTAAACACCATTCACATCTACAGGACATCCCCTCAACACCCTCCAAATTTCAAGTTCAAAGACCAAACCATTTCTGAGATATTTAATTTTAAAATTTGAGATTTTCATTTGTTGGAGTGGCATAATTCTGCACCTGTTTACATTTTGTCACGTAACCACTGAAAAGTACCTCTGTGGCAGTAAGCCTAGCTACCCTATACATTTCAAGCCACTACCACAATGCAGAACACTATCCACGAAATGTAAAGTGCGTCATGTAATATCTCCACAACAAATACATTTTCTGACATCTAAGTACCATAATACACATCTACAGGACATCCCCTCAACACCCTACAGATTTCAAGTTAAAAAAACATACTGTTTCTGAGATATTTAATTTTAAAGTTTTAGCATCTTTAAAAATTCTTTGTAAGAATCAACCACAAATTTGCAATCAAAGATCATCTTTGATTGTGAGGGGGACATCTGGTTGTGAAATTTGGGCTATCTGGTCCCTCGCAGAGACATCTGGTCCAGCAAAAATTTGGCCATCTTCTTCCGCCCGAACGAACAAAGCTCGCGATCAAAGAATCTCGCAATCAAATAATTTGCATGCTCATGACCAATGAATTTGCAGGCTCACAATCAAAGAATTAAAAAGTTTAAAACTCTATTTTTTGACATAAGTACATTAAACCACAGGCATGGCTCGATTGAGGGAAGCCCCCTGAGCAAAACCCATCCAAGTTTTACTTCAGAAGTCACCCCTGGGCTGAGATATTTTTTTTTCAACCCCAAACCGAAAACAAGATGGAAGCCATCATGATCAATAAATTACTCATGATTCTTTGATCATGAGCCTGCAAATTCTTTGATCATGAGGAGTGACCAGATGGCCAAAACCCCATTTTTCTTTTGCAAAATAACCATATAAATTTTCCCATAGACTTATAATGGGAGCTAAAAAGTTTAATAACTTTTGAATAGATTAATATTTTTTCACCAAACAAAAAGTGGCATATTCCTTGACCCAAGCTCTTTGTATGTGCCAAGCTTCAGACTGGAAGACCACAAGATGGATGCGCAGTGCCACAGATAAAATCCAAAAACTGCCCACAGAACTGGCGAAAAGTGCATTTTTCTGTGTTTTGTTGGACAAAAAGTCAGAAAGAAACACAACTTGGCAAATCAAGAGACCTACCATGCTGCACCATGCATACCAAATTTCATGCAAATCTGTTGAACGGGTCCAAAGTTATTAACGTACAAAATTTAAAGTTTAACATAGAAGTGCCTTTATAACCCTAAATATAGGGGATACTATAGTATATATATATATATATATATATATACATTAATAAAATGGGCTAGAAAAAGGAATCTATGAGATTGGAAAAAGACCATCAGGTGACCATGCTTATATCAGATCATGACCACACACCTGCACTTTTACCCTTCTCCAAAGCAATTTTGCCATTTTATAAGATAGACAACCCACGCTAGGGTGTGCGGTCGCACTCTGATATATACATGCCTTGGGTGGTTGACAGACTTGGCCTGCAGCCTTGTGTGTAACAATGCACACCAAGGCATGCATATATCACAGTGCGACCGCACATCCTAGAGTGGGTTATCTATCCTATGATCTGTATATATACATTCCTATCAATAATAAATCAATTTTGCTTGTGAATTATATTTTGCTATGTAACCATGTATCTATTTTGTTTCTTTGTTTTTTATTGTTATGATTATCCCCATTGCTCTATGCAGAATTGTCTTCCTTGGATAGGACGTGCCCTTGCACTTCTAGCCCACTTGTCTGCCTGTTGATGAATTCTGGTCTGAAGTACTAGTCCAGCTATTAAGCAACTGCATGGAATAAGTTCTCATAATGCCAGGTAATGCCTCAAGTTGTTTGGCAAATTCAGAACAGGACACTTTATGAACAGTGATGTACCCAACTTCTCTTCCAAGCTGTGAACTGACAGACCTAAGGTTTGCTTATTGCTAGGGCTGTCCAATACTATACACTCCCTGTCCCTGACACCACCTATATTCGAGGGGTCACGTATGGGATTGATATGATGCCACCTTGAAAAGTGAAGTACTGCCTTTAATATATTCTTCCAAAGGGTGAAAGGAGTTCTCAACAGGGTGTTCTGTACAGAGGCCTCATCATGCTTCTATGCATTCTTGTCAAACTTCAGATGATTCCTGTATTTGTTTGATTCAGGATCCATCCCACTACCACTTATTATTTTTCATGTATACATGTTATTCTTGGCTTGATATAATAGGTCTCTGACCTGCACATGAAATTTGAGATGTGACCCCTTGGCTGTTTCGTTCTTTTCTTTCATTTTTATGCATTGGTTAACCCACTATACAACAAGGTGCTTGTTGAAAGTTATCAGTACCCAACACTGTCCTATATTCAAGAAGCTTGAGTGTGGGCTTCGTATGATGCTGCCATGAATATGGAAGCACTGCATTTCATCTATTCCTGCAAAGGGGTAGAAAGGGTTTCTAGCAGGGCGTTGCTATACAAAGGCTTCTAGAAGCTCTAGTTCATATCTGCTGAACTTTGAATGATACCTGTGCCAGTTCTATGCAGGATTAGCCTTACTACTGTCTATTATTTGTCACGTATATGTGCTATCTTGGTTTGGCATAGAAGGACTCAAACATCTGCAAGCAATTTGTGATGTGACTAATTTCTCTCTCTCTTTTTTCTTTTTTTGTTAATATATATTTAGTCCTTGGGTCAACTCACTGTACCTAAGAGCTTAAAGCGCTGTGTAATTAAGATTTGCACCTGACCCACAATTAATCTCACCATGTACTCAGTTATTGGTTATTTATGATATTGCTAAAGAACCCCCAACAGTGCATTACCATTTCAATTACTGGCCTGAATAGCTTGCAAGTATGGCTGTGTGGAACGTGGTGGTAATGCTGAAGACCAAGAAGCTTTGGTAAAATAAATGGTTAAACTTGCAGATATGGAAGTGTTGTTATAGTAACCAACAACTAATTCAGAGGAAGCATGGTGATGATGAATATCACCCTCTAGGGTTTGTATTCTTAATCTAAGCTAACTTTTGAGACAAACCAGTTAACTTCATTCTACATTTGATAGTCATCTTCAAGTTATTTCTTGGGATTTATGATTTAATCTTAGTGGTTCTGTTCTTGCTAGGCATTCTACCACAGCTTCAATGACAAAACTATTTCTCCCCAAGAGAAAAATTGTTAATAATGCTGTCTTCTGTTCCTGATGGGTATGCCGAGCTGAAGGCAACACCAACACTGTGATATACCTCGCTGTAGGCAAAATTGACACTTTGCCGACAGGTCACTGTGTTGGTGTGCCTGAGACAGGGGCACACTGTCTCCCAGTCCTGAACCCCTTCCCCGAATCAACTCTGACTGGAGTTGACAATCTAATGTATGGGGGGGTGTGGGGAAGAGCCTCCCGAATGGGGGGTTAGTGGTAAACCCCAAATAGAAAGCTCAGGGACTGGGAGACATACAGGATTTATGTCCACCGCAAATTGCGGTGGACATAAATTCCATCGCTGTGATGCCAGTCGACAAAAGTATTGTTGAACCAGCATCATAGATCCATCTGGATGCATGGGGGAGAGCCTTGTCTTGGGGTTTATGGTTTAATTTTAGTGGCTCTGTTCTTGCTAGGTATTCTACCAGAGCTTCAATGAGAAATCTACTTCTCCCCAAGATAAAAATTGTTAATAATGCTGTCTTTTGACCTGGGTGTGTGGGAGGAGGGCCTTGTCATGATCATCCAGCTTACCACCAGCACTATCCCCAACCCCAATAAACTCTCACAGCCGTTCTCCTCTTCATTTCTGTTATTTCATTACTTTCTATTATGTATTTCCTATTATTTTTGTATGTACAGCTCTTTTGTGGGCTTCTCCTTCATACCTGCTTGGAAAACTTACTGCTGGCCTGAGCCCAGTATATTTCTGAAGGGAGACACTTGAGGTAGCTCTGCCTATGTCCCCCTGCTGACAATAGTATGACTCAGAATCCTTGGAAAACACATTACTGAAAGTTTGCAATTGGGCTTCAGCTGTATATGAATTACTAAGGCTGCATGATGCAGCTTGAGGAGATCCTCCTTTTTTATTTATTTACTTTTTTTTTTTTGCTATATGGCTTCAACTGTTAGTTCCAAACCCAGGATTATTATCTACTGGCAGCTAGCTATAATTATCAGATGTATGCATTCTGACAGCTTCTGAATTCACTGCTACCTTTTGTTTTTAATGGGCAAGAAACTTTGTTTGGGTAACCAGTTTGGTGCCTGGACCATCACGAAAGCCAATTTTATATGGCAGTGGTTGCAGACGATCCATAGCCTCTGGCTGTGCAGTAAGTGCTATGGCAATTCAGCCTGGGCTCCCTGAAAATGGAATACCAATGACAAGCCCCTACTGCCTTACTTGCCCCTTGGTCTTGTGGGGGGGTCTAATTCACCTGCAACCACTATAGAACAGCTTGTATACTGCATAAGCTACTGTGCTCCTAGGAGAGTCAGATGCACATATTACTTTTCCAAGGTGATTGCCTATGTAAGTAACCAAAAGGTTAATAATGTTTCCATCTCATGGTTCCCCCACCTGGGTCACTGAGGGACTTCTTCTCATTGACTGGGGTTGCCATGTGGCCTGCATTGTGTGATCTGACTGTATTCCAATCATGCAGCCCAGGAGACAGTAGTCCTCTATGAAACCCCTTGCTCCTGTACAAAAGTGAGTTACCCCAAAGTTGAACAAAATTATTCATTATTATTATATTACCTTCATTTGTTGATTGATAGATATGTTTTTTTGTATGCTACAGTACCAATCTTGGTATTCAAACACACTTCTGTCATGTGACCCCCCCCCCAATTAACTGCTGTGACCAAGTAGGAACAGAGCAGTTAAAAACAAAAAGGAACCCTTTTGCACCTCTTCAGCTTGACTGGTTGGATCCCGTACTCCAGCCTCGTGTGGCTTACTAAATTCTAGCAGGTTGGGAGAGGTTAACTATTCTAAGCAGAACTACCAATCTGTATTCATCTGCTAAGCTTGGAATGTATCTTGACTTGGGAGCTGTGCCCTCACTGCCACTAGGAATTTCAGCCCTGGCTAATTGCAACATCTTTTGATACCCAACCTGTATTGAGCAATCACTGCTGGCATGTACAGATGCCCTTAGGTTGCAAAACATCTGAACCCAAGACTGTAGCAATTTTTTTTTTATATTTAGATCCTACCCTGCTGTCTGTAGTATGAACCACACTGTCTCCTTGTGTCTGATACTAGTGCTAGAAACACTTTATTAGTTACTAACCTATGAAAAGATTCTATTTTTGTATATTTATTCATATTTCTTTTTTAATCCCTATATTGCTTTTATGATCTGCACTTGTTTAAGTTGTGGTACCTAGGTTCTGTAGATTGCTATGAACTCTGCTCACATGGCGGAGGGGCCACATGCCGATCATCCACCACGTGGCTTCACAGCCTTGCCTGGTGTCTTGGGCCCTGTCCACCTGTGCTAGAAAGGTGACTAGCCAAACTACTAAGCTGCCTTTCAAAATAACCCTATGTAGCTGTGAAAGCCCAGCTCCTTTCCAATGGAATCCACTCAATCCATTGCAAATCTTGCAAATGGATTGGGTTGGGGGTGTTACTGTTTACTGCCACTATTGTCTCCAGTTAGCTCCCATGCTCTTAACCTTGCTTGAGTTGTAGTTCTGTAATGGACTGGGAAACACACTCTCAAAATGGTTCTACCCATGAAATCCTACCCTGATACCCCTGATGGCATCTCAGGACACAGATGCCACAAGGCAGTCTGCCTAGCCTCCCAAGCCCTGCCCTACAGTGGCATCTGCCACAAGGTCTCTGTCACCATTGGGGACATGTCACTAACCTTCTCTTGGACAACTGGCCAGCTGAACCTGTAAGCACTATTAGTCCTCCCTCCCTCCCGTAAGGTGCATTGGGGGGGTGAACAGAAGACCATGCAGCATGGCAAATATAGTTTTCTCTAGCTAGAGCTCCCCCTCTGCCTGAAATCCTTGAGATTCTGTGCTGACTTTAAACTGTATAATTAAGCATTAAACCACAGAAGGCTGAATGAACAAGCTATACAGAAAAACGGGTGCACAGAAATCCTTTTTTTTATTACACTGGCTGCCTGAAACTAAACAATATCTAGCCCCGTACTTGCTGTGTATACTGCTGCGACCCCAAAAAGTTCTTATCTATTACGCAAAAGAGCAAAGGGCAGGCTGCAGATGTCCTTTCTGCCACAGTAGATGAATTTATAATCAACAGAATTGCACACTATTTATTGACAATTCAAAAAGTAAGAAAATAAATGATCAAGTAAGTCTTTTAAAATAGCTCAAAAGCACTTATGTCCTGTTTCTACTTATCAATTGTTTGGTTTACTGATTTTTATAATCTGTTGTCTTATTTTTGAAATCTGTTTAATGTACCTTGTTTTAAATTCTTACTCTAATTTTATATCTATTTTAATCTTCTGCATTGTAATGATTAATATTTTATGACTGAACAATAATGTTTACCTACCTACTTGTTTTGTATAGTGCCGTGGCCTCTAGAAGCTCTTGCCTAGCAGGTAGAAGAAAAAAGGGCAGACAGCAGATGTCCTTGCTGTCCTGGAGTCCTGGTGATTTGAAGGGGGAGACCAAAGTGAGGAGGAGCTGCTAGTTTCAGTTAATTTTAACTCCTCACTTTCTGCCCCCTTCAGATGGCCACAAAACTGTGGGTGGCCCCAGTGGTTCCATCTCTAGGGGTAGTATCAGGGCTTGTCCACCATCCTCAGGAGTGGAACACTACCTCCTTGACTACAGGTTGCAGGGGAAAGGACACAGACAAAGGGACATCTGCTGCAGTATTTTGGCAGACTCTGTATATTCTACATTGAAGTTATGTTTTTTTTTGCTTTCCAGTTGGGTCTGCTGGTTTTCAACCCTGGCACCTGGGAGCTCCGGGAATTCTGCCAGTCTGCCTACAAAGATAATTATGGTGTCAGATAAGTATTTTAAAAACTAAAGAATCTGTTTCCTACTGTGATCTGAACTCTAACCTGTAGTTTTCTCTCCCTGAAGAAGCAACCGGTTTAAGACTTCACAAATATTTGAGGATTTTTTTATAGCCTTTTCTTTTGTTTTTATTTATTTATTTCCATCAAGGCACATCCAAATAGACCAAACTCCTGATTCCCAATCCCACTGACAGCATAGACCCGTACACCACCTACTCAGATTTTATACCCAACATGACAGAAGGCACTTTAATTGTACAGTAGCCAGTGGTCATGGAGGTAAGCTATGATGACCCACTACGAATAGTCATGGAAGCTGTTTACATGAGTATGTGGTGCTCAACTACTAAGGCAGATACTGATCTACCCATCCTCCCTCTTGTTCCCAAAAAGCTAATTCCTTTCCTTAACCCTGCTAGTTCCTTTGCTACATCCCTGCTGCTGACGGCCCCTGCACTGGACACATAGAAGCTATTGGCTGATAATGATCATTTTGCCCACTTAGTGTGCCTAAATTCCCTACCTGTAGTGCTACTGGAAACCCTACTTGGACTCTGGCTTACACATAGAAACATAGAAATTGTCAGCAGATCTGGACAAACATGCTTGTGTGTGCACTGCCTCCTACTACTGGCCACCACTATTTAAATCTCAATAAGCATTTTCTACACTTTAGACTGGGACCTGGGGACCTTCGGGTAGGTACCCTTTCCCAGCTAGTGGCTTCTTGGTCATTGTCTTCAGTCTGTTGTCTGGTTGCCTTGTCTCACTTCCCCATAAGTGTCTACATGCTGCTTGAGCTTCTCATCATTCAATATGTAAGCAATGCCACACCCTTATATGTCATTTGGATATTCCCAGTGTTTTGCATGTACAGCAAATAGCATAGGGAATGGCCTGATGAGGCTATGTTCTAGCATCAAAGCCATAAACTGTAAAAAATCTATGACCCAAGCATTACAATGTTTCTTCTTTTCCATGTGTCATTGCAATCCTGAGCCATGAGTAAAGGATCTTCACTGCAGCCAGTGGCACATGAACCTCGCTCCCCCTGCAGGCAGTCACTGCAATCCTGAGAAACAAATGCAAGCTCTCCACCACAGTTGGTGGCAAACAGATCCTCCTCCCCCCACAGTCCTTCACCAAAATCCTGAGCCACTAGTGCAGGCTCTCCACCACAGCCGTCAGCACATGGACCCACCTCCCCTTGCAGGGAGTCACCACAGTCCTGAGCCACGAGTGCAGGCTCTCCACCACAGCTGGTGGCACACGGACCCCCCCTCCACTGCAGATACTGGAACCAGGAACATAGTGTCATCGGGAGAGTTCTGACTGATTTTGTGCTTATATAATTGTATTGCCTTAAGCAGGTATGTAGTCCAATTAGAGTGGTGCTTTAAGTCTTGTGTGTAATCTGCTAGTGTGTAGAGTGTTCTACTGTTACCTTAAGACTGACTATAGACTACTGTGTAGCTTGGCTGTTTGAAATGCATTATGTAATGTTGTGATGATACTGTGTGAATGTAATGTGGTACTTAGGCAGCTGTTCCATCTTATGACTGTTTGTGTCACCCTGATCCCTCCCCCACCTCTGTTCTCCCATTTCCCACCCTGAGGCTGGCTAGTCCTTTGTCTGTTTCTGCTAATCTTTTAATCCCTTGCTGTACTTTATCCAGTCTCTTTGTTTCCCCAGGCAGTTACCGCAATCCTGAGCCAGGAGTGCAGGCTCTCCACCACAGCGAGAGACACATGGAGTCCCCTTCCCATGCAGGTAGAGACCAGGAACTTAGTGCCCATGGAAGTGTTTGTTGTAATGGCTACCCCACTCACCCCCACTCTCCCACCCTGGGTGGGTATTTACTTTATAGGAGACCTTGGTCAGGTGACCTTGTCACACATGTAGTGGCTGTATTTCCTTCTCCCCAGATCCCCCCTAGCAGTTTATATTGCTAAGCCACTAGGGGATACTGAGCTTTCTCTTGCATCACCAATCAATAATAAATAGAAATTGTGGTACCCTGTCCCTCATCTTATCTGGTCTCACTCTCCTCCATCCCCCTGAGCAACCAACCCTTTTAGTAGTCTCCTCCCCCCTCTCAGTGTACCTCCCCTCCATGGGACTCAAACCCCTGACTGTGTTGTCAAGCCCACTCAGAAGCCTGCAACTCTGTCCATAAGGCCACCTGGCCTGTTAGTATCTCCACCTAGTGTGTTCTGTTTGGACCTTAGCCCCCCTCCCTGTCTTTCACTATCACTAGATGGTCACCTGCATCTTATATTTTCTGGCCACTAGAAGCTACTGTTGCTTCATTTTACTCTCCTTAGTACTTCCATGGCATCCTCTGTATTTTCCTTCTCCCACTCTTAGTACTCCGTTTCTTTCTTCCTGCCCCCATTTCAGCCCCATCCCATCATTTTATTTTTATTTTATTTAAACAGCAGTTTGAAAACCTTTGAGCCTTAGGCTCATTTACAAAGGTACCTTGTCACAGTAAGACAAACCAAAATACACAGTATAGCAGTACAACACATAAGTATAACAGTAAAGTAAGACACAGATACAAACAAGCTGGTAGAGGTAGGATGGATGCAAACAATACCAGAGTTATGTCGCCATAGCAGCTTAGTAATAAGCTTTGTCATAAGTATTGATACGGCTTTGACTAGTGGCAGTTACAGCATCGGGTGTTAATAAGGTGGTTACGTAAGGAAGTTTTGAAGCACGATATAGTTGGAGCTTCGGAGATGGAGGGGGGCAGTGTGTTGAACCAGGAGGGGGCCCTAAAGCTGCATCTTATATTGTTCGGCCACTAGAAGCCACTGTTGCTTCATTTTTACTTAACTACATCGTATATTTTCTGGCCACTAGAGGCCACTGTTGCTTCACTTTTACTCTCCTCAGTACTTCCATGGCATCCCTCTGTATAGCACCATCCTCATAGCATCATCCTTTCCACATCCTTCCCCCTGTGTAGCCAACCTACCTACTCCTTCATTGCTCCCCACCTCCCTCCTTCACCCTTTCCTTCTAAAACTGGATGATGTAAATGTCTGGGTCACTCAGCACTCCCCTGATATTCTATGCACCACAGAAATGTGGCTGTCCTCACATATCCCAGACAATCAGCTTGCCCTCCCTGACTATGACCTCCACCAGCAAGATGGTGGAAAAAGGGGAGAAGGGTTGCTATTTACTCCTGCAACTCCATTTCTTGCACTGTCATGCACCGTAAAGCTGTCCCACAATCCCACAAACTCCTCCTGGCAAAGCTCAACTTCCGTCTTTAGTGCCACTATTTGTCGGAGTTTTGTATGCCTCCCCAGAACTCCCTCCCTCCTCCCTTGTCTGTTGCATCACCTCCACTACCAGCCTTGAATCTGCAGGCAAATTTATCCTTCTTGGTGACTTCAGTCTGAACTGGCTCTCTCCCTCATCACAAAACACATGCCTCCAGACTGAAGTACTAAACCTGACCCCTTTGATCAATGAGCCAACTCACCTCAACCATCACTTCCAGTCCCATACCCTGCTTAACTGTGTACTATCAACCCACCCACACTGCATCAGCTCTACAGGTGTACTTCCTGATGTGCTCAGTGATCACTGCCCCACCTTTTGCATCAGAAAGATATGTCCTGCTCCACCACCCCAAATATATCCAGTATCAACCCCTCAAAATGTTTGACTCAAATAAATGACTCCTTGACCTGGCCATGGCTAACTATTCACCGGTCCTCTCAACTCCTTCTGTCAATGCTGTTCTCATCCATTTCACAACACCCTTCCTAAAAGTCTAGGATGTCCATGCTCCATTGAAATCAGTCAGGGTAAAATGTCATCACAATCCCTGGATGTCTCTGGAATCCTATCCATGAGCAAAACCCGTGACCTCGCTTGGCAACCCTTCAAAACCACATGTGACCCAACTGACTTACAGATTACCAAACCCTCTGAAATAGCTGTACCAAGCATATTTGGCATGCAAAATCTGAATATTTCAGAACCTGACTGCACACCTCTAATAACTCTCCATCCTCCTTCTGGAACTATATCCGTTCACTCCTGCTCCCCTCCTGAGCACCCTCCCCACCCACTCTTTTCATGGCAGGTTCCCTAGTTTCAGACCCTACCTCTGTCACAGATGCCCTAAATAAGTTCTTTACAACATATGCCCTCTTTCAAGACCCCCTCCTGCTCCTCCCCTACTCCAATGTGGCCCTCTGACTTTCAACTGCCTCTGGTATCCCCAGTGGAAGTCCTTAGAACTCTAGGCTCCCTAAATTCCACTAAATCCAGCCCTGATGGCTTCCACCCTAGACTCCTTAAAATCTCTGCACCCTCTATTTTGACCACTGTAACTTACTTCCTCAATCTATCTGTAACCTCCTTTAATGTCCCTTCAGTCTGGAAGTCAGCTACGGTCATACCCCTTCATAAAGGTGGTGAGCCCACTGTCCGTGGCAACTTCCGCCCCGTATCACTTCTCTCCTCACTTGCCAAGGTCCAAGAATCACTTATCTTCTCAAGGTTAAATGGTTTCTTCTATGCTTCCAACACTCTTTCCCTGGTCCAATAAGGTTTTTGGAAATTCCACTCAATCACCTCCTCCCTTCTTCGCTTTCCAGACATCATTCACTCTACAATGGATCAAGGTTAAATCACCTCTGCAATTTTCATTGATCTTGCCAAGGCCTTTGACTCCATCTCTCACCCTCTCCTTCTAAACAAGCTAAGCACCACCAGCCTTTCCCCAGCTTCTGTCTCCCAGTTTTGCTCCTACTTAACTGGCCTCATCCCAGTCAGTTAAAATCAGAAATGTCCTGTCTCCCTTCCTCCCCATCATGGCAGGTGTACCCCAAGGCTTAATCCTTAGACCTGTTCTCTTTTCCCTGTTTATTAATGATCTTCCTTCTGTTTGCACCCATGCTAAGATCAATATGTAGGTGGACGACACTGTACTGTTCCTATCTGGTCCCTCTGCACCAGATGTCCAAACTCCACTTCGGCATGACTTTACTACAGTATCAAACTGGTTCAGTGATAACTGCCTAAAAATGAATACCAAAAAGTCATTACTGCTGGTCCAGTGGCACTGAGGGTTGAGGCGCTGGGCACCATACCTCGCACCATGCGGTGACCCGTGTTCAGGAATGAACATGGTTCACCGTGGGGCAGCAGGGAGAAGATGGATTGAGCATCCAATGGACTGCTCTCCATCTCCGTGGAGAGGGATTTCCAGCGGTCGGTGTCACCTGACCCCTAGTGGAGGCTGGGACTTGATGGCATGGAGCCACATACCATGGGGGCGGGATGCAGCAGATGCTTGAAAGGGGCACGCATGGGAGCATGTGTGCACCCAGTCACTGGCGTCATTGCTCACCATGAGACAGCAGGGGAGAAAAGTAGAAAATGGGCGCCCAGTCGCAGTTGCTTGATGGCTGTCTGTGAGCACCTGCACCGGCTCCAGGAGGGGATCACCATGTGGATCTGTAACATGATAGGGGAAGTTGGCCATCCCCTGTCACCCCACCATGGTGGACAAGGCGTGGGACAATTAACATGATCACCCTCCTAGGAGACTGGTATGGGTCAGATGGCAACAGGAGAAAGGGATGTGAGGATGGATTGGCTGACTGTGGCCCCAGGAGAAACAACACCCACACAAAAAAAAAAGTCGTTAGGCATGACTTTTGGCTCCAAACAGAAACTTGCCAGGATCCCCACCCTCCCTGCCTTCTCTACACTAGCCAACACTCCATTCAATGATGTCCCAGCCTACAAATGCCTAGCATTATGACTTGATCCCTCTCTATACTTCTCCTCCCACTTTAAGGCCCTTCACTCCAAACTATGTCCCAAACTGGGTCTACTCTACTGCTGCAAGGGTAGTCTTTGCATCCCAGTCAGATGTGACCTGATGGTCAAGTGTATACTCACAGCTTTCAACTACACTGATGTTGTCTTCAGTGTAGCCCCAGTCACCTCCCTCACCAAACTTGATGTCCTCTTCAATGCCTTCTGTTGTTTTGCCTCAAATTCTCCCCATCTGACACATCACTGTGACTCTACTTCTCCCTATCCCTCCAATCCCTATCACAGAGGTGCACCTCCCACTGTTCCACTCTCATATCCAAATATTGGTTTAGAACTCTTCCTTCCTACTTCTCCTCTCTCCTAAATCATTCTACTCCCCCTCCCTACAATTCACATATGAATTGCCTCCACTCCATTGCCCTCCCATCAGCACACACCTTAGCTGGGAAACTAGCTTTCTCTTATAGACTCCCCTCTCTCTGAAATAATCTCATCCCTCAAACCCACCTCACCCCCTCCTTTCCTTCACTTAAGTGCATCCTCAGGCCATCCCCTGCTACATCTTGTAGCTATCAACTGCCCTAATCTACAACCATACTACTGTCCTCCTCCCTCTCTTCCATTCCTAGTATTAATTAGTGACCACCTGTTTTTTTTGCTCTTGTCTCACCCTGCTCATTGAATCTGTTGTACAATACTCTGCAATGTAATCCTGTATTGAGAATTTATTTGCTCATTGTTTTATACTGTGATGAAGAATTTATTCTGTATTATACTGTTTATTTTATATTTATTCTGTATTATTCTGTATCTGAATTTTGTTATGCCTATCTTGTATTTGTAACCACTGTCTCCAGGTTGCACCTGGAAATGAGCTTCTGCTAAGTGTGCCTTTCCCTGTCACCAAATTTTAAATACATAAATTAATTAATTAATAAATAAATAAATAAATGTGGTCCCCTGCTTTTTCCCTGAGAATGAGTAAATCTGCAGCAATATTTGACTTTCTGATACTTTCATTTTCTGGCAGCCTAGGTAATTTATTCCCCATTCCATTCATAAGGCAATGTCCATCCATCCATAAATAATTGAGAGGAGTCCCATGGGTGAGAAAAATGTATGTGGAGAATGGCACCAGCTGCACAAGGAGACCCCCTGTCCCTGCAGGAGAACTGATTTATTTTGTTGCCATAACATAAATTCCTGAAAAAGGACTTGATGTGCCTCAGTAGTCCCCAATCAAGCCCCTCCTGCCTAAACTCCCTAAAACCCTGTTTAAAAATACATCCAATGCAGTGGAGACCAAACAGCCCTGAGTACTTAGCTGTCCTGCTCTGCTGGCACCCAAGTTAAAATTGTTGGCCGGGATTCTTGAAGAATGGCGTAAGTCACCACCAAAGGTGACTTGCACCAGACTCAGTTGTGACGTGGACCATGCACCCAATTCTAGAAAGGGCAGGGTCCCCACGGATAAGTCCTGTGACTTGCGATATGCGGATGGTAAACCACACTAAGTGCATACCTGATGGGCATGTTGCAAGTTGCAGCCTATGGTGGAATGGTGTGGCTGCCACCCCCCACACCTGAAGAGCTCCGCATGGCACCCCGAATCCCATCGGCCAATACCCCACAAGGCAGCTGTGCCTACTAGCCCCTAAATCAGCCACAACCCACAGGGCTGCAGTGTCCCCCACACCCCCGATCCCACAAACTGATATGCCCCACAGAACAGCTGTGCACACCAGCCCCCAATCCCCCGAACTGTAATGCCCAGCGGGGCAGCTCATCCTCCCCTGGACATGTTCCCCGACCCTGTAAACCAAGTGCCTCCATGGCCACATTGAGTGAAAATATAAATAAAATTCCTTGATGTCCCTGGCAGTCTAGTGGCACCCCACCACCCACCCAGCAGTGCCAGTCCACCTGCACCACCCACCCAATCTCAGCGGTGACAGGCACAGCCCACCTCTCACCTCCATGGCCAGCCACTGAATGAGCACTGCATGACTGCTTACTGTACATATGCGCTCAATGAATGAATTTCATTCATAACACATATGTACAGTAAGCACTCATGCAGACTGAAAAAAAAAAGATTGATTAAAAAAACAGATCAGTGGATAAGGTACACTTCGATTAAAAACCAAAAATGAACAAGTGTAGTACAGAAACATGCCCCCTGTATTCATGTATTTCCCTGGTGTCTAGTGGCACCCCCCACCCATTGGTCCCCATCCCCGTAATTAAATAAGTATATTCCCTGGTGTCTAGTTGCATCCCCACCCCCTGATCACCTATCCCTTAACAAATAATTTCTTTGGTGTCTTGTGGCACCCACCACCCACCGATCATCATCCCTGTCTAATCCTGGTTGTCTCGTGGCAGCCCCTACCCTCCAATTGTCATCCCCATATAATCCCTGGTGTCTAGTGGCACCCCCCACCCACCAATCATCATCCCTGTGTAACTCCTGGTGTCTAATGGCACCCAGCACCTGCTGATCACCATTCCCATAATAAATCATTTCCCTGGTGTCTAGTGGCCCACAACCCCCGATCGCCATCCCCATTATGCTACTGTATATTCCCCGGTGTCTTGTGGCAGCCCCCCACCCTCCCACTGCAGGCACAATCGGAGATGAAGAAAACAGTACCTCAAAGTTTTTTTTTCCCAAACCTGTAAAAAAAGAAAATGGTCCTTCACTGATCAGCCCCCCACCCTCACCTCCCACTCAGCAACCACCACCCCACACCCCCCAGTTCAGCCCCACACAGCCTCACTCACATGAACAGGTCTGGGGTTCAAGACCCACTCTCTGACTGAAGACACTTCTTGCTGCTGGAACCGGTGACTGCAATATGAAGAAACTAAGGTAAATGCTGTTCAAAGTATTCCAATGGGGATTTCGACCTTTATGCAAAACTTAGCCATTTTTTGACATTTTAACCCCAGATTTTCAACATGGGCTTTTGGGGACCCCATCTCAAAAAGTTAGGAAATAAATTGCAAAAAACTTTGTTAATGCTCTAGTTAGGGTTAAAGCCACAAAAGTAAGGAAATGTGGCATTAGGGTTTCAATCCCTAACACCCCCCACCTTGCCCACACCAACGGGCATCAGGGGTGTGCCTTGGCATCATCAGTCCTAATGCTCACCCTGTTCTCCTATATTGTACCTATCTCAGCTTATTTACTTATGGAATTGGTTGAATGTTAGGACTGATGACCCCAAGGCACACCCCTGACCCTTGTTGGTGTGTGCAGGCTGAGGGGTGGGGTGTTAGGGTTGGAAACCCTAACACCACATGTTCCTACTTTTGTGGCTTTAACCCTAGCTACAGCATTAACAACATTTTTTGCAATTTATGTACAGTATGCAGTGGAGTCAGCCTGGATGCAACACACTCTTATCATAGTTTCTCTCAGTAACATGATGTAAAATACTTTATGAACTATCTATACACTACCTATCTATCTATCTATCTATCTATCTATCTATCTGTCTGTCTGTCTGTCTGTCTGTCTGTCTGTCTGTCTGTCTGTCTGTCTATCTATCTATCCCTCTACCTCTCTCACTATATACATATTATACTGATGCAGTTGCACAGTTACAGTTAGAGTTGACTGGGGTAGGTGCATTAAACCCAAAGTTTTGCACCTTAAAGTCTGTAGTCTTGCTATCCACAAGGAATAATTGATGTTTTCTCTTGGGATTTCACAAATATAACCCTCAGGGAGCTGCTGGAGGGTGTAGTAACAACTATTGTAGCCAAAGAAAACCTCTGAGTGAGGTATTGGGAGCTAATTCTTTGAGTGCTTTGTTTGCAGTTTTCATGCCTGGACTCTTGACCGCCATGGTGTGTGAGACAGAGGAGTGTGCTGCTGCAGCTTGCTCCAATTTGGGCTACCCTTTTGCATGCCCAGACACCCTTATTTTGTCCTTTTAAGTGCAGAGTACTGGTGCAGTCATAAGTTTTAAAGTTAATAGACAGCATGCCCCCTGAGGAAGTGTTGTTGGACCCAAAGCACTGGGGTGAGTGTGTCTAGTGACTCTGTTAGCTTGCCGCTGGTTATGCCTGGTCTAGTTGTGCTTTTGCAATAAAAAGCATTTGAAGCATCTTGGATTACAGAATATTATTTAAACTAGCCATATTGACTGGTTGGCAAGCATATTGTGAAAGACAAAGTAAGGTAAATTCAGGTACTGTAGTAAGTAAAGTGTTGTGTTCACCACAGGAGTGCACTGTATCGCAGGTGTCAAACCTAGTAGACAAAGAACATTTTAAAGGGACACTGTCAACCTCTTTTGGCCTCACATTGTCCCTTGATTAAAAAATACATTTTGGGATTGCCCACATCTTTTTTTCTTTCTTTCTGCATTTGAGTGGATGAGGGCTGGGTAAGCACTGCTGCTCAGCAGGGCTCCCAGCCCAGGGAGGGGTGGCATTGTGTTCCACCTCACTGGTGATATGGGGGTAGGCCAAGCAGCTTTCTTCTCCCCAAGAGATGCTAGTGACAGTGAGTCCTACAGGAGCTGCACACAATGCTAGGAAGTTTGGGGGGGGACTCACAAAATGAGCAGTGGCTGCAGACTTAACGAAACCCCATCTGATGTTTCTGACCGACACCATCACCTGGACCCTGCTGTCTGGGTGTCAGTTTCTGGGGGTGGGCCCTCCCCCTCCTGGCTCACCCCTTCCCCCTCCTGGCTCACCCCTCCCACTCCTGGCTCCACCATGGAGATGGGCTCCATGGAAGATTGTGGTGGGGCCGGTGAGATGGCTGGCTAGTTGGGGACTGCAGGAATGGGAAATGGAGCCACCTTCACCACAGCCAAGAAGGTAAAAATGCTTTATCACAAAAAAAAAGAAATGTTCTCTGTTTTATTGCAAATTGCTAGTTGGAATACAAATTTCTGTGGGCTTACCATTTGCTTGCAAAAAGTCACTTAGATGGGGATTTATTGTTGCAAGCTTGCAGTATTAATTAATTACACCAATACTAGGTCCTGGTCAACATGTCATTAGAGATGCAGCAAATTTAAATTCTGCCCGCAAAGTGCCAGCAAAGTTGGCGCTTCGTGTTGGCTTCCCACTACGTGGAGTGCTAACTTCACCTTGTAATTATTGCTTCGCGTTGTCATTCTGCCTTAACGTGAATTAAGGCAGAGTGACAAGTCTATATTGGCAGCTCTCCACACATCACATGGCTTACAGTACTGTAAGTCACATGCTTTAGCCAGGCAAGAAGGAAGTGACTCATGCTAGGAGATAGTTTCACTTTCTAGTGTGCAGATGGAGAGAGAGGCGGAAGAGAGAGAGAGAGAGAGAGAGAGAGAGAGACAGCATTAGCCTAGGCTGCAGTTTAAAAAGCTTTTTTCAAAGCTAAATCACTCTTGTTTTTGTGCAGACCTTTTTCTTAGTTTATGTTTTCTGTGGATTTCTTTTTTTTTTATTAATTCTTAGTTTTATTAGTTATTTGTGTGTGTCTGTGTTGTGTGTGTGTGTCACTGTGTCGGTCCGAGGGAGGGCTGTCCAGTCTCTCAATGCAGCAGGGAAAATCAGGAATTTCCATGGCGTGGCGAACGTATGGAAGGAGTTCAAACACTTGGGGGGGGGGCAGGACCAATTCATGCTGGACCAGAATAAGATGTTGCAGGCCCCTCCTGGAAGCAGGAGGAATTGGTGCTGCTGCTGCAGCTAGTGAACCACCACCACCTCCTAGGGAAGTGGCACCACCTTCTACTGCCCCACCACTACCAGCAGCTCCTCAGCAGGATGTGTCTGCGCCCCTGGCCCCAAGTGTGGAGCCTCAGTCCCAGGCTGCCACAGCACCCCCACCACCTGTGCCTGGTCCTCCCTGCACCTCCCTGGTTTGGGATCTTGTGAGTGTTTTTGGGGGGACAGCAGCCTGGTTAAGTGCTGTGTTTGCGGTGTGGTAGTGCTCTGTAGCCCCCAGGGGAGTCACCTGGGGACCAGGGGCCAGTGCACCCATATGATTAACCACCACCGGGTAAAGTGGCAGACTACTACAGAACAGGCCAGGATTGTACCAGCTCACCCTTCTGTGCCAGAGAGGGAGGCTATGCATGGCGTTAAGTGGTGGAGGGCCACAGCAGCACCTGGTGCTCCACCTTCACCACCACCACCACCAGCCACAGCATCTCCTTCTGACCACAGAGAACTGCCTGTAAATCAAGCAGATATGGCAGTTCTTTGCAACATTGTGGATGCCACCAATGAGAGAGTGAGCAATGTCGAGCAGCAGTTGGAGAAGATAGTGGGCCATCAGCTGCAGATGATGGCCATGCTCCAACTGCTGCTGGACTACCACAGCATTGCTCACTAGTTTTTAATTTTTTCTATGTGTCCCCACCACCCTGTGTCATAAAAAATATATTCCCCCACCACCCCGTTCTAAAAAATATATTACTATGTTGCCCCTGACCCTTCCACCATGTATCTTATAATTGTTTTCCCTTTGTTATGCACTTTTTTCTTGTCTTCTGTTTTGTATCGGTCTACCCTGTTGTTGATTCCATGTATATACTTTATAGTTTCTATCCTGCCCCCCCCCTTCTGTTAAGTGTGTGTGTGTGTATGAGTGTGCACTGTTTTGGTTTTGCTTGTTTTAAGTAAAAATTGGTTGTCTCTGCCATCATTATTTAAACTTAAAGGAGTAGTCCACCCAAAATTTGAAACAGCATATGTTATGCAGAGTATTTTGATTTGCATGTAAAGTCGCTCCTAGTGTGTCCTTCTCTCTGTCTGCTATTAGGAGTTTTTACTACCCTTGTGGATCTTCATGTTAAATAGGTTTTTTACCTTTATCACTCTGACAATGCACCCTGTGTCATGTGACAGTGATGTAGCATAGCTCATTGATTTAGCAAATGTACAGTTCACAAGAGCAGGGCTGTGTAACTGTTCTTATGCAGTGATCGCAATGGCAAGTTACAGTTTAGCAGTTACTCAAGAGCTAGCTGAGTGTGGTTTCTATAAGGAAACTGCTACGAAACAGTAACTGTATTTGTCTATTTGTGTTTTCTGTGTGTGTCTGGTCTAGCTAGCAGTAGTAAGTGTTTTCATTGTAAAATTAATTTTAATCAAACTACACACAACAATAGAAAGCACACAAATTGCCTCAGATCATCAATGCTGTAATTAGTAAAGATTAGCAATTTTCATACAGAAACCCCACTCACCTAGCTCTCAAATATATGCTAAACTGTAACAGTTGCCTCTTGGTCTCACTGCATAAGAACAGTTACACAGCTCTGCTGTTGTGCATATGCTAAATCTATGGGCTATCCTACATCACTGTCACATGACACAGTGCATTGTCGGAGCGATAAAGGCAATAAACCTATTTGACATGAAGATCCAAACGGGCTAATTTAGTAAAAACTCCTAATAGTGGGACAGAAGGAAGGATGCACAAGGACTTTACATACAAATCAAAAGTGCTCTGCATAACATATGTTTTTTCAAATTCTGTGTTAACTATTCCTTTAACAAAACCAGAGAGCCATAACTCCACACGAATAGATGCCAGTAAAATGTTTTTACTGCTACTGCAACTCTATTTATTACAAAACAAGGCACACAGTAATGACCCTTGCACTTTGGCAGTTAGGCCTTCAGTGGTGTGCCTCCTAATGAAGGCCTAAGCGGCAAAGTGCAGTGGTCATTAGTGTGTCCCTGCTATGCCATCAATTAGGTTACAGTAGCATTGAACATTTTTTTTCTGGCATGTATTCATATAGAGTAGTGGCTTTGTGTGTTTGCCTCACACTTTTGGAGCCAGGTATTTTGTACCAGCAGCTGTCCACATAGTGCAGTGTGCTTGGTATGGCCCTGTTATATTCCAAGTTAAGAATGTTTGCCCTTACATATTTTTGGTGACTCAGTAATATTTATTTTCTGTTGTGGAGTGTATGTTAAAAAGCAGGACTGAGCAATGCAATAATACTGTGCTAACTGCTAAACAGTATGTGTGCAGTGTAATATCTTGAGTGTGCAGACACTGTCCAACTTCTTGCAAACATATATATGATGATGTGTTCTAGTAGTTATAGTAGAAAGAATAAAGATAAGCGAATATAATGTATATTTTATTTGTACCATCAGCAGAAGCTGACTAAATCATATAATATGTTTTTAGAGGTCTCGGTGTTGTAGGTGCGCAGTGTGCGCCTCAGTAACAGTCCACACATGAGTTTTAGGAGATCATTACTAGGATTACTAGGAAAGATAGGACAAAAGCAAGCAAAAATGCTCATTAATATTGTCCCCACACCACATGGGCTTCATTAAACAACATTATCACCGGTATAATATCATCTATCTAAGATATGTTTAAATTGACTGAATCCATTAACTTCCACTGCAGTTCTCGAGACCCTATTCCAGGCCATCGAGCTCCTACCTGTGAAGTAATTATCTCCTTTTGTGGTGTTAGCCCTGGGTATGACTAGTTTCATTCCATAGGATTGGAGATTATTTCTGGAATTATTGATTTCCAGATCACATTGGTCCATTAAGTCTGATGAATTTAATATGTTATATAATAATAAGAGATCCCCTCTCCGTCTTCTTTGTTCAAATGAAAACAGTCCAGTTTTTTTAGCCTAGAATCATAAAGTAATCCTTTTAAGTGTGGAATTAATTTGGTAACTGAACGTTGCACCCCTTCGATCATTTTAATTTCTTTTAAATGATAAGGAGATCAGAACGGTGATCCAAAGTCAAGAATGGGCCTAATATAACCCTTTTTCAGAGGTATAATACACTGTTCTGATCTGCAAACGAATGACCATTTAATCCTTTTCATAAGACCTCTTGCTTTAAAGGAGACCTGTTGACAGTGCTCTGTAAAAGTGAATCAGTTAGATATTATAACCCCAAGGTCCCGTTCTGATGTTAGCGTGTGTAATATCTGATTTCCCAAAATATAATTATAGTTTTGATTTTTGGATCCAAAATGTAGGACCACAAATTTATCAGCATTGAACTGCATCCCATTAGCTGTTTCCCATTCCATAATTTGATTTAGGTCATTGACCAAGGTTAAATGCTTATTGAAGGTATCTACCTCACCACCTAATTTCAGATCATCAGCAAATTTAACCAATCTATTTTTAACATGCTGCTGAATGTCACAGATATAAATACTAAAGATAGCTGGGCCCAAGACTGATCCCCTGTGGGACACCACTCGTAATTTCCCTCTTGTCAGATGTTATACCATTTATTCTGACCATTTGTACTCATTCCTGCAACCAATTGTTAATCCATCATGTCAGTGAATTGCTAAAACTCAGTCTTAGTAGTTTGCTCACCAAGTTAGTATGTGGTACCCTGTCAAAAGCCTTTGAGAAGTCCATCAGTATCACATCTGATGCACATCTTCTATCCAGGCTTTCACTTATATGTTCATAAAATGATAGCAGGTTTGTTGTGCAAGACATTCCCTTTTGGAACCCATGCTGCACACCATCAATGATGTTTAATGTAATTTTCTCCTGATTCAATCTGTTCTTTTTTTTTGCTCCTCTGTTCCCCCTTGCCAGACCCTCCTTCGAACCTCCTTGGTTCTTCTGTCTGCCTATCTTTCCTGACGCTGACCATTACCTCATATTAAGACCCCCCAGAGGTATCCCAGCATATCCCTTCACCGAGTGTGTCCCCCTCCTCCTCTGAGAGGGAAGGCACAGGTGGGGGCCATCCAGCTCACAAGTTAATCGGCTCCAGGTGTTGCTGAGGTGGGTAGGTCATGAAGGATGGCAGCAGGGGTGGGCTGGAGACCATCATCCAGCTAGCCAGGGAGCCATTTCCTGGTTTTTCTCCGGGAGAGTGACGTGCCACTGACGTCTAGGTGAACGCCAACATTCGTCACTCCCCCCAGCAATCAGAACCCTGATGTTCTGCTGTGCTCCCAGCCTCCACCAGGTGCCAGAAAGTGCCTGGTTCACATCCCCACCCTCCTCCCAGAGAAGGTGAGCTGTCTGTGGGTACTCCTTCCTTCTTCCCAGCTGGCCCTCCAGTGACCTGAGTCCATTCCTGAACCCGGGTTGCCAGCGTCACATGCAGAAATCCAACTGCTGTGCCACTGGGCTGGCTTCAATCTGTTCTTAATTAATCTTTCCATTATTTTACATGGGTTAGAAGTTTAGTTGCTAGGTCTATAGTTGTCCAGTTTATTCTTTGCTCCCTTTTTAAATATTGTGGTCACAATAGATAGTCTCCAATCTGATGGCACAATCCCATTCTCTAAAGATTTATTAAAAATAATAGTCAGCGGAACAACTAATATATGGGATCCATCTTTAAGTAACATGGGATGGATATTGTCAGGGCCAAAAGCGGTTGATGTTTTAACATTCTGGAGTTCTAGTCGCACTTCATCCTTTGAAAAAGATAGTTGTTTTTTGTGACATCAATGGATACGTTAGTATTATCTATTCCAGGAATAAAGACTGATGCAAAGTAATTATTAAAGCTATCCACTATTTCAACAGGATCATTAATTATATTGCCATTTACATTAATTGATTCTAAAAGGTTTGATGAGGATTTGTTCATGTTAAGGTAAGACTATAACAGCTTAACATCTTTGCTATGGGCAAATCTAAATTCCATTTTATATCTAGCATGCCTAATCATTCTTTTTATTTCTTTCTGTTTTTAATGTATTTAACCTAATTCAGAAGTGATGGATCATAGCACTGCTCACTCCTGCTTTTCAACAAACCCTGCTTAACAGACATGAAATATTGCTAGGCACCCAAAATATTTAATGGTGTACAGACATTATAAAGTCTGAATCTATAACAGGTCCTGTCCACTGCCACCACACTGTGCTATCATTGGAGCCAGGTCATGTTCTGGTGTAGAGCAACTTGCTGCAAAACTGCCACTGCCAGCTTACACTAGAAAGACATCACTTAGTCCAGAACAAAAAATGCAAAGAAGAAATGTGGTAGCACAATGTGGTGGCAGTGGACGGTGTTGCATGCAGTGGGCACACTCAGTCCCCAGAATTAATGTGCATCCCAGAATGCTACTGTCTTGTCTCTAGAAAGTTCCACAGTCCTGGTGAAGTGAAATGTGAGCATAACAACAAATGCTGCTGCTGTTGGAATTACATGTAATGCTGCTGTTGATTGACCTGACTGTGATGTGATAATGCACAGTGTCTTGCCAAATGGTGTGAAGGAAGGATAACCCGACCATTGAGTTTACTGTCCAAAATGATGAGATTGAGAATGCTGTTGGTTGCCCAAAGTGTGCTGCAATCACCTCAACAGGAAGGATGCCCGTTGTGTGTACCCTAATACTATCCTTGATAAGTTGATTAATGTACCTTTCTGGTACCATCATTGTTTTACACAGCCAGAACCTGACCTTAACTGTGTGATATATATATATATATATATATATATATATATATATACTTTTTTGGGGGGGGCGTTCTTCATATATATACATGTAATCATTGTATTATTTTATGTCACAGGTCACATAAAGTGTGTGTACGCATTTCTGTGCTTGATGAGAAATTGTGGCATTGGAATACTCTCAAGCCAGTGAAGGGTAAATATTTTTTATCGGGGGGGGACTCTCATTTGCAAGTAGGTCTCATTAATGGTTTATTGTTTGGTTAATTCTTCTCAGATTTTATCTTCATCCTTCTGCAATCCAGTAATGATGGTCTTGGTCATCATCGATTCATACTACTTGTTGCATGTCTGCCAGCACTGGGGGGTATAATGATGAACAAGTTATTTGGATAAGGCAACTATGACATCACAACGCATCATGAAGTTTCCTAAAAAAAGAAATGAAGGACTTATTAGTACTTGATTGCAGCAGTAACACATTATGTTTAAAGTGTGGCTGTTCCACCCTGTCATATATGCTGATTAACAGATAGCAAGTTGTCCCACTGAAGCCACATGAAGACCAAATCATAACAATCACAAATTTAGTACCAGGCTGTAATCAATACGTTGTGTCAGTGTCCCTATGTCTTAACTCAAGTTACATTTTAAAACCACATATTGTCAAGTCACAACCTGGATCAAACTTTTTTCAACACTGGCATGGCTGTAGCATCAAAACAGTGTGTGATGTGCATGGTAAAAATTATATGACGTACATATCACCTACTTTATATGAATTGTTAGTCAGATTTTCACTCTTGAAAAACTGAACAACAAAAAAGGAACAGATGAAATAAAATTGATATACTTACCGATATGGAAATGAATATCCTGTAGGTTGCTGTAGACAGTACTGCTGTATCATACAGTCCTTAAATGAAGGATAGTCATTTGTTAACCTGTAAAAAAGAAAATAAGTTGACTGTATGTGTTTGACCACTACATCTCAGAAAAGCAACAGGAAACATAACATAGCCAAAGGAATTCAATAGCATGAAAAACATTAGTGCACATACTCACTTTAAAGTATTGATAGCAAGAAACCTTGTACCTGTGGCTGATGGATGTGGTCTCCTCTTCGACTCCCTCTGCTTTGGCATGGCCAGAACACATAATGGAAAACATCGGCATAATGGTGGTGGGGGGTGGTGGTCATAGGTACATGATGACATTCCCTCTTACACTTTCCTGCATCTGGTAGCAGTGACTAACAGCAGTTTTATGGTGGTGGTCCAGAGGGGCACATGATGAAATTCCATCTCACATTTTCCTGCATCTGGTGGCAGTGGCTAACAGCTGCAGCCTGCTGCAACACATTCACTATCAATAATAGATGCGCAGAGGTGGGTGGCGGGTGGGATATATTGTGTACTGTGTTACAAATCTGACATATGGAAATTGAGTCAATCTGAGTGGGACACTGATTTAACTGTATGAAGAAAAAACATGTACCACTGAAAAAATGTGACAGCCTTTTACCCACTTGACTTAAAACCTACCAACATCAACCTCAGCATCATCCTCATACAGAAAACTGCCCTCGCAGTCATCAATGTCTGGATTCTGACTACTGGGGAATTCTTTCTCCATCGTATCATCATCTACCTCAGTGGCAGGCCATTTCATGCTACGAGTGCCACATGGATGGTCCATTTCTACAACATCATGAAAACCAGGACCATGTTGAGGTACGAATACTGAGGTTGCAGTTTGAACTGGCATGTGCCCCTCGTTCATTTTTATGAATATCAGCAAACTGACATTTGTAGAAGATAGGTTTGTATGATGATCCCGAACTATTGCACCTGCTGAGCTGAATACCCTCTCTATGCTTACACTGGAGGGTGGGCATGTCAGGTACTTCAGTGCCACTGCATTCACCTCTGGCCAGTCACTCACCGTTCCACTCCAGTATAAAAGAAGATCATCAGTTACTGACAGATGCCTATTTTCAGCCAAATAAGAGTCAATCATTCACTGTGCTGCACTAAGTCTGGTGGTCAATACATCATTTTGTTCTCCAGAATCATTAATGTCACAAATCCCCACTTGGGACAAAGCACCCCAAAGTGGGTTAATGACAACCAGTTTGGTTGACAGACCACCTGGAACTGCAGTCCCCTTACAGGATGTGCTTGATACTACTCCAACATGACCTTCAGCCTGATTATGCTGCTGAGGTTTGCTGACCTTGGTATGTGACTTCTGTGCCCCACGAATCAAGCGCACCAGTTGCTCACTGACATTTTTTACCTGTTCAGGCCCTCCCTCCAGTAGTGAGACAATTCCATGTCTGTATTATGGGTCCAGCATTGTTGCTATTGCAAAGTCATCACTCTGCTGAATGCTCAAGATGTGCAGATTGTGCTCGAATAGTGTCAGCATGTGTTTCAGCAACACACTGCTAGCACAGTTTCCAGAACCATCAAGGCTATGCTATAGATTCAGCAATGTCTGCCTCAACACCCGCAGCAATGGAATTGATTGGCTAATGGAGGAGGCAGACTCACCACTCACTTCCTGTGTGGAGTGTTTAAAAGGCCTCAAAATTGTTATTACATCATCCATGAGGTGCCACTGTTCAATCGAGAGAGACATGGAGGCCCTGGAAGTGTCACAGCTAGTGTGCATGACAAGATATTCTGAGATGGCTTTGTATTGTTCATACAACCTCTCTGCCATGTATAAGTAGAGTTTCACTGGGTGACAACTTCCAGCTTGAGGAGCTGCCTCAGTAGGCTGTTTTGGATCTGCAACTGCCAAAACTGGTCATGGGCCTTTGCAGAGTGTGAAAAGTGAGAACAGATACAGCATGCAACTGTCAGCTTTTCCTTTATAGAAGGGTACTGCAGAAACTCCTGTACCACAAGATTTAAACAGTGGGCCATGCATGGAACCCAAACAAAGCCTCCATCCTTGATGCATTTAACCACATTTGACCCTTTGTCACTTGCTATAAACCCAGCTTTCAGGGACACGGGGTTCTGCCACTCATCAGTTTCAGTGAGTAGCAAGTCCAGCATGTTTTCACCAGTGTGTGAACAGGTCACTCTGCACATAGCAAGCATTGCATGCTGTCAAATTCCAGGAAGACTGCTACCATGACAGTCCACCTTACTACACTGATTATTCACACTACCACTGGCACAAACAACCCACGGTACCTGCGCCCAATGTGCAGTTATACACAAATATGAACTCCCCACTGTTTTGCCACTCGTCCACATATCCATACTTAAATGGATGAATGGAGAGCACGAATGTTGAAGGGCATGTCTTACAGAGTCAGCCACAGTACAGTGTAACTCGAGGACAGCACTGGTAGAAAAGTATGTCCTGTATGGGACTTTCCATTTCAGAAAGCATGTGCCGCAATCCACCGAAATCCAGAATTCTCCACAAAAGAGAAGGGCAAAAGATCAAATGCCAGCATTTCAGCTACAGCAGCATTGAGTTCATGTGACATTGCATGATTGGGTGTGTACTTCAGGTTATGGGCAAAAACAATCTGCAACCTGGGCTGACTTAAATGTTTTGCATGTGGTATGGAAAATGGCTCTGCAAATGGATGGGGGAGGGTCTGTGAACATGTGATGAAGAGTGCTGCACAGGTGACATATCCACAAATGAAGTTATTTTCCCAGTTTACATACAGGGGTCGATGTACCACTTGCACTAAATGTACTGCATTGATCACCACCACCACTGCTACTATGACCACCAGTTGCCAAGATTTCAAAATCGTTATCCTCCACCTCATCATACCTGTAGTAATCCTCTGCTGTAATTTCATTGCTACTGCAGACATTCCTACTTGCTCTTACAGTCATGGAAGGGGATAACATGCTCATTAAGTCTGATGATGAGGGTAAAGGCCCCACTATGGCATTAGCTGCCATCTGGGGCCGGGTCCACTGTGCCATGTGCCTGTTCTTGAGATGTGTATACTGCCCCCCTGTGCCAAGATGACTCCCCTTTTTACCTCGACTCACACACGCATGGCAAAGTTGGCAAATAGCAACTGACTCACTGTTTGCATCTTGAACAAAAAAATCCCAAACAAGGGATTGTGATTATGATCCCCTACTTTGAGCATGTCCCTGATGCTGCTTATTGAACTCTGTTTTTTAGCCCTGAAATGGGGGTATGCTACATGATTTTTAGGTGGGACACACTTGGACTGCAACTGACTACCACGGGGATGATTATTACTGGGTCATCATCATCATCATCAACATCAACTGGAACCACTAAATCACAACTTTTTCAGGAGGCAGGGATTTAATGCCAACAGACCCAGACACAGCCACCTTGACTTTCTTTTTCTCCGGTTGCCAACAGGGGTCACTGACATCATCATCATATTCATCAATATCATCCACATCCACATTTTCTGCCTGGATGGTGTCATGTGGACTGCATGTTGCAACCACAGCAACATCATCATCATCATCATCATCACCTGATATTTTTGCAGCACACTGTGAATCATTGGATGGCAAAGGCATGACCTCCACCATGGTGGAAGAAATGTGACATTGAGCATTGTCGTCGCCATGATCAGAATCATGTTCAACTACCATGGGGATGTTACTGGGGAGTATGATATCATAGAAACATAGAAACATAGACTTTGATGGCAATCTGTCAATTTCCCTACCTAGAGGATAAGCTGCAGATCCTATTTAACCAACAGCCTACTTCTTCCTGCCCCCCACAAAAATTGCCTTATGTCTGTCCCATGCATTCTTGAATTCTCCCACAGTTTTAGACCCCACAACCTCCTCAGGAAGGCTGTTCTATGCACCCACTACCCTCTCTGTGAAAAAATAGTTCCTCACATTGCCTCTGAGCCATCCCCCCTCTATCTTGTGTCCTCTTATTCTTGCACATCTCTTTTTCTGAAAGATGCTACCCTCTTGGACTTTGTTGATTCCACTGAGGTACTTAAACATTTCTATCATGTCCCTCCTCTCCCTCCTTTCCTCAAGGGTATACATATTAAGCTCCTTTAGTCTCTTCTCATATGGCTTCTCTTGCATACCCTGCACCATTTTAGTTGCCCTCCTCTGAACTGCCTCCATCCTGTCGATGTCCTTGTGGAGATGGGGTCTCCAGAACTGGATGCAGTACTCCAGATGTGGTCTCACCAACTGTCAGTACAGGGGGATAACAACTTCCTGTTTTCTGCTGGTGATGCCTCTCCCTACACATCCCAGTATCCCCCAGCCCTCCCTACTACCTTCGCATATTGCTTGCCAACCTTAAGGTCATCTGATATGATTACCCCAGGTCCTTTCCATTTTTGTTGTTGTTACTACCTCCCCATAGATAGATAGATAGATAGATAAAAACTTTTATTTTTTGACAAGAAAATAACTTTCAGGACCATAAGAGGCCCTGTTTATCAAAGTTGTCCTGTTTTAAAGTACAGTTTCAGAAAATACAAAGCATTATGTAATAAAATATATTACAGGAACGATCTTACAAATTCACAAACATGGTTTCACAAGACACATACAAAAAAAACAAATGTACACAAATTACCAAAAATCTAAAAGATTTTTTATGCCAGAGAATAAATATAAGCATTACACGATGGACTGATGGATTAAATACACAGATAAATGCAAGGAATTTTTTCATTTCCAGAATTTCCAAACTAGAACCAATATAAAGGGAAGGGGGAATGGGGGGAGGGAGAGAGGGAGGAGAAAAGGAAGTGGTAATTTCATCCGCAACTGCTGCCTAATACCCCATATCCAACACACACAGATAGAACAAAAGAAAATTTAGAGAAACAATCTAGAGTCCAAACAAGAGAATAGATGATAGTGTTCTGGATAACACCATATACAAACACATCTGTTTCTCCAGATGGAGTCCAAAGAGTGCTTAAATGTATTTAAGCTATCAATAGTCCTAATTTCTGGGTCTATCTCATTCCATATTTTTGGTAAGTAGAAGCGTCTTTGCATTCTACTATAAATGTTTAATTCCAAAGGAACTTTTTGGCATTTATGTTTCAATTGCCTCAAATTATACCTATAAAGAATGGAAACATTAAGAGAGTTCACATCATTTTTAACCTTCCCCCCATACTCAATAAAGGCTTTATATCCTACATGTTTTTTCCGGTGGGTTGGAAGGGAGTCCCAACCAAGATCTTGAAGTAAGATGCAATGATGAATGGTAAAAGAACATTTCTCCACATATCTTGCTATTCTATAATATGTTTTATCCAAACAATTTAATGATAATTTAGAAGCAAATTGATACATTAAACTACCATATTCTAATGTTGGTAAGAGTAGTTGTACAGCCACTCTATTTCTTCATTCTCTTGATAGAATCAATGTTTTCCTTCTTAACACACCTAATCTAGAGTTAACCTTTTTAGTTACATTTGTTATGAGTAAAGAAAAGGTGAGAGAGCTATCCATGTAAACTCCCACATACTTACATATCTGAAGCTGCTCTAACACTTGACCCTTTAATGAATATGTATTTAATATTTCATTATGAGACAGTTTACTTTTTGAATGAAGAAGCATTACCTGAGTCTTCTTTGTACTAAGAACCGTTTTGGATTATAATAACAAATTTTGTAGAATATCAAAATCGGATTGAAGAGTTTTTTGTAAATCATCCAGATTTTTAGTTTTTCTATAAGGGCCATATCATCGGCGTACAAATAAATCTTACTATTTTGGATACATGATGAGAGAGGATTTATGTAAATCAAAAATAACAAAGGACCCAAAACTGAACCTTGGGGAATACCCCTAAAGGTACCCTCTATATCTGACATTATTCCGTCTATACAGACCTGTTGTGTATGTTCAGTCAAATAAGATAATAACCAGGTCTGAACAGGCTTCTATATACCTATCTGAGCCAGCCTTCCCAGTAATATATTGAAATTGACCAAATCGAAGGCCTTTGAGAGGTCGACGAACACTACCCCAACAGAATCCCGGGCCTCAAGATCACTTGCCACTGAGTCCAAGAAGTACATCAGGGTAGTGTCCATCAACCTCCCATGTCTGAAACCCGCTTGACAATCTGTCAATAGTTTGTACTTCTCCAGATATTCATATAACTGGGCACAGGCCAGGCATTCACATTCAAAAACCTTCGAAATTTTTGATAGCAAAGCTATCGGTCTATAATTTGATTGATTATTTTTATCTCCTCCCTTAAATACAGGAATAACTTTAGAGTTTTTCCAAAAATCTGGAAAACTTTTTTGCTGTAAACTAAAATTGAAAAGATTAGTCAAGATTGGGCTTATTTGCTCTACTGAATCTTTTAAAAAGATTGTCTCTATTTTATCCATACCTATTGCTTTCCGTGAACTTAATTGCCTTATTTGTTTCTTTACTTCACCAATTTTAATTGCTCGAAAGTAAAAACATGGTATGTTCTCTCTATAATGTGACTCCAATGGCTTAATTTGTTGAAAAACATGATTCTGTTTACCTTCTACCTGTTCCATTTTTATGACTGGGAGACAGCAAAAGTATTGATTCAAATTATTTACTACTTGTTTTGTTGACATTTCCCTTCCCAACTCATCCTTAAGAGCTATGCTGAAATGTTTCCTTTCCCTACCTTCCAAATCTTTAATTAAGTTCCAGTACTGGGCTGGATTTTTTGTTTGATTTACTTTATTTCTATAATATCTCTTCCTTGCCTTTTTTATCAGACTTTTACTTTTGTTTCTGATCTTTTTAAACAGCTCCCAATCTTCTATGTTTAAAGATCAATTTGCCTTTTTCCATACCCTGTCTTTCCATCTTATTTGTTTTTTAATTGCTTCATTTACCCAAGGATTATGATTATGTCTTTCTTTAGATTTCTTGAAATGAGCATTTTCATCACATATACCTAAATAAATCTTTGTAAATTCTCTAACTGCCTTGTCTACTTCTGGGATCAGGTCTATATGAGCCCAATTTACTTGTCCCATTGTGTATTCTTCCCCTGAGTTTTTGTTTCCCAGGTGCATTATTTTGCACTTCTTTGAACTGAATCCAAGCTGCCATACTTCTGACCATTCCTCCAACCTTGCCAAGTCCATTCTCATCCTTTCCATGCCTCCTTGTTTATCAACCCTGATGCAGATTGTTGTGTCATCTGCAAAGAGGCATACTTTTCCTTCCAGTCCCTATGCAATGTCACTTATAAAGACATTAAAAAGGACTGGACCCAGTACTGAACCCTGCGGTACCCCACTAGTAACCCCTCTTTCTTCAGAGTGGACTCCATTTAAAATTACTTTCTGTGTCCTGTTATCCAGCCAATGTTTTACCCAGGCTACCACCCTGGGACCCACTCCCAGGCTGGTTAATTTGACTGTTAATTTTTGTGTGGAACTGTGTCAAATGCCTTGCTAAAGTCTAGGTAGGCCATGTCCACAGCCCTTCCCTGGTCTACTACTTTGGTCACCCAGTCAAAGAAATCAATTAGATTCATCTGACATGACCATGCTGCCTTGGGTCCAGTGCCCCACTGGCCTCTAGGTACTCAACAATTCTTTCATTCAGAAGTGATTCTATCACTTTCCCTACCATAGAGGTCAAATGGACAGGTCTGTAGTTTCCTGCCTTTGTCTTGCTCCCACTTTTGTGAAGGGGAATCACATCTGCCTTCCTCCAGTCCTCAGGTACCACACCATCCTCCCATGATTTGTTAAAAAGGGTAGTCAGTGGTGTCACTAGTTCTCTGATTAATTCTTTTAGAATTCTGGGGTGAATTCCATCTTGCCCCATTGCTTTGTCCACCTTCAGTTTTAGGAGTTCTTTCAGAACCCTTTCTTCTGTGAAAGGACTGGAATTGATCCCCCTATCCAGAGTGCTTCTGTTAACTGGATTTGGCACCTCCTCCACCTCTTCTTTTGTGAATACTGAACAGAAGTATTCATTCAGTATCCCTGCTTTTTCACTGTCCCTCTCTGACCACCCACCGTCTATTCTATTCAGCCTTACTGTCCCTTCCTTTGTCTCTCTAAGCTTCTTGAAATACCTATAACAGGTTTTATCCCCCCTTCTAAACTGAGTTGGCTAACTTTTCATGAGTTTGGGCCTTTGCTATTCTGACTACCCTCCCTGCTTCCTTCTGCCTTAACTGGTACAATTCTCTGTCCTGCTCCTTCTGTGTTTCCTTATACTTTCTAAATGCAATTGTTTTCTCCCTAACCTTCACTGCCAACTATTTTGAGAACCATAGTGGCTTTTTCTTTTGTTTTGATTTGTTTATTTGTTTCACACAAAGGCTTGTTGCCTCTGTGATGGCAGTTTTGATATTTCCCCAATGTTGTTCCACCCCTCCTTCTAGCCTGTTTGCTAGTGCTTTTCTAAGGCACTCTCCCATCTTGCCAAAGTGAGCCCTCCTGAAGTCCAGAACCCTCACTTTTGTATGGCTTGACTCTGTAGCTGAGTTTATCATGAACTACACTGTTTGGTGGTCACTTGTTCCCAAATGGCTACCCACTTCTAGATCTGAGATCCTCTCACTGTCTTCATTAGAGAGTATGAGGTCTAAGACTGCTCCCTCATGAGTAGGTTCCAAAACTCGCTGTCTGAGGCATGCCACCTGAAGGTCATCGAGAATGGCCCTACTTTTGGATGTGGCTGCAGCAAAGGTGCTCCAGTTGACATCCGGCATATTAAGGTCCCCCATCAACAGTATCTCCCCTTTCTCTGCCATCCTAAGTATGCCTTCTATCACATCCTTGTCCATTCCTTCCCCCTGACATAGGGTCTGTATACAACCCCTGTGTGGATTGTGGTGCCATTTCCAGTCTCTGAGGTGACCCACAGGTGCCTCCTCTCCTCCTGTTTACTCTTTTGTTCAGTTGCTTTTATCCCTTCCCTTACATAGAGAGCTACTCCGCCCCCTCTTCTCCCTTCCCTGTCTCTCCTGTAGGTTATGTACCATGGTATGTTAACATCCCAGTCATGGTCCTCTGTGTACCATGTTTCTGTGACTTCTACAATATCCAGGCATCCCTCTTCCATCAAGGCCACCAGTTCAGGGAGCTTGTTGCCAGGCTATGGGTGTTGGTACTCATTACCCTCCATTTCTTGATGGCTTTACCCTTTTTTGCCCCATCCCTGTCCTTATTGTATTTGTCACTTTCTCCATTTACCCTTGTGCTTCTCCCTATCGAAATCTCTATGTTGGTGTCTACCTCACTTGGTACCCTGATTTTTTTGGGGGGGGCTAGGATTTCCCTGCTCCTCTCCAGTGCCTTCCCCCTTGGCTAGTTTAAATGCTTGCCAATGAAGCATTTAAACCTATCTCCTAGGATCCTGGTTCCCCTCCTGGACAGATGCAGACCATCATGCCAGTATAGGCCTGCATCCCTCCAGGTGGACCCCCAGTCCCCAATGAAGCCAAATCCCTGACCTCTGCACCAGTTTTTCAACCACTGATTGAATCCCATTGTGTGGAGCACCCTAGGCTCACCTGTGCCATAGACAGGCAGCACCTCCAAGAAGGTTACCATGCGTGCTGTTTGTCTAAGGTCCCTTCACATCTCCACAAATGCTTTTTACACTGCTAGGAACCCTTTCTTAGCCAGGTCATTTGTTCCTAGATGGACAATGACATCCAGATCCCTCCCCTGTGCAGCTGCTCCTGTGATCCTGAGGATTCTCTCCATATCCCTCCAAGCCATGGTGCTAGGCAGGCACCTTACCTTCCTCTCCCAGTTCTACCTTCCTAACAATGGAGTCACCCACCAGGTGTTGTTTCCTTCCCCTGTGGGTTCCCGTGCCAAACTCCTGTGGGTCTCCTTATTGGAGGTTCCCAGCATCCTCCTTGGTCTCCACTAGTGGGTGCCTCCATAGAGGAACCATACTTTTCTAAAATGGCATAGAAATTGTGAAGAGGTACAACTGGAGGGATGCACCTCTGTTCCACCACCCTCACCTTCCCTGAGCTCACTGTGATCCAACCACTCCTCTTTGTTGGCAACCTCTGAGGCAATGGCAGTGGCCCTGGTGGTCCCTGGGTGGGAGAAGCGGTAGTACAAATCCTGGCCAACTCAACCTGGAGATGAGCAACCTCCTCTCTCAGCCCAGAGAGGTGCCTGCAAATGGGACAACACTGCATCCTCCAGAATGTCTCCCAGAAGACTGCTGCACCACAGCCACTGCACTGCACCATTCCCATCATGTCTTATTTCTGGCCCCCTAATTGTTATTTGGAATACTTACTCTAGCCTCTGTTTTTTCTCAGTAGTCTCCTTACTTGCTTAGAGTCAGACCTCCAGCAGCTGGGGGGGGGATGAAGAGCTACTCTTGCCCTTTTAGGATGGTGAGTCTTTGGTGGCTCTGTGATTACTCACTTCCTGCTCCCAAACAGGAAGTTCCTTTTGTTAGTTAAATCCTGTGCCTATAAAAGTAGAACTGCATTTGTCAGTCACTGCTTTAGACTCAACTATATTTCTTGACATGGTTAAATGGTCAAAAGTGGAACTTGAGGCAGCAATACTCATGCCAGCAGAAACTGCACTAACACTACCAGCTGGGGCATCATCATCTCCTCCAACTATGAGGGAAGCTACAGATTGAGCTGTAAAAAACATTGATGGAGGAATCCCTTTCCTCACATCAGCTATGCACCTCTGTGTACTACCACACCCACAGACAATCTTACCCCTGGCAGCAGTGAAATGGCCAGAAACAGTTTTGCTTGCACGTCTCATTGCAGGCATTTTGGGGGATCACCAAGAACATTTTAAACCAATTTAAATTTTGGAACTTTCACTCTGGCCCAGTGGATGTGATGTGAAGCCCCCAAAAACAATGACAGTGGCTTGAGATGTAGATTGTGAACAAAGCAGATGCAAAGGCAGGCACAGACAGGTTAGATTGCTGTGCAATCAAGAAAAAGATGCAGACTCAAAGTCACAAGAACACCTGAATCACTGCTGCTCACAACAGTCACAGTCCAACCAATATGGAAAAGAATACCTTTGCAGCTGGGGGGCAGTGCACTGCAGTAACAGTACAAAACCAATATACCACAATCTCAACCACAGAGCAGTACAAAATTATGCAGCTGTGGTGGATAGCAGGTTCGCACTGCTGCAATTACTCTGTGGCACAATAAAAGGTGCCTGTGAACTGTGATTTGATGGCATACGTCACACACACCTTCACACACACACACACTACAAGTAATGAGTGGCCCATTGAAAACTTTGGTAATATAACCAGATCTTTTCAACCAACTGCAATTATGCAGTGCTGCAACACAAAATTCAGCAAAAACAAATTGTAAGAATTACTAAAAATATTACTGCATGTACATTAAAACAATTATACAATAAAAATATAACCAAAACAAAAAGACTGCCTTTTTCTCCCAGTCAATCTAAATCTACCTACACCACACAGATATGCCCCTCCCCCAAAGCACACTTCAACTGTCTCTCTTTTACAGAATTTCAATCACAGAGCACTGACAGCAAACTGTCTCCAACTACCACTACACACACTACACAGAACTGAGTCTGTGCAGAACAATGTAGAACCCATGTGACCTGCAATCCCATGAATCAATGCAAAATTCACCTTGGAGCCCAAACATAAGACAAAGTGATACAAAGTACATTGGAATCAACGTACTTCATCTAAAAAATGGGCACAGAAGTGAATGAAGAACACATAGTAATGTGAAGTGCATTAAAATCAATGATTTTGTGATCCTCATTACAATGCTAAGTGCTCCTCTTCTCATTGTGGAGTACTTCACAGATTCCCCACTGCTCAGAGTGAATTTCAATCACTTCGCCTACCACTACATGTCATCAGAGCTGCACCTGCTAATTTAGTCTGGGTACCCAGTACTTTTTAGAATTGCAGTAACTGCTTGAAAGTAGTAATTTGTTGGGGCTGGTGAATGCTGTGGAACTGTATTACTATGAATAGAGGGCTAACAGTACAGTTAGTGAAGGATTTCTTGCCTGGTCTGGAGGGTAGGCTTTATTTTTATCAGGTGGCCTGAACTGAGATAATTGTCATTACTGTGTACTGCTTAACCACCCTTTTCATTTGAAGGACCAGTTACAAACTTAACAAAGTCCTGTAGTTATTTGTCCTGTTTTGGTATAAGAGTTTATTATTAGTGAGCATATTATTTAAGCAATAAACCATGAGAGGGTGTGGGTTATGTTGGGATTTACCACAGCTGGTGTGGTTTGGCTACGAGGCCACTGGGTGAGTGGTCAAATCCTTGCCAGCTGTGGTAAATCCCAACATAACCCATACCCTCTCATGACTTATTACGATTATACCATGGAATAAGTCTATGAGTTATTTTAACAAATGCATATGTTTTATTTTTTTGTGATAAAAATAATGTTTTTTATAGAAAAAAACTTACACTGAAAAATAGCCCACAATGTAACATGTATTAATTCCAAAATAGGCACATAGGATGTAATATAACAATATACTGAACTTTTGTGAATTTATTATATTTATTAACTTTTGAAAACAGTAATTAAACTTTTGCAAACTTGTCTGAACTCTGTAAAGAGAAAAGGGATAGGAACTGTAACTTTGTTTAAGTAATTTTTTTTGCTGTAGTGAGAGTCCTTATGAGAAAAATGGGAAGAAGTCTTTGTTGTTGAATGCAGGGTTTTTCTTTTTTAATCAGACTTGCTATTTCTTTATTGTCCAGTATGGATTGATCCAGTTTCTTGAGGTGAAGAAATAGTGCAGGAGGGTTTGGAGGTATTTTAGAACAAATTCCTTAAAACTCTGGACTGGGCAAAGACGATCACTGGGCTGGGCAAGCATACAGCCACTTGTGTACTGTCTTGTTGGATTATTCATTCCTATATGTTTTTTTTTGCTCATTGAATGCCTTTGTTAGATATTCATGTCCATCATCTGTTTTTGTTTATTTTAAATGAATTAATGGTTAGTTGCCTGACCCCCTTATTTCCCCTGCAAGCAAAATGAAGCTGTATGCCCATTCAGACCTTTCTTACAAACCCCATTGCTGTATCTGGTGATAGTGCTGCAGAATTCCTTAATCTGGTGAGCTGACCGATAATGGCGGGGTATGGTGTTCTGCTTTGTCTTTCCCCTCTTTTCTATAATGTTTTACTACAGCTTTAAATATATTATTTGAGGTATTAAATTCTGTGTCTGCCATAAGTTATCTGCTTCTGCTGAGGGGTGGGTCATTTAAAAATCTATTCTGACCTGCTCTGAGACTTACAAAACTTGTTAAGACATATTGATTGCCATCACTGTTGCGAACTGTACTGTAATATTCCCTTAGTATGTTAGTCAGTTCTGGGGGACTTATGGTGCAAAGTCTATTTTAATATTATTTTGTTGTGCCCAGTTGAGAAAAACAGTTAGAGTCCACCGTGTTTGCTTCTGGGTAGTTTCCTCATGTTGTTACAGTTCAAGCTGCAGCATTTCCTGATTGGTTATTTGTTTGTGATGCCGTTTTTCTTCCCAACAGGACTGGATAGCCAAGTTGTTGTCAGGAGGCCCGCGGAGTTTGAGTTGGCAGCTGTGGGAGAAGGTGATGCTGTGGCCAGCTGAGGGACTGTTGCAGCAGGCAGAGAAAGCAGAGGGGCTAGAGCCAGAGAAGTGGTTTCTATCAGTAAGTGCTCTGGGGTTTCAGCAGTTTGTTCTGGTTGATTTTCTTCAACAGAGTGAAACATTTCTTCGATTTCAGTCATGTCTATGAGGTGGAAAGATGTATCCATTGTTTTTTTTTTTATTTAGCTTGTCTGACTATTGCATCAGAGGTAAGCAGACATGGAGATGGGGTCAGATGGATTTTTGAACAGATTGGCATGAGCGTATACCTGTCTGGTACCTCTTGCAGTGGTTATTGTAGGATTTATAACAAGCTTGAGGTGCCAGTCAGGCAAGCTGATTGGTTCACATTTTCATGTCATGGTATAATTATAGTTTTCCAAATTGTTTTTTTTTTTGAATTTTAGGCAAGGAAAGCCAAATGTTATTTTTAGGATGTCCAATCCCTGATGTTCTGGGCACCTGACAAGCATAACCGTAGAGTACAGATAAAAGCACAATAACATTTCAAAACAATAAAATCAGAAGGACAGCTGTCAAAATTAGTAACTACTAAACAAAAAGGATTGTCTGGGAGATCCTCAATGAAAGCCAAGCTAAAGAGGTGAGCCTTAAGCCTCAGATTGAAAACACTAATTGAGGGAGCCTCCCACACTGCAGATGGAAACGAGTTCCACAGGGTCAGCCCAGAGACACTAAAAGCATGGCCACCTCATATCTTGAGCTGAACACTGGAAAAGTCCAGGAGACCCCTCAAAGAGGAGTGGAAGGAGCGATCAGAGGTTAGAGGTGGCAAGATCTCCAACAGGTAGCCAGGACCCAGTCCATATAGGGCCTTATAGGTGAGCAAGCCCACCTTGAAAAGGACCATTAACCTGATTGGCAGCCAGTGCAGAGCACACAGGACCGGGGTCACATGGCAGGACCTGGATTGGCCTGTCAGCAACTCGGCCACTGTGTTCTGCACCACCTGCAGCCTGCAGAGGGTCCTCTCCCATGGCCTTGAAGTAGAGAGAATTACAGTATTCGAGCCAAGAGATTGCCAAGCCATGTACGAGGGTCGGCAGTTCCTCAGGTGGAAAGAGGGGCTTAATCCTGGTGATGTTCTGCAGGTAGTAAAAACCACTCTTTACTACAGAGGATACATGATTTTCAAAGGTTAGCCTACAGTCCAGGATCTCACCTAGATTAGCACCCTCAGGGAAGCCACCAATGGAGCAGACCCCAAGAAAAGCCCTGTGTTCACTCTTGGTGACATCCCATCACGCTTGTGACTTGGCTCGATCACCAGCACCTCTGTCTTATCTGGATTAAGTCTCAGACAGCTGGAAGCCATCCAGTCATTGATTTTAGCCAGAAAGCTGTTAAGCACATCAACATCACCAGATGTTTCAGGTGCAAATGACAAGTACAGTTGGGTGTCATCTGCATAGCAGTGAAACTCTACACAGTATTTCTGAATGATGTCACCCAGGGGGAGCATGTTCACTGAACAGCATCAGCAACAAGATCAAGCCCTGTGGTATTCCCCTTGACAGGGGCATTGGGGAGGAAGAGAAATTCCCAATCACTACCTGCTGCACCCTATCAGAGAGATAGGACTCAAAACATCTGATGATGGTACCGGTGAGTCCACAAAACTCACAGAGTTGATCAAGAAGCACGACGTGGTCCACAGTGTCAAATTCTGATGAGAGATCCAGAAGCACAAGAACTGACCTGTCTCCTCTGTCTCTGGCCCTGAGCAGATGTTTATGCAGCCTGTGCTGTGTCTAGCCTGAAAACCTGACTGAAATGGCTCATAGATGTCAAAGGACACGAGGCAGTCCTTGAGCTGCTGTGACACCTATTTCTCAACCACCTTACCCAAAAATGGTATGTTGGAGATTGGACGGTAATTCACCAGGATGTCAGGGTCAAGGGAAGGTTAATTAAGGAAGAATCTCACCAGCAATTCTTTCAAAGCCACTGGGAATGCCCCTTACACCATCGAGCACCTGGCAATCCTGGTGAACACTGAGCCAACAGCTTCGGTGCATCCCATTAAGAAATGTGTCAGGGCTGAGTCCAGTTTGCAAAATGTGTGCTTCAGCTCTAAGATCACCCAAGTCACTTTGGACACCTCCACTGGCCTAAACACCTCTCAGACAGGCAGAGTACCTCTGTTCCTCCCAGCTCAGCTACTGTGAGGTGATTGCCTTCCTGATGGAATCCCTGACCAAACAGATGACATTTTGTCAGAGAAGAACAGAGCAAACTCTTCACATTAAGTGGATGAAAAAGTCTTCTTCAACTGCAGACAGGCAGAATGGAGAAGCCTGTCCACAGTCCAAAAAAGCTGAGAAGGTCTGTTATTCCCTGCTGCAATCTTCCTGGACAGGAATTCTGCCTTCTTATGGGAGATTGCTCACTGGCACTCACCATAGTGAGAACAAAGGGCCAGTTTGCCACTCTCCAGCTGGGTCTTTCATCAGTAATGCTCCAAATTCTGACCCTTGATCTTCATCGCCTTGAGATCCCGATAAAACTAGGGGGATCTCAAGTGAGAAGATCTGAGTCATATACAAACTGGAGCAGTGACAATCAATGCTTTGGAGACCACCTTATTGTAGGTGGCCACCGCTTCACTGGTGCCAATCGCACAAGCTGCATCTACTCTAGATAAGTCAGCTAATGCCAGTAGTCCTTCTGGGTGCAGAGGGGATAAATGTGAACAGAGGAATTGAGGGAAGAGAAAAAGCATCAGATTATAGGTGGAGGCTGGTGTCTCTGAATGTGCAGAGTCTTGGAAAATAGATGGATGACCTTCAGGCACTATTAGTAGACAGGAGAGTAGACATAGCTGCAGTAACCAAGACTTGGGCAACATCACACCATGACTAGGACCTTGTCATCCCTGGATATAAACTATACAGGAGGAATAGGGTAGTCGGGAATGGGGGAGGGGTGCCAGTTTATACCAGGAAAGGGATTAGCTTGCAAGAGGGAGGAGTCGGAGGAAGGGGGGGTGGATGCATTATGGGTTCGGTTAAGGTCCAATAGAGGGAGAAAGGTGAGATTAGGGGTGGTTTACAGATCACCCAATCAGGATGAGGAGAGGGACAGGGAACTGAGATCACAAATATTGGAAGTTGTGGGAAAAGGAGAAGTGGTAACTGTGGGGGACTTCAACCTGCCCAAGGTGGACTGAAGCATATTATTCACAACATGTGCTAGGAGTCAGGTGATCCTGGAAGGACTGCAGAGTGGGTTCCTGACTCAGGGCATCACTGAACCAACAAGAGCTGGGCACTTCATGATCTGGGGCTCACAAATGGGGAGCATGTACTGGAAATAATGCTCAGGGAGCAACTGGGTGGAAGTGACCATTGCACAGTGTGGTTCCAGTTGGATACGGGCAGGGAAAGCATTCTAACTAAGACCAAAATCTTGGATTTCAGGAGGGCAGAAATCAGGAAAATGGGCGATGTGATAAGGAGTCATCTGGCGGGCATCAGAGCAGATATAGGGGTGGACAAAAGATGGTCCATCATTAGGGAGGAATACTGGTTGCCACAGATGGGTGCATTTGGCTCAGGGAGGAGAACACAAGGGTCAATGCGCCCAGCTGGTTCAGTTCTGTGGTTGCCCAGGCAGTAAGGGAAAAGAGGTTGGCCTCAGAAAATTGAGGAAGACCAAAGGAGACGTGGATAGGGAAAATTACCTAAGGTTGGCTATTGAGGCAAGTAAGGAAGTCTGGTGAGCAAAGGCACAGAAGGAGCTGCAGTTAGCCGAAGGAATTAAGAAGGGGAAGAAGACTTTCTTTCACTATATAAGTGATAAATGGGACAAGAAGGAAGGGATTGTTAGACTTAAGAAAGGGGTGGAGTGGGTGGTAGATAGTGGGGGAAAAACAGAGATACTAAATGAATACTTCTGTTCTGTCTTCACCAGGGAGATGTACAGACCAGTGCCTTCAGGAGGGAAAAGAGGAAAGGGGGAGATGAACACAAATATAGTGATAGAGGAGGATAGAGTTAGGGAGGGGCTGCTGGCATTGAAGGTGGACAAATTACCAGGCCCAGACAGAGTACATCCAAAGGTACAAAAGGAACTGGCAGAGGAGATGGCAGGGCCACTGGCAGACCTATTTAATAGTTCACTAGAGTCAGGCATGGTACTGCAGGACTGGAGAACAGCACATGTAGTGCCCCTCCACAAAAGTGGTCCCAAGGATAATCCAGGGAATTACAGACCAGTCAGTCTGACCTCCATTATGGGCATGCTCTTGGAGACCATACTAAAAGAAAGTTTGGGGGAATATTTAGAGAAGCATGGTCTCCAGGATGTGAGACAGCATGGGTTCATGGGGAGGGGGAGATTGTGTCAAATGAATCTGATTGACTTCTTTGACAGTGTCACTAAGACAGTAGACAGGGGTCAAGCAATAGACATTCTCTATCTTGACTTCAGCAAGGCCTTTGACTCTGTGACCCACAAAATGTTGATAAGGAAGTTGGGGGATCTTGGGGTTGGGAAAAAGATTACCAGATGGGTTGAAAACTGGCTGAGGGACAGAACTCAGAGGGTGGTTGTGGGTAGAGAGTTCTCTAGTACCAGAGAGGTAACCAATGGGGTCCTGCAGGGCTCGGTGCTGGGGCCTGTGCTGTTCAATGTCTTCATTAATGACATTTATGATGGCATTAATGGCAAAATGTGCCTATTCACAGATGACACCAAGCTCTTCAGGAGACTGGACAGAGCTGAAGGGATACCGAAGACCTGGAAATGCTGGGGAGGTGGTCCGGGATCTGGCAGCTTGGCTTCAATGGCAAGAAATGCATCTGTGCATATTGGAGTCAAGAATCCCAGGACAGAGTACTACCTGGGTGGAGTACGAGTATCTGCAACAGAGGAGGAGAAAGAGCTTTGAGTGATGATCACTATTGATCTGAAGCACTCCACACAGTGCAAGAAAGCAGCAGCAAAGGCAAATAGGATGCTGGGATGCATAACTAGTGGGATCAGTAGTAGGAGAGAGGAGGTCATACTGTCCTTGTACAGGTCACTGGTAAGGCTGCATCTAGAGTATCAAGTTCGGTACTGGTGCCCACATTTCATAAAGGATATTGACCTGCTAGAGAAGTTCCAGAGGAGGACTACAATGATGATAGTGGGTCAGCAGGGTAAGGCATACGAGTAGAGGTTGAGGGCACTGAGCATGTAATCCCTGGAAGACAGGAGAGAGAGAGAGAGAGAGACAGAGAGAGGAGACATGATTGGGACCTTCAAGTACTTGAAAGGGATAAATGAGATTGATAAGGAGAGTCTCTTTAAGCTGAGTGGCAACCATAACTCGAGGGGGCAGAGTCTTAAGCTGGAGTGTGGGAAGTTTAGGAGGGAGATCAATAAGCAGTTCTTCACAGAGAGGGTGGTGGACACTTGCAATGCACTACCAGAAGAGGTCCTCTCATTAAAGACAGTGGTCAGCTTTAAGAGAGGCTGGGAGAGGCATAGAGGGAAGGTAAGGATCATGTGTAGAGAGGATGGAGAGTGGGGATGGAGGGAGGGAGGGCAGGGACAGTAACTCAAGTAGTGGACCCTGCAATATGAGTAGACTTGATAGACCAAATGGCCTTCATTTGCTGGCTTCTCCATCTGTTCATATGTTATTATGTTTAAAGGGTGTTAGCTGACCATCTCTGCTGGGGAAGGACTTCCGGGGGGGCCCCAAACATGAACACCATAGTGCAGTCATTGGACCAAGAGACACAATTAGTCTTGAGGCTATCAACCTCAAGACCCAGCTGCAACACCAGATCAAGTGTGTGGCCATGCCGTTGGGTTGCAAAAGAAACATCTGGTGCCAGGCCCAGTGATGACATCAACTGGAGGAGGACATAACCGAAATGCAAGGATTAGTCGTCGACCCATGCATTGAAGTCCCCCAGGATTAAGCACCTGGGGAAATCCAACACTAGGTCGACGATGAAGTCCGCTACCTCCTGCAGGAATTTTTCTCCCTACCCCAAAGTGCAGCAAACTAGGAGAATCCTGCAGCCTCCACCTGGAACCCCACGCACAGTGATGCACTCAAAAGACCTCGTGTTACCAACCGGATGCACCGTGAAGCCTAGGCTGGTTCTAAAAATGATGGCCACTCCCTCACCCCTGCAATCCCTTCCTCTGACAGTGCACTATGGAGTACTCAGCGGTAAATCTAAGTATTGGATTTGGTTGATTTTAGGGTGGCAACTGCCCACTTATCTTTCTATTGTATATTGGAATAACCCCAGTCTGAAGAGTCTTATGAGCCCAGGCCATTCTACCTTGTTTAAAGCCTGCAAAGGTAGGGGTAGGAACCATTAACACATTCTATCTGATGCTGCCATTTTGGGTCAGGTTAATCAGTGGATGGTTCTGATGCCATATGGCATTAATGGGGGTAAAATGTTAATAGCAGTCTAACATCCTCATGTGAAACTAGTACAGTGGAAGATGGACAAGATCCCACCCTGGGTACATCAGTGTTCTTTTGGATATTCGGTCCTTCCCTACCCCCTCCCTTCCAACCACTAGTGCTTCAACATTTTGAAGCTAGTTCACAGCAGCTCTAGTGGCAAGCTTCACTCTGGCAACAGATTGGCTTTGCTACTAGTCCCTAAAATAACTTCAGTTTATAACAGTTACTCAAATATTCACATAGTAAAGTGAAACTGATTTATGACATCCATCAGCTGATGGAAGGAAGCATGTCATGTTTATATCATTTGTTTTCTTCCTTGCAAATGGAAGTCTTTTCAGTAAAGAAAAGAAACTTGTCCTCATAGTGTTCTGGCATGCCACACCTCTCTGATAGAAATGCTGTGTATTCATATATCAAATCTTTGTTTCATAAATAACTGTACTGTATATATTCTTGGAAATTCTAACATGTCTCCCAAAATAAAAATGTTATTGTTCTATGGACACAGGGTTAAAATGCTATCACACTTTAATGCAGTATTGTTTTCATTCAAACTTTTCAGCCCCACCCACCCATGACAGCTCCTCTCTACATTTACTTCAGGCACTACTACCATCTTCTTCCTCTCATGTTTGCTACTCAATACCTGCACTGCACCTGTTCAGACACTTGCTGCCCTCTTCTGGGGCTTGCCCTCTTGTGGCATGGCTTTGAAACATGAAGGCCATCTTTTCAAAGGGCATTGCAGGCTTTGCATGAAGCCCTATGTCAAACCTATTTTTTGTTGTGGCTGTGCCAGACAAGGTTGCTGCAGTTGTACTGGATTTTAGTGGGTGGAGTGCAGTTGCGGCACTTTAAATAATTTATGGCAGTTTGTGCCATATATTTGGTGCAAGTTCCATAAAAAAGGTACCCAGGATTGCCACAAACTAGACCCCAAAATAGTAACTTGCAGCAGTTGGTGCATGGGATAGAAAATCCCACTTGCTGGCCAGGAAAATGCTGCAAGCCCCGTGGGTCATATGTTCAGCACACCTGGGGCTTGTGCCATTTGGGGGCCTTTGAAATTATGGCCCCGAGTGTTTACCAGCTGCCAAATATGCATCCTAAGATGTTGGAGTAGGCAGGGGGAAAACATTGCACTTTATGTTTGCTCCTCATGTACTGTACAGCACATAGTGTGCAATTATTGAGTCAGGGTGCAGAGTCATCTCCCTTTTTATTCCTCCCATCACATCTAGCCACTGCCAATGGCACTCGTGACACCATTCTGTGGATTTGGGTTGATCAACATTGTGTAGTCAACCATGTCAGTGTTACTCTACTTCCTGCATTAGAAATCACTCACAGAGTAGGCAGACAAACACCAAACCTTGGGATGAGTGTGCAGTTCCTCTGCTTGTGCACTGGACACCCAAACTGGGGTGAAGAGGACAGGGATGGAACTTGATCCTATGTCTCCCATGTGACAGTGCTGCACTCTACCACTTTACTCCACTGGATAATGCTTCTGTTGCATTATAAACTTCCCTAATAAAAGTTAGTATCCTAAAACAATAACTTGAGCCCTTAAACTGAGCATTATCTTCATTTCATTTTTACTACACCATCATATTAATATTCAATTATTTTTGATGTTGTAGAACAGAAATCATTCCATATGGTTCACAAAACACTTCACCAGTTGGATATTGAATACACAATTGATCTTACTTTCTTCAATGCAATCCTAATTAACATAGTACAGTCATTCTTCCTTAATTAACAACATAATTAACAGAGACTTGTTTCTCTCATGGAGAAATCAAATTGATTTCACTGAATTTGGCATTTAAATTGCATCAATACCTTTTTTTATTGTGCAAGTGACTGAAGCTTATTAGTAGTAATAGATATGTGGAGGCACACATGTCAGAATGGGATATATAGTACTTTACCTTCACAAATATTTTTCTCTTCCTTAATTACAGATAGAACCCAATCACCCCATAGTACAATCATACAAACCATAGAATATTTAGTATTACTGCCAAATACTCACATATGCAATTATGCATAAGCCTGTTTAATATTGAGTCTCTTTCATTAAAGGTAACTGGGTACCAATGCACAACCTCAGTGTGGTGATACAATCTTAGTAGCGTTTAATAATTATAGGACACGAGAAGTTCAAGAGGTCCATCAAGACGCCCCCCCCCATCGTACTCAGTGGTAGCAGTTTATATTAAATCCCTGAGGAATCAATCTATCAGTTTGACTTTCTGAAGACTAATTTGGGCTTGCTTTCAATGATAGCTTGGAGAAAGCTGTCACATAGCCCCACCATTCTACAGGTTAAGAAGAATTTCTGCTTATTAGTTTTGAAATTCATAAGTTTCTGTTGATAGATATTTCCTCATGTCACAGTATCACTTAAAGACTTATAAATACCAGTCCCTACTTGTCCATTAAGACCTCGTCCTGGCTTATATCAAACCTTAGTGCTAAATCACCAGTTTGTGGCCTGATTTCCAGGGACATTGTACTATCTCATGTTGGTATATCCCCATACAGTTTAGCAACCCTTCAAAACCCCAAATTAACAATTGCCCATCTCTGGGCCTTTTCCAGCACTAATACATTCTTCCTCTCATAGGGTGTCTAGACTAGTGAGTCATAGTCCAGATATGGTCTCACTAGACATCAGTACAGTGCTGCAATTACCACCCTATTTCTTGAAAGCAAATGTCTTCTCATACAGCCTAATATCCTATTTATTTTGATAACCACTTCTTTGCATTGCCAACTTTCTGCAGCCTGGACCCAGGCCCAACGCAATTACTCGTTGATTGTGTTAGGGCTTTGGGCCTGGTTTTTGCCGAGATTGTCAGGTGTTCCTTAATGACAGAGGTTTTCCCTAAGCCCTTAAAACATGTTCTGGAGAGGACCCTGTTTCAAAAACCTTCTCGGGACCCTGACATCTTTGCAAATTACAGACCTATCTTAAACATTCCCTTTTTAGGTTCTTGACAAGGTGATTGCACAGCAGCTTGAGAATCACCACACGGACTTCCAGATTTATGAACCATTCCAGTCTGGCTTTTGGCTGATACACAGCATGGAGACCACGCTAGCATGGGTGTAAAATGATCTTTTCAGGGTGAGGGATAGAGGAGAGTGATCAATTCTCATTCTTCTCTATCCCTCATTAGCATTTGACACTGCGGATCATGAGGTGTTGTTGGACAGGCTGAGGGAGTAAGCTGGACTCAATGGCAAGGTCATCAGCTGGTGGTTTTGGGTAATCATTCCTTAAGTCCGATGGCCCAGTCCTGTGGAGGATGCCAAGGTTCTGACATCTCCACCATATTATTCACAGTGTTTATGATGCCCCTAGGTGAGATCATAAGATGGTATGGGCTGGTATTTCACTGCTGTGCCTACGATACTCAGCTCTACCTCCCTTTTACACTGGGAAGATCTGATGTGGTTAATGTGCTAAATAAATGCTGACCAAGATCTGGGCATGGATGTTGTCAAACTGGTTTGGGCTCAACTCAGGGAAGATTGCAGTACTGGTGGTTGAGCCAGGTTGAAGTGGGAGAGTGGAGGCCCCTGGTGAGGATTTAGGGCTCTTTATCAGCCTAACCAAACTGGGATCTACCACTATGTGAAAAATTTGAGAATTGTTCTGGACAGCCAGTTGACACTTGATGCTCAGATGTCAGTCACTGTCTGGAATGGTTTTACCATGTACATAATATCACCTGAATTGAATCCCTTACCACCTGATGATCTGGCCATAATGGTGAAAGTGTTTGTTAACTCAAGGCTTGACTAGTGTAATGCACTCTGCCTTGTGGTCAGAGGGGGTGTGATGTGACACCTGCTGCTGTTGCAGAATGCTGTGGCCTGTCTATTGATGGGGTATTCAAAGTCCGGTCATATTACGCCAGTGCTGTGCAAACTGCACTGGCTGCTGATGCGCTGGCCCATCTCCTTTAAAATAGGTCTGCTAACCTATAAGGCCCTGAATGGGCTGGGTCTGGGCTACCTGAAAGAGATTCTGCATTCCTAAACCTTGGGTTGCTCTCTCCAATCCATGGGAGAGGCCCTCCTGGAGGCTCACAGAGCAAGGCTAAAATCTGTTGGGGATTGGACCTTTGAAGTGGCCTCCCCATTCCTGTGAAAGTTTAGGCTGTGGTCTTATCAGGATTCACCCTCCCTTGAGATATTTAAAAGGAAATTAAAATCTTTTCTCTTTGAACACACCTTCAGTGTCTGAGAAACTTTTAAATATGACACGCATTTTTATTTTTGTTTGATAATAATTATTTTATATTAGTGGATGTAATTTATTGTTATTTATTCTTAATTTATGTTTGTGTATTTTATGTGCTGTTTGCCAGTTTTATACTCTGTAAGGATGCCGTGAGCCTTTGGGCCCTCACCATCACCAAAACATAATAAGGAGTCTACGCTGATTCTGGAAAATAGCTGTGCCAGGAAGCAGCCCTGTTTGACTCCCCTACTAGTAATGAAAAAATATGTGATATTGCCTCAATTATCATATCGAAAGGCTGTGCTAACAATTAACAGATCTAAAGATAGGCCTTTATTTTTCAGCATTCTCCAGAGTGTTTCTCTGTTAACAGAATTGAAAGCTGCTGTGAAATTGACAAACAGCTTAATTTTTCTGAGTACTATATATTTTTCTATTAGATGTGCTAATCAATAAATGCTATCTGTTGTCAAGGAACCATGTCTGAAGCCGGATTGGTATAAGGATATTGGGCATACAGTAGTCATCCAAGCTTAGAGTCCATCTAATAAAATTCTAGTAAAGATTTTGGAACTAATGTCCAATAAACTGGTTGGTCAAAAATTTGCCAACTCGTAAAAAGACTGATTTTTATGTATGGGGACTTTGATATTTTTTGTCCAAGAAACCAGGATGAATTTTTGAGTTAAATTAATGTTAAAAAGAAAAACACGTTAAGATAGTGGTCCAAAAATGTTTGTGTTCCTTATACATTTTGCTAGGTATGGCATCAGGGCCTAGGGCCTTATTGTTTGCCAAGTTTGAATTGGCTGTCCCTACTTCTATTTATGTAATAACCAGAGGGTCATAGTCATTATTCATTAGCCATATGGGGGAATTCGCAGTGAAACCAAGTGATTCTTCCTTATTAAATATTATTTTAAAATGGTCTATCTAAGTTTCCTTTGGGATATAAACTGCTAAGGACAGCTGAAATCCATCTACCCCTTTTGCTACCATCTTCCAAAAATTCTTTGAATCTTTACCTGTATGACCTGATAGATCTTGTCCAATTGCCTTTTACATATTCTGCTTTTTTATGAGTCAAGAATTTTTATACTGTTTCCGGAAGGTATTTAAGTGGTTAAAGTTAACTCTTGTTGGATTCTTCTTGACCATTCTTAATGCTTTCCTGAGGTTTAGTTTGTACTTTTGCAAGAGGCAGCAAACCATGTCTTTTCTTTGTTAACCTCTTTCCCTTCTAAGTATATTTCTTGCCTTATTGAATCATATAAACACTCCAAATGTAAATACGTTTCCCTTGCTTGTAGCATTTCCTCTTGCTTGTCTATATCTTTATGAATAGGTCTATTATTTAACTTTTCAGACACTACATTCCAAGTCTTAGCCATAAATACTATTCCGTTTTTCCCCTTAATGATATAGAAGACAGAGGATTATTTTTCGGTTCCAACCATCAATCACGTTCTGCGTTAACACCTCTAAACAAAGTGATCCATGATCACTTTCCAGCCTCATTTCTATTATTAGTCTTTTGAATAAATAATAACTTTCTGGAGTACACAGTATGTAGTGTACAACACTTTAGAAACATAGAAACATAGAATGTGATGGCAGATAAGGACTGCTTGGCCCACCTAGTCTGCTAATTTTCCTACCTAACAGATAAGCTGCAGATCCTAGTTAACCAACAGCTTACTTCCTCCTACCCCCCCACTAGGATTGCCTTATGTCTGTTCCATGCATTCTTGCATTCCCCATGTTCTTGACTCCACGACCTCCTCAGGGAGGCTGTTCCATCATCCACTACCTCTCTGTGAAAAATACTTCCTCACATTACTTCTGAGCTGTCCCCCCTCTATCTTCAAATTGTGCCACCTTGTTCTTGCACATCTCTTTTTCTGAAAGATGCTACCCTCTTGGACTTTGTTGATTCCCTTGAGGTACTTGAAAGTTTCTATCATGTCCCCTCTCTCCCTTCTTTCCTCAAGGGTATACATATTAAGCTCCTTTAGTCTTTCTTCATATGTCTTCTGGTGCAGACCCTGCACCATTTTGATTGCCCTCCTCTGGACAGCCTCCACTCTGTCTATGTCTTTGCGGAGATGGGGTCTCTAGAACAGCACACAGTACTCCAGATGGGGTCTCACCAACTGTCTGTACAGAGGGATAACAACTTCCTGTTTTCTACTATTGATGCCTCTCTCTATGCATCCCAGTATCCCCCAGCCTTCCTTAATGCCTTCTCACATTGCTTGCCCACCTTTAGGTCATCTGATATAATTATCCCCAGGTCCCTTTCCATTTGTACTATTGTCAGTATCTCACCCCCATTGTATACTCTTCCGCTGGTTTTGTTTCCCAGGTGCATCACCTTGCACTTCTTTGCATTGAATCTGAGCTGCCATACATCTGACCATTCCTCCAACCTTGCCAAGTCCCTTCTCATTCTTTCCACTCCATCTTGTGTATCAACCCTGTTGCAGATCTTTGTGTCATCTGGAAAGAGACGTACTTTTCTTTCCAGTTACTCTGCAATGTCACTTATAAAGATATTAAAAAGGACTGGTCCTAGTACTGATCCCTGCGGTACCCCACTAGTAACCCTCCTTTCTTCACTGTTGACTCCATTTACTACTACTGTTTGCGTCCTGTTGTCTAGTCAATTTTTCATCCAGGCTACCAGCTTGGGACCCACTCCAAGGCTGGCTAACTTGTGTATTAATCTTTTGTGTGGGACTGTATCAAAAGCCTTGCTAAAATCTAGGTAGGCCATGTTCACAGCCCCTCCCTGGTCTACTACTTTGGTCACCCAGTCAAAGAAATCTATTAGATTCATCTGACACGACCTTCCCATCGTGAATCCAAGCTGCCTTGGGTCCTGTGCCCCACTCACCTCTAGGTACTCAATAATTATTTCCTTCAGAAGTGATTCCATCATTTTCCCTACCACTGAGGTCAACCTAACTGGTCTGTAGTTTCCTACCTCTATCCTGCTCCCACTTTTGTGAAGAGGAATCACATCTGCCCTCCTCCAGTCCTCAGGTACCACCCCATCCTCCCATGATTCGTTAAAGAGAGTAGTCAGCGGTGTCACTAGTTCTACCCTTAGCTCCTTTAGAATTCTTGGGAGAATCCCATCAGGCCCCATTGCTTTGTCCAACTTCAATTTTATTAGTTCTTTCAGAACCCTCTCTTCTGGAAATGGACTGGTATAGACCCCCGTCTTCAGAGTGTTTCTCTTGTTTGGGTTAGGTACCTCCCCCTCCTCTTCCTTTGTGAATACCGAGCAGAAATATTTGTTCAGTATCTCTGCTTTTTCACTGTCACCCTCTACCCACATTCCCTCCCCTTTATTAAGCCTCAGTATCCCTCCTTTGGTTTTTCTTCACTCCCTAATGTACCTATAAAAGGTCTTATCCACCTTCTTAACAGAGTTGGCTATCCTTTCCTCGGTTTGGGCCTTTGCTATTCTGACTGCCTTCCCAGCCTCTTTCTGCTTTAACTGATAAAGTTCTCTGTCCTGCTCCTTCTGTGTTTCCTTATATTTCCTGAATGCTATCCTTTTCTCCTTAACCTTCCCTGCCACCTCTTTGGAGAACCATAGTGTTTTTCCTTCGTTGTGTTTTGTTGATTTGCTTTACACAAAGGCTTGTTGCCGCTGTGATGGCTGTTTTGGTTACTCCCCATTGTTCCTCCACCCCTCTTTCTTGCCTGTTTGCTAGTGCTTTTCTGAGGCGCTCTCTCATTTTCCCAAAGTCAGCCCTCCTAAAGTCCAATACTCTTGCTTTTGTATGGCTTGATTGTTTGGCTGTGTTTATCGTGAACCACACTGTTTGGTGGTTGCTTGTTCCCAGATGGCTACCCACTTCTAAATCTGAGATTCTTTCTCCATCCCCATTTGAGAGTAACAGGTCTAAGATTGCTCTCTCCTGAATGGGTTCCAATACTAGCTGTCTGAGGCGTGCCCTGTAGGGCATCAAGAATGATCATGCTCTTGGATCTGCCTCCAGCAAAGGTGCTCCAGTTAACATCTGGCATATTCAGGTACCCCATCAACAATATCTCCCCTTTTTCTGCCATTCTAAGGAAGCCTTCTATCATTTCCTTGTCCATTCCCTCCCCCTGAGATGGGGGTCTGTATGCAACCCCCATGCGGATTGTGGTGCCATTTCCTCTCTCCAGGGTGACCCAAAGTGCCTCATATGCTCCCTGTTTACTCTTTAATTCTGTTGCTTTGATCCCTTCCTTTAAATAGAGAGCTACTCCTCCTCCTCTTTTACCCTCCCTGTCCCTCCTGTGGATTGTGTATCCTGGTATGTTGACATCCCAGTCATGGTTCTCTGTGTACCATGTTTCTGTGACTGCCACAATATCAAGGCATCCCTCTTCCATCAAGGCCACTAGTTCAGGGAGCTTGTTACACAGACTACGGGCATTGGTACTCATCACCCTCCACTTTTTGATGGCCTTACCCCTTTTAGCCCCATTCCTGTCCTTACTGCCTTTGCCTTTTTTTACATTTGCCTCTGTCCTTCTCCCTAATGACTTCTCTACCTTGGTGTTTACCTCACTAATTACTGTGTTTTGTGGGGAGGCTGAGATTTCTGCCTCTTTTCAGTGCCTCCCCTTTGGCTAGTTTAAAGAGCTAGTGTACTGCTTGGGATTAATAGTAATTTTCAGATGTAGTCAGATATCACTTCTTATATCTCAAGTATTTTTTTCTTTTCTGTTTGCTAATTAGAAGATTTTCCACCTGGCAGTCCTAGGGTAATGTGTGGAGCAGCACTCTGTCTGGAGGAAAAAAAAAAGTTAGTTCTGTTCCTCCCACTGCATCATCAGAAATGAGACCAAACACCTTGAGGCACCGCAATCCTTGCAGCCTGAGCAGTGATTCTCACAAGTTATCAATCAAAATGCAGGAAATTGTGACATCACTAGTAACCAGGGAGAGCCAGTCCCTGCTGCTTCATGTGAAAGTGAATCCTAGCAGTGAGAAATGGTTTCTCATTGGTTACTACTGATTTCATAGTCAGTGTGGTCTCAGTGTTGATGTAGTGGGAGGAACATAGCTGACTTTATTTTCCCCTCCAGACAGAGTGCTGCTACACACATCACCCCTGTACTACCAGTTGGAAAATCTTCTAACTAGCACACAGAAAAGAAAAAATACTTGAGATATAAAAGTGATAGCTGACTACATCTGAAAGTTACAATTAATTGCAGGCAGTTTCCAGGCAGTACACTAGCTCTTTAAATGCTTGCCAATGAGGCATTTAAACCTCTCACCTAGGATCCTGGTTCCCCCCCCCAGACAGATGCAGACCATCGCACCAGAATAGGTCTGCATCCCTCCAGGTGGCTCCCCAATCCCCAATGAAGCCAAAACCCTGAGCTCCATGCCAGTTTTTCAACCATTTCTTGAATTCCCTGGTGAGGAGTACCCTAGCATCACCCCTGCCATAGACAGGCAGCACCTCCGAGAAGGTTACCATATGCGCTACTTGTCTACTCTACAAATTCCTCTTGCACTGCTCTGATCCCATTCCTAGCCAGATCATTTGTTCCTAGGTGGACAATGACATCCAGCTCCCTCCCTCATGCAGCTGCTCCCATGATCCTGAGGATTCACTTCCTGTCGCTCCAAGCCGCGGTACCAGGCATGCTCCTTACCTCCTTATCCCCTTCCTCTCTCATTTCTACCCCCCTAATGATTGAGTGCCCCACCAGGAGTTGTTTCCTTCCCCTGTAGGGTCCCATGCCACCCTCCTATGGGTCTATTTTGTGAAGGTTCCCAGCATCCTCCTTGGTTTCCACTGCAGGTGCCTCCATAGAGGAACCACTATCCACCAGAAGAGTGAATGAATTGTGGAGAGGTAAAGCTGGAGGGATGCAACTCTGTTCCACCACCATCTCCCTCCCTGAGCCCACCCTGTTCCAGCGTCTCCTCTTTCTTGGCAACCTCTGAAGTAGTGGCATTGGCCCTGGTGGTCCCTGGGTTGGGGAGGAAGTTTCATGAATCCTAGCCAGGTCAGCCTGGAGACGGCAACCTCCTCCCTCAGACCAGAGAGGTGCCTGCAAATAAGGCAGCATTGCAGCTTCCAGAATGTCTCCTGGAACACTGCTGCCCCACAGCCATTGCACTGCACCACTCCTATCATGTCTTATTTTGTGTCCCCTCTCCTGTTTCTCAGTATACTTACTCTCTCCTCTCCTTACAACACTCACCCTTCCTGTTCTGGGACAGCAATTCCTATACTTCTTCAGTAGCCTCCTTCTTCTTTGCTCAGTGACAGACCACCACCAGCTGGGGGGGGAAGTGAGCTACTTTTTTTCCTTTAGGGTTGAAAAAACCAATGTTTCTCTATGATCCTTCCCTTCCTACTGCCAAACAGGAAGTTCTTGTTGACAGTCAAATCCAGTGGCTATAAAAGTAGAACTGGCTTAGGGTGGGATGGAGGGCAATTAGTAAGAAAAAAGGTTTGCAACAGGAAGTTGTAATTTGAGTCGCCTGCTTTTATAGTGTTTAAGCCATACCCCAATTAAGCTCTCTCTCCTCCAATTGGTTTAGCAAAGTAAGTTGATACAGTACCATTCACAGCACAGAACACACACTGACTTTCTTTCTTTTCTTTCTTTTTTTAACCCTAAATAAGACCCCTTCTACTTCTAATAAAGTATCTGTCTTGCTTAATCTCAACATGCACTGACTCCTGCTGAGATATAAGTGTTGAATTAATAAGAAAATGTAGCTTCTTTTAGTTAGCTGCTTTCTGCTCTACAAGCAAGGCTAGCAACAGGAAGTTGTAATTTGAGTCACCTGCTCTTATAGTGTCTAAGCCACACCCCCAATTAAGCTCTGTCTCCTCCTACTGGTTTAGCAAAGTAAGTTAATACAGTACCCTTCAAAGCACAGAACACACACTGACTTTCTTTCTTTTCTTTTTTTTAACCCTAAATAAAACCCCTTCTACTTCTAATAAAGTATCTGTCTTGCTTAATCTCAACAGACACTGACTCCTGCTGAGTTATAAGTGTTAAATTAATAAGAAAATGTAGCTTCTTTTAGTTAGCTGCATTCTGCTCTACAAGCTAGCCTAGCTTTGAACATTTGGAGAGAAGTAAGTAAAGCTTCCTTTCTGGCCCCCCTCTGTCCTTCCATTTAAAATGAGAAAACTTATTTTCAATAACATTTTGAAAATTCTTTCCAGATTCAATACTGTGTTTATCTAAGCTATTCCTCCTACCCAGATTGCCCATTTATATTTGTGTCTGTAAGTTAGAAAGATCGTCATAGTTGGCAATAATGGAATTAAAGTCACCAGCAATCATTGGTGTGCTAGCTAGAACTTTCTTGCACATTAGCTCTTATTCTTGGGCAAGACTATCACATATATCATTATCTATAGTGCTCTGGTATCTTGGGGGGAGCTTAGATTGTTAACTACAATGAGCAAGAGTGAATCCTAATTTAAAACTACAATGATATAATTTTGGTTGGAGTTGTTTCTGTACAACATTTAGACTCCCTTCCTTATTTTCATGTAAATAGCTAGTCCCCTTTTAGATCTTCCAAATTCCTTTTGCGTAATTGCTGGTGAACAAATAGTCTCATATCCATTTATACAGACTATGACCTGTGACTATGATTCCTGAAAAACAAGTAGTCCAAATTAACATATAAAAGAATTCCAATCAGTGTCAGATAATTAACATTGTAACTGCTATATTCCACACTAACAAATTTGCATCATCTGAAAAAGCACAAGAGGTATATGGGAAACTAATTGACCTATTAGTAGCGTAGCATAGTCAAGCATTGTCTTTTGTGTCCATAGCACAACAGTTCAAGTTAGTAAGGTTGTGAGTATCTACTAACAGAATTGTTGCTTTATCAAATTTATAAGCATTATCCAGAATCTGTTGGTAAAGACTGCTTGATTTCACAGAGATATCTATTTGGTCCACATCTGTATACATATATACTCTTTAAATATACTGCATTTCCTACTCCAAGATTTCCAGATTCAAAATGCCCGACATCAATGCAAACACCAAAGATGCCAGTATACTGGCATGTTCACACTGAAGTTGACCATACAAAAAACAGACCACGTTTTATTTGAGTCCTGTCCCTGAGTGGCGTTTGGGCCCTTCCACCTTAAATCAGACAGAATGGAACAGAAATTTCTATAGTTGGTGGGACCTGCATGATTAGCAATAGTCTAATTGTCAACCATGTGACTGGAGCTGGGATTTCTAGTCCCAAATAGGTTAGCCATTGTTGTTTAGACCAAATCATTTTGACAAAATCCATATTTGAGATCATGATATAAACAGGCTGAATAGGATCCATTTTGTCTCTGTAAATAGCTTTGTTTTCACTAACTTGGAGAATTTCTAGTTCTGTCTTAAATATGGGAATAATAAGTTCTGTGAGAGATTCCAATGTCTCATAGGGTTTGAAGTACATTCCCAGAAAGCTGAGCACAACATCCTGTCCAGTGAGTTTTATTAAGTGATAATTTTCCTTCTTTATTTTTGCAGAACTGGGAGTGCTCAGTATCCCCTGGGTATTCTGTTTTTTAGTAGATAATGTTTGGTTGACTGGAATCCTCTCCTTAATTGCTATAGTAGTCCTAGCTTTGGGATCTTCCTTGCAATTATGGGAACAGTTCCCCATTTGTCTCTTTTGATTTTTTTGGTTTTCTACAGTGGTATTCACTGCAGACTAGGGGCTGGATTCACAAAGCCTTCAGAAGGTGGTACAAAATCTTCCCTAAGTCCCCCAAACTGCCACAGCTACAGATAAAATGGGAGTTTGCTGTAAGTGTTATTCAAAAAAACCTCTGCAGCTGTAGAAAACATCATTACAGACTGTGGAAAAAAGTGCAGCTGCGGAAGTCCCTGAGGAAAAAAGGTGTGAGATAAATAAGGCACAGACCCTGAAAGGCTATTCTCAGTCAGTTGTTTTCTGCAGTTGCAGAAAAAAAATTACACACAGTTAAATGAGGTGTAACTCTCCCTCAGCAAACTGCAGTAGTGCCCCAACAATTGGAATCAATTAAGGTGGAGGTGAGGCATAGGTAATAGCATCCCAGATAGTATAGCAGTGGCTGTTGGTACAACAACAAAACCACACATTGCCATGATATGGCAATGGGCCTCAACCACCAAACCTAGTGCAGCCTATGATGGAGCCCCACGGGCAGTAGAGCCTGACCAGCCTGCAGTCAGTGCTACCCCACAGGCCACAGGAACACCCCAGGGAGGGACGACCAGCAGTGACAGTCGACCATTGTGGTGCCATGGTATCTCTGGTACCTGTGGTGCTGCAGAGGTCCCAGTTGAAGGACTGATTGCAGGTCTCTGTGTGTGCTGTCAGCTTCATATTATGGCAGCAATGTTAAAGTCTGCTGCTTCAGCTACTAAGTTGTGCTATTGCTATGCCTCCACAGCTATTTCCACAGCTGCGGATCCGCAGTTGCGGATTTGCAGCATTTGCAGAATTCTGGCAGCTGCTGGAATTCCACAACTGCAGGATTTCTTTCAGAATATCACACAACTGCATTTCCACAGTGCTGCTGGCCTTTTTCCTGCAGCTGTGGGATTTTGGGCTGTCTTTGAGAATCCTGCCCTGAGTTTTATTTTGTTTAACTGTAACAACCTCTGGGTTCATAGTTATCTGTTCAGATCTTTGAGCCACATGTCTTTTCCTAGATTCCTTTTTTTTAAAACTTATTTTTTATTAATGCATGTAACATGGTACATTAAACACAGCTCATCCAGTCACAAGAGAAGCATGGATACGAATAAAAAGTAAAAATGATTAACAACAGGTCTGGTACTTATACCTGTTTAAATTTGTGTTGCTTTACAGAGAGAAGTCAGTTTGTCTTTGACTCATCAAGAGTCCACAAAGGAAGACTGTATTTCAAAGATTTCAAAGAAGAGCCATAAAACTCTGATGATCCGCTGACCAACCCTCCAAGCAATATACTAGATGTTAAAGACCTAATAACATATATAAAAACATGAAACTGAATAATAAACTGTGTTGCACATTATTGGAGTTTTACATTTGATTCCTTATTACTTACTAAAGTACAGAAAATAAAATTTGAGTATCAACTCAGCCATTGGTTTGGTGTGGTGTGTCTCTCAAGCCTCATTATCGAATGTTAATAATCTCTTGGAACCTGATAGTATGGGAGTCCTGAGGTATTCGACAAAGTAATACTTGTCAATCAACCTGATCATCCAATCTCCCTCACTGTCAAACAGCACCCACACCCTTTCCCCATCCCCCCAACCTTACCCCTCTTTAATGTGCCATGACCTCCAGATATTTAAGAAATTTATATAGACTCAATCCAAGAGTGGCTGTGATGTGCTCTAACACCTCTAGCTCCTCTACCTTCACCCTCCACATTGCAAAAGTAGGAGGTTCTGACAAGAGCCACTTTACTGTTATGCATTTGAGTGCAGCCACTTTAAGAATGTGTTTTTTTAGCTCACCCTTGCCTTATGTTCAAGGTTCTTTCCAGGCAGTGCAGTATCAGTGTGGAGAAGGAGAAGGGAAGGGAGACAGCCCAACGGGACTGTAGATAGGTATGTACTTGTTGTCAGAAAGGTTGTAACTTAGGATAATCGCAACAAATGTGGAAGTGCGAAACAGTTTGGCCATATCCATGCCAACATGCAGTCATGTAGGAAGTAACAAAGTGCTGTGTAATAGTTGGGGTCCTGAAAAAGCTTACCAATACTTTCAAATTGAATTCACCCCAAGAGGGCGAAGCAGTAATCCTCCATCCCTGTCTAAGGCACCCCATCCAATCTGACTCTATAATATTTGATTGGGATTCCTGGATCCATTTAAGTCATATGCTGTCTGCGTACATCAGAGTTCTAGTATTTAGTAATTTATAAATTTGTGACAGGGGTCTCAGTTTACTGTTTAATGTAGCCCACCCATAAAATAAGTCATCCAGGGGTGTCAAGGGTCTCAGCAGCCGGTAGAAAACCGGTATGAGGGAAACAGACAAAGGAGAGAGAACAAGAACAGAGGGAGGGCAGGGTATAAAACATGGAAGGTCATGCTCACAAATGCCCACAGTATGGGAAATAAGGTTCCAAACCTGGAAGCCTCGATGACAGTTGCAGACCTTGACATAATAGCAATAACAGAGACATGGTACTAGGCTAATCACAGTTGGGATGTCAATGTATCAGGTTATACACTGTTCAGAAGGGACAGGGAAGGTAAAAGGGGAGGGGGCTAGCACTGTACATCAGAGAAGGCATAAGGACTACAGAAGTACAGTGAAGACAGGGGGAGGCTGAGGCAATGTGGGGCACCCTTGAACTAGGGAATAGCACAGCAATTCATGCAGGGCTGATCTACAGACCTCTGGCACAGAGGAAGGAAGTGGACAGGGTACTGATAGAGGAAATTCAAGACATGGCAGCAAAAGGTGAAATCCCACTGTTGGAGGATTTCAATATGCCAGATGCAGATTGAACCACCTAGGCAGCTGCTTTAGGCAGAAGCATGGCCATCCTGGAATCCCTGCATGGGGTTGGACTCAGACAGCTGGTGCATGAGCAAACCACAGGCAAATCTATTCTAGGCCTTGTATGGACCAATGGAAACAGAGTCGAAGGAGTCGAGATGAAAGGGCAGCTGGGATCCAGCAACCACCACATGGTGTGGTTTAGCATGGAGACAGGGACTCAATTAAGCCACACAAGGGCAAAAATATCAGATTTCAGGAGGGAAGATTTCAGTGAAATGTGTAGATATTTAAGAGCAGCCCTGGAGAAGGGAGAGGTGATGGAGAGAGTGGAAGAACAATGGAGAAACTAAAAGAAGCCATAGTGGAGGTAACTAACCAATACCTTAGGATAGTGGCCAAAGGGAAAAGAAGAAGGAAACCACTATGGTTCTCTAAAGAGGCAGCAGGCAAAGTAAAAGCTAAAAGAGCAGGTTTCATGAAGCATAAGGGAACCCAAAGGGAGGAGGACAGGGAGGTGTACATTGAATGTCTAAGGGAAGCAGGTAAGGCTGTTAAAAGAGCCAAGGTGCAGACAGAGGAAGGTTTAGCACTGACTGTTAAAAAAGGGGACAAGACATTCTATAGGTACATCAGTGACAGAAGAAAATTGGGGGGGTTGTGAGGCTCAAAGGGGAGGAAGGAGACTGTCAGGAGGGGGTTCTAAACAAAGCAGAAATACTGAACAAATACTTCTGTTCAGTTTTCACTAAGAAGGGAGAGAGTCAAGGACCACATATGGGGTGAAGAGTCTATTGGGGGAGGGAGAAGTAGATACCAGTCCATGCACATTAGAAAGAGTTCTGGAGGAACTCACAAAGCTGAAGGTGGATAAAGCCATGGGGCCAGACCACATACACACGAGGATATTAAGGGACAGAGAAAAGAACTAGCTGTGTCTTTGGCCACCCTGTTCACAGAGTCACTCATCACAGGTCTGGTTCCAGAGGACTGGACTATAGTTGCACTGCACAAAAGTGGCAGCAGAGGAAGCAGGGAACTACAGGCCAGTCAGCCTCACCTTAGCAGTGGGGACAATCATGGAGACACTGCTGAAAGAAAGGATAGTGGCACACCTGGAATCCAATGGTGCCCAGGATCTGAGACAACACGGACTCACAGCAGGAAGGTCTTGTCAAACAAATCTGATAGATTATTTGATTGGGTGACTAGGGAAGTGAATCAGGGAGTGGCTGTAGACATCACTTCAAGGGACTCAACAAAGTCCAAGAGGGTAGTATCTTTCAGAAAAAGAGATGTGCAAGAACAAGGGGGCACAATCTGAAGATAGAGGGGGATGCTCAGAGGTAATGTGAGGAAGTATTTTTTCATGGGGAGGGTTATGGATGCATGGATCAGCCTTCCTGAGGATGTTGTGGAGTCAAAAGCAGTGGGGGAATTCAAGAATGCATGGGACAGACATAAGGCAATTCTAGTAGGGGGTAGGAGGAAGTAGGCTGTTGGTTAACTAGGATCTGCAACTTATCCATTAGGTAGGGAAATAGGCAGACTGGGTGGGCCAAGCAGTCCTTATCTGCCATCAAATTCTATGTTTCTATGTTTCACCTACCTAGATTTCAGCAAAGCCTTTGATACCGTCCCACACAAAGGCTGGTTATCAAGATGAGTAGTCTGGGCATGGGGCATAAGGTGATAAATTTGGGTTAGAAATTGGCTGATGGACAGAAGACAGAGTGCAATGGTAAATGGGATCTAATCTAGGGAGAGACAGAGAGGTGACCAGCGGAGTACCACAGAGATCAGTACTGGGACCAATCCTGTTTAATGTCTTCATTAGTGACATTGCAGAGGGGCTGGAAGGAAAGGTCTGCCTATTTTCAGATGACACCAAGATCTGCAACAAAGTGGATACTCCAGAAGGGGTGCAGAAAATGAAGAGGGACTTAGAGAAGCTTGAAAGATGGTCAGAGGTGTGGCAACTGAGGTTCAATTCAAAAAAGTGCAAGATAATGCACCGGGGTAGGGGGAACCCTGGGAGAGCTACAGAATGGGAGCTTGCTGACTGTTACCAGGGAGGAAAAGGACCTAGGTGTTATCATATCTGATGACCTTAAGGTATCAAAGCAGTGCACAAAGGCTGAAGGGAGGGCCAGTGAAATGCTGGGGTGCACAGGCAGAGGCATTACTAGAAGGAGACAGGAGATGTTAATGCCATTGTATAACACACTGGTAGGCCTCATGTGGAGTACTGCATGCAGTACTGGAGACCACACATGCGTTAGGACATAGACAGGGTGGAGGCTATCCAGCTAAGGGCGAAAAAGTTGATGCATGGCTTACATCACAAAACATATGAGGAGAGACTAAAAGTCCTGAATATGTACTCACTGGAGGAGAGGAAAGAAAGGGGTGGACATGATAGAAACTTTCAATCACCTTAAGGGCATAAACAGTGTGCAGGTGGGAGATCTTTTCCAGTTTAGAAAAGATATCAGAATGAGGGGACGCAGTATGAAACTGAAGCAGGGTAGATTAAGAGGTAACATGGGGAAGTTTTTCCTTCATGGAGAGGGTGGCAGATGGTTAGAACAGTCTGCCACAAGAGGTGGTGGGGGCAAGAACAGTGGAGGGGTTTAAACATTACTGTGACAGGCACAAGGGAACATTGCATGGGGAGGGAGTGATGAAAAGCCATTGATCACTTAGGGTCAGTGATTGCATACACGTTTAGGGCATATGGGCAGACTAGATGGGCCTAGCGGTCCTTATCTGCTGACTATTTCTATGTAATTATGTATCTATGCATCCACTGTATGTAAACAGGGCCTGTTTAGCTATTTTCCATGCTTTTTAGCTCATGGGAAAAAAAAACAAGATGAGGGCTGGCAAAAAAGGATTTTTCTCTCACAAAAAAGGATTTTATTCTCACAAAAATGGAATGTTTCTCGTGAGACAGAATCCTATTTTGCGAGATCAAATCCTTTGTCGAGCTTTCTCCCTTAATCCTGAAAAGTGATCTTCCCATTGAAAACAATGGGAAATGAAAAACTGAATAACTTTGCAACAGAATAATTTTTTTTCACAAAACAAAGCATGCCTATTCTGTTACCCAAGCTGTTTCTACCATAAACAAATTCACACAAAAATCCCATGCCACCTGAAAGGGATGCAAGGCAATGAAGAAAAAAATGCAGAAAGTGGCTATTTTATGACTTTTTGCACTGTCTGCTTCTCAGAATCTGCACGTCCTCATGGAACAAACCTTTGCCACAAACAAGAAATCTACCCATGGAACTACATACCAAATTTTAGCACATCCATTAATTGGTTGTAAAGTTATTAGAGTGCAAAATTTGAGGTTTAACATTAAACATACTACCAACCCTAACTGTAGGGGTGTTACCACACTATATATATATATAAATCTAAATATATATATATATATATAGGATATATGATGGTAGGAGGAATATGAAAATATTCTCAATCCTGCAGAGTAAGCTCTGTATTTTCATTAGTGCCGAAGGCACTAGTCAGAATGCACAGCTCACTCTGCAGGAGTGACAATATTTTCCATATTCCATGCTCTGCACATCATGTGTGCTATTTATACAATGGGTTAAGAGCTTCAGAAGTGTTGTTTTTCTGCATCATTTTACTGTTTCTGTGTACTCAGTCTTTTTTATTTTAGTGTTTGGTAACTGGGTAGTTTTTTTAGAGATGACTTGGGAGAATAAAGCAATTAAGTGACTTGTTCTGAGTTACACAGTGAGAAAGTGAAGGTTGTGAGACTCAAACCCAGGTCTGGTGTGCTAGATGTAACAAGCTTGTTCAAAGCTCATTACTCTAACCTCTAGGCTACACTGAGAGCACTGTTTGTGTGTGTTCTGAGTGTGTGTAAGTGTTTCTAAATGGGCTGGGAGTGTTACAAACACTATGAGAAACAGGTGAATGTGTTCGGCAGTACTAATTGAGTTAGTGTCAGCAAGCAGTGAGAAACAGAAACTGTGAGGCACTGTGATTTAGAATACAGGTTTTGTTGAAAATGACTGTAGCATAGTCATGGGCTGGGAGTTTTACATATACTATTGGAAACAGCTAAATGTGCTCTGCAGTGTTAACTGAGTTACTTGCAAATAGCAGTGAGAAACAGATTTGTGGAGAAGTTCTATTTAGTATTCAGGCCTGAGTGAGTGAGTGAGTGAGTGAGTGAGTGAGTGAGTGATGACATTAGCAGAGTAGGCATATTTGTAAATTATTTTAACTGCAGTAGAAATAACTGAAGTTATCCCACTCATATTGCTCTCACCTCCATTGTATAAATATATATATATATATATATATATATATATATATATATAAAATAGGGGTGAGTGGTAAATGAGTGAGATAAAACTGCGTATCATCAACTGCAGTGTGATATTTTTACCATCTGCTCTACTGTGATGATTTCAGCCATTTACACACACAGGTCACAAAAGGTCACTGATATCATCACCCTAGGCAGCTTTCCCCTCAGCATGCAAGAAACACCTGGGCTGTTACCATAGACACAAATGTAGAACTACCTGAGAGGTCTCACTGCTGCCTACAGCTAACTCAGTGAACATTACAAAACACACAGGAGTGACAATATTTGCCATATCACACTCATGCCCATCATGTATCCCCTATTTATACAATGGGGTGAGACATATTCCAGTGAAATAAACCATGTTATTTTGACTGCAGTGAAATAAATCCTGATGATGTCAGCAGAGTTAAAATAAATACAATTTATTACATCCTTGAAACCTGTGCAAAGCTGCGCAATCATGTTAAACCAACGCAATCATGCTAAACACGCACAAAGCTGTGCTAAACCCACACTACCCCCGCGCAAGCAGCACAAATTGTACATTTTGCAGCAGTGAAGCCCCATTGTATAAATAGGACACATGATGTGCACATTGTGGAATATGAAAAATATTTTCACTCCTGCCTCGTGAGCACTGTATATTCCACTCATGCCTTCAGCACTCATGAAATATCCAGGCTCACTCTGCAGGAGAGAAAATATTTTCCATATTCCACTCGTGCCCATCATGTATCTCCATACACACATATATATAATATATATATATATATATATAAATTAGAGGCAAAAAACTCAGTTTAATGCATTAGTTAGGGTTGTTCCACAGTGACAAAGTGAGGAAATTCGCTGTTAGGGTTGAAAACCCTAACTCCGAATTCACCCCCCCAGCACCACACACACAGACACACACACAAACACATGCAAGTATGGGGGAGGACCAAGTCAACACAACCAATGACAGACATCCAGCAGCAGGTGACAGAAATAACAAAAATTGTCTAAATGTACTACGAGACATCCCCACCCACCTGACCAGGTACTGCATGCTCAGTGGAGATCAACAGCAAAACTGAGGCCATGTACACCAAACGTACACATCCCTGATTGCAGCTGCACGCAATGTACCACATTTAGTAGTTGCATGGCCTTACCTACCGATGCCCCACACCACACCACTTGTGGTGGGCCACCTGAGCAATAGAGTTAAGCAAAACCAAGGAGTTGTACAGGTATAATATCTCTGATTTAACAAGGGTTTGAGAAATGCAGCTTTCTAATTGACTGTAAACATTGTAACAGCCTTATGTTTAGTTTTTATTAACATACATGTAAAGCCTAACCATATGATGAACATGGTTTAATGTTGTTTAAAAACAGTTTTATTATGATAGCAATAAGCTCTCCAGTATTATTATGTTAATGGTCAGTTTATCACTGTCTAGCGACTATGTGGCACTCGGATATGCCTCATTCAACATTAAACCCCTAGAGGGTGATTAACAGACCATTTAACATAACTGTTGGTCATGCCTTATAGCTTAATTGTCTTTTTGAGTAGATACTCTCCCTCTGCTAGGCACTGCAGCAGCTTTGCAACACAGTGTCCCACCCAGTTACACCATACACTGTCTAGTTGCTGGAGAATGGCTGTGAATATGAACTCATGAAGATGAACAGTGTAACTTGATCATTACAGTCATCAAAACCCTAGTGTGATTATAACTGACAGACTCAGTGATAGAGGATAACCCCTGCTGTCCTAGTACATTTACCCCATCATGAGTTAGATCAATACTAAAAGACATTCTGTTTATATCTACACCATACCTACTTGATTCCTGTTGTAGCAGAATTAACATAGTTATCACTTTGATAGCATCAGTGACAGAAGTGTGGCAAACCCAAACAGTAGGCATACAGCCTGAGTATGAAACAACTGTTAAAAAAATCACACTGTGTCCATAAGTGGCATAGATCACTCATTGCAACAATAGCAAATGTATTACTATTTGAAGAAGTTAGTCATCACAGATGCAATGAGATTGTCTTTATCAGGTACAACATACTCAGTGTAAGTGCCTACAGGAAAATCTATCCTATATACACGTCCGATTCAGGTACATCATTGTTGGCTCAGTAGTGCTATGATATTTAGAGTTGCTTGGCCTGATCCATGCAATTACAATCTTTCTTACAAAGAATACTTACTGCATCTTTAATATTGAAACACACTGAAGGTCTATGTATGTACATCAGCAGTACACCTTCATCAGTAAGAATGCATGTGATACTGGCAGTACCAATTTCACAGCGTTGAACAGGCAATGCTTTTCCATACGTTTACATCAGCCTCTCTATGTTGAGTAAACCATTGCAGTAAATGTACTATTATGTAAATCACCTACTAAATGTATCACTACTTTTATCTTGAGCATGCTAGTGTCTTGTAGTTAATTTATGTCTTCTCTTAATTAATGTATCACTAGTAGTGTTAAACCTTTCTACAACTGTCACCATGCACCTTCAGCATTTATATTGAATAACGGCACAGTACCAGTTGTGGTGTGGTGTGGGGCATCGGTAGGTAAGGCCATGCAACTACTAAGTGTGGTACGTTGTGTGCAGCTGCAATCAGGGATGTGTACGTTTGGTGTGCATGGCCTCAGTTTTGCTGTTGATCTCCACTGAGCATGCAGTACCTGGTCAGGTGGGTGGGGATGTCTCGTAGTACATTTAGACAATTGTTTGTTATTTCTGTCACCTGCTGCTGGATGTCTGTCATTGGTTGTGGTGACTTGGTCCTCCCCCATACTTGAATGTGTGTGTGTCTGTGTGTGTGTGGTGCTGGGGGTGAATTTGGAGTTAGGGTTTTCAACCCTAACAGCGAATTTCCTCACTTTTGTCGCTGTGGAACAACCCTAACTAATGCATTAAACTGAGTTTTTTGCCTCTAATTTCCCTTTTTTTTGAGAATGATATTGAGAAATAGTGAATGTAATGTGGTGGCGGGCGCGCGGGGCCCCTCCTGCCACATGATGTCTTGTGGCATAGTAACAGGAGCAGCAATGCAAACAGAAATGCTAACAGTGGCACACATGGTAATACAAGCGCGAATGATAACAGAAAGGGTAACGCACACGGTGGCGTAGACGGGAACGGTGTGCCAATTGATGTCTGGTCACATAGTAACATGGTGCCTGTAAATGGAAATGTCAATGGGCATGGTGACGTAAAGTGAAGCAGAAAGAGAAGCAGTGCGGTACACACAAATGGCAAAAAAGTAACAGAAACGCAAGCGCAAATGAAAACGCAAAGGATGAAGCACGTGGTGGCATTGGGGTGTGCATTGGGATCATCAGCCCTAACTCTCACCCCATGACCTGTGTAAAGCAGCAGAAGTATAGGAGAATGGGGTGAGAGTTAGGACTCATGATCCCAATGCACACCCCAATGCCGGTTGGGGTGGGTGGGGATGAGGGGTTTTTCAACCCTAACAGCGAATTTCCTCACTTTTGTCGCTGTGGAACAACTCTAACTAATGCATTAAACTGAGTTTTTGCCTCTAATTTCCCTTCTTTTGAGAATGATAACAAGAAATAGTGAATGTAATGCAGAGCCGGACACCGGTGCCCTGGGCCCCAGCTCCCACCACTCATCACAGTAAGCGGAAGCGTTGGGCCCCCCACCACATGATGTCTTTGGCATACTAACAGGGACAGCAATGCAAACAGAAATGCTAACAGTGGCGCACATGGTAACACGCTACCTAATGAGAACAGAAAGGGTAACGACATGGTGGCGATTGGAAATGGTCTGCCACGTGATGTGTTGTCATGGTAGTAAATATGGTGCCTGCAAACAGAAATGTCAATGGGCATGGTGATGTAAAGTGAAATAGAAAGATAAACAGTACTGTAGACAGAAAATGGAAAAATAACAGAAAAGAAGAGCAAATGAAAACGTAAGGATAACGCAGACATGGTGGTGCAGACGCCAACGGTAAGTGAAACAGGTAATCGGAACCGGCAAGCAGAAAGGACAACAGTAACAGTAATGTATTCGAACAGGCTGGTTTTCCCCAAACCTGCATTGAGAAAGACAGTAGGTACAAATAATGTTTGCAAAATAATGAGTATCGGCGCAGAAAATGAGATCTTGGAATACTAAATACATTATATTCTCAGGAACCGTGCGAGTAGAAAAAAATTTAAAAGTCATATTATTTACAACTGTCCTGGCTAATTTATATATTATCCCCATTAAGGGCTAAAAATTTCAGACGAGAAAGTCCGGTCATATCACCGTTTCGGTGATCATGGTCCTGAAAGGTGCTGCTAACGCCTTAATGTTATCCTATGGGAAAAAAGAAAAAGTTCGAGACGTCATAACTTTGCCTCCTGTTATGTTTTTTTCACCAAACCACTGAAAGGACATCTGTGGGCTGTTGGCTGTCTTCCCTCCAAATTTCCAGAGTAGGAAAGGCCAAACTTTGTTATTTTGCAGCAGGGATCCAAATGATTTCTGTTGCGTTGGGCACCGTAATGTTATCCTATGGGAAAAACTGTCAACTTTGGAGTGCCGTAATCTGTCGCCTACGTAATATTTTTTCAATACAACACTGAAAGGCACATCTGTAGAGATGTCGCTCTGTTCCCTCCAAATTTCATCTCAAAACTCCATGGTTCTTTTTGCAGGCGCAGTGCCAAAGAATTGCTGTCATTTTCCCACAGACTAGAAAACTACTGTCGCATTTATAAAGCTTTCAAAAATTTGTGACACTTTTGTGAGCACGAAGTAATTTATGAAGTGACTTTTCCAGAAATTTGAAAAAACATATTTCTGGGGTGTTTTTCCACAAAATAAAGACATGGCAAGCATCCTCTAGGTCCCGACTAGTGAATACAAAAAAATTAGGTTGCTAGAGGGTCCCAAATTTAAATGCCAACCATTTTATATGATCACTAACTGAAACAAAATGGCCAATTTGTAGAAAGTAATATGCTCCATTTTATGAAAGTAAAATGCATTGATAAAGTGTTGAACTTTTTGTTAACTTTTCCCATTGACTTATAATGGGAAACTGTTTTTGAATAACTTTTGAACCGCTTTAATATTTTTATTGAAATCTTTGAAAGGCACATCCGGGATCCTGGCTGCACATTCCTGAAGATTTTGGGCCAGTCATGCAAACTGTGACGACCTAGAAAAGCTTTAATCGCCACAAGACAGATCACATTTAATAACTCCGCAATCATATATCCAATCAGTATGTAACTTAGCAGATCCCAAGGCCTATGGGTCTTGATCATACATTCCAAATTTCAGACAAATCCATTAAATGGTTGCAAAGTTATTAGGGTGCAAAAGTTTAGGTTTAACATGGAAATGGCTCTCAACCCTAACTATGGTAGCACTACCGTGCTACCATATATATATATATATATATATATATATATAGATATAGATATAGAATATATTCATGGCAAAAAAAATCCATTTAATGCATCAGTTAAGGTTGTTCCACAGGTGGTTTCCAATGCTACACATAAACGTGGACACTCTTTGGACTTAATCTTCCTTCTAGGGATCAAAACTTCTGATGTGGGGGTGGAACCAGTCAGGTGGTCAGATCACTACACCATGGGGTTTAGTTTTTGCACCAGTTCTAGAAAGCCTACCCCTGTGGAAATGGTTAGATACTGCCCTTTATGGGATATAAATTCTCAAGGCTTTGCGGTGGTACTTGATCTCTCCTCCCCTGCGTTGCCAAGCAATGATCCAGAGACTCTCATGTCAGCTTATAATACAGCTGTTATGGGGGCTCTGGATTTTATTGCTCCAGTCAGTTTGCACCCTCTTTCCCATCACCCCAAGTCCCCTTGGTTTGATGGGACGTTGAGGAGATCAATCGCGGGGAGACAGGGGAGGCGAGAAGCTAGAGTGTTGCAGGTGAAAGTCCGGCTCTGATACTGACCACCAGATTGATGGACTATTATTCCAGTCTACCAATCTGCAATCACCCGTGAAGAAGGCAGAATTCCTGTCCAGGAAGATTGAGGTTGCTCAGGAATCTACCAGCTCAGCTATTTTAAACTTTGGACAGACTGTGCAACCCAGCCTGTCTGCAAGTTCGGGAAAGCTTTTTCGCATTAGAGTGTGACGAGCTTGCTCGATCTTTTTGCAAATAAGGTGGCTGACATCAGGGAGGATTTGCAGCCAGCACATTCTAAGGGGGTTGTTGCTGAATGGTGCGAGATCACTGTACCTCAATTTTCCTGGAGTTCCTTTAGTCAACTGGCGTTCATGGATGTCATGAGGATTATCCACAGTGTGTGCCCTATGTGCTGTAGTTTGGACCCTGGACCGACTTCCCTAGTTTTGGGTTGCAGTGATACCATCAGTCCAGTCCTTGTGCAGATAGTTTGGTGCTCCCTGAAATTGGGTGAGTTTCCTAGCTCCCTGAAAGAGGCAGTGGTGACACCACTCTTGAAGAAAGCTACTTTGGACCCAGACTGTTTCACAAACTACAGACCTATCTCTAACCTACCCTTTGTTGGGAAGGTGATTAAGAAAGTAGTGGCAGCTCAACTGGAGGACCATTTGACCATCCATGACATTTATGAACCCCTCCACTCCGGTTTTCGTAAAAGACAGTACTGAGACAGCGCTGGTTCAGGTGCTCAATGATCTCCTGATGGCAAGAGATTGGAAGAGCTGTTCCATCTTGGTTGTTCTAGATCTTTCTTCAGCTTTTGACACCATGGATCACATGGTGTTGATAGGTTGCCTGAGGCATATATGTGGAATATTGGGGATCGTCTTAAGATGGTTCACCTCGTTCCTCACGGGGAGATCACAAAGTGTTGTGTCCAATTTTTTTTCCTCTGACCCCGACTTTGTTGTGTGGGGTGCCTCAGGGTTCTGTACTGTCACCCATGTTATTTGCGGTGTATATGCTACCCGCAGGAGACATTTTAAGAAGGTATGGGCTAAGGTTTCACTGTTATGCAGAAGATACCCAGCTATACCTTTCTTTCACACCCGACCAGCATGGAGCTCTCTCAGTCTTTAACAACTGCCTGAAAGAAATCCAGGAGTGGATGGATTCTAGTTGGCTGAAGTTGAACTCAGAAAAGACAGAGGTACTGGTTGTGGACCCAGATCAACAGATAGGGGGGTCAGGTGTTGGTGTGCCTTCTGGAATTACTCTTGGTGGCATTTCTCTCCCGACTTCCGAACAGGTGCATAACATGGGGGTGCTTTTTGATGATAGACTGACACTGCAGGTGCAGGTGTCAGCTGTCATCAAGACTTCCTTTTACCATCTTAGGAACATCACCAGGGTTAGGCACCTGGTTCCATCTGACAATCTTCCAACTCTGGTCCATGCCTTTGTGTCCTTGCGCATGGACTACTGCAACTCCCTTTATCTAGGGCTTTCTGGGGTTGAAATCCATTGCCTGCAGCTAGTGCAGAACTCAGCAGGATGGCTTTTGAAGTGCTCTAGTAGATCCTGTCATATTATTATGGTGCTGCACGAACTGCACTGTCTGCCTATATGGTGGTGGATCATCTTAAAGTTGGTTTACTGACTTTCAAAGCCTTGCATGGTCAGGGTCCAGTCTATCTGAATGAACTACTGGTACCCTAATGCCCTAGTCAATTGCTCCGCTTGGTTGACAAGGGGTTGCTAGAGATTCCAAGGGTGAATCTGAAATCATCTGGTTCTAGAGCTTTTTCGTATGCTGCTCCCACCCTTTGAAATTCTCTACCCCTTCGGTTATGGGAGTGCGCTTCTGTGGAGGAATTTAAGAATGGTCTGAAAACTTTTCTCTGTCAAAAAGCCTTCTTGGAGAATTGAATTGTTACCTGATTATGATTTTTTAGTTGTAATGAGTATTACTAGATTTTTTAATGGTTGTTTTTAATTGTTTTAAATTGTAAGATGCCTTGAAAGTAGAAAGGCGCTGTATAAATAAAAATTATTATTATTATTAACAAAAGGGAGGAAATTCAGTGTTAGGGTTGCCACTCTTGGCACCCCCGACCACCTGGCCCCACCAGCAAGCATTGGAGTGTGTTTTGGGGCCTTTGGCCCTAACTCTTAGCCCATTCATCTGTAAATAAGCTGAGGTGGTGCAGTATAGGAGAATGGGGTGAGGGTTAGGACCGATGACCCCATCGCACACCCCAATGCCTGTTGGTAGGGGGCATGGTGGGTGGGGGTACAAGGGGTGGCAACCCTAAAACTGAATTTCCTCACTTTTGTCACTGTGGAACAACCCTAACTGATGCATTAAATGGAGTATTTTGCCATGAATTTCCCTTCTTTTTGAGAATGTGCACTATAAATAGTGAATGGAATATGGTGGTGGGAGTATGGGGCCCTTTGGGCCCTGCGCTCCCACCATGTGAATGGTTGCATGTGAAAACTGTATGTCCTACTGAAATGAAAATTGGTAAATGAAGACATGCACCATACCACAACATGTATAACAAATGTTATCCAAAACTGTTCAACAGCTGCACATCGTCATGCCGGGAAAACTGCGCAGGAGTGCCAAAAAGAACATTTTTGCCACTTTGCTACACATGAACCATATATCCAATGGAACCAAAAATTGTAAAAAGACATGTACCATAGCACACCATGTGTCCAGAATTGTGTGTACATCCATTCAACAGTCGCACAGCAAACAACGTAACATGCACAATTCAGCAACCATAAGAGCCAGTGACCCAAAAATTGGCACAGTGAAAGCTGAATTATAAGTCTTTGTACATTCCAAATGTCAGGTAAATCAGACATACAGTTCAGAAGTTATTGAAGCATAATGAACCACATTTTCATTTGTCAGAGTGGCATAATTCCACACCTGTTAATGTTTTATAAACCAAACCACTGCAAGGCACCTTCGTACCACTAGGGCTATCTATGCTATAAATTTCAAGCCACTAGCATCATGCAGAATGCTATGCACAAAACGTTAACTGTGTCATGCAGTATCTCTGCAGCAAACTATTTTTTTCAACATGTAAACAGCATTATTTGCATCCCCAGGATATCCACTCAACGCCCACCAAATTTCATATGAAAAGACAAAACTGTTCTAGAGATATTCTATTTTTACATTTCTGCACCTTTAAGAAGCCTTCCACCACAAAATGGCAGAAATTGCGGCCAAAAATGTGCTAAAATGGCAAACCTAGTGCTGAAAAATCAGTAACTGTGAAGTGGGGCAACTTCAAATTGTAATAACTCTGGAATGGAACAACATTTCATCAAACAAAAACTAGCATGTTCCTTGAACAAAGATCTTTCTACGTCCAATTTTCAGATCAATCAACCACACACTGGCTGCGCTATACAACATGGAAGACAGTTCAGAAAAATAGCAAAAACATCATGTTTTGAACTGCACTAGGCAAACGCAAAAACACAAACGGTGAAGTTAATGCAAATGGTGATGGAAACAGTGAGGTAAAAGAAAAGAGTAATGCTAACAGTAGCAAGGGCAAACAGCAATGCACACGGTGATGCTAACGGAAATGATAATGCAAACAGTAAGAGAAACGCAAGCGCAAATGTAACTGAAAACAGAAATGGTAATGCAAGTGGTAACACAAATGCTAAGTGCAACAGAAATGCAAATGGTTATGAAAATGGTAATGAAAATGCAAATGGCAACAGAAACACAAACACAAATGGTAATGAAACAGTAACAAAAAATGCAAATGCTAACACAAACGCAAACAGAAATGCTAACGGTTACAGCAACAGCAATGCAGAAGGAAACAGTAATGCATTTGACAATGGAAACGTTACCGAAAATGCAAACGCTAAGGCCAACAGAAACGTAAATGGTAATGGACACGCAAACGGTAACGGTAATGCAATTGGAAACACAAATGGTTACGTTAACACCAACAATGACGCCAAAGAAAACACTAACACAAATGGAAATGCAAATGCAAGTGTTACACAAACACAAATGGTAACACACACAGTCATGGTAATGCAATTGGAAATGTAAACGCTTGTGGTAACACCAACAATGACGCCAAAGGAAACACAAATGCAAATGCAAGTGCATACGCAAACGCAAATTGTAACGTACACAGTGTCGCAAAAGTAAATGCAAACAAAAATAGTAATGGAAATGCAAAGGATAACAGTAACGCAAACACAAGCGCAAATGCAAAAGTTAAGGGTAATGCACACGGTGATGCAAAAGTAAATGCAAACAAAAATGGTAACAGAAATGCAAATGGTAACAGTAACGCAAATGCAAGTGCAAATGCAACACAAAGGGTAACGCACACAGTGGCATAAACGGAAATGCTAATGCAAATGGTAACAGAAACGCAAGCAGAAATGTTAACGGTAACAGTAATGCAAATGCAGAAGCCCAATGAAAACAAAGAATGTATGCATAATAGTGGCCCTTGGAGCAGAAAATTAGCACTTGGAATACTAAATTCCTTATATCTCAGGAACCGTACGACGTAGAAAAAAATTTAAAATCTCATATTGTACTTAGCCCCCTAATGGGGGACTAAGCATTCTTCCAACTAAAAGTCCGTAGCTTGAACCGTTTTCGAGATATGGGCCCCGAAATTTGTACGTACAAAATACAACAGTATCTTGTATAAGTTATATAATTTGTGAAAAATACATGCTATACCTGAATTTTTGAACCATAATAACATTTGAGTCATTTTACAGATTTACACAAAATTGGGCATGTATAATCTTTAGGTTAAGGTCTGCTGAAGTGTCCAATGTCATGTGAATCACTGTTGTGGTTTGTGGGATACAAAGCATCACAAATCCTAAATTAACAAGTTTTTTTTTATTTCTTTGTCCACCTGTATCTCAGAAACAGCTTTAAGTAGTGGTCTGGAATTTTCAGGGTAGAGCACATTTGCCTCACACATTTGCCTTTTGAATGTTTTGTGAAAAAAAATTAACCCATTTAAAAGTTATTAAACTTTTAATTTCCCTTTATTTTCTATGAGAAAATGTATGTCAGGCAGGAAAATTTGTAATTTGCGCATGCTACATAACTTGCTCGAGATACTGTCAGGCACGAAGGTTGTAATTTGAACAAGTTACATAACTTTCAGAAGATACTGCTGTATTTTGCACAAATTATGTGATTTGCTCACAATTTCAACAGTATCATGTGCAAGTTATGTAATTTGTGCAAATGGGAGTGCAGGTTCTGAAGGGCCCCATGCTCCCACTGAAACATAAGGATGCTGTTATATTGTCTCAAAGGAGGGATGGGAGTGCATGGTTCGAAGGACCCTATGCTCACATTGTAAAATAAGGATACTATTATACTATGTGAAAAAATAAGGGAATTCATTGCAAAAACTGTGGTAATGCACCATTAGTGGTGAAGTGTAAAAAGTAGAGAAATGTGATCTTAGGGTTCTCAAGCATAAGACCCTGCCCCCACCCTTGGCTTCCAACCTGAATACTCCATCTTCACCCTTGGCTTCCAACCATAAGGCACATCTCCACCCTGCATGCAAGTACAGCTGTGAGGGGTGTGCGCTGGGGTTGTGAACACTAATGCTCACCCCATGTCAACAGTTAATAACCTGACCTGGGTACAGAATAAAACAATGGGTGACCATTAGGGTTTGCAACCCCAAGGCACACCCCTCACACCTGTTCTAGCATGAAGGGTGGAGGTGGGCCTTAAGATTGGAAGACAAGGGCGAAGGTGGGGTGTTCAGGTTCGACGCCGATGGTGGTGGGCAGGGTCTTATGCTTGGGAACACTAAGATCGCATTTCCCTACTTTTTATGCTTCAACCCTAATGGTGCATTAACAAAGTTTTTTTTTTGCTTGATATATCTATATATCTGTATCTATCTATCTATCTATCTATCTATCTATCTATCTATCTATCTAACACCCACTTATATAAATAATTACTATTAATCAAACAAAACCACTTGCCTTATTAATAGTTTCTTAGACCCCAAAGGCTTATTGGAATACAAAGGACTTTAATTTCTGTTTTAATGTCTCAAGGGAAGGTAACTACCTCAGAGACCCTGGCAAGGAATTCCATAGGATTGGGGTGGCCACTTCAAATGCCTGATCTCTGGATAATTTTAACCTTGCTCTATGGGCCTCCAGAAAAGCCTCTCCTGTAGATTGGAAAGAGTGACCTGGAATGTAGGGGTGCAGGAGCTCATTCAGATGCCCTAGACCCAGCCCGTGCATATCCTTATAGGTCAACAGACCTATTATGAAGGAGATGTGCCAGCACACTGGCAGCCAGTGCAGTTCACACAACACCAGTGTAATATGACAGGACCTTGAATAATCCAACAGTAACTGAGCTGCAGCATTCTGCAGCAGCTGCAGGCATTGCATCATACCCCCTCTGACCCCAAAGTAGAGTGCGTTGCAATAGTCGATCCTTGAGGTAATGAACATGTACACCAATGTGGCAAGATCATCTTGGGGGATAAGGGATTTAAGTTTGGCGATGTTATGCAGATGATAAAAACCATTTCAGACAATGGCCAACACCTAAGCATCAAGTGTCAGCTCGCTGTCCAGAACAATGCCTAAATTTCTCCCCTTGGTGTAGGCTTCCAGTTTGGCTGAGTCAATAAAATGCCCCAAATCTTCTCCAGGGGTCTTCACTCCCCCCCTTTGACCTGGCTCAACCACCAGTACTTCAGTCTTCCCAGGGTTGAGCCCCAGATTATTCAATGATGTCCAAGCACAGACCTTAGACAAGCACTTATTCAGCATGTTGACTGCATCAGATCTTCCTGGTGTGAAAGACAGGTAGAGATGAGTATCATCGGCATAGCAATGAAAACCCAGCCCATATCATCTTATGACCTCATCCAGGGGCAGCATATACACTGTGAATAACACGGGGGAGAGGACAGAGTCTAGGGGCAATCCACAGGACAGGGACATTGGGCCTAAGGAATAATTCCTCCAAACCACCTTCTAGGACACGTCCTGGAGGAAGGACTCAAACCAGCTGATGATCTTGCCAGTGAATAAAACATACTCCCTCAGTCTGTCAAACAACACCCCATGATCCACAGTGCCAAATGCTGAAGAAAAATTTAAAAGAACGAGAATCAATCAATCTACTCTATCCATCGCCCTGAGCAGGTCATTCAACCAGTACTAGTGTGGTCTCCATGATGTGTATAGTCCTAAACCCAGAGTTGAATGGTTCATAAATCTGGAAGTCCATGAGGAGACTGCTCTACAACTACCTTCTCAAGATCCTTCCCTAGAAATGGAAGGCTTGAGATAGGTTGGTAATTCGCCAAGATGTCGGCAAAGGATATGCAATTTAAACAAGTAGAATATATGATTTATCTGCACAATTCAGTTTTACCTCAGGTAACCTCGTGAGTGGCGTAAGCCATGAGTAAGTAGTCGAGGTCAAACTGCTCAAGTGCAGATAAAGCATGTATTTCATGAGTTTTCGATTGCATATTTTGTTTATGCTGTAGAGCTCTAATTTTTTTGTGTAGTTTTTTTTATTTCATTTGCCTTTTTTTAAAATAAGAGGGTGATTTTTTTTTCTGCTGTGCTGTATATCTCAGGTTTGCTAGGTACACCATGACTGTATGTTTAGAGTGCATGCTATGATTATGTATAAGTTTTTCAGTGGGTGGGATGAACAGTTTGAAAAACATGGTGTCTCTGTTTCTTGCTTAGTGAGAGAGATAGATTGGTGGTTGCCATTGTTATTTTAAATTGTAGTTTTCCATTTTATACTTAAAAAAATGGTAAAGATTTCCATATCCGGTTGATCCTGCATTTTTCTGTGGGTGGACTACTGAGTGAGTGTCAGATTGGTGCAGGGGAAAGAGTGCCTGAAGCATCAGTATTAAGCTTATTTGACACCCATGAAAATAAACACATTTATTTACCAGTTTTTGTGCAGACATGTATTGCATAAATATATATATGTATATGTATATGTATATGTATATGTATATGTATATGTATATGTATATGTATATACAGTATATGTTCTATGCAAAAAAACTTTGTTAATGCATCAGTTAGGGTTTAGGGTTCCCACCCCTTGCACCCCACCGCAGCATGCCCCCACCAACAGGCATCAGGGTGTGCATTGGGGTCAATGGCCCTAGCTCTCATCCCATCCCATATGTAAACAAGCTGAGGTGGGGGCGGGCTGGGGATGGGGTGCAGCGGTAAGAACCTTAAAATTGAATTTCCTCAATTTTTTCATTGTTGAAGAACCCTAACTGATGCATTAACAAAGTTTATGCATAGAATTTCCTTACTTTTTAAGAAAGAATAGAAAAGTAGAATGTTGTGCACATTGGTGGGAGTGCAGGGCTCTTTGGGCCCCACAGTCCCACCAACTTGTAAGTGTTGGGCCATATTACACACCCAATGACTAAAAAGCACATTGACAACAGCAAGGCCACCCACCAAACAAATGTTAATCTAGTAGAGCAATAGAAAATGCTGTCCACAAAATGTAAAGTGTGCTACACAATATCTCTGTAAAAAATATATTGTCCAACACATAAACACCACTATTAACATCTACAGGACATGGTGTCAACACCCTCCAAATTTTAAGTAAAAAGACCATACCGTATCCGAGATATAACATGTCAAAATTTGAAATTTTCATTCATCAGAGTGGCACAGTTCCACACCTGTTGACACTTAGCACACACAACAACTGAAAATTACATCCGTGACACTAAGGCTAGGCATCCTATAAATTTCAAGCCACCAGCAGAATCCAAAACACTGTCTGCAACATGGAAAGTGCTTCACACAATATCCCTGCAAAATTTCTCCGACATGGAAATGTCGTAAACACCCTCCAAATTTCAAGTAAGAAGACCAAACCATTTCTGAGATATTCAATCTTAAAGATTGGTAAAATTTCCCTATCTATTGCATTCTAAAAAATCTGGCCATCTTGTCCCTCCCTCGCAATCAAAGAATCTCACGATCTAAGAATTTGCAGACTAGTGATCAAAGAATTTGCAGGCTCATGAACAAAGAATAAAAACTGTTCTAATTTAAAAATTTAAAGAATTGTGGTAAACCACCACCATGTCTAGTTTAGTCAAAACTACTATGTTTTAACAATAAATAATGGTGAGCATCATGGACGAAAGTCCCATAGCTTGAACTGACTTATGAAACTTATGAAACCATGGTTCATCAGAACGAAGCCTCCTGAGTAAAACCCACCCTGATTTGTCTTCCTAGGACACAACTAGGCTGAGAAAATTGATTTTTTAATCTGGCCATCTCATCCCTCACTCGCAATGCATGATCGTGATCTAAGAATCTGTGATCAAAGAATTTTCAGGCTGGCAATCAAAGAAATTGCTCGCTAGTGAACGAGGGACAAGATGGCCAGATTTTAAAATAGATTTTTTCAGCCCAGAGGTGCCCTAAAAGGTTAATATGAGGTTGGGTTTTGCTCTAGGGGCTTCATTCTGCCCCATCGAATAAAAAATAAGTTTTCAATATCCATGGTAGTCTAGCCGCCTCGATCATGATAACATAGATGACAATCTCTGTATCCCTGGTAGTCTAGTGGAGGTGAGAGGTGGGCTGTGCCAGTCTCTGGCTGGGGAAGGGTTGAGGGTGCTAGGTGGCTGGTACGGCTGGGTGGAGGGCACTAGACTACCAGAAAATGGCAAATGCTTGTCTATTTTATTATGATTGGGGCTCAGAATACCAGGGATATGAATAATAATAATAATTAAATACAGATCTGTGGGACACTAGACTACCAGGGATATAAACAAGAAATATAAATGAAATACACATTGGGGGGGACCACTAGATTACCAGTGATAAAAAAAAATCAGTGTTAATAAAATACACATTGAGGGGGCCACTAGACTACCAGGGATACAGAGATCATTATCTATGTTATCATGATTGGGGGGGGCGCTAGAGTACTAGGGTATTGAAAACTTTTTATTTAATCAGATGGGGCAGAACAAAGCCCCCAAGCAAAACCCACCCTCATATAACTTTCTAGGGCACCCCTGGGCTGAAAAAATCAATTTTAAAATCTGGCTATCTCGACCCTCGCTTGTGATGCACAATCGCGATCAAAGAATCTCGCGATCAAAGAATTTGCAGGCTCGCAATCAAAGATCATTAGCGAGCCATGAATAAAGATAGTAAAAGCTCAGAACACTATTTTTTGACTGATTTGGATAAAACCAAAGGCATAGCTCAATAGATCGGAGTCCCCTGAGTAAAACCCATCCAAGTATTACTTCACAAGTGACCCCTGAGCCGAGATATTTCTGTTTTTCCGTTCGGAAAATTGAAAACAAGATGGCGGACCTCAAGATGAAAGAATTTATAAAATTCTTGGGGACAAAGACTCTTGAACTGCGAGGCTACAAATTCTTTGATCGCCAGGCGAGACGAGATGGCCAGAACCACATTCTTTTCTCGCAAAACATACATATAAATTTTCCCATTGACTTGTAATGGGAAATTAAGAGAGGCATAACTTTTGAATGCCTTAATATTTTTTCACCAAACAAAAATCAGCATGTTCGGCCACCAATGCTCTTTCAAATGAGCCATCTCGAAGAGCAGCATACCTCACAACGGCCATGCAGGGTCACGTCCAAATCCCAAAACCTGCCTCCAAAAATGGATAATTTTGCATTTTTCAGCATTTTCATTCACAAAGACTGTAAGTCCAACCGAAATGCAATTTGGCAAATCAAGAGATCTACTATGCCCCACCGTGCATTCCATATTTCAGGCAAATCTGTTGAATGGGTCCAAAGTTATTAACACCCACACTTTTTACTTTAGTATGTAAGTGACCGCTGAACCCTATCTATAGTGGCTTGACTGCGCCACTATAATATATATATATATATATATATATATATATATATATATATATAATATAATATTCTTTGCAAATAACTGTGTTACTGCATCATTTAGGATTAAAGCACAAAAGTCAGCAAATGAGACCTATAGGGTTGGCTCCTAAACCCCTTTCATGTGCCCCCTCCACAAACTAACAGATGCTGGAGTGTGTCATTGGGGTTGTGAGGCCCAAATGTGACCCCATTCCATGTGTAAGCATGTTGACAAACCACAGTAAACAAGAATGGTGCGACATTTAGGCCTCACAACCTCAATGACACACCCCGGTGTCTGTCAATCTGTGTAGGAGGGAGGTAAACAAAAGGGGAGGTAGGGGGTCAATCCTAAAGGTCTTATTTCCTGACATTTTGTGCTTTAACCCTAAATGATGCATTAATGCAGTGTTTTGCAAAGAATTTCCTTACTTTTTGAGAAAGCATAGTAAAGTACAATGCTGTGCAAGTTGGTGAGAGTGCGGGGCCCTTTCGGGTCCTGCGCTACCACCAACTTGCAAATTACTGCCTAACATAACAGTACAAGTACTGAATATCATATGTATTGGAGGGAGCACAGGTCCTTTTGGGCCCCGCACTCCCGCCAGCTTGAAACAAAACTCATTTTCATTTGTTGAAGTGGCAAGATTCCATACCTGTTTACATTTTACACACCTAACCACTGAAAATTACCTCCGTGGCAGTAAGGCTAGCTACTCTGTATATGTCAAGCCAGTACCACAATGGAGAACACTATCTGCAAAATGTAAACTGTGTCATGCAATATCTCCAAAGCAAGTTAATGTTCTGACACCTAAACAACATTCACATTAACAGGACATCCCCTCAACACCCTCCAAATTTGAAGTTCAAAGACCAAACCATTTCTGAGATATTTAATTTTAAAATTTGGGATTTTCATTTGTTGGAGTGGCATAATTCTGCACTTGTTTACATTTTAGTCACCTAACCACTGAAAAGTACCTCTGTGGCTGTAAGGCTAGCTACCCTATATATTTCAAGCTACTACCACAATGCAGAACACTATCCACGAAATGTAAAGTATGTCATGTTATATCTCCACAACAAATACATTTTCTGACATCTAAGTATAACAATTCACATCTAGTGGACATCTCCTCAACACCCTCCTGATTTCAAGTTAAAAAACCAACTGTTTCTGAGATATTTAATTTTAAAGTTTTAGCACCTTTAAAAATTCTTTGCAAGAATTGACCTCAAATTTGCAATCAAAGATCATCTTTGATTGTGAGGGGACATCTGGTTGTGAAATTTGGGCTATTTGGTCCCACCCAGAGACATCTGGTCCAGCAAACATCTGGCCATCTTGTCCTGCCCTCATGAACGAAGCTCGCAATCAAAGAATCTTGTGATCAAATAATTTGCATGCTTATGACCAACGAATTTGCAGGCTTGCAATCAAAGAATTAAAAAACTTTAAAACTCCATTTTTTTACACAACTGCATTAAACCACAGGCATGGCTCGATAGAGGGAAGCCCCTCTGAGCAAAACTCATCCTAGTTTGACTTCACTAGTTAACCTTGGGCTGAGATATTAGATTTTTTCCGACCTAAAAATCTGGCCATCTCATCCCTCCCTCATGAACGAAACTCGCGATCAAAGAATCTCACGATCAAAGAATTTGTAGGCTCATGATCAAAGAATTAAAAAGTTTAAAACTCTATTTTTTGACATAAGTACATTAAACCACAGGCATGGCTCGATAGAGGGAAGTCCCCTGAGCAAAACCCATCCAAGTTTTACTTCAGAAGTCACGCCTGGGCTGAGATATTTTTTTTCCAACCCCTAACTGAAAACAAGATAGAAGCCATCATGGTCAATAAATTACTTATGATTTTTTGATCATGAGCCTGCAAATTCTTTGATCATGATGAGTGACCAGATGGCCAAAACCCCATTTTTCTTTTGCAAAATAACCATATAAATTTTCCCATAGACTTATAATGGGAGCTAAAAAGTTTAATAACTTTTGAACAGATTAATATTTTTTCACCAAACAAAAAGTGGCATATTCCTTGACCCAAGCTCTTTGTATGTGCCAAGCTTCAGACTGGCAGACCACAAGATGGCCATGCAGCGCCACAGACAAAATCCAAAAAACTGCCACAGAACTTGCGAAAAGTGCATTTTTCAGTGTTTTGTTGGACAAAAATCATAAGTCAGAAAGAAACGCAACTTGGCTAATCAAGAGATCTCCATGCTGCACCGTGCATACCAAATTTCATGCAAATCCATTGAACGGGTCCAAAGTTATTAACATACAAAATTTTAAGTTTAACATAGAAGTGCCTTTATAACCCTAAATATGGGGCTGTGACCATGCCCCTATAATATATATATTAATAAAATGGGCTAGAAAAAGGAATCTATGGCATAGAAAAAGACCATCAGGTGACTGTGCTTATATCAGAGCATGACCACACACATGCACTTTTACCCTTCTCCAAAACAATTTTGCCATTTTATAAGATAGATAACCCACTCTAGGGTGTGCGGTTGCACTCTGATATATATTTACACACCTTTGGTGGTTGACACACTCGGCCTGCAGCCTTGTGCGTAACAATGCACACCAAGGCGTGCATATATCAGAGTGCAACCGCACATCCTAGAGTGGGTTATCTATCACATAATCTGTATATATACATTCCTATCAATAATAAATACATTTTGCCTGTGAATTATATTGTTCTATATAACCATGTATCTATTTTGTTTCTTTGATTTTTATTGTTATGATTATCCTGTTGCTCTATGCAAAAGTGTCTTCCTTGGATAGGACAAGCCTTTGCACTTCTAACCCACTTGTCTGCCTGTTGATGAATTCTGGTCTGAAGTACTAGTCCAGCTATAAAGCAACTGCATGGAATAAGTTCCCATAATGCCAGGTAATGCCTCAAGTTGCTTGGCAAATTCAGAACAGGACACTTTATGAACAGTGATGTACCCCAGCTCTCTTCCAAGCTATGAACTAACAGACCTAAAGTCTGCTTATTGCTAGGGCTGTCCAATGTTATACGCTTCCTGTCTCTGACACGCCTATATTCGAGGGGTCACATATGGGATTCATATGATGCCACCTTGAAAAGCGAAGTACTGCCATTAATATATTCTTCCAAAGGGTGAAAGGAGTTCTCAACAGGATGTTTTGTACAGAGGCCTCATCATGCTCCTATGCATTCTGGTCACACTTCAGATGATACCTGTGTCTGTTTGATTCAGGACCCATCCCACTACCACCTATTATTTTTCATGTATACATGTTATTCTTGGCTTGGCATAACAGGTCTCTAACCTGCACATGAAATTTGAGATGTAACCCCATGGCTGTTTCATTTTTTTCTTTCCTTTTTATGCACTGGTTAAGCCACTATACAACAGCTCAAGGTACTTGTTGAAAGTTATCAGTACCCAACACTGTCCTATATTCAAGAAGTTTGAGTGTGGGCTTCGTATGATGCTGCCATGAATATGGAAGTACTGCATTTCATCTATTCCTGCAAAGGGGTAGAAAGGTTTTCTAGCACGGCATTGCTATACAAAGGCTTCTAGAAGCTCTAGTTCATACCTGCTGAACTTCAAATGATACCTGTGCCAGTTCTATTCAGGATTAACCTTATTACTGTCTATTATTTGTCATGTATATGTGCTATCTTGGTTTGGCATAGAAGGACTCAAACAACGGCAAGCAATTTGTGATGTGACTAATTTCTCTCTCTTTTTTCTTTTTTTGTTAATATATATTTAGTGCTTGGGTCAACACACTGTACCTAAGAGCTTAAAGTGCTGTGTAATTAAGATTTGCACCTGACCCACAATTAATCTCACCATGTACTCAGCTATTGGTTATTTATGATATTGCTAAATAACCCTCAACAGTGCACTACCATTTCAATTACTGGCCTGAATAGCTTGCAAGTATGGCTGTGTGGAACATGGTGGTAATGCTGAAGCCCAAGAAGCTTTGGTAAAATAAATGGTTAAACTTGCAGATACGGAAGTGTTGTTATGGTAACCAGCAACTAATTCAGAGGAAGCATGGTGATGATGAATATCACCCTCTAGGGGTTGTATACTTATTCTAAGCTAACTTTTGTGACAAACCAGTTAGCTTCATTCCACATTTGATAGTCATCTTCAACTTATTTCTTGGGGTTTACGATTTAATCTTAGTGGTTCTGTTCTTGCTAGGCATTCTACCACAGCTTCATTGACAAAACTATTTTTCCCCAAGAGAAAAATTGTTAATAATGCTGTCTTCTGATCTGGATGGGTATGCTGAACCGAGAGTGACACCAACACAGTGACATACCTCACTGTAGGCAAAATCGACACTTTGCCAACAGGTCACTGTGTTGGTGTGCCTGAGACAGGGGCACACTGTCTCCCAGTCCTGCACCCCGTCCACAAATCAGCTCTGACTGGAGTTGATAATCTAATGAATGGGGGGTATGTGGGGAAGAGCCCCCTGCATGGGGTGTTCATGGGCCGAAGCCCCAAATAGAAACACAGGACTGGGAGACATACAGGATTTATGTCCACCATGCTGTGATGCCAGTCGACAAAAGTATTGTTGAACCAGCATCATAGATCCATCTGGATGCATGGGGAGAGCCTTGTCTTGGGGTTTATGGTTTAATTTTAGTGACTCTGTTCTTGCTAGGTATTCTACCAGAGCTGCAATGAGAAATCTACTCCCCCCCAAGATAAAAATTGTTAATAATTCTGTCTTTTGACCTGGGTGTGTGGGAGGAGGGCCTTGTCATGATCATCCAGTTTACCACCAGCACTATCCCCAACCCCAGTAAACTCTCACAGCCGTTCTCCTTTTCATTTCTGTTATTTCATTCTTTTCTATTATATATTTCCTACTTTTTTGTATGTACAGCTCTTTTGTGGGCTCCTTCTTCATACCTGCTTGGAAAACTTACTGCTGGCCTGAGCCCAGTATATTTCTGAAGGATGACACTTGAGGTAGCTCTGCATATGTCCCCCTGCTGACAATAGTATGACTCAGAATCCTTGGAAAACATATTACTGAAAATTTGCAATTGGGCTTCAGCTGTGTTTGAATTACTAAGGCTGAATGACGCAGCTTGAGGAGATCCTCCTTTTTTATTTATTTATTTACTTTTTTCTTTTTTGCTATTTGGCTGCAACCGTTAGTTCCAAACCCAGGATTATAATCTACCGGCAGCTAGCTATAATTATCAGATTTATGCATTCTGACAGCTTCAGAATGCACTGCTACCTTTTGTTTTTAATGAGCAAGAAACATTGTTTGGGTAACCAGTTTGGTGCCTGGACCATCAAGAAAACCAATTTTATATGGCAGTGGTTGCAGAAGATCCGTAACCTCTTGCTGTGCAATCAGTGCTATGGCAATTCAGCCTGGGCTTCCTGAAAATGGAATACCAATGACAAGCTCCTACTGCCTTACTTTCCCCTTTGTCATGTGGGGGGGTCCAATTCACCTGCAACCACTATAGGACAGCTTGTATACTGCATAAGCTACTGTGCTCCTAGGAGAGTCAGATGCACATATTACTTTTCCAAGGTGATTGCCTATGTAATTAAACAAAATGGTTAATAATGTTTCCATTTTATGGTTCCCCCACCTGGGTCACTGAGGGTCTTCTTCTCATGGACTGGGGATGCCATGTGGCCTGTATTGTGTGATCTGACTGTATTCCAATCATGCAGCCCAGGAGGCAGTAGTACGCTATGCAACCCCTTGCTCCTGTACAAAAGTGAGTTACCCCAATGTTGTACAAAATTATTCATTATTATTATATTACCTTCATTTATTGATTGATAGATATGTGTTTTTGTATGACACAGTACCAATTTTGATATTCAAACACACTTCTATCATGTGACCCCCCCCCCCCAATTACCTGCTGTGACCAAGTGGGAACAGAGCAGTTAAAAACAAAAAGGAACCCTTTAGCGCTTCTCCAGCTTGACTAGTTGAATCCTGTACTCCAACCTCGTTTGGCTTATTAAATTCTAGCAGGTTGGGAGAGGTTAACAATTCCAAGCAGAACTTCCAATCCGTATTCATCTGCTAAGCTTGGAATGTATCTTGACTCCGGAGCTGTGCCCTCATTGCCACTAGGAATTTCAGCCCTGGATGATTGCAACATTTTTTATTTTTTTTGATATCCAACCTGTATTTAGCAATCACTGCTGGCATGTACAGATGCCCTTAGGTTGCAAAACATCTAAACCCAAGACTGTACCAATTTTTTTAAATATTTACATCCTACCCTGCTGTCTGTAGTACGAACCACACTGTCTCCTTGTGTCTGATACTAGTGCTAGAAACACTTTATTAGTTACTAACCTATGAAAAGATTCTATTTTTGTATATTTATTCATATTTCTTTTTTAATCCCTATATTGCTTTTATGATCTGCACTTGTTTAAGTTGTGGTACCTATGTTCTGTAGATTGCTATGAACTCTGCTCACGTGGGGGAGGGGCCACATGCTGATCATCCACCACTTGGCTTCACAGCCTTGCCTGGTGTCCTGGGCCCTGTCCACCTGTGCTAGAAAGGTGACTACCCAAACTACTAAGCTGCCTTTCAAAATAACCCTATGTAGCTGTGAAAGCCCAGCTCCTATCCAATGGAATCCACTCAATCCATTGCAAGTCTTGCAAAAGGATCAGGGTGGGGGTGTTACTGTTTACTGCCACTATTGCCTCCACTTAGCTCCCATGCTCTTAACCTTGCTTGAGTTGTAGTTCTGTAATGGTCTGGGAAACACACTCTCAAAATGGTTCTACTCATGAAATCCTACCCTGATACCCCTGATGGCATCTCAGGACACAAATGCCACAAAGCAGTCTGCTTAGCCTCCCAAGCCCAGCCCTACAGTGGCATCTGCGACGAGGTCCCTGTCACCATTGGGGACATGTCACAAACCTTCTCTTGGACAACTGGCCAGCTGAAGCTGTAAGCACTATTGGTCCTCCCTCCCTCCCGTAAGGTGCATTGGGGGGGTGAACAGAAGACCATGCTGTATGGCTAATTTAGTTTTCTCTAGCTAGAGCTCTCCCTCTGTCTGAAATCCTTGAGATTATGTGCTGACTTTCAACTGTATAATTAAGCATTAACTCCACAGAAGGCTGAATGAACAAGATATACAGAAAAACAGGTGCACAGAAATCCTTTTTTTTTATCACACTGGCTGCCTGAAACTAAACAATATCTAGCCCCCTACTTGCTGTGTATACTGCTGTGACCCCAAAAAGTTCTTATCTATTAGGCAAAAGAGCAAAGGGCAGGCTGCAGATGTCCTTTCTGCCACAGTAGATGAATTTATAATTAACAGAGTTGCACACTCTTTATTGACAATTCAAAAAGTAAGAAAATAAATGATCAAGTAAGTCTTTTAAAATAGCTCAAAATCACATGTCTCATTTTTACTTATCAATTGTTTGGTTTACTGATTTTTATAATCTGTTGTCTTATTTTTGAAATCTGTTTAATGAACCTTGTTTTAAATTCTTACTCTAATTTTATATCTATTTTAACCTTCTGCATTGTAATGTTTAATATTTTATGATTGAACAATAATGTTTACCTACCTACTTGCTTTGTATAGTGCTGTGGCCCCTAGAAGCTCTTGGCTAGCAGGTACAAGAAAAAAGGGCAGACAGCAGATGTCCTTGCTATGCTGCGAGTCCTGATGATTTGAAGGGGGAGGCCAAAGCGAGGAGGAGCTGCTAGTTTCAGCTCATTTTAACTCCTCACTTTCTGCCCCCTTCAGATGGCCACAAAACTGTGGGTGGCCCCAGTGGTTCCTCCTCTAACGGTAGTATCAGGGCTTGTCCACCATCCCCAGGGGTGGAACACTACCTCCTTGATTACAGGTTGCAGGGGAAAGGACACAGAAAAAGGGACATCTGCAGCAGTACTTTGGCAGAACCTTTATTTTCTACATTGAAGTTATGTGGGTTTTTTTTTGCTTTCCAGTTGGGTCTGCTGGTTTTCAACCCTGGCACCTGGGAGCTCCGGGAATTCTGCCAGTCTGCCTACAAAGATAATTATGGTGTCAGATAAGTATTTTAAAAACTAAAGAAATCTGTTTCCTACTGTGATCTGAACTCTAGCTTGTAGTTTTCTCTCCCTGAAGTAGCAACTGGTTTAAGACTTCAAAAATATTTGAGGATTTCTTTTATAGCCTTTTCTTTTGTTTTTCTTTATTTATTTCCATCAAGGCACATCCGAATAGACCAAACTCTGATTCCCAATCCCACTGACAGCATAGATCTGCACACCACCTACTTAGTCTTCGATAACATAATTATTCAGATTTTATACCCAACATGACAGAAGGCACTTTAATTGTACAGCAGCTAGTGGCCATGGAGGTAAGCTATGATGACACACTACGAATAGTCATGGAAGTAGTTTACATGAGTATGTGGTGCTCAGCTATTGAGGCAGATACTGATCTACCCATCCTCCCTCTTGTTCTCAAAAAGCTAATTCCCTTCCTTAACCCTGCTAGTTCCTTTGCTACACCCCAGCTGCTGACACCCCCTGCAGTGGACACATAGAAGCTATTGGCTGATAATGATCATTTTGTCCACTTAGTGTGCCCTAAATTCTACCTGTAGTGCTACTGAAAACCCTACTTGGACTCTGGCTTACACATAGAAACATAGAAATTGTCAGCAGATCTGGACAAACATGCTTGTATGTGCACTGCCACCTACTACAGGCCACCACTATTAAAATCTCAATAAGCATTTTCTACACTTTAGGCTGGGACCTGGGGACCTTCGGGTAGGTACTCTTTCCCAGATAATTTCTTCTTGGTCATTGTCTTCAGTCAGTTGTCTGGTTGCCTTGTCTCACTTCCCCCTAAGTGTCTACATGCTGTGTGAGCTTCTCATCATACAGTACGTAAGCCATGCCACAACCTTGTATGTCTTTTGGATATTCTCTGTTTTGACATGTACAGCAAATAGCATAGGGAATGGCCTGATGAGGCTATGTTCTAGCATCAAAGCCATAAACTGTATAAAATCCATGACCCAAGCATTACAATGTTTCTTCTTTTCCATGTGTCACTGCAATCCCGAGCCATGAGTAAAGGATCTTCACTGCAGCCAGTGGCACATGAACCTTGCTCCCCCTGCAGGCAGTAACTGCAATCCTGAGACACAAATGCAGGCTCTCCACCACAGCTGGTGGCAAACAGATCCTCCTCCCCCCACAGTCCTTCACCAAAATCCTGAGCCACTAGTGCAGGCTCTCCACCACAGCCGTCAGCACATGGACCCACCTCCCCTTGCAGGGATTCACCACAATCCTGAGCCACGAGTGCAGGGTCTCCACCACAGCTGGTGGCACATGGACCCCCCCTCCCCTGCATATACTGGAACCAGGAACTTAGTGTCAGTGGGAGAGTTTTGACTAATATTGTGCTTATATAATTGTATTGCCATAAGTGGGTATTTAGTTCAATTAGAGTGGTGCTTTAAGGCTTGTGTGTAATCTGCTAGTGTGTTTTACTGTTACCTTAAGACTGACTATAGACTACTATGTAGCTTGGGTATTGGAAATGCATTATGTAATGTTGTGGTGATACTGTGTAAATGTAATGCGGTACTTAGGCAGCTGTTCCATCTCATGACTGTTTGTGTCGCCCTGATTCCTCCCCCAACTCCGTTCTCATGTTTCCCACCCTGAGGCTGGCTAGTCCTTTGTCTGTTTCTGCTGACCTTTTAATCGCTTGCTGTACTTTATCCATTCTCTTTGTTTCCCCAGGCTGTTACCACAATCCTGAGCCAGGAGTGCAGGCTCCCCACCACAGCCAGAGACACATGGACTCCCTTCCCCATGCAGGTACTGAGATCAGGAACTTAGTGCCCATGGAAGTGCTTGCAGTAATGGCTATCCCACTCACCCCCACTCTCCCAACCCTGGTGGGCATTTCTTTTATAGGAGACCTTGGTCAGGTGACCTTGTCACACATGTAGTGGCTGTATTTCCATCTCCCCAAATCCGCCCCCCCCCCAGCAGCTTATATTGCTAAGCCACCAGGGGATACTGTGCTCTCTCTTGCATCACCAATCAATAATAAATAGAAATTGTGGTACCCTGTCCCTCAACTTATCTGGTCTCACTCTCCTCCATCCCCCTGAGCAACCAGCCCTCTTAGTATTCTCCCCCCCCCAGTGAAAATCCCCACCATGGGACTCAAACCCTTGACTGTGTTGTCAAGCCCACTCGGAAGCCTGCAACTCTGTCCATAAGGCCACCTGGCCTGTTAGTATCTCCACCTAGTGTGTTCTGTTTGGACCTTAGCCCCCCCTCCCTGTCTTTCACTATCACTATATGGTCACCTGCATCTTATATTGATCGGCCACTAGAAGACACTATTGCTTCATTTTTACTTACCTACATCGTATATTGTCTGGCCACTAGAGGCCACTATTACTTCACTTTTACTCTCCTCAGTACTTCCATGGCATCCCCCTTGTATTTTCCTTCACCCACTCTTCCTGTCCCCCCCCATTTCTGCCCCATCCCATCATAGCACCATCCTTTACATGTCCTTCCCCCTGTGTGGCCAACCTACCTACTCCTTCATTGCTCCCCACCTCCCTGCCTCACCCTTCCCTTCTAAAACTGGATGATGTAAATGTCTGGGTCACTCAGCACTCCCCTGGTATTCTATGCACCACAGAAATGTGGCTGTCCTCACGTATCCCAGACAATCAGCTTGCCCTCCCTGACTATAACCTTCACCAGCAAGATGGTAGAAAAAGGGGAGATGGGGTTGCTATTTACTCCCGCCATACCTCCCAACTGCCACACATTACGAGGTATGTCACTCATTTTATCCCTCAGAAACCCTCTGTCCCACATTGAGAAGGTGACATTCCACACTGACCACTGAGTCTTTTAAGCAGAAATATATAATAATATGATGCTAGGTTATCAGCAACCATTATAAATATTAGTGCACTTATTTCCACAGTATTCTAAGCTTGCAATGTCATGTTTGATGATGAGTCACACATTTTGTCCAGTTGTCACACATCTTGTCACACATTTGGGTGATAAAAGGTTGAGAGGTATGACTCCCGCAACTCCATTTCTTGCACTGTCACGCAACGTGAGGCTGTCCCACAATCCCACAAACTCCTCCTGGCAAAGCTCAACTTCCATCCCTAATTTCACTTTTTGTTGGAGTTTTGTATGCCTTCCCAAAACTCCCTCCCTCCTCCCTTGTCTGTTGCATCTCCTCCACTATCATCCTTGAATCTGCAGGCAAATTTATCCTTCTTGGTGACTTCAATCTGAATTGGCTCTCTCCCTCATCGCAAAGCGCATGCCTCCAGATTGCAGCACTAAACCTGACCCTGTTGATCAATGAGCCAACTCACCTCAACCGTCAGTCCCAGTCCCATACCCTGCTTAACTGGGTACTGTCAAGCCACCCACACTGCATCAGCTCTACAGTTGTACTTCCTGATGTGCTCAGTGATCACTGCCGCACCTTTTTGCATCAGAAAGATACGTCCTGCTCCACCCCTCCCCCAAATATATCCAGTATCAACCCCTCAAAATGCTTTACTCAAATAAATTACTCCTTGACCTGGCCATGGCTAACTAGTCACCAGTCCTCTCAACTCCTTCTGTCAATGCTGTTCTCATCCATTTCACAACAACCTTCCTAAAGTCTGCGATGTCCATGCTCCATTGAAATCAGTCAGGGTAAATGTCATCACAATCCCTGGATCTCTCTGAAATCCTATCCATGAGCAAAACCTCGTGACCTCGCTGGCAACTCCTTCAAAACCACATGTGACACTAACTGACTTACAGATTACCAAACCCTCTGAAATAGCTGTACTCAAGCATATTTGGCATGCAAAATCTGAATATTTCAGAACCTGACTGCACACCTCCAATAACTCTCCATCCTCCTCTTCAATGATGTCCTTCACTCCTGCACCCTCCTGAGCACCATCCCCACCACTCCTTTCATGGCAGGTTCTCTAGCTTCAGACCCTACCTCTGTCACAGATGCCCTAAATAAGTTCTTACAACCTATGCCCTCTTGCAAGACCCTCCTGCCCTCCCACATACCCCTGTGGCCTCTGACTTTCAACTGCCCTGGTATCCCCAGTAAGAAGTCCTTAGAACTCTAGGCTCCCTAAATTCCACTAAATCCAGCCCTGATGGCTTCCACCCTAGACTCCTTAAAATCTCTGCACCCTCTATTTTGACCACTGTAACTTACCTCCTCAATCTATCTGTAACCTCCTTTAATGTCCCTTCAGCCAGTAAGTCAGCTACGGTCATACCCCCTTCATAAAGGTGGTGATCCCTCTGTCCTTGGCAACTTCCGCCCCGTATCACTTCTCTCCTCACTTGACAAGGTCCAAGAATCACTTGTCTTCTCAAGGCTAAATGGCTTCCTCTCTGTATCCAACACTCTCTCCCTGGTCCAATAAGGTTTTTGGAAATTCCGCTCAACCACCTCCTCCCTTCTTCGCTTTGCAGACATCATTCACTCTGCAATGGATCAAGGTTAGATCACCTCTGCAATTTTCATTGACCTTGCAAAGGCCTTTGACTCCATCTCTCACCCTCTCCTTCTAAACAAGCTAAGCACCACCAGTCTTTTCCCAGTTTCTGTCTCCCAGTTTTGTTCCTACTTAACTGACCTCATCTCAGTCAGTTAAAATTAGAAATGTCCTGCCTCCCTCCCTCCCCATCCTGACAGGTGTACCCCAAGGCTTAATCCTTGGACCTGTTCTTTTTTCTCTGTTTATTAATGACCTTCCTTCTGTTTGCACTCATGCTAAGATCAGTATGTATGTGGACACCACTGTACTATTCCTATCTGGTCCCTCTGCACCAGATGTCCAAACTCCACTTCAGCATGACTTTACCGCAGTATCAAACTGGTTCAATGATAACTGCCTAAAAATTAATACCAAAAAGTCTTTACTGCTGGCCTGGTGGTGCTGAGGGTTGAGGCGCTGGGCACCATACCTCACACCACACCGGTGACCCGTGTTCAGAAATGAGCATGGGTCACCGTGGGACAGCAGGGAAGAGAAGGATTGAGCATCCGATGGACTGCTCTCCATCTCCGGTGAGAGGGGTTTCCAGTGGCCGGTGTCGCCTGACCCCTCGCGAAGGCTGGGGCTTTACAGTACGGAGCTGCATACCTTGGGGGGGGATGCAGCAGATGCTTGACAGTGGTGCACATGGGAGCATGTGTGCACCCAGTCACTGGCGTCATTGCATGCCACAACACCGCAGGGGAGAAAAGTGGAAAATGGGCACCCAGTCGCAGCGGCTTGATGGTTGTCTGTGAGCACCATGCGCCGGTTCCAGGAGGGGATCACCATGTGGATCTGTAACATGATAGGGGAAGTTGGCCATCCCCTGCCACCCCACCACGGGGGACAAGGCATGGTGCAATTAACATGATCACCCTCCTAGGAGACTGGAACGGGTCAGACGGTGGCAGGAGAAAGGGATGCGAGGACGGATTGGCCAACTGGGGCCCCAGGAGAAACAACACCCACACCAAAAATAAAAGTCATTAGGCATGACTTTTCGCTCCAAACAGAAACTTGCCAGGATCCCCACCCTCCCTGCCTTCTCTACACTAGCCAACACTCCATTCAATGATGCCCCAGCCTACAAATGCATAGCATTATGACTTGATCCCTCTCTATACTTCTCCTCCCACTTTAAGGCCCTTCATTCCAAACTATGTCCCAAACTGGGTCTACTCTACTCTACTGCCACAAGGGTAGTCTTTGCATCCCAGTCAGATGTGACCTCCTGGTCAAGTGGATACTCACAGCTGTCGACTACACCGATGTTGTCTTCAGTGTAGCCCCAGCCACCTCCCTTACCAAACTTGATGTCCTCTTCACTGCCTTCTGTTGTTCTGCCTCAAATTCCCCCCATCTGACACATCACTGTGACTCTACTTCTCCCTATCCCTCCAATCCCTATCACAGAGGTGCGCTTCCCACTGCTCCACTCACATCTCCAAATATTGTTTTAGAACTCTTCCTTCCTGCCTCTCCTCTCTCCTAAATCCTTCTACTCCCTCTCCCTATAATTCACATATGAATTGCCTCCGCTCCATTGCCTTCCAAGGAGCACACACCTTAACTGGGAAACTAGTATTCTCTTACAGACTCCCTTCCCTCTGAAATAACCTCACCCCTCAAACCCACCTCATCCCCTCCTTTCCTGCACTTAAGTGCATCCTCAGGCCATCTCCTGCTACATCTTGTAGCTATCAACTGCCCTAATCTACAACCATACTACTGTCTTTCTCCCTCTCTTCCATGCCCAGTTTTAATTAGCGACCACCTGTTTTTTTGCTCTTGTTGTCTCACCCTGCTCATTGAATCTCCTGTACAATACTCTGCAATGTAATCCTGTATTGAGAATTTATTTGCTCATTGTTTTATACTGTGATGAAGAATTTATTCTGTGTTATACTGTTTATTTTACATTTATTCTGTATTATACTGTATCTGAATTTTGTTATCCCTATGTCGTATTTGTACCCACTGTCCCCAGGTTGCAAATGGAAATGAGCTTCTGCTAAGTGTGCCTTTCCAGGTTACCAAATTTTAAATGCATAAATTAATTAATTAATTAATTAATAAATGTGGTCCCCTGCTTTTTCCTTGAGAATGAGCAAGTCTGCAGCAATATTTGACTTTCTGATACTCTCCTCCTTTGCCTTTTCACTGAAGACTTGTCAAGCAATGTGAACATGTCCACATATTCCCCTTTCTAGATTGTTTTTTTTTCTGACAGCCTAGGTAATTTATTCCCCACTCAGTTCATAAGGCAATTTCCATCCATCCAGAAGTACTTGAGAGGAGTCCCACAGTTCCATGGGTGAGAAAAATGTATGTGGAGAATGGTACCAGCTGCACAGAGAGACCCCCTGTCCCTGCAGGAGAACTGATTTATTTTGTTGCCATAACATAAATTCCTGAAACAGGATTTGCTGTGCTTCAGTAGTCCCCAGTCAAGCCCCTCCTTCCTAAACTCCCTAAAACCCTGTTTAAAAATACATCCAATGTAGTGGAGACCAAACAGCCCTGAGTACTTACCTGTCCTGCTCTGCTGGCACCCAAGTTAAAATCGTTGGGCAGGATTCTTGAAGAATGGCGTAAGTCACCACCAAAGGTGACTTGCACCAAACTCAGTTGAGACATGGACCATGCACACAATTCTAGAAGGGGCAGGTTCCCTCGAGGTAAGTCCTGTGACTTGCGACATGTAGATGGTAAGCCTCACTAAGGGCATACCCATTGAGCATATTGCAAGTCGCAGCCTATGGTGGAATGGTGCGGTTCTCACCCCCCACACCTGAAGAGCTCCACAAGGCACCCCAAATCCCCGAACCCCCTTCGGCCAGTACCCCACAAGGCAGCTGTGCCTACCAGCCCTCAAATCAGCCACTTTCCCCACAGGCCTGCAGTGTCCCCCACACCCCTGATCCCACAAACTGATATGCCCCACAGGACAGCTGTGTCCACCAGCCCCCAATCCCCTGAACTGTAATGTCCTGCAGGGCAGCTCATCCTCCCCTGGACATGTTCTCCGACCCTGTAAACCAAGCCCCTCCATGGCCACATTGTTTGAAAATATAAATAAAATTCCTTGATGTCCCTGGCAGTCTAGTGACCCCCCACCACCCACCCAACAGTGCCAGTCCACCTGCACTCCCCACCCGTCCCCAGCGGTGACTGGCACAGCCCACCTCTCACCTCCACGGCCAGCCACTGAATGAGTGCCGCATGAGTGCTTACTGTACATATATGCTAAATGAATGAATTTCATTCATAGCACATAAGTACAGTAAGCGCTCATGCATACTGAAACAAAAAGATTGATTAAAAAAACAGATTAGTGGATAAGGTACACTTCAATTAAAAACAAAATGAACAAGTATATTACAGAAACATTCTCCTGTATTCATGTATTTCTCGTGTCTGTTGGCACCCCCACCCATCGGTCCCATCCCTGTAATTAAATAGGTATATTCCTGGTGTCTAGTTGCACCCCACCCCTGATCACCCTCCCCTTAACAAATAATTTCTGTGGTGTCTTGTGGCACCCACCACCCACCGATCATCATCCCTGTCTAATCCTGGTTGTCTAGTGGCACCCCTCACCCTCCAATTGTCATCCCCATATAATCCCTGGTGTCTAGTGGCACCCCTCACCCACCAATCATCATCCCTGTATAACTCCTAGAGTCTAATGGCACCCAGTACCTGCTGATCACCATTCCCATAATAAATAATTTTCCTGGTGTCTAGTGGCCCACAACCCCGATCGCCATCCCCATTATGCCACTGTATATTCCCGAGTGTCTAGTGGCAGCCTCCCACCATCCCACTGCAGGCACAATCGGAGATGAAGAAAACAGTCCTCAATGTTTTTTCCCAAACCTGTAAAAAAAATGGTCCTTCACTGATCAGCCCCCACCTCACCTCCCACTCAGCAACCACCACCCACACCCCCAGTTCAGCCCCACACAGCCTCACTCACATGAACAGGTCTGGGGTTCAAGACCCGCTCTCTGATTGAAGACACTTCTTGCTGCTGGAACCGGTGACTGCAATATGAAAAACTAAGGTAAATGCTGTTCGAAGTATTCCAATGTGGGTTTCGACCTTTATGCATAACTTAGCCATTTTTTGACATTTTAACCCCAGATTTTCAACATGGGCTTTTGGGGCCCCCATCTCATGAACAACATGACTATAATTATACAACTCCTGGCCAAAAGATGATTTTGCCATTGCTTGGCGAATTTACCTTTTGGGTGGGATTTGAAAGTTTTTCCTCCACTTGTTCATGTTAAGGGGGTCATAAAAAGGTCATGTTTAAAATCTGATGAAAATATACAGTATGTAAAAATGGCAAAGTTATGATCATTTGTTGTAATTTCACTACACATGCTCATATCTTTGGAAATGTTAAATATTTTGACTCCAGATTTTCAAAATAGCCTTCTTACTACCCCATCTCATGTATGACACAGCTGCCTCATTTCAAATCCTGGCCAAAATGTATTTTTGCACATGTAGCACAGAATGGCATTGCAGTTGCAGAGAATTATGTTTTGGCTGAGATTGAAACATTTTCTGTACTGGGTACATGAGGTGGGGTTATAAGATGGCCATGCTGACAATTTGATCACTGTTGTCCTATAAATGGAAGCACAGGGCCAGGAGGGCCCTGTGTTTCCACATCTACATACATATACAAATTTATGAAGGATATGAGGCAGGGCCCATATGGCCATGTGCTCCACAGGCAAATACAGATGCAGTTAAACTTCTCAAAAGAGTAAGAAATAAATTTCAAAAACTTTGTTAATGCTCTAGTTAGGGTTAAAGCCACAGAAGTAAGGAAATGTGGCATTAGGGTTTCAATCCTTAACACCCCCACCTTTCCTAGACCAACAGGCATCAGGGGTTGTGCCTTGGCATCATTAGCCCTAATGCTCACCCTGTTCTCCTATACTGTACTTATCTCAGCTTATTTACTTATGGAATGGGTTGAATGTTAGGACTCATGACCCCAAGGCACAACTCTGATCCTTGTTGGTGTGTGCAGGGTGGGGGTGGGGTGTTAGGGTTGGATCCCTAACACCACATTTTCCTACTTCTGTGGCTTTAACCCTAGCTACAGCATTAACAACATTTTTTTTTGCAATTTATATACAGTATGCAGTGGAGTCAGCCTGGATGCAACACACTCTTATCATAGCTTCTCTCAGTGACATGTTATAAAAATACTTTATGAACTATCTATACACAACCTATCTATCTATCTATCTATCTATCTATCTATCTATCTATCTATCTATCTATCTATCTATCTATCTATATATCTATCTATCTATCTGTCAGTCCCTCTACCTCTCTCACTGTATGCATATTATACTGATGCAGTTGCACAGTTACAGTTAGAGTTGACTGGAGTGGGTGCATTAAACCCAAAGTTTTCACCTTAAAGTCTGTAGTCTTGCTATCCTCAAGGATAAATTGATGTGTTCTCTTGGGATTTCACAAATATAACCCTCAGGGAGCTGCTGGAGGGTGTAGTAACAACTATTGTAGCCAAAGAACACCTCTGAGAGAGGTATTGGGAGCTAATTCTTTGAGTGCTTTGTTTGCAGTTTTCATGCCTGGACTCTTGACCTCCTTGGTGTGTGAGACAGAGGTTGCTGCTGCAGCTTGTTCTAGTTTGGGGAACCCTTTTGCATGCCCAGGCACCCTTATTTTGTCCTTTTAAGGGTAGAGTACTGGTGCAGTCATAAGTTTTAAAGTTAATAGACAGCATGCCCCTGAGGAAGTGTTGTTGGACCCAAAGCACTGGGGTGAGCGTGGCAAGTAACTCTGCTAGCTTGCTGCATTTTATGCCTGTTCTTGGTGTGCTTTTGCAATAAAAAGCATTTGAAGCATCTTGGATTACAGAATATTATTTACACTAGCCATATTGACTGGTTGGCAAGCATACTGTGAAAGACAAAGTAAGGTAAATTTAGGTACTGTAGTAAGTAAAGTGATGTGTTCTCCACAGGAGTGCACTGTATCGCAAGTGTCAAATTTAATAGACAAAGAACATTGTAAAGGGACACTGTCAACCTCTTTTAGCCTCATATTGTCCCTTGATTAAAAAATATATTTTAGGATTGCCCACATCTTTTTTTTTCTTTCTGCATTTGGGTGGCCTGAGGGCTAGTAAGCACTGCTGTTCAGCAGGGCTCCCAGCCCAGGGAGGGATGGCATTGTGTTCCATCTCACTGGTGACCATGGGGGTAGGCCAAGCAGCTTGCTTCTCCCCAAGATATGCAAGTGTCATTGAGGCCTACAGGAGCTGCACACAATGCTAGGAAGATGTGTGTGTGGGGGGGGGACACACACAAATGAGCTGTGGCTGCAGACTATAAAACCCCATCTGATATCTCTCACCCACACCATCACCTGGATCCTGCTGTCTGGGTGTGAGTTTCTGGGGTGGCCCTCCTCATGTGAGATTCTGGGGTGGGCCTGCCTCCTGGCTCACCCCCTCCCTCCTGGCTCACCCTCCCCTTCTGGCTCACCCTCCCTCTTGGCTCTACCATGGAGGTTAGCTCCATGGGAGATTGTGGTGGGTCCAGTGAGATGGCTGGCTAGTTGTGGACTGCAGGAATGGGACATGGAGCCACCTTCACCACAGCCAATAAGGTAAAAATGCTTTATCACAGAAAAAAAAGGAAATGTTCTCTGTTTTATTGCAAATTGCTAGTTGGAAAACAAATTTCTGTGGGCTTATCATTTGCTAGCAAAAAGTCACTTAGATGGGGATTTATTGTTGCAAACTTGCAGTATTAATTAATTACACCAATACTAGGCACTGGTCAACATGTCATTAGAGATGCAGCAAATTTAAATTCCTCCCACAAAGTGCCAGCGAAGTTGACGCTTTGTGTTGGCTTCCCACTACGTGGAGTGCCCACTGTAAAAGGCTAACTTCACCTTGTAATTATTGCTTCACGTTGTCATTCTGCCTTAACGCGAATTAAGGCAAAGTGACAAGTTTATATTGGCAGCTCTCCACACATCACCTGGCTTACAGTACTGTAAGTCACATGCTTTAGACAGGCAGGAAGGAAGTGACTCATGCTAGGAGATAGTTTCACTTTCTAATGTGCAGATGGAGAGAGAGGCGGTAGAGAGAGAGAGAGAGAGAAGAGATAGTATTTGCCTAGGCGAGCAGTTTAAAAAGCTTTTTTCAAAGCTAAATCATTTTTATTTTTGTGCAGATCTTTTTCTCAGTTTATGTTTTCTGTGAATTTCTTTTTTTTTAATTAATTCTTAGTTTTATTAGTTATTTGTGTGTGTCTGTGTTGTGTGTGTGTATGTGTGTGTGTGTAACTGTGTGGGTCCGAGGGAGGGCAGTCCAGTCTCTCAATGGAGCAGGGAAACTCAGGGTTGGGGGAATTTCCACAGCTTTCTGAACATATGGGAGGAGTTCACATGCATGGGGGGGCAGGGCCAGTTCATGCTGGACCAGAATAAGATGTTGCAAGACCCTCCTGGAAGCATCAGCAGTTGGTGCTGCTGCTGCAGCTAGTGAACCACTTCCACCTCCTCTGGAAGTGGCACCACCTTCTACTGCCCCACCACTACCAGCAGCATCTCCTGCCCCACCTGTGCCTGGTCCTCCCGGCACCTCCCTGGTTTGGGATTTTGTGAGTGTTTGGGGGGGGACAGCAGCCTGGTTAAGTGCCGTGTTTGTGGCGTGTCAGTGCACCGTAGCTCCCAGGGGAGTCACCTGGGGACCGGCGGCCAGTGCACCTATAAGATTAATCACCACCAGGCAGAGTGGCAGGCTAAATCAGAACAGGCCAGGACTGTATCTGCTGGCCCTTCTATGCCAGAGGGGGAGGCTGTGCATGGCGCTAAGTGGCGGAGGGCCACGGCAGCACCTGCTGCTCCACCTTCACCTCCACCACCACCAGCCACAGCATCTCCTTCTGACCCCAGAGAACTGCCTGTAAGTCAGGCAGATATGGCAGTTCTTTGGAATGCTGTGGATGCCACCAATGAGAGAGTGATGAATGTCGAGCAGCAGTTGGAGCAGATAGAGGGCCATCAGCTGCAGATGATGGCCATGCTCCAACTACTGCTGGACTACCACAGCATTGCTCACTAGTTTTTAATTTTTTCTATGTGCCCCCACCACCCTGTGTCATAAAAAATATATTCCCCCACCATCCCTGTTCTAAAAAATATATTACTATGTTGCCCCTGACCCTTCCACCATGTATCGTATAATTGTTTTCCCTTTGTTATGCACTTTTTTCTTGTCTTCTGTTTTGTATCAGTCTACCCTGTTGTTGATTCCATGTATGTTCTTTATAGTTTCTATCCTGCCCCCCCTTCCTTCTGGTGTGTGTGTGTGTGTGTGTGTGTGTGTGTGTGTGTGTGTGTTTGTTTTGCTTGTTTTAAGTAAAAATTGGTTGTCCCTGCCATCATTATTTAAACTTAAAGGAGTAGTCCACCCAAAATTTGAAACAGCATATGTTATGCAGAGCATTTTGATTTGCATGTAAAGTCCCTCCTAGTGTGTCCTTCTCTCTGTCTGCTATTAGGAGTTTTTACTACCCCGTGGATCTTCATGTTAAATAGGTTTATTACCTTTATCACTCCAACAATGCACCCTGTGTCATGTGACAGTGATGTAGCATAGCCCATCGATTTAGCAAATATACAGTTCACAAGAGCAGGGCTGTGTAACTGTTCTTATATAGTGATCGCAATGGCAAGTTACAGCTTAGCAGTTACTCAAGAGCTAGCTGGGTGTGGTTTCTATAAGAAAACTGCTCCTAAACAATAGCTGTATTTGGCTATTTGTGTTTTCTGTGTGTGTCTGGTCTAGCTAGCAGTAATAAGTGTTTTCATTTTAAAATTAATTTTAATCAAACTACACACAACAATAAAAAGCACACAAATTGCCTCAGATCATCAATGCTGTAATTAGTAAAGACTAGCAATTTTCATACAGAAACCCCACTCACCTAGCTCTCAGGTATATGCTAAACTGTAACAGTTACCTCTTGGTCTCACTGCATAGGAATAGTTACACAGCTCTGCTGTTGTGCATATGCTAAATCCATGAGCTTTGCTACATCACTGTCACATGACACGGCGCATTGTCAGAGCAATAAAGGCAATAAACTATTTGACACGAAGATCCACAGGGGCTAATTTAGTAAAAACTCCTAATAGTGGGACAGAGGGAAGGATGCACAAGGACTTTGCTACTGCAGCTCTATTTATGACAAAACAAGGCACACAGTAATGACCCTTGCACTTTGGCAGTTAGGCCTTCAGTGGTGTGTCTCCTAATGAAGGCCTAAGTGGCAAAGTGCAGTGGTCATTAGTGTGTGCCCTGTTATGCCATCAATTAGGTTACAGTAGCATTGAACATTTTTTTCTGGCATGTATTCATATAGAGTAGTGGCTTTGTGTGTTTGCCTCACACTTTTGGAGGCAGGTATTGTATACCAGCACCTGTCCACATAGTGCAGTGTGCTTGTTATGGCTCTGTTATATTCCAAGTTAAGAATGTTTACCCTTACATATTTTTGGTGCCTCAGTAATATTTGCTTTCTGTTGTGGAGTGTATGTTAAAAAGCAGGACTGAGCAATGCAATACTACTGTGCTAACTGCTAAACAGTATGTGTGCAGTGTAATGTCTTGTGTGTGCAGACACTGTCCAGCTTCTTGCAAACATATATATGATGAGGTGTTCCAGTATTTATAGTAGAAAGAATAAAGATAAGAATATATAATGTATATTTTATTTGTACCATCAGCAGAAGCGGACAAAGTCATATAATATGTTTTCAGAGGTCTCGGTGTAGTCGGTGGGCAGTGTGCACCTCAGGAACAGTCCACACATGAGCTTTAGGAGATCATTACTAGGATTACTAGGAAAGACAGGACACAAGGGAGCAAAAATGCTCATTAATATTGTCCCCAGCACCATGTGGACTTCATTAAACCATATTACCACCGATATAATATAATCTATCTAAGATATGTTTAAATTGACTGAACCCATTTACTTCCACTGCAGTTCTCGAGAGCCTATTCCAGGCCATCGAGCTCCTACCTGTGAAGTAATCATCTCTTTTTGTGGTGTTAGCCCTGGGTATGACTAGTTTCATTCCATAGGATCAGAGATTATTTCTAGAATTATTGATTTCCAGACCACATTGGTCCATTAAGTCTGATGAATTTAATATGTTATGTAATAATAAGAGATCCCCCTCTGTCTTCTTTGTTCAAATGAAAACAGTTCAGTTTTTTTAGCCTAGAATCATAAAGTAATCCTTTTAAGTGTGGAATTAATTTGGTGACTGAACGTTGCACCCCTTCAATCATTTTAATTTCTTTTAAATGATAAGGAAATCAGAACAGTGATCCAAAGTCAAGTATGGGCCTACTATAGCCCTTATTCAGAGGTATAATACATTGTTCTGATCTGCAAACGAATGACCATTTAATCCTTTTCATAAGACCTCTTGCTTTAAAGGAGACCGTTTTGACAGTGCTCTGTAAAAGTGAATGAGTTAGATATTATAACCCTGAGGTCCTGTTCTGATGTTAGCATGTGTAATATCTGATTTCCCAAAATATAATTATAGTTTTGATTTTTGGATCCAAAATGTAGAACCACACATTTATCAGCACTGAACTGCATCCCATTAGCTGTTGCCCATTCCATAATTCGATTAAGTTCATTGACCAAGGTTAAATGCTTATTGAAGGTATCTACCTCACCACCTAATTTCAGATCATCAGCAAATTTGACCAATCTATTTTTAACATTATGTTGAATGTCACAGATATAAATACTAAAGAGAGCTGGGCCCAAGACTGATTCTTGCGGGACACCACTCGTAACTTCCCTCTTGTCTGATGTTATACCATTTATTCTGATCATTTGTATTCATTCCTGCAACCAATTGTTAATCCATCATGTCAGTGAATTGCTAAAACCCAGTTTTAGTAGTTTGCTTACCAAGTTAGTATGTGGAACCCTCTCAAAAGCCTTTGAGAAGTCCATCAGTATTACATCTGATGCATATCTTCTATCCAGGCTTTCACTTATATTTTCATAAAATGATTGCAGGTTTGTTGTGCAAGACATTCCCTTTTGGAACCCATGCTGCACAACATCAATTATGTTTAATGTAATTTTCTCCTGATCCAATCTGTTCTTTTTTTTTGCTCCTCTGTTCTCCCCAGCCAGTCCCTCCTTCGAGCCTCCTTGGTCCTTCCGTCTGCCTGTCTTTCCCGACGCTGACCCTAACCTCATATTATGACCCCCCAGAGTTAGCCCAGCTTATCCCTTCACCAAGTGAGTCCCCGTCCTCCTCCGAGAGGGAAGGCACTGGTGGGGGCCATCCAGCTCACAAGTTAATCGGCTCTGGGTGTCACTGAGGTGGGTCGGTCATGAAGGCTGGCGGCAGCGGTGGGCTGGAGACCATCATCTGGCTAGCCAGGTAGCCATTTCCTGTTTTTTTTCCCGGAGAGTGACGTGCCACTGACGTCTAGGCAAAAGCCAACATCCATCACTCCCCCAGCAATCCGAACCCTGTCATCCTGCTGTGCTCCCAGCCTCCACCTGGTGCCAGAAAGTGCCTGGTTCACATCCCCACCTTTCCCCCAGAGAAGGTGAGCTCTCTGTGGACGCTATTTCTTTCTCTCCCAGCTGCCCCTCTGGTGACCTGAGTTCATTCCCAAACCCGGGTTGCCGGCGTCACAAGCAGAAATCCAACTGCTGCACCGATGGGCCAGCTTCAATCTGCTCTTAATTAATCTTTCCATTATTTTTCATGGGTTAGAAATTAAGTTGCTAGGTCTATAGTTGTCCAGTTTATTCTTTGCTCCCTTTTTAAATATTGTGGTCACAATAGATAGTCTCCAATCTGATGGCACAATCCCATTCTCTAAAGATTTATTAAAAATAATAGTCAGCGGAACAACTAATATATGGGATCCAGCTTTAAGTAACTTGGGATGGATATTGTCAGGGCCAAAAGCGGTTGATGTTTTAACATTCTGAAGTTCTAGTCGTACCTCATCCTGTGAAAAAAGATAGTTGTTTTTTGTGACATCAATGGATTCATTAGTATTATCTATTCCAGGAATAAAGACTGATGCAAAGTAATTATTAAAGTTATCCACTATTTCGACAGGATCATTAATTATATTGCCATTTACATTAATTTACTCTAAAAGGCTTGATGAGGATTTGTTCGTGTTAAGGTAAGAATATAACAGCTTAACATCTTTGCTATGGGCAAATCTAAATTCCATTTTATATCTAGCATGCCTAATCATTCTTTTTAATTCTTTCTGTTTTTAATGTAGTTAACCTTATTCAGATGTGATGGATCATAGCACTGCTCACTCCTGCTTTTCAACAAACCCTGCTCAACAGACATGAAATATTGCTGAGGCACCCAAAATATTTAATGGTGTACAGACATTATAAAGTCTGAATCTATAACAGGTCCTGTCCATTGCCACCACACTGTGCTACCATTGGAGCCAGGTCATGTTCTGGTGTAGAGCGACTTGCTGCAAAACTGCCACTGCCAGCTTACACTAGAAAGACATCACTTAGTCCAGAACCAAAAAATGCAAAGAAGAAATGTGGTAGCACAGTGTGCTGCCAGTGGACGATGTTGCCTGCAGTGGGCACACTCAGTCCCCAGAATTAATGTGCAACCCAGAATGCTATTGTTTTGTCTCTAGAAAGTTCCCCAGTCCTGGCGAAGTGAATTGTGAGCATAACAACAAATGCAAAGCCTCACAGAATTAATGGCACTATCAGTGTTGCATGCAGTGGGCACACAAAGTCACCAGAATGAATTTGCATCCCCAGAATGCTACTGTCTTGTTTCTAGAAAATTTCCCAGTCCTGACAAAGTGAAATGTGAGCATAACAACAAATGCTGCTGCTGTTGGAATTACATGTAATACTGCTGTTGATTGACCTGACTGTGATGTGATAATGCACAGTGTCTTGCCAAATGGTGTGAAGGAAGGATAACCCGACTATTTAGTTTACTATACAAAATGATGAGATTGAGAATGCTGTTGGTTGCCCAAAGTGTGCTGCAATCACCACAACAGGAACGATGCCCTTTGTGTGTACCCTAATACTACCCTTGATAAGTTGATTAATGTACCTTTCTGGTAGCATCATTGTTTTACACAGCCAGAACCTGACCTTAACTGTGTGATATGTGTATACATATATTTTTTGGGGTCTACATATATATATATATATATATATATATATATATATATATATATATATATATATATACACACATAACACATGTAATCATTGTATTGTTTTGTGTCACAGGTCACAAAAAGTGTGTGTGCATATTTCTGTGCTTGATGAGAAATTGTGGCATTGGAATACTCTCAAGCCAGTGAAGGGTAAGTATTTTTTTATCGGGGGTGGGAATTCTCCTTTGCAAGTAGGTCTCATTAATGGTTTATTGTTTGGTTAATTCTTCTCAGATTTTATCTTCATCCTTTTGTAATCCATTAATGATGGTATTGGTCATCATCAATTCATACTACTTGTTGCATGTCTGCCAGCACAGGGGGGTATGATGTTGAACATGTTATTTGGATAAGGCAGCTATGACACGACAACGCATCAGGAAGTTTCCTAAAAAAAGAAATGAAGGACTTATTAGTACTTGATTGCAGCAATAACACATAATGCTTAAAGTGTGGCTGTTCCACCCAGTCTTATATGTTGATTAACAGATAGCAAGCTGTCCCATTGAAGCCACATGAAGACCAAATCATAACAATCACAAATTTAGTATCAGACAGTAATCAATACGCTGTGTCAGTGTCCCTATGTCTTAACTCAAGTTACATTTTAAAACCACATATTGTCAAGTCACAACCTGGATCAAACTTTTTTAACACTGGCATGGCTGCAGCATCAATACAGTGTGTGATGTGCATGGCAAATATTATATGACGTACATATCACCTACTTTATATGAATTGTTAGTCAGATTTGCACTCTTTTGAAAAACTGAACAACAAAAAAGGAACAGATGAAATAAAATTGATATACTTACTGATATGGAAATGAATATCCTGTAGGTTGCTGTAGACAGTACTGCTGTACCATGCAGTCCTTAAATGAAGGATAGTCATTTGTTAACCTGTAAAAAAGAAAATAATTTTACTGTATGTGTTTGACCACTGCATCTCAGAAAAGCAGCAGGAAACATAACATAGCTAAAGGAATTCAATAGTATGAAAAACATATTTACACATACTCACTTTAAAGTATTGATAGCAAGAAGCCTTGTACCTGTGGCTGATGGATGTGGTCTCCTCTTTGACTCCCTCTGCTTTGGCATGGCCAGAACACATAATGGAAAACATCGGCATAATGGTGGTGGGGGGTGGCGGTCATAGGTACATGATGACATTCCCTCTCACATTTTCTTGCATCTGGTGGCAGTGGCTAACAGCTGTAGCCTGCTGCAACCCATTCACTATCAATGACAGATGCGCAGAGGTGGGTGGCGGGTGGGATATATTGTGTACTGTGTTACAAATCTGACATATGGAAATTGAGTCAATCTGAGTGGGACACTGATTTAACTGTATGAAGAAAAAACATGTACCACTGAAAAAATGTGACAGCCTTTTACCCACTTGACTTAAAACCTACCAACATCAACCTCATCATCCTCATACAGAAAGCTGCCCTTGCAGTCCTCAATGTCTGGATTCTGACTACTGGGGAATTCTTTCTCCATCGTATCATCATCTACCTCAGTGGCAGGACATTTCATGCTACCAGTGCCACCTGGATGGTCCATTTATACAACATCATGAAAACCAGGACCATGTCAGGGTACGAATACTGAGGTTGCAGTTTGAACTGGCATGTGCGCCTCATTCATTTTTATGAATATCAGCAAACTGACATTTGTAGGAGATAGGTTTGTATGATGATCCTAAACTATTGCACCTGCTGAGCTGAATACCCTCTCTATGCTTACACTGGAGGGTGAGCATGTCAGGTACTTCAGTGCCACAGCGCTTAGCACTGGCCAGTCACTCACCGTTCCACTCCAGTATAAAAGAAGATCATCAGTTACTGACAGATGCCTGTTTTCAGCCAAATATGAGTCAATCATTCACTGTGGTGCACTAAGTCTGGTGGTCAATGTATCATTTTGTTCTCCATAATCATTTATGTCACAAATCCCCACTTGGGACAAAGCACCCCAAAGTAGGTTAATGACAACCAGTTTGGTTGACAGACCACCTGGAACTGCAGTCCACTTACAGGATGTGCTTGATACTACTCCAACATGACCTTCAGCCTGATTATGCTGCTGAGGTTTGCTGACCTTGGTATGTGACTTCTGTGCCCCACGAATCAAGCGTACCAGTTGCTCACTGACATTTTTTACCTGTTCAGGCCCTCCCTCCAGTAGTGAGACAATTCCACGTTTATATCATGGGTCCAGCATTGTTGCTATTGCAAAGCCGTCACTCTGCTAAATGCTCAAGATGTGCAGATTGTGCTCGAATAGTGTCAGCATGTGTTTCAGCAACACACTGCTAGCACAGTTTCCAGAACCATCAAGGCTATGCTATAGATTCAGCAATGTCTGCCTCAACACCCGCAGCAATGGAATCGATTGGCTAATGGAGGAGGCAGACTCACCACTCACTTCCTGTGTGGAGTGTTCAAAAGGCCTCAAAATTGTTATTACATCATCCATGAGGTGCCACTGTTCAATCGAGAGAGACATGGAGACCCTGGAAGTGTCACGGCTAGTGTGCATGACAAGATATTCTGAGATGGCTTTGTATTGTTCAAACAACCTTTCTGCTATGTATAAGTAGAGTTCCACTGGGTGACAACTTCCAGCTTGAGAAGCTGCCTCTGTAGGCTGTTTTGGATCTGCAACTGCCGAAGCTGGTCATGGGCCTTTTCAGAGTGTGAAAAATGAGAACAGATACGGTGTGCAACTGTCAGCATTTCCTTTATAGCAGGGTACTGCAGAAACTCCTGCACCACAAGATTTAAACAGTGGGCCATGCATGGAACCCGAACAAAGCCACCATCTGTGATGCATTTAACCACATTTGACCCTTTGTCATTTGCTATAAACCCAGCTTTCAGGGACACGGGGTTCTGCCACTCATCAGTTTCAGTGAGTAGCAAATCCAGCATGTTTTCACGAGTGTGTGAAAAGGTCACTCTGCGCATAGCAAGCGTTGCATGCTGTCAAATTCCAGGAAGACTGCTACCATGACAGTCCACCTTACTACACTGACTATTCACACTACCACCGGCACAAACAACCCCCGGTACCTGCACCCAATGTGCAGTTATACACAAATATGAACTCCCCACTGTTTTGCCACTCATCCACATATCCATACTTAAATGGATGAATGGAGAGGACGAATGTTGAAGGGCATGTCTTACAGAGTCAGCCACAGTACAGTGTAACTCGAGGGCAGCACTGGTAGAAAAGTATGTCGTGTATGGGACTTTCCATTTCAGAAAGGCATGTGCCGCAATCCGCCGGGATCCAGAATTCTCCACAAAGGAGAAGGGCAAAAGATCAACTGCCAGCATTTCAGCTACAGCAGCATTGAGTTCATGTGACATTGCATGATTGGGTGTGTACTTCAGTTTATGGGCAAAAACAATCTACAACCTGGGCTGACTTAAATGTTTTGCATGTGGTATGGAAAATGGCTCTGCAAATGGATGGGGGGGAGGGGTCTGTGAACATGTGATGAAGAGTGCTGCACAGGTGACATATCCACAAATGAAGTTATTTTCCCAGATTTGCATACAGGGGTCGATGTACCACTTGCACTAAATGTACTGCATTGATCACCACCACCACTGCTACTATGACCACCAGTTGCCAAGATTTCAAAATCATTATCCTCCACCTCATCATGCCTGTAGTAATCCTCTTCTGTAATTTCATTGCTACTGCAGACATTCCTACTTGCTCTTACAGTCATGGAAGGGGATAACATGCTCATTAAGTTTGATGATGAGGGTAAAGGCCCCACTATGGCATTAGCTGCCATCTGGGGCCGGGTCCACTGTGCCATGTGCCTGTTCTTGAGATGTGTATACTGCGCCTGTGCCAAGATGACTCCCCTTTTTACCTCGACTCACACACGCATGGCAAATTTGGCAAATAGCAACTGACTCACTGTTTTCATTTTGAACAAAAAAATCCCAAACAAGGGATTGTGATTGTGATCCCCTACTTTTAGCATGTCCCTGATGCTGCTTATTGAACTCTATTTTTTTAAGCCCTGAAAGGGGGGTATGCTACATGATTTTTTAGGTGGGACAGATTTTGACTGCAACTGACTACCATGGGGATGATTATTACTGGGTCATCATCATCATCATCATCAACATCATCCGGAACCACTAAATCACAACTTTTTTCAGGAGGCAGGGATTTAATGCCAACAGACCTAGACACAGCCACCTTGACTTTCTTTTTCTCCGGTTGCCAACAGGGGTCACTGACATCATCATCATATTCATCAATATCATCCAAATCCACATTTTCTGATTGGATGGTGTCATGTAGACTGCATGTTGCAACCACAGCAACATCATCATCATCATCATCATCACCTGATGTTTTTGCAACACACTGTGAATCATTGGATGGCAAAGGCATGACCTCCACCATGGTGGAAGAAATGTGACATTGAGCATTGTCGTCGCCATGATCAGAATCATGTTCAACTACCATGGGGATGTTACTGGGGAGTATGACATCATAGAAACATAGAAACATAGACTTTGATGGCAGATAAGGACCACTTGGCCCACCGAGTCTGCCAATTTTCCTACCTAGAGGATAAGCTTCATATCCTATTTAACCAACAGCCTACTTCTTCCTACCACCACAAAAATTGAATTATGTCTGTCCCATGCACTCTTGAATTCTCCCACAGTTTTAGACCCCACAACCTCCTCAGGAAGGCTGTTCTATGCACCCACTACCCTCTCTGTGAAAAAATAGTTCCTCACATTGCCTCTGAGCCATCCCCCCTCTATCTTGTGTCCTCTTATTCTTGCACATCTCTTTTTCTGAAAGATGCTACCCTCTTGGACTTTGTTGATTCCACTGAGGTACTTAAACATTTCTATCTTGTCCCTCCTCTCCCTCCTTTCCTCAAGGGTATACATATTAAGCTCCTTTAGTCTCTTCTCACATGGCTTCTCTTGCAGACCCTGCACCATTTTAGTTGCCCTCCTCTGAACTGCCTCCATCCTGTCGATTTCCTTGTGGAGACGGGGTCTCCAGAACTGAATGCAGTACTCCAGATGGGGTCTCACCAACTGTCTGTACAGGGGGATAACAACTTCCTGTTTTCTGATGGTGATGCCTCTCCCTATACATCCCCAGTATCCCCCCAGCCCTCCCTACCACCATCTCACATTGCTTGACAACCTTAAGGTCATCTGATATGATTACCCCAGGTCCCTTTCCATTTTTGTTGTTGTTACTACCTCCCCCCATTGATAGATAGATAGATAAAAACTTTTATTTTTTGACAGGAAAATAACTTTTAGGACCAAAAGAGGCCCTGTTTATCAAAGTTGTCCTGTTTTAAAGTACAGTTTCTGAAAATACAAAGCATCATGTAATAAAATATATTACAGGAACAATCTTACAAATTCACAAACATGGTTTCACAACACACATACAAAAAAACAAATGTATATTAAATAACCAAAAATCTAAAGATTTTTATGCCAGAGAATAAATATAAGCATTACAAGATGGACTGATGGGTTAGATACACAGATAAATGCGTGGAATTTTTTCATTTCCAGAATTTCCAAAGTAGAACCAATATAAAGGGAAGGGGGAAGGGGGGGAGAGGGAGGGAGGAGAAAAGGAAGCGGTAATTTCATCCTCAGTTGCTGCCTAATACCCCATATCCAACACACACAGATACAACAAAAGAACATTTTGAGAAAAAATCTAGAGTCCAAACAAGAGAATAGATGATAGTGTTCTAGATAACACCATAGCAAACACATCTGTTTCTCCAGATGGAGTCCAAAGAGTGCTTAAATGTATTTAAGCTATCAATAGTCCTAATTTCTGGGTCTATCTCATTCCATATTTTTGGTAAGTAGAAGCGTCTTTGCATTCTACCATAAATGTTTAATTCCAAAGGAACTTTTAGGCATCTATGTTTCAATTGCCTCAAATTATACCTATAAAGAATAGAAACATTAAGAGAGTTAACATCATTTTTAACCTTCCCCCCATACTCAGTAAAGGCTTTATATCCTACATGTTTTTTCCGGCGGGTTGCAAGGGAGTCCCAACCAAGACCTTGAAGTAAGATGCAATGATGAATGGTAAAAGAACATTTCTCCACATATCTTGCTATTCTATAATATGTTTTATCCAAACAATTTAATGATGATTTAGAAGCAAATTGATACATTAAACTACCATATTCTAATGTTGGTAAGAGTAGTTGTACAGCCACTCTATTTCTTCATTCTCTTGATAGAATCAATGTTTTCCTTCTTAACACACCTAATCTAGAGTTATCCTTTTTAGTTACATTTGTTATGTGTAAAGAAAAGGTGAGAGAGCTATCCATGTAAACTCCCAAATACTTATATACCTGAACCTGCTCTAACACTTGACCCTTTAGTGAATATATATTTAATATTTGATTATGAGACAGTTGACTTTTTGAATTAAGAAGCATTACCTGAGTCTTCTTTGTACTAAGAACCATTTTGGATTGTAATAACCAATTTTGTAGAATATCAAAATCGGATTGAAGAGTTTTTTGTAAATCATCCAGATTTTTAGTTTTTCTATAAGGGCCATATCATCGGCGTACAAATAAATCTTACTATTTTGGATACATGATGAGAGAGGATTTATGTAAATCAAAAATAACAAGGGACCCAAAACTGAACGTTGGGGAATGCCCCTAAAGGTACCCTCTATATGTGACATTATTCCATCTATACAGACCTGTTGTGTGCGTTCAGTCAAATAAGATAATAACCAGGTCTGAACAGGCTCCTATATACCGATCTGAGCCAGCCTTCCCAGTAATATATTGAAATCAACCAAATAGAAGGCCTTTGAGAGGTCGACGAACACTACCCCAACAGACTCCCAGGCCTCAAGACCACTAGCCACGGAGTCCAAGAAGTCTATCAGGGCAGTGTCTGTCGACCTCCCATGTCTGAAACCCACTTGACAATCTGTCAATAGTTTGTACTTCTCCAGATATTCATATAACTGGGCACAGGCCAGGCATTCACATTCAAAAACCTTCGAAATGATTGATAGCAAAGCTATCGGTTGTTAATTTGATTGATTATTTTTATCTCCTCCCTTAAATACAGGAATAACCTTAGAGTTTTTCCAAAAAATCTGGAAAACTTTTGCTGTAAACTAAAATTGAAAAGATTAGTCAAGATTGGGCTTATTTGCTCTACTGAATCTTTTAAAAAGATTGTCTCTATTTTATCCATACCTATTGCTTTCCGTGAACTTTATTGCCATATTTGTTTCTTTACTTCACCAATTTTAATTGCTCGAAAGTAAAAACATGGTATGTTCTCTCTATAATGTGTCTCCAATGGCTTAATTTGTTGAAAAACATGATTCTGTTTACCTTCTACCTGTTCCATTTTTATGTCTGGGAGACAGCAAAAGTATTGATTCAAATTATTTACTACTTGTTTTGTTGACATTTCCCTTCTCAACTCATCCTTAAGAGCTATGCTCAAATGTTTCCTTTCCCTACCTTCCAAATCTTTAATTAAGTTCCAGTACTGGGCTGAATTTTTTGTTTGATTTACTTTATTTCTATAATATCTTTTCCTTGCCTTTTTTATCAGACTTTTACTTTTGTTCCTGATCTTTTTAAACAACTTCCAATCTTCTACTTTTAAAGATCAATTTGCCTTTTTCCATACACTGTCTTTCCATCTTATTTGTTTTTTAATTGCTTCATTAACCCAAGGATTATGATTATGTCTTTCTTTAGACTTCTTGAAAGAAGCATTTTCATCACATACACCTAAATAAATCTTTGTAAATTCTTTAACTGCCTTGTCTACTTCTGGGATCAGGTCTATACGAGCCCAATTTACTTGTCCCATTGTGTAATCTTCACCTGGGTTTTTGTTTCCCAGGTGCATTATTTTGCACTTCTTTGAATTGAATCCAAGCTGCCATACTTCTGACCTTTCCTCCAACCTTGCCAAGTCCCTTCTCATCCTTTCCATGCCTCCTTGTTTATCATCCCTGATGCAGATCATTGTGTCATCTGCAAAGAGGCATACTTTTCCTTCCAGTCCCTCTGCAATGTCACTTATAAAGACATTAAAAAGGACTGGACCCAGTACTGAACCCTGTGGTACCCCACTAGTAACCCTGCTTTCTTCAGAGTGGACTCCATTTACAATTACTATCTGTGTCCAGTTATCCAGCCAATGTTTAACCCAGGCTACCACCCTGGGACCTACTCCCAGGCTGGTTAATTTGACAATTAATCTTTTGTTTGGGACTGTGTCAAATGCATTGCTAAAGTCTAGGTAGGCCATGTCCACAGCCCCTCCCTGGTCTGCTACTTTGGTCAGCCAGTCAAAGAAATCAATTAGATTCATCTGACATGACCAGGCTGCCTTGGGTCCTGTGCCCCACTGGTCTCTAGGTACTCAACAATTCTTTCCTTCACAAGTGATTCCATCACTTTCCATACCATAGAGGCCAAACGGACAGGTCTGTAGTTTCCTGCCTCTGTCTTGCTCTCACTTTTGTGAAGGGAATCACATCTGCCTTCCTCCAGTCCTCAAGTACCACACCATCCTCCCATGATTTGTTAAAAAGGGTAGTCAGTGGTGTCACTAGTTCTCTGCTTAATTCTTTTAGAATTCTGGGGTGAATTCCATCTTGCCCCATTGCTTTGTCCACCTTCAGTTTTAGGAGTTCTTTTGGAACCCTTTCTTCTGTGAAAGGACTGGAATCGATCCCCCTATCCAGAGTGCTTCTGTTAACTGGATTAGGCTCCTCCCCCACCTCTTCTTTTGTGAATACTGAACAGAAGTATTCATTCAGTATCCCTGCTTTTTCACTGTCCCTCTCTGCCCACCCACCGTCTATTCTATTCAGCCTCACTGTCCCTCCCTTTGTCTTTCTAAGCTCCCTGATATACCTATAAAAGGTTTTATCCCCCCTTCTTAACTGAGTTGGCTAACTTTTCCTCAGTTTGGGCCTTTGCTATTCTGACTACCCTCCCTGCTTCCTTCTGCCTTAACTGGTACAATTCTCTGTCCTGCTCCTTCTGTGTTTCCTTATACTTCCTAAATGCAATTGTTTTCTCCCTAACCTTCACTGCCAACTATTTTGAGAACCATAGTGGCTTTTTCTTTTGTTTTGATTTGTTTATTTGCTTCACACAAAGACTTGTTTCCTCTGTGATGGCAGTTTTGATATTTTCCCATTGTTGCTCCACCCCTCCTTCTAGCCTGTTTGCTAGTGCTTTTCTAAGGCACTCTCCCATCTTGCCAAAGTGATCCCTCCTGAAGTCCAGAACCCTCACTTTTGTATGGCTTGACTCTGTAGCTGAGTTTATCAAGAACCACACTGTTTGATGGTCACTTGTTCCCAAATGACTACCCACTTCTCGATCTGAGATCCTCTCACTGTCTCCATTTGAGAGTACAAGGTCTAAGATTGCTCCCTCCTGAGTAGGATCCCAAACTAGCTGTCTGAAGCATGCCACCTGAAGGTCATTGAGAATGGCCCTGCTTTTGGATGTGGCTGCAGCAAAGGTGCTCCAGTTGACATCCAGCATATTAAGGTCCCCATCATCAGTATCTCCCCTTTCTCTACCATCCTAAGTATGCCTTCTATCATATCCTTGTCCATTCCCTCCCCCTGACATGGGGGTCTGTATACAACCCCTGTGTGGATTGTGGTGCCATTTTCAGTCTCTGAGGTGACCCACAGTGCCTCCTCTCCTCCCTGTTTACTCTTTTGTTCAGTTGCATTTATCCCTTCCCTTACATAGAGAGCTACTCCGCCCCCTCTTCTCCCCTCCCTGTCTCTCCTGTAGGTTATGTACCCTGGTATGTTAATATCCCAGTCATGATCCTCTGTGTACCATGTTTCTGTGACTGCTACAATAACCAGGCATCCCTCTTCCATCAAGGCCACCAGTTCAGGGAGCTTGTTGCCAGACTACGGGTGTTGGTACTCATTACCCTCCATTTCTTGATGGCCTTACCCTTTTTGCCCCATCCATGTCCTTATTGTATTTGTCACTTTCTCCATTTACCCTTGCACTTCTCCCTATCGAAATCTCTATGTTAGTGTCTACCTCACTTGGTACCCTGATTTTTTTGGAGTGGCTAGGATTTCCCCCTGCTTCTCTCCAGTGCCTCCCCCTTGGCTAGTTTAAATGCTTGCCAATGAAGCAGTTAAACCTATCACCTAGGATCCTGGTTCCCCTCCTGGACAGATGCAGACCATCATGCCAGTATAAGCCTGCATCCCTCCAGGTGGACCCCCAGTCCCCAATGAAGCCAAATCCCTGAGCTCTGCACCAGTTTTTCAACCACTGATTGAATCCCATTGTGTGGAGCACCCTAGCCTCACCAGTGCCATAGACAGGCAGCATCTCCGAGAAGGTTACCGTGCATGCTATTTGTCAAAGGCCCCTTCCCATCTCCACAAATGCTTCTTACACTACTCTGATCCCTTTCTTAGCCAGGTCATTTGTTCCTCAGTGGACCATGACATCCAGATCCCTTCTCTGTGCAGCTGCTCCTGCGATCCTGAGGATTCGCTCCATATCCTTCCAAGCCATTGCACTAGGCAGGCACCTTACCTTCCTTTCCCAGTTCTACCTTCCTAACAATGGAGTCCCCCACAGGCATTTTTTCCTTCCCCTGTGGGGTCCCATGCCACCCTCCTGTGGGTCTCCTTAGTGGAGGTTCCCAGCATCCTCCTTGGTCTCCACTGTGGGTGCCTCCATAGAGGAACCATAGTTTTCCAGAATGGCATAGAAATTGTGAAGAGGTACAACTGGAGGGATGCACCTCTGTTCCACCACCCTCACCCTCCCTGAGCTCACTGTGGTCCAACCGCTCCTTTTTCTTGGCAACCTCTGAGGCAATGGCAGTGACCCTGGTGGTCCCTGGGTGGAAGAAGAGGTCCTACAAATCCTGGCCAACTCAGCCTGGATATGAGCAACCTCCTCTCTCAGCCCAGAGAGGTGCCTGAAAATGGGACAACACTGCATCCTCCAGAACATCTCCCGGAAGACAGCTGCACCACAGCCACTGCACTGTATCACTCCCATCATGTCTTATTTCTGGCCCCCTAATTGTTATTTAGAATACTTACTCTTGCCTCTGTTTTTTTTTTTTTCTGTCCCTACTTACACCTCTGTGCCCTTTTAGCTCCTGATCTTCCTGTTCTGAGACTAGAAGTTCCTATATTTCTCAGTAGTCTCCTTACTTGCTTAGAGTCAGACCTCCAGCAGCTAGGGGGGTATGAAGAGCTACTCTTGCCCTTTGAGGATGGTGAGTCTTTGGTGGCTCTGTGATCACTCACTTCCTGCTCCCAAACAGGAAGTTCCTGTTGTTAGTTAAATCCTGTGCCTATAAAAGTAGAACTGCATTTGTCAGTCACTGCTTTAGACTCAACTATATTTCTTGACATGGTTAAATGGTCAAAAGTGGAACTTGAGGCAGCAATACTCATGCCAGCAGAAACTGCACTAACACTACCAGCTGGGATATCATCATCTCCTCCAACTATGAGTGAAGCTACAGATTGCGCTGTAAAAAACATTGATGGAGAAATCCCTTTCCTAACATCAGCTATGCACTTCTGTGTACTACCACACCCATAGACAATCTAACCCCTGGCAGCAGTGAAATGGCTGGAAACAGTTTTGCATGCACGTCTCATTGCAGGCATTTTGGGGGATCACCAAGAACATTTTAAACCAATTTAAATTTTGGAACTTTCACTCTGGCCCGGTGGATGTGATGTGTGAAGCCCCCAAAAAAACAATGACAGTGGCTTGCAGATGTGGATTGTGAACTAAGCAGATGCAAAGGCAGGCACAGATAGGTTAGATTGCAGTTTGCAATCAAGAAAAAGATGCAGACTCAAAGTCACAAGAACACCTTAATCGCTGCTGCTCACAACAGTCACAGTCCAAATCCAATATGGAAAAGAATACCGTTTGCCAGCTGAGGGGGGGGCAGTGCACTGCAGTAACAGTACAAAACCAATATACCACAATCTCAACCACAGAGCAATACAAAATTATGCAGCTGTGGTGGATAGCAGGTTCACAATGCTGCAATTACTCTGTGGCACAATAAAAGGTGCCTGTGAACTGTGATTTGATGGCATACGTCACACACACCTTCACACACTACACACACAGTAATGCGTGGCCATTGAAAACTTGGTAATATAACCAGATCTTTTCAACCAACTGCAATTATGCAGTGCTGCAAACACAAAATTCAGCAAAACAAATTGTAAGAATTACTAAAAATATTACTGTGTGTACATTAAAACAGTTATAATAAAAAATATAACCAAAACAAAAGACTGCCTTTTTCTCCCAGTCAATCTAAATCTACCTACACCACACAGATACGCCCTCCCCCAAAGCACACTTCAACTGTCTCTTTACAGAATTTCAATCACAGAGCACTGACAGCAAACTGTCTCCAACTACCACTACACACTACACAGAACTGAGTCTGTGCAGAAAAATGTAGAACCCATGTGACCTGCAATCCCATGAATCAATGCAAAATTCACCTTGGAGCCCAAACATAAGACAAAGTGATACAAAGTACATTGGAATCAATGTACTTCATCTAAAAAATGGGCACAGAAGAGAATGGAGAACACATAGTAATGTGAAGTGCCTTAAAATCAATGATTTTGCGATCCTCATTACAATGCTAAGTGCTCCTCTTCGCATTGCGGAGTACTTCACAGATTCCCCACTGCTCAGAGTGAATTTCAGTCACTTCCCCTACCACTACATGTCATCAGAGCTGCACCTACTAATTTAGTCTGGGTACCCAGTAATTTTTTAGAATTGCAGTAACTGCTTGAAAGTAGTACTTTGTTGGGGCTGGTGAATGCTGTGGAACTGTATTAATATGAATAGAGGGGCTAACAGTACAGCTAGTTAGGGATCTCTTGCCTGGTCTGGAGGGTTGGCTTTATTTTTATCAGGTGGCCTGAACTGAGATAATTGTCATTACCGTGTACTGCTTAACCACCCTTTTCAGTTGAAGGACCATTTACAAACTTAACAAAGTCTTGTTGTTATTTCTCCTGTTTTGGTATAAGAGCCTAGTATTAGTGAACATATTATTTAAGCAATAAACCATGAGAGGGTGTGGGTTATGTTGGGATTTACCACAGCTGGTGTGGTTTGGCTATGAGGCCACAGGGCGAGTGGTCAAATTCTTGCCAGCTGTAGTAAATCCCAACATAACCCAAACCCTCTCATGACTTATTACGATTATACCATGGAATAAGTCTATGAGTTATTTTGACGAATGCATATGTTTTATTTTTTTGTGATAAAATAATGTTTTTTATAAAAACAACCTTACACTGAAAAATTAGCCCCTTATGTAACATGTATTAATTGCAAAATAGGCACATAGGATGAAGTGTAACAATATAATGAACTTTTGTGAATTTATTACTTTTATTAACGTTTGAAAACAGTAATTAAACTTTTGCAAACTTGTCTGAACTCTGTAAAGAGAAAAGGGATAGGAACTGTAGCTTTGTTTAAGTAATTTTTTTGCTGTAGTGAGAGTCCTTATGAGAAAAATGGGAAGAAGTCTTTGTTTTAATCAGACTTGCTATTTCTTTATTGTCTGGTATGGATTGATCCAGTTCCTTGAGGTGAAGAAATAGTGCAGGAGGGTTTGGAGATATTTTGGAACATATTCCTTAAAACTGTGGACTGGGCAAAGACGATCACTGGGCTGGTCAAGCATACAGCCACTTGTGTACTGTCTTGTTGGATTATTCATTCCTATATGTTTTTTTTTGCTCATTGAATGCCTTTGTTAGATATTCATGTCCATCGTCTGTTTTTGTTTATTGTAAATGAATTAATGGTTAGTTGCCTGACCCCCTTATTTCCCTGCAAGCAAATGAGCTGTATGCCCATTCAGACCTTTCTTACAAACCCCATTGCTGTATCTGGTGATAGTGCTGCAGAATTCCTTAATCTGGTGAGCTGACTGATAATGACTGGGGTATGGTGTTCTGCTTTGTCTTTCCCCTCTTTTCTATACTGTTTTATTACAGCATTAAATATATTATTTGCGGTATTAAATTCTGTGTCTGCCATAAGTTATCTGCTTCTGCTGAGGGGTGGGTCATTTAAAAATCTATTCAGACCTGCTCTGAGACTTAGAAAACTTGTTAAGACAATATTGATTGCCATCACTGTTGCAATCCGTACTGTAATATTCTCTTAGTATGTTATTCAGTTCTGGGGGACTTATGGTGGCAAAGTCTATTTTAATATTATTTTGGTGTGCCCAGTTGAGAAAAACATTTAGAGTCCACCGTGTTTGCTTCTGGGTAGTTTCCTCATGTTGTTACAGTTCAAGCTGCAGCATTTCCTGATTGGTTATTTGTTTGTGACACCGCCTTTTCTTCCCAACAGGACTGGATGGCCAAGTTGTTGTCAGGAGGCCCGCAGAGTTTGAGTTGGCAGCTGTGGGAGAAGGTGATGCTATGGCCAGCTGAGGGACTGTTGCAGCATGCAGAGAAAGCAGAGGGGCTAGAGCCAGAGGAGTGGTTTCTATCAGTAACTGCTCTGGGGTTTCAGCAGTTTGTTCTGGTTGATTTTCTTCAACAGAGTGAAACATTTCTTCAATTTCAGTCATGTCTATGAGGTGGAAAGATGTATCCATTGTTTTTTTTTTTATTTATCTTGTCTGACTGTTGCATCAGAGGTAAGTGGACATGGAGATGGGGTCAGATGGATTTTTGAACAGATTGGCATGAGCGTATACCTGTCTGGTACCTCTTGCTGTGGTTCCTGTAGGATTTATAACAAGCTTGAGGTGCCAGCCAGGCAAGCTGATTGGTTCACATTTTCATGTCATGGTAAATTGTAGTTTTCCAAATTGTTTTTTTTTTTTTTAATCTTAGGCAAGGCAAAATGTTATTTTTAGGATGCCCAATCCCTGATGTTCTGGGCACCTGACAAGCATAACCGTAGAGTACAGATAAAAGCACAATAACATTTCAAAACAATAAAATCAGAAGGACAGCTGTCAAAATTAGTAACTACTAAACAAAAAGGATTGTCTGGGAGATACCTCAATGAAAGCCAAGCTAAAGAGGTGAGCCTTAAGCCTCAGATTGAAAACACTAATTGAGGGAGCCTCCCATACTGCAGATGGAAACGAGTTCCACAGGGTCAGCCCAGAGACACTAAAAGCATGGCCACCTGATATCTTGAGCTGAACCCTGGGAACATCCAGGAGACCCTTCAAAGAGGAGTGGAAGGAGCTATCAGAGGTTAGAGGTGGCAAGATCTCCAACAGGTAGCCAGGACCCAGTCCATATAGGGCCATATAGGTGAGCAAGCCCACCTTGAAAAGGACCATTCACCTGATTGGCAGCCAGTGCAGAGCACGCAGGACCGGGGTCACATGGCAGGACCTGGATTGGCCTGTCAGCAACTGGGCCACTGTGTTCTGCACCAGCTGCAGCCTGCAGAGGGTGCCCTCCCATGGCCTCAAAGTATAGAGAATTACAGTTTTTGAGCCAAGAGATTGCCAAGCCATGTACTCGGGTCGGCAGATCCTCAGGTGGAAAGAGGGGCTTAATCCTGGTGATGTTCTGCAGGTGGTAAAAACCACTCTTTACTACAGAGGGTACCTGATCCTCAAAGGTTAGCCTGCAGTCCAGGATCTCACCTAGATTACACACCCTCTGGGAAGCCACCAATGGAGCAGACCCCAAGAAAAGCCCTGTGTTCACTCCTGGTGACATCCCATCACGCTTGTGACTTCTCTCGATCACCAGCACCTCTGTCTTATCTGGATTAAGTCTCAGATAGCTGGAAACCATCTAGTCATTGATTTTTAGCCAGAAAGCTGTTAAGCACATCAACATCACCAGATGTTTCAGGTGCAAATGACAAGTACAGTTGGGTGTCATCTGCATAGCAGTGAAACTCTACACTGTATTGCCGAATGATGTCACCCAGGGGGAGCATGTACACTGAACAGCATCAGCAACAAGATCGAGCCCTGTGGTATTCCCCATGACAGGGGCATTGGGGAGGAAGAGAAATTCCCAATCACTACCCGCTGCACCCTATCAGAGAGATAGGACTCAAAACATCTGATGATGGCACCGGTGAGTCCACAAAACTCACAGAGTTGATCAAGAAGCATGACGTGGTCCACAGTGTCAAATTCTGATGAGAGATCGAGGAGCACAAGAACTGACCTGTCTCCTCTGTCTCTGGCCCTGAGCAGATGTTTATGCAGCCTGTGCTGTGTCTAGCCTTGAAAACCTGACTGAAATGGCTTTAGATGTCAAAGGACACAAGGCAGTCCTTGCGCTGCTGTGACACCATTTTCTCAACCACCTTACCCAAAAATGGTATGTTGGAGATTGGACGGTAATTCTCAGGATGTCATGGTCAAGGGAAGGTTAATTAAGGAAGAATCTCACCAGCAATTCTTTCAAAGCCACTGGGAATACCCCTTACACCATCAAGCACCTGGCAATCCTGGTGAACACTGAGCCAACAGCCTCAGTGCATCCCATTAAGAAACGTGTCAGGGCTGAGTCCAGTTTGCAAAATGTGTGCTTCAGCTCTAAGATCACCCAAGTCACTTTGGACACCTCCACTGGCCTAAACACCTCTCAGACAGGCAGAGCGCCACTGTTCCTCCCAGCCCAGCCACTGTGAGGCGATTGCCTTACTGATGGAATCCCTGACCGAACAGATGACATTTTGTCAGAGAAGAACAGAGCAAACTCTTCACATAAAGAGGATGAAAAAGTCTTCTTCAACTGCAGTGGCAGAATGGAGAAGCCTGTCCACAGTCCAAAAAAGCTGAGAAGGTCTGTTATTCCCTGCTGCAATCTCCCTGGACAGGAATTCTGCCTTCTTATGGGAGATTGTTCACTGGCACTCACCATAGTGAGAACAAAGGGCCAGTTTGCCACTCTCCAGCCGGGTCTTTCACCAGTAATGCTCCAAATTCTGACCCTTGATCTTCATCGCCTTGAGATCCCGATAAAACTAGGGGGATCTCAAGTGAGAAGATCTGAGTCATATGCAAACTGGAGCAGTGACATTCAATGCTTTGGATACCACCTTATTGTAGGTGGCCACCGCCTCACTGGTGCCAATCGCACAAGCTGCATCTACTCTAGATAAGTCAACTAATGCCAGTAGTCCTTCTGGGTGCAGAGGGATAAATGTGAACAGAGGAATAGAGGGAAGAGAAAAAGCATCAGATTATCGGTGGAGGGTGGTGTCTCTGAATGTGCAGAGTCTTGGAAAATAGATGGATGACCTTCAGGCACTATTAGTAGACAGGAGAGTAGACATAGCTGCAGTAACCAAGACTTGGGCAACATCACACCATGACTAGGACCTTGTCATCCCTGGATATAAACTATACAGGAGGAACAGGGTAGTCGGGAATGGGGGAGGGGTGCCAGTTTATACCAGGAAAGAGATTAGCCTGCAAGAGGGAGGAGTCGGAGGAAGGGGGGGTTGGAGGCATTATGGGTTCAGTTAAGGTCCAATAGAGGGAGAAAGGTGAGATTGGGGGTGGTTTACAGATCACCCAATCAGGATGAGGAGAGGGACAGGGAACTGAGCTCACAAATATTGGAAGCTGTGGGAAAAGGAGAAGGAGAAGTGGTAACTGTGGGGGACTTCAACCTGCCCAAGGTGGACTGGAGCATACTATTCACAACATGTGCTAGGGGTCAGGTGATCCTGGAAGGACTGCAGAGTGGGTTCCTGACTCAGGGCATCACTGAACCAACAAGAGCTTGGCACTTCATGATCTGGGGCTCACAAATGGGGAGCATGTACTGGAAATAATGCTCAGGGAGCAACTGGGTGGAAGTGACCATTGCAAAGTGTGGTTCCAGTTGGATACAGGCAGGAAAGTATCTGACTAAGACTAAAATCTTGGATTTCTGGAGGGAGAAATCAGGAAAATGGGCGACTGATAAGGAGTCATCTGGCGGGCATCAGAGCAGATATGGGGTGGGACAAAATGGTCACATTAGGGAGGAATACTGGTTGCCACAGATGGGTGCATTTGGCTCAGGGAGGAAAACACAAGGGTCAACGCGCCCAGCTGGTTCAGTTCTGTGGTTGCCCAGGCAGTAAGGGAAAAGAGGTTGGCCTACAGAAAATTGAGGAAGACCAAAGGAGACGTGGATAGGGAAAATTACCTAAGGTTGGCTATTGAGGCAAGTAAGGAAGTCTGGTGAGCAAAGGCACAGAAGGAGCTGCAGTTAGCCAAAGGAATTAAGAAGGGGAAGAAGACTTTCTTTCACTATATAAGTGAGAAATGGGACAAGAAGGAAGGGATTGTTAGACTTAAGAAGGGGGGGTGGGTGGAAGATAGTGGGGGAAAAGCAGAGATACTAAATGAATACTTCTGTTCCATCTTCACCAGGGAGATGTACAGACCAGTGCCTTCAGGAGGGAAAAGAGGAGAGGGGGAGGGGAACACAGATATAGTGATAGAGGAGGTTAGAGTTAGGGAGGGGCTGCTGGCATTGAAGGTGGACAAATTACCAGGCCCAGACAGAGTACATCCAAAGGTACAAAAGGAACTGGCAGAGGAGATGGTAGGGCTACTGGCAGACCTATTTAATAGTTCACTAGAGTCAGGCATGATACTGCAGGACTGGAGAATAGCACATGTAGTGCCCCTCCACAAAAGTGGCCCCAAGGATAATCCAGGGAATTACAGACCAGTCAGTCTGACCTCCATTATGGTCATGCTCTTGGAGACCATACTAAAAGAAAGGTTGGTGGAATATTTAGAGGAGCATGGTCTCCAGGATGTGAGGCAGCATAGGTTCATGGGGGGGAGACTGTGTCAAACGAATCTAATTGACTTCTTTGACAGTATCACTAAGACAGTAGACAGGGGTCAAGCAATAGACATTCTCTATCTTGACTTCAGCAAGGCCTTTGACTCTGTGACCCACAAAATGTTGATAAGAAAGTTGGGGGATCTTGGGGTTGGGAAAAAGATTGCCAGATGGGTGGAAAACTGGCTGAGGGACAGAACCCAGAGGGTGGTTGTGGGTGGAGAGTTTTCTAGTAACAGAGAGGTAACCAGTGGGGTCCTGCAGGGCTCGGTGCTGGGGCCTGTGTTGTTCAATGTCTTCATCAATGACATTGGTGATGGCATTAATGGCAAAATGTGCCTATTCACAGATGACACCAAGCTCAGCGGGAGACTGGACACAGCTGAAGGGATACCGAAGACCTGGAAATGCTGCGGAGGTGGTCCGGGATCTGGCAGCTTGGCTTCAATGGCAAGAAAAGCATTTGTGCATATTGGAGTCAAGAATCCCAGGACAGAGTACTACCTGGGTGGAGTACGAGTATCTGCAACAGAGGAGGAGAAGGACCTTTGAGTGATGATCACTAGTGACCTGAAGCACTCCACACAGAGCAAGAAAGCAGCAGCAAAGGCAAACAGGATGCTGGGATGCATGACTAGTGGGATCAGTAGTAGGGGAGAGGAGGTCATACTGCCCTTGTACAGGTCACTGGTAAGGCTGCATCTAGAGTATCAAATTCGGTACTGGTGCCCACATTTCATAAAGGACATTAACCTGCTAGAGAAGTTCCAGAGGAGGACAACAATGATGATAGTGGGTCAGCAGGGTAAGGCATACGAGTAGAGGTTGAGGGCACTGAGCATGTACTCCCTGGAAGATAAGAGAGAGAGAGAGAGAGAGAGAGAGCGAGAGAGGGGAGACATGATTGGGACCTTCACGTACTTGAAAGGGATAAATGAGATTGATAAGGAGAGTCTCTTTAAGCTGAGTGGCAACCATAACACGAGGGGGCAGAGTCTTAAGCTGGAGTGTGGGAAGTTTCGGAGGGAGGTCAGTAAGCACTTCTTCACAGAGAGGGTGGTGGACACTTGTAATGCACTACCAGAAGAGGTCCTCTCATTAAAGACAGTGGTCAGCTTTAAGAGAGGCTGGGAGAGGCATAGAGGGAAGGTAAGAATCATGTGTAGAGAGAATGGGAGGAGTGGGGATGGAGGGATGGAGGGCAGGGACAGTAACTCAAGTAGTGGACCCTGCAATATGAGCAGACTTGATAGACCAAATGGCCTTCATTTGCTGGCTTCTCCATCTGTTCATATGTTATTATGTTTGAAGGGTGTTAACTGACCATCTCTGCTGGGGAAGGACTTTCGGGGGGGCCCCAAACATGAACACCGTAGTGCAGACATTGGACCAAGAGACACAATTAGTCTTGAGGCTATCAACCTCAAGACCCAGCTGGAACACCAGATCGAGTATGTAGCCATGCCAGTGGGTTGCAAAAGAAACATCTGGTGCCAGGCCCAGTGATGACATCAACTAGAGGAGGACATAACCGAAATGCAAGGATTAGTCGTCGACCCATGCATTGAAGTCCCCCAGGATTAAGCACCTGGGGGAATCCAACAGAGGTCAACGTGTGAAGTCCACTACCTCCTGCAGGAATTTTTCTCCCTACCCCAATGGGCAGCAAACTTGGAGAATTCTGCAGCCTCCACTTGGAACCCCACGCACAGTGATGCACTCAAAAGACCTCGTGTTACCAACCGGATGCACCGTGAAGCCTTGGCTGGTTCTAAAAATGATGGCCACTCCCTCACCCCTGCGATCCTTCCTCTGACAGTGCACTATGGAGTACTCAGTGGTAAATCTAAGTATTGGATTTGGTTGATTTTAGGATGGCAACTGCCCACTTATCTTTCTATTGTACATTGGAACAATCCCAGTCTGAAGAGTCTTATGAGCCCCAGGCCATTCAACCTTGTTTAGAGCCTGCAAAGGTAGGGGTAGGAACCATTAACACATTCTATCTGGATGCTGCCATTTTGGGTCAGGTTAATCAGTGGATGGTTCTGATGTCATATGGTGTTGATGGGTACAATGTTAATAGCAGTCTAACATCCTCATGTGAAACTAGTGCAGTGGAAGATGGACAAGATCCCACCCTGGGTACATCAGTATTCTATTGGATATTCGGTCCTTCCCTTCCCTTCCAACCACTAGTGCTTCAACATCTTGAAGCTAGTTCACAGCAGCCTGAATGGCAAGCTTCACTCTGGCAACAGATTGGCTTTGCTGCTAGTCCCTAAAATAACTTCAGTTTATAACAGTTACTTAAATATTCACACAGTAAAGTGAAACTGATTTATGACATCCATCAGCTGATGGAAGGAAGCATGTCATGTTTATATCATTTGTTTTCTTCCTTGCAAATGGAAGTCTTTTCAGTAAAGAAAAGAAAATTGTTCCTCATAGTGTTCTGGCTTGCCACACCTCTCTGATAGAAATGCTGTGTGTTCATAAATCAAATCTTTGTTTCATAAATAACTGTACTGTATATGTTCTGGGAAATTCTAATATGTCTCCCAAAATAAAAATGTTATTGTTCTATGGACACAGGGTTAAAATGCTATCACACTTTAATGCAGTATTGTTTTCATTCAAACTTTTCAGCCCCACCCACCCATGACAGCTCCTCTCTACATTTACTTCAGGCACTACTACCATCATCTTCCTCTCGTGTTTGCTACTCAGTACCTGCACTGCACCTGTTCAGACACTTGCTGCCCTCTTCTGGGGCTTTCCCTCTTGTGGCATGGCTTTGAATCATCAAGGCCATCTTTTCAAAGGGCAGCGCAGGCTTTGCATGAAGCCCTATGTCAAACCTATTTTTCGGTGTGGCTGTGCCAAACACATTTGCTGCAGTTGCACTGATTTGTGGGTGGAGTGCAGTTGCAGCACTTTAAATAATTTATGGCAGTTTCTGCCATATATTTGGTGCAAGTTCCATAAAAAAGGTACCCAGGATTGCCACAAACCAGACCTCAAAAGTAACTTGCAGCAGTTGGCATGGATAGAAAATCCCAGTTGCTGGCCAGGAAAATGCTGCAAGCCCCATGGGTCATATGTTCAGCACACCTGGGGCTTGTGCCATTTGGGGGCATTTGAAATGATTGCCCCGAGCATTTACCAGCTGCCAAATATGCATCCTAAGATGTTGGAGTAGGCAGGGGGAAAACATTGCACTTTATGTTGGCTCCTCATGTACTGTACAGCACATAGTGTGCCATTATTGAGTCAGGGTGCAGAGTCATCTCCCTTTTTATTCCTCCCATCACATCTAGCCACTGCCAATGGCACTCGTGATACCACTCTGTGGATTTGGGTTGATCAACATTGCGTAGTCAACCATGTCAGTGTTACTCTACATCCTGCCTTAGAAGGCACTCACAGAGTAGGCAGACAAACACCAAACCTTGGGATGAGTATGCAGTTCCTCTGCTTGTGCACTGGACACCCAAACTGGGGTGAAGAGGACAGGGATGGAACTTGATCCTATGTCTCCCATGTGATAGTACTGCACTCTACCACTTTACTCCACTGGATAATGCTTCTGTTGCATTATAAACTTCCCTAATAAAAGTTAGTATCCTAAAACAATAACTTAAGCCCTTAAACTGAGCATTATCTTCATTTCATTTTTACTACAGCATCATATTAATATCCAATTATTTTTGATGTTGTAGAACAGAAATCATTACATATGGTCTACAAAACACTTCACCAGTTGGATATTGAAACACAATTGATCTTACTTTCTTCAATGCAATCCTAATTAATATAGCAGTCATTCTTCCTTAATTAACAACATAATTAATAGAGACTTGTTTCTATGGAGAAATCAAATTGATTTCACTGAATTTGGTATTTAAATTGCAATCAGTGCCTTTTTTTATTGGGCAAGTGATCGAGCTTATTAGTAGTAATAGATATGTGGAGGCACACATGTTGAATGGGATATATAGTATTTTACCGTCACAAATATTTTTTTCTCTTCCTTAATTATAGATAGAGCCCAATCACCCTATAGTACAATCATACAAACCATAGAATATTTAGTATTACTGCCAAATACTCACATATGCAATTATGCATAAGTCTGTTTAATATTGAGTCTCTTTCATTAAAGGTAACTGGGTACCAATGCACAACCTCAGTGTAGTGATACAATATCAGTAGAGTTTAATAGATTATAGGACACAAGAAGTTCAAAAGGTCCATCAAGACTCCCCCTCTCCCCATCGTACTCAGTGGTAGCAGTTTATATTAAATCTCTGAGGAATCAATCTATCAGTTTGACTTTCTGAAGACTAATTTGGGCTTGCTTTCAATGATAGCTTGGAGAAAGCTATTACATAGCCCCACCATTCTACAGGTAAAGAAGAATTTCTGCTTATTAGTTTTGAAATTCATAAGTTTCTGTTGATAGATATTTCCTCATGTCAGAGTATCACTTAAAGACTTATAAATACCAGTCCCTACTTGTCTATTAAGACCTCATCCTGGCTTATATCAAACCTTAGTGCTAAATCACCAGTTTGTGGCCTGATTTCCTGGGACATTTGACTATCTCATTTTGGTATATCCCCATACAGTTTATCAACCCTCCAAAACCCCAAAACTCTGGGCCTTTTCCAGCACTAATACATTCTTCCTCTCATAGGGTGTCTAGACTAGTGAGTCATAGTCCAGATATGGTCTCACTAGACATCAGTACAGTGCTGCAATTACCACCCTATTTCTTGAAAGCAAATGTCTTCTCATACAGCCTAATATCCTATTTATTTTAATAACCACTTCTTTGCAATGCCAACTTTCTGCAGCCTGGACTCAGGCCCGACGCAATTACTTGTTGATTGTGTTAGGGCTTTGGGCCTGGTTTTTGCCGAGATTGTCAGGTGTTCCTTAATGACAGAGGTTCTCCCTAAGCCCTTAAAACAGGTTCTGGTGAGGACCCTGTTTCAAAAACCTTCTCGGGACCCTGACATCTTAGCAAATTACAGACCTATCTTGAACATTCCCTTTTTAGGTTCTTGACAAGGTGATTGCACAGCAGCTTGAGAATCACCACACGGACTTCTAGATTTATGAACCATTCCAGTCTGGCTTTTGGGTGATGCACAGCATGGAGACCACACTAGCATGGGTGTAAAATGATCTTTTCAGGGTGAGGGATAGAGGAGAGTGATCAATTCTCATTCTTCTCTATCCCTCATTAGCATTTGACTCTGCGGATCATGAGGTGTTTTTGGACAGGCTGAGGGAGTATGCTGGACTCAATGGCAAGGTCATCAGCTGGTGGTTTTGGGGAATCATTCCTCAAGCCCGATGGCCCTGTCCTGTGGAGGATGCCAAGGTTCTGACATCTCCCCCATGTTATTCACAGTGTTTATGATGCCCCTAGGTGAGATCATAAGATGGTATGGGCTGGGATTTCACTGCAGTGCCTTTGATACTCAGCTCTACCTCACTTTTACACTGGGAAGATCTGATGTGGTTAATGTGCTAAATAAGTGCTGTCCAAGATCTGGGCATAGATGTTGTCAAACTGGTTTGGGCTCAACTCAGGGAAGATTGCAGTACTGGTGGTTGAGCAAGGTTGAAGTGGGAGAGTGGAGGCCCCTGGTGAGGATTAAGGGCTCTTTATCAGCCCAACCAAACTGGGATCTTCCACTAATGTGAGAAATTTGGGAATTGTTCTGGACAGCCAGTTGACACTTGATGCTCAGATGTCAGTCACTGTCTGGAATGATTTTACCATGTACATAATATCGCCCGAATTGAATCCCTTACCACCTGATGATCTGGCCATAATGGTGAAAGTGTTTGTTAACTCAAGGCTTGACTAGTGTAATGCACTCTGCCTTGTGGTCAGAGGGGGTGTGATGTGACACCTGCTGCAGAATGCTGTGGCCTGTCTATTGATGGGGTATTCAAAGTCCGGTCATATTACGCCAGTGCTGTGCAAACTGCACTGGCTGCTGATGCGCTGGCCCATCTCCTTTAAAATAGGTCTGCCGACCTATAAGGCCCTGAATGGGCTGGATCCGGGCTACTTGAAAGAGATCCTGCATTCCTAAACCCCGGGTTGCTCTCTCCAATCCATGGGAGAGGGCCTCCTGGAGGTCCACAGAGCAAGGCTAAAATCTGTTGGGGATTGGGCCTTTGAAGTGGCCTCCCCATTCCTGTGAAAGTTTAGGCTGTGGTCTTATCAGGATTCACCCTCCCTTGAGATATTTAAAAGGAAATTAAAATCTTTTCTCTTTGAACACGCCTTCAGTGTCTGAGAAACTTTTAAATATGACACGCATTTTTATTTTTGTTTGATAATAATTATTTTATATTAGTGGATGTAATTTATTGTTATTTATTCTTAATTTATGTTTGTGTATTTTATGTGCTGTTTGCCAGTTGTTTTATACTCTGTAAGGGTGCCGTGAGCCTTTGGGCCCTCGCCATCATCAAAACATAATAAGGAGTCTATGCTGATTCTGAAAAATAGCTGTGCCAGGAAGCAGCCCTGTTTGACTCCCCTACTGGTAATGAAAAAATATGTGATATTGCCTCAATTATCATATCTAAAGACTGTGCTAACAATTAACAGATCTAAAGATAGGCCTTTATTTTTCAGCACTCTCCAGAGTGTTTCTCTGTTAACAGAATTGAAAGCTGCTGTGAAATCGACAAACAGCTTAATTTTTCTGAGTACTATATATTTTTCTATTAGATGTGCTAATCAATAAATGCTATCTGTTGTCAAGGAACCATGTCTGAAGCCGGATTGGTATAAGCATATTGGGCATACAGTAGACATCCAAGCTTGGAGTCCATCTAATAAAATTCTAGTAAAGATTTTGGAACTAATGTCCAATAAACTGGTCGGTCAAAAATTTGCCAACTCGTAAAAAGACCGATTTTTATGTATGGGGACTATGATATTTTTTGTCCAAGAAACCAGGATGAATTTTTGAGTTAAATTAATGTTAAAAAGAAAAACACGTTAAGATAGTGGTCCAAAAATGTTTGTGTTCCTTATACATTTTGGTAGGTATGGCATCAGGGCCTAGGGCCTTATTGTTTGCCAAGTTTGAATTGGCTGTCCCTACTTCTAATTATGTAATAACCAGAGGGTCATAGTCATTATTCATTAGCTATATGGGGGAATTCCCGGTGAAACCAAGTGATTCTTCCTTATTAAATATTATTTTAAAATGTTCTATCTAAGTTTCCTTTGGGATATAAACTGCTAAGGACAGCTGAAATCCATCTACCCCTTTTGCTACCATCTTCCAAAAATTCTTTGAATCTTTACCTGTATGACCTGATACATCTTGTCCAATTGCCTTTTACATATTCTGCTTTTTTATGAGTCAAGAATTTTTATACTGTTTCCGGAAGGTATTTAAGTGGTTAAAGTTAACTCTTGTTGGATTCTTCTTGACCATTCTTAATGCATTCCTGAGGTTTAGTTTGCCCTTTTTGCAAGAGGCAGCAAACCATGTCTTTTCTTTGTTAACCTCTTTCCCTTCTAAGTATATTTCTTGCCTTATTGAATCATATAAACACTCCAAATGTAAATCCATTTCCCTTGCTTGTAGCATTTCCTCATGCTTGTCTATGTCTTTATGAATAGGTCTATTATTTAACTTTTCAGACACTACATTCCAAGTCTTAGCCATAAATACTATTCTGTTTTTCCCCTTAATGATATAGAAGACAGAGGATTATTTTTCAGTTCACAACCATCAATCACATTCTGCGTTAGCACCTCTAAACAAAGTGGACCATGATCACTTTCCGGCCTCATGTCTATTATTAGTCTTTTGAATAAATAATAACTTTCTGGAGTACACAGTATGTAGTGTACAACACTTTAGAAACATAGAAACATAGAATGTGATGGCAGATAAGGACTGCTTGGCCCACCTAGTCTGCTCATTTTCCTACCTAACAGATAAGCTGCAGATCCCAGTTAACCAACAGCTTACTTCCTCCTACCCCCCCCACTAGGATTGCCATATGTCTGTTCCATGCATTCTTGAATTCCCCCACTTTTCTTGACTCCACGACCTCCTCAGGGAGGCTGTTCCATGCATCCACAACCCTCTCTGTGAAAAAATACTTCCTCAGATTACCTCTTAGCTGTCCCCCTCTATCTTCAAACTGTGCCACCTTGTTCTTGCACATCTCTTTTTCTGAAAGATGCTACCCTCTTGGACTTTGTTGATTTCCTTGAAATACTTGAAAGTTTCTATCATGTCCCCTCTCTCCCTTCTTTCCTCCATCGTATACATATTAAGCTCCTTTAGTCTTTCTTCGTATGTCTTCTGGTGCAGACTCTGCACCATTTTGGTTGCCCTCCTCTGGACAGCCTCCACTCTGTCTATGTCTTTGCCGGAGATGGGGTCTCTAGAACAGCACACAGTACTCCAGATGGGGTCTCACCAACTGTCTGTACAGAGGGATAACAACTTCCTGTTTTCTACTATTGGTGCCTCTCCCTATGCATCCCAGTATCCCCCCAGCCTTCCTTACTGCCTTCTCACATTGCTTGCCAACCTTTAGGTCATCTGATATAATTACCCCCAGGTCCCTTTCCATTTTTACTATTGTCAGTATCTCACCCCAACATTGCATCACCTTGCACTTCTTTGCACTGAATCTCAGCTGCCATACATCTGACCATTCCTAAAACCTTGCCAAGTCCCTTCTCATTCTTTCCACTCCATCTTGTGTATCAACCCTGTTGCAGATCTTTGAGTCATCTGCAAAGAGACATACTTTTCCTTCCAGTTCCTCTGCAATGTCACTTATAAAGATATTAAAAAGGACTGGTCCTAGTACTGATCCCTGCAGTACCCCACTAGTAACCCTCCTTTCTTCACTGTGGACTCCATTTACTACTACCCTTTGCGTCCTGTTGTCTAGCCAATTTTTTATCCAGGCTACCAGCTTGGGACCCACTCCAAGGCTGTCTAACTTGTGTATTAATCTTTTGTGTGGGACTGTATCAAAAGCCTTGCTAAAATCTAGGTAGGCCATGTTCACAGCCCCTCCCTGGTCTACTACTTTGGTCACCCAGTCAAAGAAATCTATTAGATTCATGTGACACGACCTTCCCATCGTGAATCCATGCTGCCTTGGGTCCTGTGCCCCACTGGCCTCTAGGTATTCAACAATTATTTTCTTCAGAAGTGATTCCATCATTTTCCCTACCACTGAGGTCAACCTAACTGGTCAGTAGTTTCCTACCTCTGTCCTGCTCCCACTGTTATGAAGAGGAATCACATCTGCCCTCCTCCAGTCCTCAGGTACCACCCCATCCTCCCATGATTTGTTAAAGAGAGTAGTCATCAGTGTCACTAGTTCTACCCTTAGCTCCTTTAGAATTCTTGGGTGAATCCCATCAGGCCCCATTGCTTTGTCCACCTTCAATTTTATTAGTTCTTTCGGAACCCTTTCTTCTGTAAATGGACTGGTATAGACCCCGATCTTCAGAGTATTTCTCTTGTTTGGGTTAGGTACCTCCCCCTCCTCTTCCTTTGTGAATACCGAGCAGAAATATTCGTTCAGTATCTCTGCTTTTTCACTGTCACCTTCTACCCACATTCCCTCCCATTTATTAAGCCTCAGTATCTCTCCTTTGGTTTTTCTTCACTCCCTAATGTACCTATAAAATGTCTTATCCCCCTTCTTAACAGAGTTGGCTATCCTTTCCTCAGTTTGGGCCTTTGCTATTCTGACTGCCTTCCCAGCCTCTTTCTGCTTTAACTGATAAAGTTCTCTGTCCTGCTCCTTCTGTGTTTCCTTATATTTCCTGAATGCTATGCTTTTCTCCTTAACCTTCCCTGCCACCTCTTTGGAGAACCATAGTGTTTTTTTCCTTCGTTGTGTTTTGTTGATTTGCTTTATACAAAGGCTTGTTGCCGCTGTGATGGCTGTTTTGATTACTCCCCATTGTTCCTCCACCCCTCTTTCTTGCCTGTTTGCTAGTGCTTTTCTGAGGCACTCTCACATTTTCCCAAAGTCAGCCCTCCTAAAGTCCAATACTCTTGCTTTTGTATGGCTTGATTGTATGGTTGTGTTTATCATGAACCACACTGTTTGGTGGTTGCTTGTTCCCAGATGGCTACCCACTTCTAAATCTGAGATTCTTTCTCCATCCCCATTTGAGAGTACCAGGTCTAAGATTGCTCCCTCCGTAATGGGTTCCAATACTAGCTGTCTGAGGTGTGCCCCCTGTAGGGCATCAAGAATGATCATGCTCTTGGATTTCCTTGCAGCAAAGGTGCTCCAGTTAACATCTGGCATATTCAGGTCCCCCATCAACAATATCTCCCCTTTTTCTGCCATTCTAAGGAAGCCTTCTATCATTTCCTTGTCCATTCCCTCCCCCTGAGATGGGGGTATGTATGCAACCCCCATGCGGATTGCAGTGCCATTTTCTGTCTCCAGAGTGACCCAGACTGCTTCATCTGCTCCCTGTTTACTCTTTAATTCTGTTGCTTTGATCCCTTCCTTTACATAGAGAGCTACTCCTCCTCCTCTTTTACCCCCCCTGTCCCTCCTGTAGATTGTGTATCCTGGTATGTTGACATCCCAGTCATGGTTCTCTGTGTACCATGTTTCTGTGACTGCCACAATATTCAGGCATCCCTCTTCCATCAAGGCCACTAGTTCAGGGAGCTTGTTACACAGACTATGGGCATTGGTACTCATCACCCTCCACTTTTTGATGGCCTAACCCCTTTTAGCCCCATTCCTGTCCTTACTGCCTTTGCTTTTTTTACATTTACCTCTGTCCTTCTCCCTAATGACTTCTCTACCTTGGTGTTTACCTCACTAATTACCGTGTTTGTGGGGAGGCTGAGATTTCCCTGCTCCTTTTCAGTGCCTCCCCTTTGGCTAGTTTAAAGAGCTAGTGTACTGCTTGGGATTAATAGTAATTTTCAGATGCAGTCAGATATCACTTCTTATATCTCAAGTATTTTTTCTTTTCTGTTTGCTAATTAGAAGATTTTCCACCTGGCAGTCCTAGGGTAATGTGTGGAGCAGCACTCTGTCTGGAGGAAAAAAAAAAGTCAGTTCTGTTCCTCCCACTGCATCATCAGAAATGAGACCAAACACCTTGAGGCACAGCAATCCTTGCAGCCTGAGCAGTGATTCTCACAAGTTACCAATCAAAATGCAGGAAATTGTGACATCACTAGTAACCAGGGAGAGCCAGTCCCTGCTGCTCCATGTGAAAGTGAAACCTAGCAGTGAGAAATGGTTTTTCATTGGTTACTTGTGATTTCATAGTCAGTGTGGTCTCAGTGTTGATGTAGTGGGAGGAACATAACTGACTTTTTTTCCCCCCTCCAGACAGAGTGCTGCTACACACATCACCCCTGTACTGCCAGGTGGAAAATCTTCTAACTAGCACACAGAAAAGAAAAAATACTTGAGATATAAAAAGTGATAGCTGACTACATCTGAAAGTTACAATTAATTGCAGGCAGTTTCCAGGCAGAACACTAGCTCTTTAAATGCTTGCCAATGAAGCATTTAAACCTCTCACCTAGGATCCTGGTTCCCCCCACACAGATGCAGACCATCGCACCACAATAGGTCTGCATCCCTCCAGGTGGCTCCCCAATCCCCAATGAAGCCAAAACCCTGAGCTCCACACCAGTTTTTCAACCATTTATTGAATTCCCTGGTGAGGAGTACCCTAGCATCACCCTTGCCATAGACAGGCAGCACACCCGAGAAGGTTACCATATGCTCTACTTGTCTATGGCCCTTTCCCAACTCTTCAAATTCCTCTTGCACTGCTCTGATCCCATTCCTAGCCAGGTCATTTGTTCCTAGGTGGACAATGACATCCAGCTCCCTCCCTCATGCAGCTGCTCCCATGATCCTGAGGATTCACTTCCTGTCGCTCCAAGCCGTGGCACCAGGCAAGCACCTTACCTCCCTATCCCCTTCCTCTCCCATTTCTGCCGCCTAATGATTGAGTGCCCCACCAGGAGTTGTTTCCTTCCCCTGTAGGGTCCCATGCCACCCTCCTATGGGTCTACTTTGTGAAGGTTCCCAGCATCCTCCTTGGTTTCCACTGCAGGTGCCTCCATAGAGGAACCACTATCCACCAGAAGAGTGAATGAATTGTGGAGAGGTACAGCTGGAGGATGCAACTCTGTTCCACCACCCTCTCCCTCCCTGAGCCCACCCTGGTCCAGCCTCTCCTTTTTCTTGGCAACCTCTGAAGTAGTGGCATTGGCCCTGGTGGTCCCTGGGTTGGGGAGGAGGTTTCATGAATCCCAGCCAGGTCAGCCTGGAGATGGGCAACCTCCTCCCTCAGACCAGAGAGGTGCCTGCAAATAAGGCAGCATTGCAGCTTCCAGAATGTCTCCTGGAACACTGTTGCCCCACACCCATTGCACTGCATCACTCCTATCATGTCTTATTTTGTGTCCCCTCTCCTGTTTCTCAGTATACTTACTCTCTCCTCTCCTTACAACTCTCACCATTCCTGTTCTGGGACAGCAATTCCTATACTCTTCAGTAGCCTCCTTCTTCTTTGCTCAGTGTCAGACCACCACCAGCTGGGGGGGGGAGTGAGCTACTTTTCATATTTAGGGTTGGAAAAACCAATGTTTCTCTATGATCCTTCCCTTCCTACTGCCAAACAGGAAGTTCCTGTTGACAGTCAAATCCAATGGCTATAAAAGTAGAACTGGCTTAGGGTGGGATGGAGGGCAATTAGTAAGAAAAAAGGCTAGCAATAGGAAGTTGTAATTTGAGTCTTTTATAGTGTTTAAGCCATACCCCAATTAAGCTCTTTCTCCTCCTACTGGTTTAGCAAAGTAAGTTGATACAGTACCATTCACAGCACAGAACACACACTGACTTTCTTTCTTTTCTTTGTTTTTTTTTAACCCTAAATAAGACCCCTTCTACTTCTAATAAAGTATCTGTCTTGCTTAATCTCAACAGGCACTGCTTTCTGCTCTACAAGCTAGGCTAGCTTTGAACATTTGGAGAGAAGTAAGTAAAGCACCCTTTCTGGTCCCCCTCTATCCTTCCATTTAAAATGAGAAAACTTATTTTCAATAACATTTTGAAAATTCCTTCCAGATTCATTACTGTGTTTATCTAAGCTATTCCTCCTACCCAGATTGCCCATATATATTTGTGTCTGTAAGTTAGAAAGATTGTCATAGTTGTCAATAATGGAATTAAAGTCACCAGCAATCATTGCTGTGCTAGCTAGAACTTTCTTGCACATTAGCTCTTATTCTTGGGCAAGACTATCACATATATCATTATCTATAGTGCTCTGGTATCTTGGGGGGAGCATAGATTATTAACTACAATGAGCAAGAGTGAATCCTAATTTAAAACTACAATGATATAATTTTGATTGGAGTTGTTTCTGTACAACATTTAGACTCCCTTCCTTATTTTCATGTAAATAGCTAGTCCCCTTTTAGATCTTCCAAATTCCTTTTGCATAATTGCTGGTAAACAAATAGTCTCATATCCATTTATACAGACTATGACCTGTGACTATGATTCCTGAAAAACAAGTAGTCCAAATTAACATACAAAAGAATTCCAATCAGTGTCAGATAATTAACATTGTAACTGCTATATTCCACACTAACAAATTGGCATCATCTGAAAAAGCACAAGAGGTAGATGGGAAACTAATTGACCTATTAGTAGCATAGCATAGTCAAGCATTGTCTTTTGTGTCCATAGCACAAGAGTTCAAGTTAGTAAGGTTGTGAGTATCGACTAACAGAATTGTTGCTTTATTAAATTTACAAGTGTTATCCAGAATCTGTTGGTAAAGACTGTGTGATTTCACAGAGATATCTATTTGGTCCACATCTGTATACATATAGACTCTTTAAATATACTGCATTTACTGCTCCAAGATTTCCAGATTCAAAATGCCCAACATCAATGCAAAACCAAAAGGTGCCAGTATACTGTCATGTTCACACTGAAGTTGACCATACAAAAAACAGACCACGTTTTATTTGAGTCCTGTCCCTGAGTGGCATTTGGGCCTTTTCACCATAAATCAGATAAAATGGAACAGAAATTTCTATAGTTGGTGGGACCTGCATGATTAGCAATAGTCTAATTGTCAACCATGTGACTGGAGCTGGGATTTCTAGTCCCAAATAGGTTAGCCAATGTTGTTTAGGCCAAGTCATTTTGACAAAATCCATATTTGAGATCATGATATAAACAGGCTGAATAGGATCCATTTTGTCTCTGTAAATAGCTTTGTTTTCACTAACTTGGAGAATTTCTAGTTCTGTGTTAAATAGGTGAATAATACGTTCTGTGAGAGATTCCAATGTCTCATAGGGTTTGAAGTACATTCCCAGAAAGCTGAGCACAACATCCTGTCCAGTGAGTTTTATTAAGTGATAATTTTCCTTCTTTATTTTTGCAGAACTGGGAGTGCTCAGTATCCCCTGGGTATTCTGTTTTTTAGTAGATAATGTTTGGTTGACTGGAATCCTCTCCTTAATTGCAATAGTAGTCCTAGCTTTGGGATCTTCCTTGCAATTATGGGAGCAGCTCCCCATTTGTCTCTTTTGATTATTTTGGTTTTCTACAGTGGTATTCACTGCAGACTAGGGGCTGGATTCACAAAGCCTTCAGAAGGTGGTACAAAACCTTCCCTAAGTCCCCCAAACTGCCACAGCTACAGACAAAAGGGGAGATTGCTGTAAGTGTCATTCAAAAAAACCTCTGCAGCTATAGAAAACATCATTACAGACTGTGGAAAAAAGTGCAGCTGCGGAAGTTCCTGAGGAAAAAAGGTGTGAGATAAGTAAGGCACAGACCCTGAAAGGCTATTCTCAGTCAGTTTTTTCTGCAGTTGCAGAAAAAATATTACACACAGTAGAATGAGGTGTAACTCTCCCTCAGCAAACAGCAGTAGTGCCCCAACAATTGGAATCAATTAAGGTGGAGGTGAGGCATAGGTAATAGCATCCCAGATAGTATAGCAGTGGCTGTTGGTACAGCAACAAATGCACACATTGCCATGATATGGCAATGGGCCTCAACCACCAAACCCAGTGCAGCCTATGATGGAGCCCCACAGGCAGTAGAGCCTGACCAGCCTGCAGTGAGTGCTACCCCCCCACAGACCACAGGAACACCCCAGGGAGGGACGACCAGCAGTGACAGTCGACCATTGTGGTGCCATGGTATCTCTGGTACCTGTGGTGCTGCAGTGGTCCCAGTTGAAGGACTGATTGCAGGTCTCTGTGTGTGCTGTCAGCTTCATATTATGGCAGCAATGTTAAAGTCTGCTGCTTCAGCTACTAAGTTGTGCTATTGCTATGCCTCCACAGCTATTTCCACAGCTGCGGATCCGCAGTTGCAGATCAGCATTTGCAGAATTCTGGCAGCTGCTGGAATTCCACAACTGCAGGATTTATTTCAGAATATCACACAACTGCATTTCTACAGTGCTGCTGGCCTTTTTCCTGCAGCTGTGGGATTTTGGGCTGTCTTTGAGAATCCTGCCCTGAGTTTTATTTTGTTTGTTAACTATAACAACCTCTGGTTTCATAGTTATCTGTTCAGATCTGTGAGCCACATGTCTTTTCTTAGATCTTTTTTAAAAACTTACTTTTTTATTAATGCATGTAACATGGTACATTAAACACAGCTCATCCAGTCACAAGAGAAGCATGGATACAAATAAAAAGGTAAAATGATTAACAACAGGTCTGGTACTTATAACTGTTTAAATTCGTGTTGCTTTACAGAGAGAAGTCAGTTTGCCTTTGACTCATCAAGAGTCCACAAAGGAAGACTGTATTTCAAAGAGTCCAAAGAAGAGCCATAAAACTCTGATGATCCGCTGACCGACACTCCACGCAACATATTAGATGTTAAAGACCTAATAACATATATAAAAACATCAAACAGAATAACAAAATGTGTTGCACATTACTGGAGTTTTACATTTGATTCCTTATTACTTACTAAAGTACAGAAAATAAAATTTGAGTATCAACTCAGCCATTGGTGTGGTGTGTCTTTCAAGCCTCATTATCGAATGTTAATAATCTCTTGGAGCCTGATAGTATGGGAGTCCTGAGGTATTCGACAAAGTAATACTTGTCAATCAACCTGATCATCCAATCTCCCCCTACTGTCAAACAGCACCCACACCCTGTCCCCATCCCCCCAACCTCACCACTCTTTCATGTGCCATGGCCTCCAGATATTTAAGAAATTTATATAGACTCAATCCAAGAGTGGCTGTGATGTGCTCTATCACCTCTAGCTCCTCTACCTTCACCCTCCACATTGCAAAAGTAGGAGGTTCTGACAAGAGCCATTTTACTGTTATGCATTTGAGTGCAGCCACTTTAAGAATGTGTTTTTTTAGCTCACCCTTGCCTTATGTTCAAGGTTCTTTCCAGGCAGTGCAGTATCAGTGTTTAGAAAATGGGCTTCTTACTTGCTGCCATCTGATTGGTCAGTACCCTCAAGCTAGGGGTACATTAAGTTTCAATAGATGACCAGCAAGAAGTGCCAGTCAGCTGACCACTGTACTTGCCCATATCCTGCAGCCCAGCTGACCACTTCAATCAAGCACTTCACAGCAGTTTAAAAAAATAAGTATGTCAGACCAAATATCAACAAACTGAACCTAATAAATATCTTAAAGCAGCACAACATACTTACAGAAGATGACCAGCCACCACAGAAAATCAAAAGAAGTTGTCCTGTAAAAAAGAAATAGAAAAAGCACAAGTAAGTGAACGCTTTCTCTCAATCAGCGATCTACAGTTAGACCAAATAGAAAATGAAAGACAAGAAGAAAACACTGTAAAAACACAAAATGGGCAGTCTCCGTCTTTCAGCAATGGCTAACTCACAGCGAAATAACGTTTCTGGGAAAGCATAACATTAGAAAATCTAAACGATCTGCTGGAGACGTTTTCACGGAGAGTGCGAACAAGCAGCGGGACACAGTATTCAGTAGGGTTGGCTACTGTGCTTTTATGCCAAGGGCATCAACCGGCCACCTAGCAAGCAACACAGATGTCCTGTGAGGCCTATTAGGCATAATTGGAAACTCCAGCTTTCACCTCTTCCAACAACGCCCTATCAGCACTCCTAAAACGCCTCCGAAAGTCCCAAAAGACCAAGCAAGCCATCATCCACCAATAAACAAGCGGATCTTCAAAACTAAGACTCAGTGCAGCACTAAATCGATACCACGCCTGGCTTAGTCCGTAAAGTTTGGTTTGACATTCAGCTTCACATGGCCAGACGCGGTCGGGAGGGCATCCGAGAGCTAAAAAAAAGAAAGTTTTGAAGTAAAGCAAGACGAAAGTGGGCATAAATATATTACACTAACTTACAACCCAGATACAAAATCACAAAAGATCCAGGAGCTGAACAAAGAAAATACACGAGGTCACATCTCAGAGCAACCAAACGACCGCTCTGCCCTGTTCATTCCTTTATTAAATATATCAAAAATGCCCACCAACTGCTACAGCTTTCTACCTCCATCCCAAAAATTGCCACAAGAAATCCTAGATCATCAAGAATACTGGTACAGCATGGAACCCATGGGCAAAAATTACTATGGCTCCCTCATGCCACGACTAAGCAAAGAAGCTGATTTATCAAACGCTACACAAATCACAGTATTCGGCTACTTCAGTGCAGCTACTATATAGAGCAGGACTTACGGACAAAGAAATAATCAGATCACAGGCCACCGCTCCCAGCAAAGCTTGACTTCATACTGGGCCCCTTCAACTGCAGACAGAAAGACATGGAGCTCCATACTAGCAGGCAAAGAAAATCAAGAACCGAAAACCTCAGCTAAGACAGCACAGCAGAACACAGATAATGAGCACCACAACAGCATCTGTAAAACAAGCCTGCCACCTACTGATGTCACACAAACTGCAACCAAAAACATTTTCAGCCTACTAATTGCACATTTAATTCACCAATTAATTTCATTACTTACCAGAAATGAAAGAAATGAAAGAAATGAAATGCTACCCTGAACAACAGTCACAGAGATTGTAAACAAATGTAACAGTATTACATGTTTTACACTATTTAAATATATTTAAAATGAAATTGTACCCTAAAAATGTTAAAAAAATCTTTTAAATATTTAACACTGTCTTAAACTATTACATTTTAATTATTTAAAATACATTTTAAATGTTTAACAGTCTTATTTAAACATATAAAAAACGGACTATTTTTTCTCAAATTTAAAAAAGTAAAAATAAAACTTCATTTATTCACGACTAAATTAATACTCTGTGTCTTTATTTTCAACAGTTGTATTTCTAAGCATAATAATACCTCCAGGGTGGGGCGGTATGGGCAATACGGACCGAAGGCAAGGCCCTCCGCCTGCGGCGCCGGCTCATCACACCCCTGGCCGGTCCGGGTATTGCCCATCACCGCCCAACCCTGTCGGGCATTATTGCTTAAGGAGAAGGAGAAGGAATGGAGAAAGTCTCGAAGGACTGTAGATAGGTATGTACTTGTTGTCAGAAAGGTTGTAACTTAGGATAATCGCAACAAATGTGGAAGTGCGAAACAGTTTGGCCATATCCATGCCAACATGCAGTCATGTAGGAAGTAACAAAGTGCTGTGTAATAGTTGGGGTCCTGAAAGCCAACACAATACTTTCAATTGAATTCACCCCAAGAGGGTGAAGCAGTAATCCTCCATACCCGTCTAAGGCACCCCATCCAATCTGACTCTATAATTTTTGATTGGGATTCCTGGATCCATTTAAGTCATATGCTGTCTGTGTACATCAGAGTTCTAGTATTTAGTAATTTATAAATTTGTGATGGGGTCTCAGTTTACTGTTGAGTGTAGCCCACCCATAAAATAAGTCTTCCAGGGGTGTCAAGGGTCTCAGTAGCTGGTCCAGGTGGGGATGTTGTAAGATAAAATGCTTGTCCTGTAGAAAACTGAAATAGTCTTCCTTTTGAAGGCCACATTTCTTTTGAAGCTTCTGGAAAGTCATATATGTTCCCTGATGGAGGAAATGTGTAAACTTAGTGAGGCCTTGCAGTTCCCAGAATCTGTAGCTCTGATCCAAACTCAGTGGGGAGAATTGTGCATGTTGTCTGATTATGGCCGAGGGACCAAGACCACTAGGAACCCCTAACCAATGCTGAAGTTGGATCAGAGTAAATAAAGTATGTCTGATCCAGGAGTTTTGTATTCTGTGGAGTGTTGGTGTACAGATGGAAGTGGTCAGTAAGGCCCATAAATGAACTGTCTGTGACTGTTCCAGTTCCATGGTATACCACCCCGATTCTACCTAGGCATGCAGAGCATGTTGTGGAAAAATCTTGGTTTCTTACCCTTTCAGGGAAAAGACTCTATTTAGGTCACACCAGAAAGGATGTGGGATGGCCAAAGGCAATGACTGAAAAAGAAACAAAAGTTGGGTAAGTATGTTTATTTTTATAGAGTGTACCCTACCAAGTAATGTCAAGGGAAGCACCTGCCACCTGGAAGAATCCTGTTTTACGGCCTGTAATAGTTTTTGATAATTATCCAAAAATAACCACATAATATCTGTAGAAACCTGGATGCCCAAGTATCTAAAAGTATTACGAGGTATCCAAGCAAAGGGAAAACTGGCTCTAAAATCTGGAGGAGGGGTGTTCCACTGAGTTTCAGCACCTCCAACTTGGAGATATTAATTGTATAACTTGCTAAATGGTGGAATTGTTGTAGAGCTTCTAGGAGAGGTTGAAGAGAGGACCCAGGGTCACCCAGAAAGAGCAGGATATCATCCTCATATAATGCTATCTTGTGCTCCTGAGACCCCCCCAAATCACTGAGTGTCCCCTGATACAGGCAGATGCAAAAAAGGTTATTACTCACCTTTGGTGTACTCAAACATCCCCCACATTACCCCAATGGCATAATATAGTTAATGAAATTTATTATTTGGAACAGAGTATTGCACATTTCCAAGGCCGACTTTCCAAATTTGAGCTGATCTGGAGGCCTTGGGTGTTTTATATATCCCAAATAGACCCAAAATTGGTTTCTTAAATGCAATCTTTTAAGTGATCCCTGGGATGGTCTCCCAGTCATCTACAGAATTAGATTTTACCTATTTCTTCTTTTAATTGTATATTGATGGTTGCTAAGATTGTAAAATGTTAAGAAGCATAACTTCTGTGCATGGATATGGAATTATATTTTTATGTTATTTTACATGTAATGCTTCTTTATGTACTACCCTACCCCGTGAATCAATAAATAAACAGTATAAAAAAAAAGAACATTACCAAAGTTTGTTTGTTTGTTTATTCGCTTAACGGGTAAGCACACTGGAAACAAGTTCCTTTTACAGGTGCGACCCACATATATTGCATACAGACAATACATAATCAAACATACATATGCAATGCAGCAAATTGCAGACAAAAATGTCTTTGTTACGTATAAAATTCATAAAAAAAATTCATAAAAAACAGTTACAATTAAATTGAGATTCGAAATACATCTTTAATGCATCGCAAACTTTTTGACAGAACACAACCACCTAATATCTTGAGGAATTTCATTCCAAATGAATGGAGCAATATAAGCAAAGGATCTTTGTCCACTTTTAGATTTCATAAAAGGAATCTCGAGAAACCTACTGTCTGACCTATGTCTAGAATAATGACCATCAATATATGGTCTCAAAACTTTGAAATACTATGTGGAATTCCAGAGTCCATAACTTTATATATGAACTTGGCACACAGTATTGGAAATTTAATGAAACCGTAACCAGCCCATTTCTTTCAAAATCACACAATGATGAGATGACTTACAACAATTTAAAGCAAACTTAGCTATCAAGTGAAGTAAAGTGGATTTCTTTGAAATCACTGTCGCAGAAGCAGTGTTCAGTAATCATAGCTGCATAGTTCACAATAGGAAGTAAGCAGCAATTAGAAATAACCAGCCTAGACTCAGGAATAAGAAATGAACGGATTCTGTACAAAGAATCTAATCTACAATGTATTCTTGAGGTAACCCTCAAAAATGAGATTCATAACTTAGATGAGAATCTAGTAATACCCCAAGATATTGAAATGTATCAACATAGTCAAACAGAACTCCATCAAGAGATTTAACTTCCAAAGTACCAACCTCAGATCTCAGTCTAGGTGGGGTACCAAAACCATCACCTTTGTCTTAGATTTGTTTAAGAGTAATTTACAGGCCATAAGTGAAGACTGAAAATTGCACATTTCCTCTGTTAAAGAAACACCTAGATCTCCAAATGACAAACCCTGCGTATAAATTACTGCATGTCAGCGTAAAGTGTTAGAGAAGCATTATTAATCACACTTACTAGTTGATCAAAAACAAAGAAAACAAAAGTGACCCCAAAATAGAACCTTGTGGAACCCACACTTAACCATTACAGAGTCTGATACAGCACCCCTATATTTAACCCTTTGAAACCTATTTGTTAAATAATCCTCGTCCAGTCCAAGAAAGACTCACCAACTCCCAATGACCCAAGTCTAGAAATCAACAATTGGTGATCAACTGAGTCGAATGCCTTGTGTCAAGTCCACGAAACACGGCACCCGTCCAGACACCCTTTATCCATGCCATTAAGTACCGCGCTCGTGAACTCGACCAAGGCAGTCTCAGTACTCCTTCCTTTCTAAAACCATGTTGGTTCTGAGACAATAATCCAAAGCGATCCACATACCCAATCAACTGATTGTAAACTATTCTTTCCTGAACTTTAGCTAAAGCAGACAAGATAGAAATAGGTCTGTAGTTAAAAACTCATGTTGTGAACCAGATTTAAATATAGGAGTGACCAAATTATGTTTCCATATATTAGGTATAGTACCTGTAACAAAAGACAAGTTGAAAATAATACTAACTGGAAGTGTTATAACCGAGGCAGCATCCGCCAATAAACTAGGACATAAGCCATCAGAACCAGCTGAGCTGTCCTCTTAATACAAGCGCAATAACTCTCTACTCTCGGAGTAGTAGTCCTTAGTACAGTTTAGGATTAACTGTAAAATCTTCAGTCAATCCCAAGTAGTTCACCTTGGACTGGTCACTAAAGGAATCAGACAATGTAGTAAATTTCAAATTAAACTCAGTTAGCTATCTTCAGTGGACAAGACAACAAGTCACCATTCAACCTCATTGAACCTGGTTGACAAACATTAGGCCTTATGAAATTATTAATTGTTTTCCAAAAGTAGTAGCGTTAGATAACCCTTCACATTGTTTATGACGAATATAGTCTGTTTTAGCCTTCTTATCTTAGCCTTACATTGGTTCCTTAAAGTCCTATACGCATGATAACCAGAAGCAAAATGGTTCATTTTATACGTTTTCCAGGCCTTGTCTCGTTGTCTCATAAGTTTAATCAAAGGAGGTGTTAACCACCCATAAGTTTTCCCTTGGACCCTTCTTTTAACAAGGGGAGCTAACTGGTCCAAAACATGTGTAAACTCAGTAATGAAAAAATGCAATGCAGAATCCACATCAGGGATAGAATATAAAAAAGACCAATCTATTTTACCCAACTCTGTACAAAAAGAATGTACATCAAATTTAGAAAAAGATCTCGAAATCCTTACAATTGGCTTAGACTTCTTCAGTCCCCATGCTTCCAAATACAGAAGACTGGATGATGATCACTTAACGAATCAGAGGTCAAACCACATTTTATCATATTAATAGGTCTATTTGTTAATATCCAGTCCAGCAATGTGATTTCCTGATCTATTATTGTGTCGAGTGGGCAAAGTAATAATCTGTTGTAAACCAGACTGAGACAAGACCGTATTTAACTTTGTTATATCTGAACCCATCCAATTTAAATTAAAATCCCCCAGTAGTATTAACTCTGTAGAAACCCCAGTATTCAAAGCATTTACAAGTTCTTGTAAGCCTGATTTGCTACCATTAGGTGGAAGATACACACAACAAATAGTTAATTTTTTGACAGATCCCAACAATAACTGAATAGTAATATGTTCACAATATTCCAAATTACTGTTAAATATAGTGGTCTCATTTACCATTAAATATTCCTTAACATAAAACAAAACCCCACCCCCTCTACCAGTGGCACGATCCTTTCTAAAAAGTTTATAAGCAGGTATACAAAGTTCAGTATCAAGAACAGGTAAGGTTAACCAGGTTTCAGTCAGTGCCAGAACATCCAGATTATATAAACTAATCCATGACTCCACCTCATGAAATTTAGATGTTAAGCTTAATACATTAAAATGCATAATTTTGAGGCCATATGAATGCTGCAAAAAAAAAATCACTATCTGCCATATCATTTACTAAAGGACCAGGGTGCATAGAAAATTTTAAATGAATGCATGTAACTTGGCAATTTTGAGGAATTTGTTCACCACATTTTCATCATGGCTTTTTGGGAGCCCATCTCATGAACACTGGTGATGAAATTTCATTATTTGGTCTCAAAAGGTGATTTCATGCAGTGACCATGAAATCATGTTCCAGGCTTGATTAATGAAATAACAGTTGCAGTGTTCATAAGGTGGGGTCTCAAAAAGGACAGGTAGAAAATTTGGTGAAAAAGTTTTAAAAAATGGCAAAGTTATGAACTTAAATTCAAAACACCATTGAAATACATTATATGGCACGCACCTTGCTTCCTCAGTTCACGGTTCGGCTTTTAAGAGTGCAGACATGTCTCGGTCCACAGAAGATGACAGCCTATAACCTCTGGTGGTAAGTATAGGGTAAGGGGGGTGTGGGGTGGTAGGTGTTTAGTGGGAGGGTCACGATGGGGGAAGGGGAGGGTGGAAATGATGACGGACTGTTTTATTTTTTCAGGTTTGAAAAAATATGTTGGGAGACTGTTTTCTGTTTGCAGGGCTAAACTAAAGAAATATTTTAAGACACTGGGGGAGGGCTTCCAGTGTCCCACACTTGGGAGGGGCTCTTAAATTACATAAAAAATACTTCTACTCTGTCCTATTTCAGCTGTGCACTTGGGTCTGTTACTGCCAGCATTAATTAACATGTTGACCTTTAGTGTGATTAATAATACACCAATCTGTTGTGAGTCTTTTCCTTTTGGTGAACAGCTGATTACTGTGGTCGAGTTGAGTTTACTGCACATGTGGGGAAAAAGTCTGGGGGCTTCCTGAGATTGACCATCTAGACAAAAAAAAAGCAAACAGTTACCCGGGGACTCTCTGAATTTACCTTCCTTCCTGTGGGCAGTTAGAAGATCGAGATGAAACTTGGCCATCAGTTTCTGGTGTTTGGAAGCGCGATCTTCTGAGGGTGATTCTCTCCTTGTGTCTCAAGCTAGATACCCAGTAAACTGGTGATGTGTGCAGTGCCTCTGAAATTAGGGGAGTTGGAGTGGGAGTACAACGCCACTTTATGCATCTGTTATCTTAGGCTTGGGACAATTAGTGAATAAAGAAGCATCATGGAATGGTCAAGTGTCATTTTCAGAAATTTGCTAAATTGCTCATCACACTAAGAAATATGTCACTTTCCCCAGCTGTATGTAATGTGCCAGTTGCTTCATTATTAATCAGGTGGTTGTTGTTGTTTTGAATGCTACACACACCTGTGAGGAGTGCGACTATATTTACAAGATCTCACACTTCCAGTTGCACTCCTCAGCAGCATTAATGGGCTAGGAAATAGTAAAGAACCTTTAGGATAAAGAGCTATTTGTTTTACTGTTGTATTCTTATTATTTATTTTTTATCACAGTATATTTGGCTGCAAACAGTCTTCTCCGATCAAGAGTCCATCCCAAACCATGGTACTGCATTGAATCACATCTATACTGTGCAGTACACAAATAAGCTGTCAATCAGTCCTCCCATTCAGCCACAGTGTGAACACAATAGTTTTTTTCCATTAAAAGGCTGCAAATCAATGCAATTTAAGTAGCTTTAAAAAACCTCTGCAACAAATAGTTTTACATTTTACTTACACTCTGACCCACTAAGTGTACTAGTGAAAAACAAAACAAGAAAGAAAGAAAGACTTTGAATCGGCAATAAGATCAAATGACAGCTTTCAGATAAATTGCTTATTTTTAACACTGTGTCAAATCAGACAGGAGGTAGATTTAGCATCTTTCTTTTATGACAGTTCATATGACAATGATATGTGCTGCCAGTTGGATTCCTAAAGAGAAGTCCACTAGTGCATTAACAATTTAAAGCAGTTCTGTGCTCTCAGATCCCTTAGGGTCTCCCAACAGTCAGACAGTGATCAGGGAGTGAGGGATGCCACTAGACACCAGGGAAAATGAGGAGCTGACAACACACACAGCAGCCGCAGCAGGAGTTCAGTTGAAGCTGTAGAACTTAATAAAATCTGTGGATCACATACAGAGAGCATGGCAGAAGGCTTCTCTCACTAAGCTTTGCACCCGGGATTTTGGGTGACAGAAAAATTATTTCTGGCCCTAACTGAAAAACAAACACCAGAATCTAGCATGCAGAACAGGGAAGAGGGTTAGAAGGTAGCAGATAGCAATTAGGAGGCATAAGCAGGCAAAAGAGTGTGGATGGTAGCAGGGAGTGGTGCAGTGCAGTGGTGGTGGAGCAGAAGTCTTCAGGGAGACATTCTGGAGGCTATGATGCTGCCCTATCTGCAGACACCTCTCTGGGCCAAGGGAGGAGGTTGCCTGTCTCCATGCAGAGTTGGCCAGGTTACAGGTGGCATCCACCCCCACCCAGAGACCACTGGGTCCACAACATGAACCTCATAGGATGCCCAGAAAAAAGTGTGACTGGAATACGGTGGGCTCTGGGAGGGTGAGGGGGGAGTCAGAAGCACATTCTCCAAGTGGTCCAGCTGAATAACTTCTACACTGTTTTGGAAGAATGGGAATGCAACACACAGACAACCACAGCTGGGACCAGGGAGGTTGGTCAGGACCTCCAAGCTGGAGCGCCAGGGAGGAGGGACAGGGACCATGGAGGACGGTGAAGCTTCTCCTAGTGGGAGAGTCTGTTGTCCGGGGTGTGGAGTTAGGGAGACCTAGCAGGGAGGAGAGGGAGGTCAAGTGCATCCCAGGAAGTGCTGCATGGATGTATGGGAAGTGAATCCATAGGATTGTTATGGTGATAGCCAGGAGGGAGGAGCTGGATGTCATCATTCACTTGGGGACCAATGTCCTGGTGGGGAGAAGAGTGGAGTTAGCCAGAGTCCAGGAGGATTTCAGGAAGCTGGGTTGGACTTGAAACTGGTAGCATGTTCTGTCTCATTCTCAGAGGTGCTATCTGTCCAAGGCATAGGGAAGATAGGGCACTCCACATCCAAACCTTCAACATCAGGTTGAAAGATTAGTTTGGAAGAGAAGGATCTGGCTTCATTGGGGACTGGGGCTCCACCTGGGCAGATGTGAGCTTAAATCTGGAGGATGGCCTGCATCTATTCAGGAAGGGAACCTCACTCCTTGGTGAGAAGTTGGAATGCTTCAGCAGACAGCATTTAAACTGGCCAAGGGTGGAGAGTTAGGAGGGACAGGTGGCATAGGATCACTCCCCATGGTAGCATGCAAAAACACAAGCTGACAACAGGAACAACTGAAGCAAGCAGGGAAGAGTAGGCAGACAAATTGTGTAAAGGGGGGGTGAGGGGCAGGAGCACATGAACAAGAAAACCGGGATGAGGGAAACAGGCAAAGGAGAGAGAACAAGAACAGAGGGAGGGCAGGGTATAAAATATGGAAGGTCATGCTCACAAATGCCCACAGTATGGGAAATAAGGTTCCAAACCTGGAAGCCTCGATGACAGTTGCAGACCTTGACATAGCAGCAATAACAGAGACATGGTACTCTGCTAGTCACAGCTGGGACATCAATGTATCAGGCTATACAGTGTTCAGAAGGGACAGGGAAGGTAAAAGGGGAGGTGGCTAGCCCTGTACATCAGAGAAGGCATAAGGACTACAGAAGTACAGTGAAGACAGAGGGAGGCTGAGGCAATGTGGGTTACCCTTGAACTAGGGAATAGCACGGCAATACATGTGGGGGTGATCTACAGACCTCTGGCACAGAGGAAGGAAGTGGACAGGGTACTGATAGAGGAAATTCAAGACATGGCAGCTAAAGGTGAAATCCCACTGATGGAGGATGTCAACATGCCAGATGTAGATTGAACCACCTAGGCAGCTGCTTTAGGCAGAAGCATGGCCATCCTGGAATCCCTGCAGGGGGTTGGACTCAGACAGCTGGTGCATGAGCCAACCACAGACAAATCTATTCTAGGCCTTGCATGGACCAATGGAAACAGAGTCAAAGGAGTCGAGATGAAAGAGCAGCTGGGATCCAGCAACCACCACATGGTGTGGTTTAGCATGGATACAGGGACTCAATTAAGCCACACAAGGGCAAAAATATTAGATTTCAGAAGGGAAGATTTCAGTGAAATGTGTAGATGTTTAAGAGCAGCCCTGGAGAAGGGAGAGGTAATGGATGGAGTAGAAGAACAATGGGGAAACTAAAAGAAGCCATGTGGAGGTAACTAACCAATACCTTGGGATAGTGGCCAAAGGGAAAAGAAGAAGGAAACCACTATGGTTCTCTAAAGAGGCAACAGGCAAAGTAAAGGCTAAAAGAGCAGGTTTCATGAAGCATAAGGGAACCCAAAGGGAGGAGGACAGGGAGGTGTACATTGAATGTCTAAGGGAAGCAGGGAAGGCTGTTAAAAGAGCCAAGGTGCAGACAGAGGAGGGTTTAGCACTGACTGTTAAAAAAGGGGACAAGACATTCTATAGGTACATCAGTGACAGAAGAAAAATGGGTGGGATTGTGAGGGTCAAAGGGGAGGAGGGAGAGTGTAAGGAGGGGGTTCTAAACAAAGCAGAAATACTGAACAAATACTTCTGTTCAGTTTTCACTAAGGAGGGAGAGGGTCAAGGACCACAGATGGGGTGAAGAATCTATTGGGGGAGGGAGAAGTAGACACCAGTCCATGCACATTGGAAAGAGTTCTGGAGGAACTCACAAAGCTGAAGGTGTATAAAGCCATGGGGGCAGACTACATACACACAAGGATATTAAGGGACTGAGAAAAGAACTAGCTGTGTCTTTGGCCACCCTGTTCACAGTGTCACTCAACACAGGTTTGGTTCCAGAGGACTGGACTATAGTTGCACTGCACAAAAGTGGCAGTAGAGAGGAAGCAGGGAACTACAGGCCAGTCCTCCTCACCTCAGCAGTGGGAACAATCATGGAGACACTGCTGAAAGAAAGGATAGTGGCACACCTGGAATCCAATGGTGCCCAGGATCTGAGGCAACACGGACTCACAGCAGAAAGGTCTTGTCAAACAAGTCTGATAGATTCTTTGATTGGGTGACTAGGGAAGTGAATCAGGGAGGGGCAGTAGACATCACTTCAAGGGACTCAACAAAGTCCAAGAGGGTAGTATCTTTCAGAAAAAGAGATGTGCAAGAACAAGGGGGCACAATCTGAAGAAAGAGGGGGGATGCTCAGAGGTAATGTGAGGAAGTATTTTTTCATGGGAGGGTTATGGATGCATGGATCAGCCTTCCTGAGGATGTTGTGGAGTCAAAAGCAGTGGGGAATTCAAGAATGCATGGGACAGACATAAGGCAATTCTAGTAGGGGGTAGGAAGAAGTAGGCTGTTGGTTAACTAGGATCTGCAACTTATCCATTAGGTAGGAAATAGGCAGACTGGGTGGGCCAAGCAGTCCTTATCTGCCATCAAATTCTATGTTTCTATGTTTCACCTACCTAGATTTCAGCAAAGCCTTTTATACCGTCCCACACAAAGGCTGGTTATCAAGATGAGTAGTCTGGGCATGGGGCATAAGGTGATAAATTTGGGTTAGAAATTGGCTGATGGACAGAAGACAGAGTGCAGTGGTAAATGGGACCTAATCTAGGGAGAGATAGAGAGGTGACCAGCGGAGTACCACAGAGATCAGTACTGGGACCAGTCCTGTTTAATGTCTTCATTAGTGACATTGCAGAGGGACTGGAAGCAAAGGTCTGCCTATTTTCAGATGACACCAAGATCTGCAACAGAGTGGATACTCCAGAAGGGGTGCAGAAAATTAAGAGGGACTTAGAGAAGCTTGAAAGATGGTCAGAGGTGTGGCAACTGAGGTTCAATTCAAAAAAGTGCAAGATAATGCACCGGGGTAGGGGGAACCCTGGGGAGAGCTACAGAATGGGAGCTTGCTGACTGTTGCCAGGGAGGAAAAGGACCTAGGTGTTATCATTTCTGATGACCTTAAGGTATCAAAGCAGTGCACAAAGGCTGAAGGGAGGGCCAGTGGAATGCTGGGGTGCATAGGCAGAGGCATTACTAGAAGGAGACAGGAGATGTTGATGCTATTGTATAACACACTGGTAGGCCTCATGTGGAGTACTGCATGCAGTACTGGAGACCACACATGCGTAAGGACATAGGGTGGAGGCTATCCAGCTAAGGGCGAAAAAGTTGGTGCATGGTTTGCATCACAAAACATATGAGGAGAGACTAAGAGTCCTGAATATGTACTCACTGGAGGAGAGGAGAGAAAGGGGTGGACATGATAGAAACTTTCAGTCACCTCAAGGGCATAAACAATGTGCAGGTGGGAGATCTTTTCCGATTTAGAAAAGATATCAGAATGAGGGGACGCAGTATGAAACTGAAGCAGGGTAGATTAAGAGGTAACATGGGGAAGTTTTTCCTTCACGGAGAGAGGGTGGCGGACGGTTAGAACAGTCTGCCACAAGAATTGGTGGGGGCAAGAACAGTGGAGGGGTTTAAACATTACTGGGACAGGCACAAGGGAACATTGGGTTGGGAGGGAGTGATGAAAAGCCATTGATCACTTAGGGTCAGTGATTGCATACACGTTTAGGGCATATGGGCAGACTAGATGGGCCTAGCGGCCCTTATCTGCCGACTATTTCTATGTATCTATGTATCTATGCATCTATGTAAATGGGGCCTGTTTTGCTATTTTCCATGCTTTTTAGCTCATGAAAAAAAAAACAAGATGAGGGCTGGCAAAAAAGGATTTTTCTCTCACAAAAAAGGACTTTATTCTCACAAAAATGGAATGTTTCTCGTAAGACAGAATCCTATTTTGCGAGATCAAATCCTTTGTTGAACTTTCTCCCTTAATCCTGAAAAGTGTTCTTCCCATTGAAAACAATGGGAAATGAAAAACTGAATAACTTTGCAACAGATTATTTTTTTTTCACAAAACAAAGCATGCCTATTCTGTTACCCAAGCTGTTTCTACCATAAACAAATTCACACAAAAATCCCATGCCATCTGGAAGGGATGCAAGGCAATGAAGAAAAAAATGCAGAAAGTGGCTATTTTATGACTTTTTGTACTGACTGCTTCTCAGAATCTGCACGTCCACATGGAATGAACCTTGCCACATCAAGAGATCTACCCCACGGGGCACTGCATACCAAATTTTAGCACATCCATTAATTGGTTGTAAAGTTATTAAAGTGCAAAATTTGAGGTTTAACATTAAACATACTACTCAACCCTAACTGTATGGGTGTTATCACACTATATATATATATATATATATATATATATATATATATATATATAGGATATATGATGGGCAGGAGTGGAATATGGAAAATATTCTCAATCTTGCAGAGTGAGCTCTGTATTCGCATGAGTGCCGAAGGCACGAGTCAGAATGCACAGCTCACTCTTCAGGAGTGACAATATTTTCAGTATTCCATGCTCTGCAGATTATGTGTGCTATTTATGCAATGGGTTAAGAGCTTCAGAAGTGTTGTTTTTCTGCATCATTTTACTGTTTCTGTGTACTCAGTCTGTTTTATTTTAGTGTTTGGTAATTTGGTAGTTTTTTTAGAGATGACTTGGGAGAATAAAGCAATTAAGTGACTTGTTCTGAGTTACGCAGTGAGAAAGTAAAGGTTGTGAGAATCAAACCCAAGTCTGGTGTGCTAGATGTAGCAAGCCTGTTCAAAGCTCAATACTCTAACCTCTAGGCTACACTGAGAGCACTGTTTGTGTGTGTTCTGAGTGTGTGTAAGTGTTTCTAAATGGGCTGGGAGTGTTACAAACACTATGAGAAACAGGTGAATGTGTTCGGCAGTACTAATTGAGTTAGTGTCAGCAAGCAGTGAGAAACAGAAACTGTGAGGCACTGTGATTTAGAATACAGGTTTTCTTGAAAATGACAGTAGCATAGTAATGGGTTGGGAGTTTTACATACACTATTGGAAACAGCTAAATGTGCCTTGCAGTGTTAACTGAGTTACTTGCAAATAGCAGTGAGAAACAGATTTGTGGAGAAGTTCTATTTAGTATTCAGGCCAGAATGAGTGAGTGATGACATTAGCAGAGTAGGTATATTTGTAAATTATTTAAACTGCAGTGGAAATAACTGAAGTTATCCCACTCACATTGCTCTCACCTCCATTATATAAATATATATTTACAAAAGGGGTGAGTGGTAAATGAGTGAGATAAAACAGTGTATCATCCACTGCAGTGTGATATTTTTACCATCTGCTCTACTGTGATGATATCAGCCATTTACACACACAGGTCACAAAAGGTCACTGATATCATCACCCTATGCAGCTTTCCCCTCAGCATGCATGAAACACCTGTCCTGTTACCATAGTCACAAATGTAGAAGTATCTGAAAGGTCTCACTGCTGCCTACAGCTAACTCAGTGAACATTACAAAACACACCTATCCCGGCCCCCCAACTTCCAGCTCATTACTGTGATGCTCTCAACTTCATGCAGCCAGATGCAGCCAGAATTCCAAACAGCACAGCTTCACAGAACAGTCTAAACTACTGCCTGCAGCTAACTGAACTACCACTGAAACACACTCTCACTTGTTCCTCAAGCACTGATTCTCATCCATTACAATTACTGTGACAATTTTAACTTCACTGCAGCCAGAATCCTAAAGAGCACAATTTCACAGAACACTCTGCACTTTGCCTGCAGCTAACTTAATTACCACTGAAAACAGTATCAGACACTCTGCCTCTCAGCTCATTATAATTAATGTGATGCTCTTAGCTTCACTGCAGCCAGACTGCTAAACAATACAGCTTCACAAAAGTATGTTTCTCACTCCTACCTAAAACTAACGCATTTAGCATTGCAAAACACACTTGTGTGTCTCTCAGAGTTTAAAACACTGCCAGCTCATTCAGAAAAGCTCACACACAGAATGGGCAAACACATAAACAAGAACAGAACACAAGACAGCATAACAAAACTTCTGAAACTCTTGACCCTATTATATATATAGAATACATGATGGGCAGATCATGTGATATGGCAAATATTGTCACTCCTGCATCATGAGCTTGGATATCTCACTCTGCAGGAGTGACAATATTTGCCATACCACACTCATGCCCATCATGTATCCCCTATTTATACAATGGGGTGATACATATTCCAGAGAAATAAACCATGTTATTTTGACTGCAGTGAAATAAATCCTGATGATGTCAGCAGAGTTAAAATAAATATCATTTATTACACCCTTGAAACCCATGCAAAGCCGCGCAATCAAGCTAAACCAACGCAATCATGCTAAACCCACACAAAGCTGTGCTAAACCCACACTAACCCCGCCCAAGCAGCACAAATTGTACATTTTGCAGCAGTGAGGCCCCATTGTATAAATAGGACACATGATATGCACATTGTGGAATATGAAAAATATTTTAACTCCTGCCTCGTGAGCACTGTATATTCCACTCGAGCCTTCAGCACTCATGAAATATCCAGGCTCACTCTGCAGGAGAGAAAATATTTTCCATATTCCACTCCTGCCCATCATGTATCCCATACAGACATATATATATATATATATATATATATATAGATATAGATATATTCATGGCAAAAACTCCATTTAATGCATCAGTTAGGATGTTCCACAGGTGGTTTCCAATGCTACACATAAACATGGACACTCTTTGGACTTAATCTTCCTTCTAGGGATCAAAACTTCTGATGTGGGGGTGGAACCAGTCAGGTGGCCAGATCACTACAACATGGGGTTTAGTTTTTGCACCCCCTCTAGAAGGCCTACTCCTGTGGAAATGGTTAGGTACTGCCCTTTATGGGATATAAATTCTCAAGGCTTTGAAGTGGTACTTGATCTCTCCTACCCTGCTTTGGCAAGCAATGATCCAGAGACTCTCGTGTCAGCTTATAATACACCTGTTATGGGGGCTCTGGATTTTATTGCTCCAGTCTGTTTGCACCCCCTCTCCCATCACCCCAAGTCCCCTTGCTTTGATGGGATGTTGAGGGAGATGCGGAGACAGGGGTGAAGGTTAGAGCATTGCAGGTGAAAGTCCACTCTTGATGCTGATCACCTTAGATTGATGGACTATTATTCAGTCTACCAATCTGCAATCACCCGTATGAAGGCAGAATTCTTGTCCAGGAAGATTGAGGTTGCTTGGAATCTACCAGCTCAGCTATTTCAAACTGTGGACAGACTGTGTAACCCAGCCTGTCTGCAAGTTCGGAAAGCTTTTTCGCAATTAGAGTGCGACGAGCTTGCTCGATTCTTTGCAAATAAGGTGGCTGACATCAGGGAAGATTTGCAGCCAGCACATTCTAAGGGGGTTGTTGCTAAATGGTGTGAGATCACTGGACCTCAATTTTCCTGGAGTTCCTTCAGTCAGCTGGAGTTCATGGATGTCATGAGGATTATCCACAGTGTGTGCCCTATGTGCTGTAGTTTGGACCCTGGATCGACTTCCCTAGTTTTGGGTTGCAGTGATACCATCAGTCCAGTCCTTGTGCAGATAGTTTGGTGCTCCCTGGAATTGGGTGAGTTTCCTAGCTCCCTGAAAGAGGCAGTGGTGACACCACTCTTGAAGAAAGCTACTTTGGACTCAGACTGTTTCTCAAACTACAAACCTATCTCTAACCTTCCCTTTGTTGGGAATGTGATTGAGAAAGTAGTGGCAGCTCAACTGGAGGACCATTTGACCATCCATGACATCTACGAACCCCTCCACTCCAGTTTTTGTAAAAGACATAGTACTGAGACAGCGCTGGTTCGGGTGCTCAATGATCTCCTGATGGCTAGATATCAGAAGAGCTGTTCCATCTTGGTTGTTCTAGATCTTTCTTCAGCTTTTGACACCATGGATCACATGGTGTTAATATGTCACCTGAGGCATATATGTGGAATATTGGGGACCGTCTTAAGATGGTTCACCTTGTTCCTCATGGGGAGATCACAAAGTGTTGTGTCCGGGTTTTTTTCCTCGGACCCAATGGCTTTGTTGTGTGGGGTGCCTCAGGGTTCTGTACTGTCACCCATGTTATTTGCAGTGTATATGCTACCCATAGGAGACATTTTAAGAAGGTATGGGCTGAAGTTTCACTGTTATGCAGAAGATACCCAGCTATACCTTTCTTTTACACCTGACCAGCATGGAGCTCTCTCAGTCTTTAACAACTATCTGAAAGAAATCCAGGAGTGGATGGATTCTAGTTGACTGAAGCTGAACTCAGAAAAGACAGAGGTACTGGTTGTGGACCTGGATTGACAGATGGGGGGGGGTCAGGTGTTGGTGTGCCTTCTGGAATTACTCTTCGTGGCATTTCTCTCCTGACCTCCGAACAGGTGCATAACATGGGGGTGCTTTTTGATGATAGACTGACACTGCAGGTGCAGGTGTCAGCTGTCATCAAGACTTCCTTTTACCATCTTAGGAACATCAACAGGGTTAGGCACCTGGTTCCATCTGACAACCTTCCAACTCTGGTCCATGCCTTTGTGTCTTTGCACCTGGACTACTGCAACTCCCTTTATCTAGGGCTGTCTGGGGTTGAAATCCATTGCCTGCTGCTAGTGCATAACTCAGCAGCCTGGCTTTTGAAGTGCTCTAGTAGATCCTGTCATATTAGTCTGGTGCTGCACAAACTGCACTGGCTGCCTATACGGTGGTGGATCACCTTAAAGTTGGTTTACTGACTTTCAAAGCCCTGCACAGTGAGGATCCAGTCTGTCTGAATGAACTTCTGGTACCCTACTGCCCTGGTCGATCACTCCGCTTGGTTGACAAGGGGGTGCTAGAGATTCCAAGGGTGAATCTGAAATCATCTGGTTCTAGAGCTTTTTCGTATGCTGCTCCCACCCTTCGAAATTCTCTACCCCTTCGGTTTTGGGAGTGCACTTCTGTGGAGGAATTTAAGAATGGTCTGAAAACTTTTCTCTGGCAAAAAGCCTTCTTGGACAATTGAATTGTTACCTGATTATGATTTTTTTGTTGTATTGAGTATTACTAGATTTTTTAATGGTTGTTTTTAATTGTTTTAAATTGTAAGGTGCCCTGATAGTAGAAAGGTGCCGTATAAATAAAAATTATTATTATTATTATTAACAAAAGGGAGGAAATTCAGTGTTAGGGTTGCCACTCTTGGCACCCCCGACCACCGGGCCCCCCACCAGCAAGCACTGGAGTGTGTGTTGGGGTCTTTGGCCCTAATTCTTACCCCATTCATCTGTAAATAAGCTGAGGTGGTGCAGTATAGGAGAATGGGGTGAGAGTTAGAACCGATGACCCCAATGCCACCCCAATCCTGTGGTAGGGGCAGGGTGGTGGGGGGACAAGGGTGTAACCCTAAAACTGAATTTCCTCACTTTTGTCACCGTGGAACAACCCAAACTGATGTATTAAATGGAGTCTTTTGCCATGAATTTCCCTTCTTTTTGAGAATGTGCACTATAAATAGTGAATGGAATATGGTGTTGGGAGCATAGGGCCCTTTGGGCCCTGCGCTCCCACCATGTGAATGGTTGTACGTGAAAACTGTATATCCTACTGAAATGAAAATTGATAAATGAAGACCTGTACCATACCACAACATGTATAACAAATGTTATCCGAATCTGTTCAACAGTTGCACATCGTCATGCCAGGAAAACTGCACAGGAGTGCCGAAAAGAAAATTTTTGCCACTTTGCTACACAAGAGCCATATATCCAATGGGACCAAAAATTGTTAAAAATAGACATGTACCATAGCACACCATGTGTCCAGAATTGCGTTTACATCCGTTCAACAGTCACACAGCAAACAACGTAACATGCACAATTCAGCAACTGTAAGAGCCAGTGACCCAAAAATTGGAACAGTGAAAGAAGAATTATGAATATTTGTACATTCCAAATACCAGGTAAATCAGGCACACAATTCAGAAGTTATTGAAGCATAATGAACCACATTTTCATTTGTCAGAGTGGCATAATTCCACACCTGTTAATGTTTTACAAACCAAACCACTGCAAGGCACCACTGTACCACTAGGGCTATCTATGCTATAAATTTCAAGCCAGTAGCATCATGCAGAATGCTATGCGCAAAACGTTAACTGTGTCATGCGGAATCTCTGCAGCAAACAATTTTTTTCAACACGTAAACAGCATTATTTGCATCCCCAGGATATCTACTCAAAGCCCACCAAATTTCATGTGAAAAGACAAAACCGTTCCAAAGATATTCTATTTTTACATTTCTGCACCTTTAAGAAGTCTTCCACCACAAAATGGCAGAAATTGCGGCCAAAAATGTGCTAAAATGGCAGACCTAGTGCTGAAAAATCAGTAACTGTGAAGTGGGGCAACTTCAAATTGTAATAACTCTGGAATGGAACAACATTTCACAAAACAAAAACTGGCATGTTTCTTGAACAAAGATCTTTCTATATGCCAATTTTCAGACCAATCTACCACACACTGGCTACGCTATACAACATGGAAGACAGTTCAGAAAAATAGCAAAAACATCATGTTTTGAACTGCACTATGCAAACGCAAAAACACAAATGGTGACGTTAACGCAAATGGTGATGGAAACAGTGAGGTAAAAGAAAAGAGTAATGCTAACAGTAGCAGGGGCAAACAGCGATGCACACGGAGATGCAAATGGAAATGATAAAGCAAACAGTAAGAGAAACGCAAGCACAAACGTGAATGAAAACAGAAATGGTAATGCAAGCGGTAACACAAATGTTAAGTGCAACAGAAATGCAAATGGTTAAGAAAATGGTAACGAAAATACAAATTGCAACAGAAACACAAACACAAATGGTAATGAAACAGTAACAAAAAATGCAACTGCTAACACAAACGCAAACAGAAATACTAACGGTAACAGCAGCAGCAATGCAGAAGGAAACAGTAATGCATTTGACAATGGAAACATTACCGAAAATGCAAACGCTAAGGCCAACAGAAACGCAAATGATAATGGACACGCAAACGGTAACGCAATTGGAAACACAAACGGTTATGGTAACACCAACAATGACGCCAAAGGAAACACTAACACAAATGGAAATGCAAATGCAAGTGTTACACAAACACAGTTGGTAACACACACAGTCATGGTAATGCAATTGGAAATGTAAATGCTTGCGGTAACACCAGCAAAGGAAACACAAATGCAAATGCAAGTGCATACGCAAACGCAAATTGTAACGTTCACAGTGACGTAAAAGTAAATGCAAACAAAAATAGTAACGGAAATGCAAAGGGTAACAGTAATGCAAACACAAGCACAAATGCAAAAGTTAAGGGTAATGCACACAGTGATGCAAAAGTAAATGCAAACAAAAATGGTGACAGAAATGCAAACGGTAACAGTAACACAAATGCAAGTGCAAGCACAAACACAAAGGGTAACGCACACAGTGGCATAACAGGAAATGCTAATGCAAATGGTAACAGAAATGCAAGCAGAAATGTTAACGGTAACAGTAATGCAAATGCAGAAGCCCAATGAAAACAAAGAATGTATGCATAATAGTGGCCCACGGAGAAGAAAATTAGCACTTGGAATACTAAATTCCTTATATCTCAGGAACCGTACGACGTGGAAAAAAAATTTAAATCTCATATTGTACTTAGCCCCCTAATGGGGGACTAAGGATTCTTTCAACTAAAAGTCCATAGCTTGAACCGTTTTCGAGATATGGGCCCTGAAATTTGTACAAAATACAACAGTATCTTGCATAAGTTATATAATTTGTGAAAAATACATGTTATACCTGAATTTTTGAACCGTAATAACATTTGAATCATTTTACAGATTTACACAAAATTGGGCATGCATAATCTTTAGGTTAAGGTCTGCTGAAGTGTCAAATGTCATGTGAATCGCTGTTGTGGTTTGTGGGACACAAAGCATCACAAATCCTAAATTAACCAGTTTTTTTTTATTTCTTTGTCCACCTGTATCTCAGAAACAGCTTTAAGTAGTGGTCTGAAATTTTCAGGGTAGAGCACATTTGCCTCACACATTTGTCTTTTGAATGTTTTGTGAAAAAATATTAACCCATTTAAAAGTTATTAAACTTTAAATTTCCCTTTATTTCCTAAGAGAAAATGTACATGTCAGGCAGGAAAATTTGTAATTTGCTCAAGCTATATAACTTGCTTGAGATACTGTTAGGCACGAAGGTTGTAATTTGAACAAGTTACATAACTTTCAGAAGATACTGCTGTATTTTGCACAAATTATATGATTTGCACAAAATACAACAGTATCATGTGCAAGTTATGTAATTTGCACAAATGGGAGTGCAGGTTCCGAAGAGCCCCATGCTCCCACTGTAACATAAGGATGCTGTTATATTGTCTCAAAGGAGGGCTGGGAGTGCATAGTTCGAAGGACCCTATGCTCACATCGTAAAATAAGGATACTATAACACTATCTGAAAAAATAAGGGAATTCATTGCAAAAACTGTGGTAATGCACCATTAGGGGCGAAGTGTAAAAAGTAGAGAAATGTGATCTTAGGGTTCTCAAGCATAACACCCTGCCCCCAACCTTGGCTTCCAACCTGAATACTCCACCTTCACCCTTGGCTTCCAACCCTAAGGCACATCTCCACCCTGCATGCAAGAACAGCTGTCAGGGGTGTGCCCTGGGGTTGTGAATACTAATGCTCACCCCATGTCAACAGTTAATAACCTGACCTGGGTACAGAATAAAACAATGGGTGACCATCAGGGTTTGTAACCCCAAGGCACACCCCTCACACCTGTTCTTGCATGAAGGGTGGAGGTGGGCCTTAGGATAGGAAGACAATGGCGAAGGTAGGGTGTTCAGGTTGGATGCCAGTGGTGGAGGGCAGGGTCTTATGCTTGGGAACACTAAGATCGCATTTCCCTACTTTTTATGCTTCAACCCTAATGGTGCATTAACAAAGTTTTTTTTTGCCTTGATACATCTATATATCTGTATCTATATCTATCTATCTATCTATCTAACACCCGCTTTTATAAATAATTACTAATAATCAAACAAAACCACTTGCCTTATTAATAGTTTCTTAGACCCCAAAAGCTTATTGGAATACAAAGGACTTTAATTTCTTTTTTTAATGTCTCAAGGGAAGGTAACTACCTCAGAGACCCTGGCAAGGAATTCCATAGGATTGGGGTGGCCACTTCAAATGCCTGATCTCTTGATTATTTTAATCTTGCTCTGGGGGCCTCCAGGAAAGCCTCTCCTGTAGCTTGGAAAGAGTGACCTGGAATGTAGGGGTGCAGGAGCTCATTCAGATAACCTAGACCCAGCCGGTGCATATCCTTATAGGTCAACAGACCTATTTTGAAGGAGATGTGCCAGCACACTGGCAGCCAGTGCAGTTCACACAACACCAGTGTAATATGACAGGACCTTGAATAACCCATCAGTAACTGAGCTGCAGCATTCTGCAGCAGCTGCAGGCATTGCATCATACCCCCTCTGACCCCAAGGTAGAGTGCATTGCAACAGTCGAGCCTTGAGGTAATGAACATGTACACCAATGTGGCCAGATCATCTTGGGGGAGAAGGGATTTAAGTTTGGCAATGTTATGCAGATGATAAAAACAATTTCAGACAATGGCCAACACCTAAGCATCAAGTGCCAGATCACTGTCCAGAACAATGCCTAAATTTCTCCACTTGGTGTAGGCTTCCAGTTTGGCTGAGCCAATAAAATGCCCCAAATCTTCTCCAGGGGTCTTCACTTCCCACTTTGACCTGGCTCAACCACCAGTACTACAGTCTTCCCTGGATTGAGCCCCAGATTATTCAATGATGTCCAAGCACAGACCATGGACATGCACTTATTCAGCATGTTGTCTGCATCAGATCTTCCTGGTGTGAAAGACAGGTAGAGATGAGTATCATCGGCATAGCAATGAAATCCCAGCCCATAACATCTTATGACTTCATCCAGGGGCAGCATATACACTGTGAATAACATGGGGAGAGGACAGAGTCTATGGGCAATCCACAGGACAGGGCCATTGGGCCTGAGGAATAATTCCCCCAAACCACCTTCTGTGACCTGTCCCGGAGGAAGGACTCAAACCAGCTGATGATCTTGCCAGTGAGTAAAACATACTCCCTCAGTCTGTCAAACAACACTTCATGATCCACGGTGCCAAATGCTGAAGATAAATTTAGGAGAACAAGAATCAATCAATCTACTCTATCCATCGCCCTGAGCAGGTCATTCAACCAGTACTAGTGTGGTCTCCATGCTGTGTATAGCCCTAAACCCAGAGTGGAATGATTCATAAATCTGGAAGTCCATGAGGAGACTTTCAAGCTGCTCTGCAACCACCTTCTCAAGATCCTGCCCTAGAAATGGAAGGCTTGAGATAGGTTGGTAATTCACCAAGATGTCGGCAAAGGATATGCAATGGAAACAAGTAGAATATATGATTTATCTGCACAAGTCAGTTTTACCTCAGGTAACCTCGTGAGTGGCATAAGCCATGAGTGAGTACCCGAGGTCAAACTGCTCAAGTGCAGATAAAGCATGTATTTCATGAGTTTTCCATTGCATATTCTGTTTATGCTGTAGAGCTCTAATTTTTTTGTGTAGTTTTTTTTTATTTCATTTGCCTTTTTTTTAAATAAAAGGGTGATTTTTTTGTGCTGTGCTGTATATCTCAGGTTTGCTAGGTGCACCATGACTGTATGTTTAGAGTGCATGCTATGATTGGCTATAAGTTTTTCAGTGGGTGGGATGAACAGTTTGAAAAACATGGTGTCTCTGTTTCTTGCTTAGTGAGAGAGATAGATTGGTGGTTGCCATTGCTATTTTAAATTGTAGTTTTCCATTTTCTACTTAAAAAAATGATAAAGATTTTTATATCCGGTTGATCCTGCGTTTTTCTGTGGGTGGACTACTGAGTGAGTGTCAGATTGGTGCAGGGGATAGAGTGCCGGAAGCATCAGTATTAAGCTTATGTAACACCCATGAAAATAAACACATTTATTTACCAGTTTTTGTGCCGACATGTATTGCATAAATATATATATATATATATATATATATATATTCTATGAAAAAACTTCAATTAATCATCAGTTAGGGTTTAGGGTTCCCACCCCTTGCACCCCACCCCGACCACCCCACCAACAGGCATCAGGGGTGCATTGGGGTCATTGGCCCTAACTCTCACCCCATCCCATATGTAAACACGCTGAGGTGGTGCAGCGTAGGAGAATGGGGTGAGAGTTAGGATCATTGTCGCCAATGCACTCCTTGATGCCTGTTTTTGGGGGCGGGCTGGGGATGGGGTGCAAGTGGTTAAAACCCTAAAATTGAATTTCCTCACTTTTTTCACTGTAGAAGAACCCTAACTGATGCATTAACAAAGTTTATGCATAGAATTTCCTTACTTTTTAAGAAAGAATAGAAAAGTAGAACGTTGCGCACATTGGTGGGAGCACAGGGCCCTTTGGGCCCCACAGTCCCACCAACTTGTAAGTGTTGGGCCATATTACACACCCAATGACTAAAAAGCACATTGACAACAGCAAGGCCACCCACCAAACAAATGTTAATCTAGTAGAGCAATAGAAAATGCTGTCCACAAAATGTAAAGTGTGCTACACAATATCTCTGCAAAAAATATATTGTCCAACACATAAACATGACTATTAACATCTACAGGTCATGGCATCAACACCCTCCAAATTTTAAGTAAAAAGACCAAACCGTGTCTAAGATATAACATGTCAAAATTTGAAATTTTCATTCGTCAGAGTGACACAGTTCCACACCTGTTGACACTTAACACACACAACAACTGAAGATTACATCCATGACACTAAGGCTAGGCATCCTATCAATTTCAAGCCACCAGCAGAATCCAAAACACTGTCTGCAACATGGAAAGTGCTTCACACAATATCTCTGCAAAAAAAAATTTCTCCGACATGGAAATGTCGTAAACACCCTCCAAATTTCAAGTAAGAAGACCAAACCGTTTCTGAGATATTTAATCTTAAAGACTGGTAAAATTTCCCTATCTATTGCATTCTAATAAATCTGGCCATCTTGTCCCTCTCTCGCGATCAAAGAATCTCATGATCAAAGAATTTTCAGGCTCATGAACAAAGAATAAAAACTGTTCTAATTTAAGAAATTCAAAGAATTGCGGTAAACCACCACCATGTCTAGTTTAGACAAAACTACTACGTTTTAACAATAAATAATGGCGAGCATCATGGACGAAAGTCCCATAGCTTGAACTGACTTATGAAACTTATGAAACCATGGTTCGTCAGGACGAAGCCCCCTGAGTAAAACCCACCCTGATTTGTCTTCCTGGGACACACCTAGGTTGAGAAAATAGATTTTTTAATCTGGCCATCTCGTCCCTCACTCGCAATGCACGATCGTGATCAAAGAATCTGCGATCAAAGAATTTTCAGGCTGGCAATCAAAGAAATTGCTCGCTCGTGAACAAGGGACGAGATGGCCAGATTTTAAAATAGATTTTTTCAGCCCAGGGGTGCCCTAAAAGGTTAATATGAGCGTGGGTTTTGCTCAGGGGGCTTCATTCTGCCCCATCTGAATAAAAAAAATAAGTTTTCAATATCCATGGTAGTCTAGCGCCCCCCCGATCATGATAACATAGATGACAATCTCTGTATCCCTGGTAGTCTAGTGGAGGTGAGAGGTGGGCTGTGCCAGTCTCTGGCTGGGGAAGGGTTGAGGGTGCTAGGTGGGCTGGCACGGCTGGGTGGGGGCCACTAGACTACCAGGAAATGGCAAATGCTTGTCTATTTTATTATGATTGGGGGCCGCTAGAATACCAGGGATATGAATAATAATAATAATTAAATACAGATCTGTGGGACACTAGACTACCAGGGATATAAACAAGAAATATAAATGAAATACACATTGGGGGGGGCCACTAGATTACCAGGGATAAAAAAAGCAGTGTTAATAAAATACACATTGAGGGGGCCACTAGACTACCAGGGATACAGAGATCATTATGTATGTTATCATGATTGGGGAGGCGCTAGACTACTAGGGTATTGAAATTTTTTTTTTATTCAGATGGGGCAGAATGAAGCCCCCAAGCAAAACCCACCCTCATATAACTTTCTAGGGCACCCCTGGGCTGAAAAAATCAATTTTAAAATCTGGCCATCTCGACCCTTGCTTGTGATGCACAATCACGATCAACGAATCTCGCAATCAAAGAATTTGCAGGCTCGCGATCAAAGATCATTAGCGAGATGTTAATAAAGATATTAAAAGCTCAGAACACTATTTTTTGACCGATTTGGATAAAACCAAAGGCATGACTCAATAGATTGGAGTCCCCTGAGTAAAACCCATCCAAGTATTACTTCACAAGTGACCCCTGAGCTGAGATATTTCTGTTTTTCTTTTCGGAAAATTGAAAACAAGATGGCAGACCTCAAGATGGAAGAATTTATAAAATTCTTGGGGACAAAGACCCTTGAACCGCAAGGCTACAAATTATTTGATCACCAGGCGAGACGAGATGGCCAGAACCTCATTCTTTGTTCGCAAAACATACATATAAATTTTCCCATTGACTTGTAATGGGAAATTAAGAGTGGCATAACTTTTGAATGCCTTAATATTTTTTCACTAAACAAAAATCAGCATGTTCGACCACCAATGCTCTTTCAAATGAGCTATCTCAAAGAGCAGCGTACCTCACAACGGCCATGCAGGGCCATGTCCAAATCCCAAAAGCTGCCTCCAAAAATGGATAATTTTGCATTTTTCAGTGTTTTTGTACACAAAGACTGTAAGTCTGACCAAAATGCAATTGGGCAAATCAAGAGATCTACCATGCCCCACTGTGCATTCCATATTTCAGGCAAATCCGTTGAATGGGTCCAAAGTTATTAACACCCAAACTTTTTACTTTAGTATGTAAGTGACCGCTGAACCCTAACTATAGTGGCTTGACTGCGCCACTATAATATATAAATATATATATATATTTATACAATATATGTAGACAGATAAATGGCAGTATAAAACATGATATCTCAGATGGCCAGTGAAGATAACATTGTTATCTTCATGTTCCTATACGTCATATGTTATCTCCACGTTCCTATACGTCATATCAAAACTTATCTGGTTGATCCTGCCACTCAGAGCACTTTCACTTTCCCTACAAGTGTAGCATGACTGAGCGCTATGAATACTGACGATTTGTATATTGCCATATCTTTTGTAGGAGGTGCCCCAGGGTCAGTAAGTCAGAATTCGCCGTCATTTCTTTGTTAAATCCGTGTATTTTCTTGTAAGAAAGCTTCGAACTGCACATAGAGTGCAGCAGTAACCGAGCCGTGGCTTTTCAACAGTAAAATGAAGCGCGAGCGTCTGTTGCCTGGCGCCATTTAACTGTTGAAAGCCCGCTCGGTCACTGCTGCACTCTATGTGCAGTTCAAAGCTTTCTTACAAGAAAAATACACGAATTACCAAACAAATGACGGCGAATTCTGACTTACTGACCCAGGTGCACCCCCTACAAAAGGTTTGGCAATATACAAATAGTCAGTGTGCATAGCGCTCGGTCACGCTACACTTGTAGGGAAAGTGAAAGTACTAAGAGTAGCAGGATCAACCAGATAACCATTTAAAAAATAACTTTTCACCAACATAATACCAGGATCAACCAGATATTTTAGTAATTTAAATTGACAGGATCAACCAGATATTTCAAAACTCTATGTAATCTGTTATGTTGGGGGGCATGTGGACCTCTGTTGGGGAGGAGGGCATGGCAGGATGAACCAGATAAGAATTTTTAAAACTAACCATAAATAGCAGGATCCACCAGATATTTTTTAAACAATAAATGACATCTGCTGTTTTGCCAGCTTTTCTGTAAGTGGGGTTCTATTGCTAGGGCCATCACCTTAATATCACCCATTGCATTGAGAGGGGCATGTGGTGAGTTGTATTGCGGGGGTGGGGGCAAAGCATACATTGTATAAACAGAATATGACATGGCCCGACTGAAGATATCATATTTATCTTCACGAGAGGCCAGTGATATCATGATATCTCACGAGTGGCGAAGCCATGAGTGAGATATCATGATATCACTGGCCTCTCGTGAAGATAAATATGATATCTTCAGTCGAGCATCTATATATATATATATATATATATATATATATATATATATATATATATATATATATATATATATATATATATATATATATATATATATATCTTAGCAAAAAAATTATATTACTGCATCATTTAGGGTTAAAGCACAAAAAGTCAGCAAATGAGACCTATAGGGTTGGCCCCTACCCCCCTTTCATGTGCCCCTCCCTCCACAGACTGACAGATGCTGGAGTGTGTCATTGGGGTTGTGAGGCCCAAATGTGACCCCATTCCATGTGTAAGCATGTTGACATGCCACAGTAAACAAGAATGGTGTGACATTTAGGCCTCACAACCCGAATGACACACCCTGGCATCTGTCAGTCTGTGTTGGAGGGGGGTAAACAAAAGGAGGGGTAGGGGTCAATCCTAAAGGTCTTATTTCCTGACATTTTGTGCTTTAACCCTAAATGATGCATTAATGCAGTGTTTTGCAAAGAATTTCCTTACTTTTTGAGAAAGCATAGTAATGTACAATGCTGCGCAAGTTAGTGTGAGTGCAGGGCCCTTTCGAGTCCTGCACTCCCACCAACTTGCAAATTTCTGCCTAACATAACAGTACAAGTACTGAATATCATATGTATTGGAGGGAGCACAGGTCCTTTTGGGCCCCGCACTCCTGCCAGCTTGAAACAAAACTCATTTTCATTTGTTGAAGTGGCAAGATTCCACAACTGTTTACATTTTACACATCTAACCACTGAAAATTACCTCCATGGCAGTAAGGCTAGCTACCCTGTATAGGTCAAGCCAGTACCACAATGGAGAACACTATCTGCAAAATGTAAACTGCGTCATGCAATATCTCCACAGCAAGTTAATGTTCTGACAACTAAACAACATTCACATAAACAGGACATCCCCTCAACACCCTCCAAATTTGAAGTTCAAAGACCAAACCATTTCTGAGATACTTAATTTTAAAATTTTGGATTTTCATTTGTTGGAGTTGCATAATTCTGCACTTGTTTACATTTTAGTCACCTAACCACTGAAAATTACCTCTGTGGCTGTAAGGCTAGCTACCCTATACATTTCAAGCTACTACCACAATACAGAACACTATCCACGAAATGTAAAGTATGTCATGTTATATCTCCACAACAAATACATTTTCTGACATCTATGTACCACAATTCACATCTAGTGGACATCCCCTCAACACCGTCCTGATTTCAAGTTAAAAAACCAAACTGTTTCTGAGATATTTCATTTAAAAGTTTTAGCACCTTTAAAAATTCTTTGCAAGAATAGACCGCAAATTTGCAATCAAAGATCATCTTTGATTGTGAGGGGACATCTGGCTGTGAAATTTGGGCTATCTGGTCCCACCCAGAGACATCTGGTCCAGCAAACATCTAGCCATCTTGTCCTGCCCTCATGAACGAAGCTCACAATCAAAGAATATCGCGATCAAAGAATTTGCAGGCTCATGATCAAAGAATTAAAAAGTTTAAAACTCTATTTTTTGACATAAGTACATTAAACCACAGGCATGGCTCGATAGAGGGAAGCCCCCTGAGCAAAATCCATCCAAGTTTTACTTCAGAAGTCACGCCTGGGCTGAGATATTTTTTTCCAACCGGAAACTGAAAACAAGAAGGAAGCCATCACGATCAATAAATTACTTGTATTTTGATCATGAGCCTACAAATTCTTTGATCATGAGGAGTGACCAGATGGCCAAAACCCCATTTTTCTTTTGCCAAATAACCATATAAATTTTCCCATAGACTTATAATGGGAGCTAGAAAGTTTAATAACTTTTGAATAAATATTTTTTCACCAAACAAAAAGTGGCATATTCCTTGACCCAAGCTCTTTGTATGTGCCAAGCTTCAGACTGGCAGACCACATGATGGCCATGCAGCACCACAGACAAAATCCAAAAAACTGCCCACAGAACTTGCGAAAAGTGCATTTTTCAGTGTTTTGTTGGACAAAAATCATAAGTCAGAAAGAAACACAACTTGGCAAATCAAGAGATCTACCATGCTGCACTGCGCATACCAAATTTCATGCAAATCCATTGAACGGGTCCAAAGTTATTAAAATACAAAATTTCAAGTTTAACATAGAAGTGCCTTTATGACCCTAAATATGGGGGCATGACTGTGCCCCTATAATATATATATTAATAAAATGGGCTAGAAAAAGGAATCTATGGCATGGAAAAAGACCATCAGATGACCGTGCTTATATCAGAGTATGACCAAACACCTGCACTTTTACCCTTCTCCAAAACAATTTTGCCATTTTATAAGATAGATAACCCACTCTAGGGTGTGCGGTTTCACTCTGATATATACACGCCTTTGGTGGTTGACACACTCGGCCTGCAGCCTTGTGCGTAACAATGCACACCAAGGCATGCATATATCAGAGCGCGACCGCACATCCTAGAGTGGGTTATCTATCACATAATCTGTATATATACATTCCTATCAATAATAAATACATTTTGCCTGTGAATTATATTTTTCTATGTAACCATGTATCTATTTTGTTTCTTTGTTTTTTATTGTTATGATTATCCCCGTTGCTCTATGCAAAAGTGTCTTCCTTGGATAGGATGCACCCTTGCACTTCTAGCCCACTTGTCTGCCTGTTGATGAATTCTGGTCTGAAGTACTAGTCCAGCTATAAAGCAACTGCATGGAATAAGTTCCCATAATGCCAGGTAATGCCTCAAGTTGCTTGGCAAATTCAGAACAGGACACTTTATGAACAGTGATGTACCCCAGCTCTCTTCCAAGCTATGAACTAACAGACCTAAAGTTTGCTTATTGCTAGGGCTGTCCAATGTTATATGCTCCCTGTCCCTGACACCGCCTATATTCGAGGGGTCACGTATGGGATTCTTATGATGCCACCTTGAAAAGCGAAGTACTGCCATTAATATATTCTTCCAAAGGGTGAAAGGAGTTCTCAACAGGATGTTTTGTACAGAGGCCTCATCATGCTCCTATGCATTCTGGTCACACTTCAGATGATACCTGTGTCTGTTTGATTCAGGATCCATCCCACTACCACCTATTATTTTTCATGTATACATGTTATTCTTGGCTTGGCATAACAGGTCTCTGACCTGCACATGAAATTTGAGATGTGACCCCTTGGCTGTTTCGTTTTTTTCTTTCCTTTTTATGCTCTGGTTAAGCCACTATACAACAGCTCAAGGTACTTGTTGAAAGTTATCAGTACCCAACACTGTCCTATATTCAAGAAGTTTGAGTGTGGGCTTCGTATGATGCTGCCATGAATATGGAAGTACTGCATTTCAACTATTCCTGCAAAGAGGTAGAAAGGGTTTCTAGCACGGCATTGCTATACAAAGGCTTCTAGAAGCTCTAGTTCATACCTGCTGAACTTCGAATGATACCTGTGCCATTTCTATGCAGGATTAGCCTTATTACTGTCTATTATTTGTCATGTATATGTGCTACCTTGGTTTGGCATAGAAGGACTCAAACAACTGCAAGCAATTTGTGATGTGACTAATTTCTGTCTCTTTTTTTCTTTTTTTGTTAGTCCTTGGGTCAACTCACTGTACCTAAGAGCTTAAAGTGCTGTGTAATTAAGATTTGCACCTGACCCACAATTAATCTCACCATGGTGGTTGACACACTCGGCTATTGGTTATTTATGATATTGCTAAATAACCCTCAACAGTGCACTACCATTTCAATTACTGGCCTGAAAAGCTTGCAAGTATGGCTGTGTGGAACGTAGTGGTAATGCTGAAGACCAAGAAGCTTTGGTAACATAAATGGTTAAACTTGCAGATACAGAAGTGTTGTTATGGTAACCAGCAACTAATTCAGAGGAAGCATGGGGTTTACGATTTAATCTTAGTGATTCTGTTCTTGCTAGGTATTCTACCAGAGCTGCAATGAGAAATCTACTTCCCCCCCCAAGAGAAAAATTGTTAATAATGCTGTCTTCTGATCTGGATGGGTATGCTGAACCGAAAGCGACACCAACACAGTGACATACCTCACTGTAGGCAAAATCGACACTTTGCCAACAGGTCACTGTGTTAGTGTGCCTGAGACAGGGGCACACTGTCTCCCAGTCCTGCACCCCCCTCCCCAAATCAACTCTGACTGGAGTTGATAATCTAATGAATGGGGGGTATGTGGGGAAGAGCCCCCCCATGGGGGATTTATGGGGCGAAGCCCCCAAATAGAAATACAGGACTGGGAGACAATTGTGGTGGACATAAATCCCATCGCTGTGATGCGGGTCAACAAAAGCATTGTTGAACCAGCATCATAGATCCATCTGGCTGCATGGGGGAGAGCCTTGTCTTGGGGTTTATGGTTTAATTTTAGTGACTCTGTTCTTGCTAGGTATTCTACAAGAGCTGCAATGAGAAATCTACTTCCCCCCAAGATAAACTTACTGCTGGCCTGAGCCCAGTATATTTCTGAAGGTGACACTTGAGGTAGCTCTGCCTATGTCCCCCTGCTGACAATAGTATGACTCAGAATCCTTGGAAAACACATTATTGAAAATTTACAATTGGGCTTCAGCTGTATATGAATTACTAAGGCTGCATGATGCAGCTTGAGGAGATCCTCCTTTTTGATTTATTTACTTATTTTTTTTTTTGCAATATGGCTGCAACTGTTAGTTCCAAACCCAGGATTATTATCTACTGGCAGCTAGCTATAATTATCAGATGTATGCATTCTGACAGCTTCTGAATGCACTGCTACCTTTTGTTTTTAATGGGCAAGAAACATTGTTTGGGTAACCAGTTTGGTGCCTGGACCATCAAGAAAACCAATTTTATATGGCAGTGGTTGCAGAAGATCCATAGCCTCTGGCTGTGCAATCAGTGCTATGGCAATTCAGACTGGGCTCCCTGAAAATGGAATACCAATGACAAGCTCCTACTGCCTTACTTGCCCCTTTGTCTTGTGGGGGGGGGTCTAATTCACCTGCAACCACTATAGGACAGCTTGTATACTGCATAAGCTACTGTGCTCCTAGGAGAGTCAGATGCACATATTACTTTTCCAAGGTGATTGCCTATGTAATTAAACAAAATGGTTAATAATGTTTCCATCTCATGGTTCCCCCACCTGGGTCACTGAGGGTCTTCTTCTCATGGACTGGGGATGCCATATGGCCTGTATTGTGTGATCTGACTGTATTCCAATCATGCAGCCCAGGAGGCAGTAGTACGCTATGCAACCCCTTGCTCCTGTACAAAAGTGAGTTACCCCAATGTTGTACAAAATTATTCATTATTATTATATTACCTTCATTTATTGATTGATAGATATGTGTTTTTGTATGCCACAGTACCAATCTTGATATTCAAACACACTTCTATCATGTGAGCCCCCCTCAATTACCTGCTGTGACCAAGTGGGAACAGAGCAGTTAAAAACAAAAAGGAACCCTTTGGCACTTCTCCAGCTTGACTAGTTGAATCCCGTACTCCAACCTCGTTTGGCTTATTAAATTCTAGCAGGTTGGGAGAGGTTAACAATTCCAAGCAGAACTACCAATCTGTATTCATCTGCTAAGCTTGGAATGTATCTTGACTCCGGAGCTGTGCCCTCACTGCCACTAGGAATTTCAGCCCTGGCTGACTGCAACATCTTTTTTTTTTTTTTTTTTTGATACCCAACCTATATTGAGCAATCACTGCTGGCATGTACAGATGCCCTTAGGTTGCAAAACATCTAAACCCAAGACTGTACCAATTTTTTTTATATATTTAGATCCTACCCTGCTGTCTGTAGTATGAACCACACTGTCTCTTTGTGTCTGATACTAGTGCTAGAAACACTTTATTAGTTACTAACCTATGAAAAGATTCTATTTTTGTATATTTATTCATATTTCTTTTTTAATCCCTATATTGCTTTTATGATCTGCACTTGTTTAAGTTGTGGTACCTGGGTTCTGTAGATTGCTATGAACTCTGCTCACGTGGGGGAAGGGCCACATGCCGATCATCCACCACGTGGCTTCACAGCCTTGCCTGGTGTCCTGGGCCCTGTCCACCTGTGCTAGAAAGGTGACTAGCCAAACTACTAAGCTGCCTTTCAAAATAACCCTATGTAGCTGTGAAAGCCCAGCTCCTATTCAATGGAATCCACTCAATCCATTGCAAGTCTTGCAAATGGATCGGAGTGGGGGTGTTACTGTTTACTGCCACTATTGTCTCCAGTTAGCTCCCATGCTCTTAACCTTGCTTGAGTTGTAGTTCTGTAATGGACTGGGAAACACACTCTCAAAATGGTTCTACCCATGAAATCCTACCCTGATACCCCTGATGGCATCTCAGGACACAGATGCCACAAGGCAGTCTGCCTAGCCTCCCAAGCCCAGCCTTACAGTGGCATCTGCCACAAGGTCCCTGTCACCATTGGGGACATGTCACAAACCTTCTCTTGGACAACTGGCCAGCTGAACCTGTAAGCACTATTGGTCCTCCCTCCCTCCTGTAAGGTGTATTGGGGGGGTGAACAGAAGACCATGCAGCATGACAAATTTAGTTTTCTCTAGCTAGAGCTCCCCCTCTGCCTGAAATCCTTGAGATTCTGTGCTGACTTTAAACTGTATAACTAAGCATTAACTCCAAAGAAGGCTGAATGAACAAGCTATACAGAAAAACGGGTGCACAGAAATCCTTTTTTTTATTACACTGGCTGCTTGAAACTAAACAATATCGAGCCCCCTACTTGCTGTGTATACTGCTGTGACCCCAAAAAGTTCTTATCTATTAGGCAAAAGAGCAAAGGGCAGGCTGCAGATGTTCTTTCTGCCACAGTAGATGAATTTATAATTAACAGAGTTGCACACTATTTATTGACAATTCAAAAAGTTAGAAAATAAATGATCAAGTAAGTCTTTTAAAATAGCTCAAAAGCACTTATGTCTCATTTTTACTTATCAATTATTTGGTTTACTGATTTTTATAATCTGTTGTCTTATTTTTGAAATCTGTTTAATGAACCTTGTTTTAAATTCTTACTCTAATTTTGTATCTATTTTAACCTTCTGCATTGTAATGTTTAATATTTTATGATTGAACAATAATGTTTACCTACCTACTTGCTTTGTATAGTGCTGTGGCCCTTAGAAGCTCTTGGCTAGCAGGCAAAGGAAAAAAGGGCAGACAGCAGATGTCCTTGCTGTGCTGGAGTCCTGCTGATTTGAAGGGGGAGGCCAAAGTGAGGAAAAGCTGCTAGTTTCAGCTCATTTTAACTCCTCACTTTCTGCCCCCTTCAGATGGCCAGAAAACTGTGGGTGGCCCCAGTGGTTTCTCCTCTAGGGGTAGTATCAGGGCTTGTCCACCATCCCCAGGGGTGGAACACTACCTCCTTGACTACAGGTTGCAGGGGAAAGGACACAGAAAAAGGGACATCTGCAGCAGTACTTTGGCAGAACCTTTATTTTCTACATTGAAGTTATGTGGGTTTTTTTTTGCATTCCAGTTGGGTCTGCTGGTTTTCAACCCTGGCACCTGGGAGCTCCGGGAATTCTGCCAGTCTGCCTACAAAGATAATTATGGTGTCAGATAAGTATTTTAAAAACTAAAGAAATCTGTTTCCTACTGTGATCTGAACTCTAGCTTGTAGTTTTCTCTCCTTGAAGAAGCAACCGGTTTAAGACTTCAAAAATATTTGAGGATTTTTTTATAGCCTTTTCTTTTGTTTTTCTTTATTTATTTCCATCAAGGCACATCCGAATAGACCAAACTCCTGATTCCCAATCCCACTGACAGCATAGACCCGCACACCACCTACTTAGTCTTTGATAACATAATTATTCAGATTTTATACCCAACATGACAGAAGGCACTTTAATTGTACAGCATCCAGTGGCCATGGAGGTAAGCTATGATGACACACTACGAATAGTCATGGAAGCTGTTTACATGAGTAGGTGGTGCTCAGCTATTGAGGCAGATACTGATCTACCCATCCTCCCTCTTGTTCCCAAAAAGCTAATTCCCTTCCTTAACCCTGCTAGTTCCTTTGCTACACCCCTGCTGCTGACAACCCCTGCACTGGACACTTAGAAGCTATTGGCTGATAATGATCATTTTGCCCACTTAGTGTGCCCTAAATTCCCTACCTGTAGTGCTACTGGAAACCCTACTTGGACTCTGGCTTACACATAGAAACATAGAAATTGTCAGCAGATCTGGACAAACATGAATGTATGTACACTGCCACCTACTACAGGCCACCACTATTAAAATCTCAATAAGCATTTTCTACACTTTAGGCTGGGACCTGGGGACCTTCGGGTAGGTACCCTTTCCCAGATAATTTCTTCTTGGTCATTGTCTTCAGTCAGTTGTCTGGTTACCTTGTCTCACTTCCCCATAAGTGTCTACATGCTTCATGAGCTCTCAACATATAGTACGAAAGCCATGCCACAACCCTGTATGTCTTTTGGATATTCCCTATGTTTTGCATGTGCAGCAAATAGCTTAGGGAATGGCCTGATGAGGCTATGTTCCAGCATCAAAGCCATAAACTGTATAAAATCTATGACCCAAACATTACAATGTTTCTTCTTTTCCATGTGTCACTGCAATCCTGAAACATGAGTAAAGGATCTTCACTGCAGCCAGTGGCACATGAACCTCGCCCCCCCCAGCAGGCAGTAACTGCAATCTTGAGACACAAATGCAGGCTCTCCACCACAGCCAGTTGCAAACAGATCCTCCTCCCCCCACAGTCCTTCACCAAAATCCTGAGGCACTAGTGCAGGCTCTCCACCACAACGTCTTTATGGACCCACATCCCTTGCAGGAGTCACCACAATCCTGAGCCACGAGTGTAGGCTCTCCACCACAGCTGGTGGCACATGGACCCGGCCCCTCCCCTGCAGATACTGGAACCAGGAACTTAATGTCAGTGGGAGAGTTTTGACTGATTTTGTGCTTATATAATTGTATTGCCTTAAGTAGGTATTTAGTCCAATTAAAGTGGTGCTTTAAGGCTTGTGTGTAATCTGCTAGTGTGTTGAGTGTGTTCTACTGTTACCTTAAGACTGACTATAGACTACTGTGTAGCTTGGCTATTTGAAATGCATTATGTAATGTTGTGGTGATACTGTGTAAATGTAATGCGGTACTTAGGCAGCTGTTCCATCTTATGACTGTTTGTTTTGCCCTGATTCCTCCCCCACCTCCGTTCTCCCATTTCCCACCCTGAGGCTGGCTAGTCCTTTGTCTGTTTCTGCTGACCTTTTAATCGCTTGCTGTACTTTATCCAGTCTCTTTGTTTCCCCAGGCAGTTACCGCAGTCCTGAACCAGGAGTGCAGGCTCCCCACCACAGCCAGAGACACATGGACTCCCCTCCCCATGCATGTACTGAGACCAGGAACTTAGTGCCCATGGAAGTGCTTGCAGTAATGGCTACCCCACTCACCCCCACTCTCCCACCCTGGGTTGGCATTTCTTTTATAGGAGACCTTGGTCAGGTGACCTTGTCACACATGTAGTGGCTGTATTTCCATCTCCCCAAATCCCCCCCTAACAGCTTATATTGCTAAGCCACCAGGGGATACTGTGCTCTCTCTTGCATCACCAATCAATAATAAATATAAATTGTGGTACCCTGTCCCTCAACTTATCTGGTCTCACTCTCCTCCATCCCTCTGAGCAACCAGCCCTCTTAGTATCCCTCCCCAGTGATAATCCCCTCCATGGGACTCAAACCCTTGACTGTGTTGTTAAGCCCACTCGGAATCCTGCAACTCTGTCCATAAGGCCACCTGGCCTGTTAGTATCTCCACCTAGTGTGTTCTGTTTGGACCTTAGCCCCCCTCCCTGTCTTTCACTATCACTATATGGTTACGTGCATCTTATATTGATCGACCACTAGAAGACACTATTGCTTCATTTTTACTTACCTACATCGTATATTGGCTGGCCACTAGAGGCCACTGTTAATTCACTTTTACTCTCCTCAGTACTTCCATGGCCTCCCCCTGTATTTTCCTTCACCCACTCTTCCTGTCCCTTCCCCCCCATTTCCGCCCCATCCCATCATAGCACCATCCTTTACACATCCTTCCCCCTGTGTGGACAACCTACCTACTCCTTCATTGCTCCCCACCTCCCTGCCTCACCCTTCCCTTCTAAAACTGGATGATGTAAATTTCTGGGTCACTCAGCACTCCCCTGATATTCTATGCACCACAGAAATGTGGCTGTCCTCACGTATCCCAGACAATCAGCTTGCCCTCGCTGACTATAACCTCCACCAGCAAGATGGTGGAAAAAAGGGAGAAGGGGTTGCTATTTACTCCTGCAACTCCATTTCTTGCACTGTCACGCAACGTGAAGCTGTCCCACAATCCCTCAAACTCCTCCTGGCAAAGCTCAACTTCCATCCTTAATGTCACTTTTTGTTGGAGTTTTGTATGCCTTCCCAAAACTCCTTCCCTGCTCCCTTGTCTGTTGCAACACTTCCACTACCAGCCTTGAATCTGCAGACAAATTTATCCTTCTTTGTGACTTCAATTTGAACTGGCTCTCTCCCTCATAACAAAGCGCATGCCTCCAGATTGCAGCACTAAACCTAACACTGTTGATCAATGAGCCAACTCACCTCAACCATCACTCCCAGTCCCATACCCTGCTTAACTGGGTACTATCAAGCCACCCACACTGCATCAGCTCTACAGGTGTACTACCTGATGTGCTCAGTGATCACTGCCCCACCTTTTGCATCAGAAAGATATGTCCTGCTCAACCCCTCCCCCCAAATATATCCAGTATCAACCCCTCAACATGCTTTACTCAAATAAATTACTCCTTGACCTGGCCATGGCTAACTAGTCACCGGTCCTCTCAACTCCTTCTGTCAATGCTGTTCTCATCCATTTCACAACAACCTTCCTAAAAGTTTGCGATGTCCATGCTCCATTGAAATCAGTCAGGGTAAAATGTCATCACAATCCCTGGATCTCTCTGGAAATCCTATCCATGAGCAAAACCCGTGACCTCGCTTGGCGACCCTTCAAAACCACATGTGACACTACTGATTTACTGATCACCAAACCCTCTGAAATAGCTGTACCAAGCGTATTTGGCATGCAAAATCTGAATATTTCAGAACCTGACTGCACACCTCCAATAACTCTCCATCCTCCTTCTGGAATGATGTCCGTTCACTCCTGCACCCCTCCTGAGCACCATCCCCACCCACTCCTTTCATGGCAGGTTCTCTAGCTTCAGACCCTACCTCTGTCACAGATGCCCTAAATAAGTTCTTTACAACCTATGCCCTCTTGCAAGACCCCCTCCTGCTCCTCCCCCTACTCTCATGTGGCCCTCTGACTTTCAACTGCCTCTGGTATCCCCAGTAGAAGTCCTTAGAGCTCTAGGCTCCCTAAATTCCACTAAATCCAGCCCTGATGGCTTACACCCTAGACTCCTTAAAATCTCTGCACCCTCTATTTTGACCACTGTAAATTACCTCCTCAATCTATCTGTAACCTCCTTTAATGTTCCTTCAGCCTGTAAGTCAGCTACAGTCATACCCCTGCATAAAGGTGGTGATCCCACTGTCCTTGGCAACTTCCGCCCCTTATCACTTCTCTTCTCACTTGCCAAGGTCCAAGAATCACTTGTCGTCTCAAGGCTAAATGGCTTCCTCTCTGTATCCAACACTCTCTCCCTGGTCCAATAAGGTTTTTGGAAATTCCACTCAACCATCTCCTCCCTTCTTCGCTTTACAGACATCATTCACTCTGCAATGGATCAAGGTTAGATCACCTCTGCAATTTTCATTGACCTTGCATTGGCCTTTGACTCCATCTCTCACCATCTCCTTCTAAACAAGCTAAGCACCACCAGTCTTTTCCCAGCTTCTGTCTCCAAGTTTTGCTCCTACTTAACTGGCCTCATCTCAGTCAGTTAAAATCAGAAATGTCCTGCCTCCCTCCCTCCCCATCCTGGCAGGTGTACCCCAAGGCTTAATCCTTGGACCTGTTCTCTTTTCCCTGTTTATTAATGACCTTCCTTCTGTTTGCACCCATGCTAAGATCAGTATGTATGTGGACAACACTGTACTATTCCTATCTGGTCCCTCTGCACCAGATATCCAAACTCCACTTCAGCATGTCTTTACCGCAGTATCAAACTGGTTCAATGATAACTGCCTAAAAATTATTACCAAAAAGTCTTTACTGCCGGCCTGGTGGCGCTGAGGGTTGAGGCGCTGGGCACTATACCTCGCACCACGCCGGTGACCCGTGTTCAGAAATGAGCATGGGTCACCGTGGGGCAGCAGGGAGGAGAAGGATTGAGCATCCGATGGACTGCTTTCCATCTCCGGGGAGAGGGGTTTCCAGTGGCTGGTGTTGCCTGACCCCTAGCAATGCTGGGGCTTTATGGCACGGAGCTGCATACCATGGTGGTGGGATGCAGCAGATGCTTGACAGGGGTGCACATGGGAGCATGTGTGCACCCAGTTGCTGGTGTCATTGCACGCCACAAGACCGCAGGGGAGAAAAGTGGAAAATGGGCACCCAGTCACAGCGGCTTGATGGTTGTCTGTGAGCACCTGCGCCAGTTCCAGGAGAGGATCACCATGTGGATCTGTAACATGATAGGGGAAGCTGGCCATCCTCTGCCACCCCACCATGGGGGACAAGGCGTGGTGCAATTAACTTGATCACCCTCCTAGGAGACTGGAACGGGTCAGACGGTGGCAGGAGAAAGGGATGTGAGGACGGATTGGCCAGCTGGGGCCCCAGGAGAAACAACACCCACACCAAAAAAAAAAGTTGTTAGGCATGACTTTTGGCTCCAAACAGAAACTTGCCAGGATCCCCACACTCCCTGCCTTCTCTACACTAGCCAACACTCCATTCAATGATTTCCCTGCCTACAAATGCCTAGCATTATGACTTGATCCCTCTCTATACTTCTCCTCCCACTTTAAGGCCCTTCACTCCAAACTATGTCCCAAACTGGGTCTACTTTACTGCCACAAGGGTAGTCTTTGCATCCCAGTCAGATGTGACCTCCTGGTCAAGTGGATACTCTCAGCTGTCGACTACACCGATGTTGTCTTCAGTAGCTCCCAGCCACCTCCTTACCAAACGTTATGTCCTCTTCACTGCCTTCTGTTGTTCTGACTCAAATTCCCCCCATCTGACACATCACTGTGACTCTACTTCTCCCTATCCCTCCAATCCCTATCACAGAGGTGCACCTCCCACTGCTCCACTCACATCTCCAAATATTGGTTTAGTACTCTTCCTTCCTGCCTCTCCTCTCTACTAAATCCTTCTACTCCCTCTCCCTACAATTCACATATGAATTGCCTCCACTCCATTGCCCTCCCAGGAGCACACACCTTAACTGGGAAACTAGTATTCTCTTACAGACTCCCTTCCCTCTGAAATAACCTCACCCCTCAAACCCACCTCATCCCCTCCTTTCCTGCACTTAAGTGCATCCTCAGGCCATCTCCTGCTACATCTTGTAGCTATCAACTGCCCTAATCTACAACCTTACTACTGTCTTCCTCCCTCTCTTCCATGCCCAGTTTTAATTAGCGACCACCTGTTTTTTTGCTCTTGTTGTCTCACCCTGCTCATTGAATCTCCTGTACAATACTCTGCAATGTAATCCTGTATTGAGAATTTATTTGCTCATTGTTTAATACTGTGATGAAGAATTTATTCTGTATTATACTGTTTATTTTATATTTATTCTGTATTATACTGTATCTGAATTTTGTTATCCCTATATCATATTTGTACCCACTGTCCCCAGGTTGCACCTGGAAATGAGCTTCTGCTAAGTGTGCCGTTCCAGGTCACCAAATTTTAAATGCATAAATTAATTAATTAATTAATTAATAAATGTGGTCCCCTGCTTTTTCCCTGAGAATGAGTAAGTCTGCAGCAATATTTGACTTTCTGATACTCTCCTCCTTTGCCTTTTCACTGAAGACCTGTCAAGCAACGTGAACATGTCCACATATTCCCCTTTCTAGATTGTTCTTCTGGCAGCCTAGGTAATTTATTCCCCACTCAGTTCATAAGGCAATTTCCATCCATCCAGAAGTACTTGAGAGGAGTCCCACAGTTCCATGGGTGAGAAAAATGTATGTGGAGAATGGTACCAGCTGCACAGAGACCCCTGTCCCTGCAGGAGAACTGATTTATTTTGTTGCCATAACATAAATTCCTGAAACAGGATTTGCTGTGCTTCAGTAGTCCCCAGTCAAGCCCTCCTTCCTAAACTCCCTAAAACCCTGTTTAAAATACATCCAATGTAGTGGAGACCAAACAGCCCTGAGTACTTACCTGTCCTGCTCTGCTGGCACCCAAGTTAAAATCGTTGGGCGGGATTCTAGAAGAATGGCGTAAGTCACCACCAAAGGTGACTTGCACCAAACTCAGTTGCGACATGGACCATGCACCCAGTTCTAGAAGGGGCAGGGTCCCTCTGGGTAAGCCCTGTGACTTGCAACATGCGGATGGTAAGCCACACTAAGGGCGTACACATTGAGCATATTGCAAGTCGCAGCCTATGGTGGAATGGTGCGGTTCTCACCCCCCACACCTGAAGAGCTCCACAAGGCACCCCAAACCCCCGAACCCCCATTGGCCAGTACCCCACAAGGCAGCTGTGCCTACCAGCCCCCAAATCAGACACACCCCGCAGGGATGCAGTGTCCCCCACACCCCCAATCCCACAAACTGATATGCCCTACAGAACAGCTGTGTCCACCAGCCCCCAATCCCCCGAACTGTAATGCCCTGCAGGGCATCTCATCCTCCCCTGGACATGTTCCCCGACCCTGTAAACCAAGTCCTTCCATGGCCACATTGTGTGAAAATATAAATAAAATTCCTTGATTTCCCTGTCAGTCTAGTGGCCCCCAACCACCCACCCAGCAGTGGCAGTCCACCTGCACCCCCAACCGCTCCCTAGCGGTGACTGTCACAGTCCACCTCTCTCCTCCATGGCCAGCCACCAAATGAGTGCCGCATGAGTGCTTACTGTACATATATGCTCAATGAATGAATTTCATTCATAGCACGTATGTACAGTAAGCGATCATGCCGACTGAAAAAAAAAGATTGATTAAAAAACAGATCAGTGGATAAGGTATACTTCAATTAAAAAACAAAAATGAACAAGTATATTACAGAAACATTCTCCCTGTATTCATGTATTTCCCTGGTGTCTAATGGCACCCCCCCACCCATCGGACCCATCCCTGTAATTAAATAAGTATATTCCCTGGTGTCTAGTTGCACCCCCACACCCTGATCACCCTCCCCTTAACAAATAATTTCCGTGGTGTCATGTGGCACCCACCACTCACCGATCATCATCCCTGTCTAATCCCAGTTGTCTAGTGGCACCCCCCACCCTCCAATTGTCATCCCATATAATCCCTGCTGTCTAGTGGCACCCCCCACCAATCATCATCCTCATATAACTCCTGGTGTGTAATGGCACCCAGCACCTGCTGATCACCATTCCCATAATAAATAATTTCCCTGGTGTCTAGTGGCCCACAACCCCGATCGCCATCCCCATTATGCCACTGTATATTCCCTGGTGTCTAGTGGCAGCCCCCCACCATCCCACTGCAGGCACAATCGGAGATGAAGAAAACAGTCCCTCAATGTTTTTTTTCCCAAACCTGTAAAAAAAGAAAATGGTCCTTCACTGATCAGCCCCCAACCCTTGCCTCCCACTCAGCAACCACCACCCACACCCCCAGTTCAGCCCACACAGCCTCACTCCATGAACAGGTCTGGGGTTCAAGACCCACTCTCTGACTGAAGACACTTCTTGCTGCTGAAACCGGTGACTGCAATATGAGAAACTAAGGTAAATGCTGTTCGAAGTATTCCAATGGGGATTTCGACCTTTATGCAAAACTTAGCCATTTTTTGACATTTTAACCCCAGATTTTCAACATGGGCTTTTGGGGACCCGATCTCTTGAACAACATGACTATAATTATACAACTTCCGCCCAAAAGATGATTTTGCCATTGCTTGGCGAATTTACCTTTTGGTTGGGATTTGAAAGTTTTTCCTCCGCTTGTCCATGTTAAGGGGGTCATAAAAATGCCATGTTTAAAATCTGGTGAAAATATATGTAAAAATGGCAAAGTTATGACCATTTGTTGTAATTTCACTACACATGCTCATAACTTTGGAACTGTTCAATATTTTGACTCCAGATTTTCAAAATAGCCTTCTTACTACCCCATCTCATGTATGCCACAGCTGCCTCATTTCAAATCCTGGCTAAAATGTGTTTTTGCACATGTATCACAGAATGGTATTGCAGTTGCACAGAATTATGTTTTGGCTGAGATTGAAACATTTTCTGTACTGGGTACATGAGGTGGGGTTATAAGATGGCCATGCTGACAATTTGATCACTGTTGTCCTATAAATGGAAGCACAGGGCCAGGAGGGCCCTGTGTTTCCACATCTACATACATATACAAATTTATGAAGGGATATGAGGGCAGGGCCCATATGGCCATGTGCTCCCACAGGCAAATACAGATGCAGTTAAACTATCTCAAAGAGTAAGGAAATAAATTTCAAAAAACTTTGTTAATGCTCTAGTTAGGGTTAAAGCCACAGAAGTAAGGAAATGTGGCATTAGAGTTTCAATCCCTACACCCCCCACCTTTCCCACACCAACAGGCATCAGGGGTGTGCCTTGGCATCATCAGCCCTAATGCTCACTCTGTTCTCCTATATTGTACCTATCTCAGCTTATTTACTTATGGAATGGGTTGAATGTTAGGACTCATGACCCCAAGGCACAACTCTGATCCTTGTTGGTGTGTGCAGGGTGGGGGTGGGAGTAGGGTTGGATCCTAACACCACATTTTCCTACTTCTGTGGCTTTAACCCTAGCTACAGCATTAACAACATTTTTTTGCAATTTATATACAGTATGCAGTGGAGTCAGCCTGGATGCAACACACTCTTATCATAGCTTCTCTCAGTGACATGCTGTAAAATACTTTATGAACCATCTATACACTATCTATCTATCTATCTATCTATCTATCTATCTATCTATCTATCTATCTATCTATCTATCTATCTGTCTGTCTATCCCTCTACCTCACTCACTATATGCATATTATACTGATGCAGTTGCACAGTTACAGTTAGAGTTGACTGGAGTGGGTACATTAAACCCAACGTTTTGCACCTTAAATTCTGCAGTCTTGCTATCCTCAAGGATAAATTGATGTGCTCTCTTGGGATATCACAAATATAACCCTCAGAGAGCTGCTGGAGGGTGTAGTAACAACTATTGTAGGCAAAGGAAACCTCTGAGAGAGGTATTGGGAGCTAAATCTTTGAGTGCTTTGTTTGCAGTTTTCATGCCTGGACTCTTGACCTCCTTGGTGTGTGAGACAGAGGAGTTTGCTGCTGCAGCTTGCTCTAGTTTGGGGGACCCTTTTGCATGCCCAGGCACCCTTATTTTGTCCTTTTAAGGGTAGAGTACTGGTGCAGTCATAAGTTTTAAAGTTAATAGACAGCATGCCCCCTGAGGAAGTGTTGTTGGACCCAAAGCACTGGGGTGAGTGTGGCTAGTGACTATGCTAGCTTGCTGCATTTTATGCCTGTTCTTGGTGTGCTTTTGCAATAAAAAGCATTTGAAGCATCTTGGATTACAAAATATTATTAACACTAGCCATATTGACTGGTTGGCAAGCATACTGTGAAAGACAAAGTAAGGTAAATTTAAGTACTATAGTAAGTAAAGTGCTATGTTCTCCACAGGAGTGCACTGTATCGCAAGTGTCAAATTTAATAGACAAAGAACATTTTAAAGGGACACTGTCAAACTCTTTTAGCCTCACATTGTCCCTTGATAAAAAATACATTTTGGGATTGCCCACATCTTTTTTTCTTTCTTTCTGCATTTGGGTGGCCTGAGGGCTGGCAAGCACTACTGTTCAGCAGGGCTTCCAGCCCAGGGAGGGATGGCATTGTGTTCCATCTCACTGGTGACCATGGGGGTAGGCCAAGCAGCTTGCTTCTCCCCAAGAGATGCAAGTGAGATTGAGGCCTACAGGAGCTGCACACAATGCTAGGAAGATGTCGGGGGGGCATACAAAATGAGCAGTGGCTGCCGACTTAAAACCCTATCTGATGTCTCTCACCCACACCATCACCTGGACCTTGCTGTCTGGGTGTGAGTTTCTGGGGGGTGGCCCTCCTCAGGTGAGATTCTGGGGTGGGGCCTGCCCCTCCTGGCTCACCCCTTCCCCTCCTGGCTCACCCTTCCCCCTTCTGGCTCACCCCTCCCCCTCCTGGCTCCACCATGGAGGTGGGCTCCATGGGAGATTGTGGTGGGTCCGGTGAGATGGCTGGCTAGTTGGGGACTGTGGGAATGGGGGCTGGATCTACCTTCACCACAGCCAAGAAGGTCAAAATGCTTTATCACAAAAAAAAGAAAGAAATGTTCTCTGTTTTATTGCAAATTGCTAGTTGGAAAACAAATTTCTATGGGCTTATCATTTGCTAGCAAAAAGTCACTTAGATGGGGATTTATTGTTGCAAGCTTGCAGTATTAATTAATTACACCAATACTAAGTCCTGGTCAACATGTCATTAGAGATGCAGCAAATTTAAATTCCGCCCACAAAGTGCCTGCAAAGTTGGCGCTTTGTTTTGGCTTCCCACTACATGGCGTGCCCACTGTAAAAGGCTAACTTCACCTTGTAATTATTGCTTCACGTTGTCATTCTGCCTTAACTCGAATTAAGGCAAAGTGACAAGTCTACATTGGCAGCTCTCCACACATCACCTGGCTTACAGTACTGTAAATCACATGCTTTAGATAGACAGGCAGGAAGGAAGTGACTCATGCTAGGAGATAGTTTCACTTTCTAATGTGCAGATGGAGAGAGAGAGGTGGTAGAGAGAAAGAGAGAGAGAGAGAGAGAGAGAGGAGAGATAGTATTTACCTAGGCAGGCAGTTTAAAAAGCTTTTTTCAAAGCTAAATCACTCTTGTTTTTGTGTAGATCTTTTTCTTAGTTCATGTTTTCTGTGCACTTTTTTTTTTATTAATTCTTAGTTTTATTAGTTATTTCTGTGTGTCTGTGTGTGTCCGTGTTGTGTGTGTGTGTGTGTGTGTGTGTCGCTGTGTCGGTCCGAGGGAGGGCAGTCCAGTCTCTCAATGGAGCAGGGAAAATCAGGGTTGGGGGAATTTCCACAGCATGCTGAACGTATGGGAGGAGTTCACATGCATGGGGGAGCAGGGCCAGTTCATGCTGGACCAGAATAAGATGTTGCAGGACCCTCCTGGAAGCATCAGGAGTTAGTGCTGCTGCTGCAGCTAGTGAACCACTTCCACCTCCTCTGTAAGTGGCACCACCTTCTACTGCCCCACCACTACCAGCAGCATCTCCCACCCCACCTGTGCCTGGTCCTCCCGGCACCTCCCTGGTTTGGGATTTTGTGAGTGTTTGGGGGGGGACAGCAGCCTGGTTAAGTGCCATGTTTGTGGCGTGTCAGTGCACCGTAGCTCCCGGGGGAGTCACCTGGGGACCGGGGGCCAGTGCACCCATATGATTAACCACCATCGGGCAGAGTGGCAGGCTACTACAGAACAGACCAGGACTGTATCTGCTGGCCCTTCTATGCCAGAAGGGGAGGCTGTGCATGGCGCTAAGTGGCGGAGGGCCACGGCAGCACCTGCTGCTCCACCTTCACCTCCACCACCACCAGCCACAGCATCTCCTTCTGACCCCAGAGAACTGCCTGTAAGTCAGGCAGATATGGCAGTTCTTTGGAATGCTGTGGATGCCACCAATGAGAAAGTGAGCAATGTCAAGCAGCAGTTGGAGCAGATAGAGGGCCATCAGCTTCAGATGATGGTCATGCTCCAACTGCTGCTGGACTTCCACAGCATTGCTCACTAGTTTTTAATTTTTTCTATGTGCCCCCACCACCCTGTGTCATAAAAAATATATTCCCCACCATCCCTGTTCTAAAAAATATATTACTGTGTTGCCCCTGACCCTTCCACCATGTATCTTAGAATTGTTTTCCCTTTGTTATGCACTTTTTTTCTTGTCTTCTGTTTTGTATTGGTCTACCCTGTTGTTGATTCCATGTATGCACTTTATAGTTTCTATCCTGCCCCCCCTTCCTCCTGGTGTGTGTGTGTGTGTGCGTTGTTTTGGTTTTGCTTGATTTAAGTAAAAATTGGTTGTCCCTGCCATCATTATTTATACTTAAAGGAGTAGTCCACCCAAAATTTGAAACAGCATATGCTATGCAGAGCATTTTGATTTGCATGTAAAGTCCCTCCTAGTGTGTCCTTCTCTCTGTCTGCTATTAGGAGTTTTACTACCCCTGTTGATCTTCATGTTAAATAGGTTTATTACCTTTATCACTCTGACAATGCACCCTGTGTCATGTGACAGTGATGTAGCATAGCCCATCGATTTAGCAAATGTACAGTTCACAAGAGCAGGGCTGTGTAACTGTTCTTATATAGTGATCGCAGTGGCAAGTTACAGTTCAGAAGTTACTCAAGAGCTAGCTGTGTGTGGTTTCTATAAGAAAACTGCTCCTAAACAATAGCTGTATTTGGCTATTTGTGTTTTCTGTGTGTGTCTGGTCTACCTAGCAGTAATAAGTGTTTTCATTTTAAAATTAATTTTAATCAAACTACACACAACAATAAAAAGCACACAAATTGCCTCAGATCATCAATGCTGTAATTAGTAAAGACTAGCAATTTTCATACAGCAACCTCACTCACCTAGCTCTCAGGTCTATGCTAAACTGTAACAGTTGCCTGCTGGTCTCACTGCATGAGAACAGATACACAGCTGTGCTGTTGTGCATATGCTAAATCTATGGGCTATGCTACATCACTGTCACATGACACGGTGCATTGTCGGAGCAATAAAGGCAATAAACCTATCTGACATGAAGATCCACAGGGGCTAATTTAGTAAAAACTCCTAATAGTGGGACAGAGGGAAGGATGCACAAGGACTTTACATACAAATCAAAAGTGCTCTGCATAACATGTTTTTTCAAATTTTGTGTTAACTACTCCTTTAACAAAACCAGAGAGCCATAACTCCACATGAACAGATGCCAGTAAAATATTTTTACTGCTACTACAACTCTATTTATTACAAAACAAGGCACACAGTAATGATCCTTGCACTTTGGCAGTGAGGCCTTCAGTGGTGTGCCTCCTAATGAAGGCCTAAGTGGCAAAGTGCAGTGGTCATTAGTGTGTGCCCTGCTATGCCATCAATTAGGTTACAGTAGCATTGAACATTTTTTTTCTGGCATGTATTCATATAGAGTAGTGGCTTTGTGTGTTTGCCTCACACTTTTGGAGCCAGGTATTGTGTACCAGCACCTGTCCACATAGTGCAGTGTGCTTGTTATGGCCCTGTTATATTCCAAGTTAAGAATGTTTACCCTTACATATTTTTGGTGCCTCAGTAATATTTGCTTTCTGTTGTGGAGTGTATGTTAAAAAGCAGGACTGAGCAATGCAATAATACTGTACTAACTGCTAAACAGTATGTGTGCAGTGTAATGTCTTGTGTGTGCAGACACTGTCCAGCTTCTTACAAACATATATATGATGAGGTGTTCCAGTATTTATAGTAGAAAGAATAAAGATAAGAATATATAATGTATATTTTATTTGTACCATCAGCAGAAGTGGACAAAGTCATATAATATGTTTTCAGAGATCTCGGTGTTGTCGGTGGGCAGTGTGCACCTCAGTAACAGTCCACACATGAGTTTTAGGAGATCATTACTAGGAAAGATAGGACACAAGGGAGCAAAAATGCTCATTAATATTGTCCCCCACACCATGTGGGCTTCATTAAACCATATTACCACCAGTATAATATAATCTATCTAAGATATGTTTAAATTGACTGAACCAATTTACTTCCACTGCAGTTCTCGAGAGCCTATTCCAGGCCGTCGAGCTCCTACCTGTGAAGTAATCATCTCTTTTTGTAGTGTTAGCCCTGGGTATGACTAGTTTCATTCCATAGGATCAGAGATTATTTCTAGAATTATTGATTTCCAGACCACATTGGTCCATTAAGTCTGATGAATTTAATATGTTATGTAATAATAAGAGATCCCCTCTCTGTCTTCTTTGTTCAAATGAAAACAGTCAAGTTTTTTTAGCCTAGAATCATAAAGTAATCCTTTTAAGTGTGGAATTAATTTGGGGACTGAACGTTGCACCTCTTCGATCATTTTAATTTCTTTTAAATGATAAGGAAATCAGAACGGTGATCCAAAGTCAAATATGGGCCTAATATAACCCTTATACAGAGGTATAATACACTGTTCTGATCTGCAAATGAATGACCATTTAATCCTTTTCATAAGACCTCTTGCTTTAAAGGAGACCTTTTTGACAGTGCTCTGTAAAAGTGAATGAGTTAGATATTATAACTGACGTTAGCGTGCGTAATATCTGATTTCCCAAAATATAATTATAGTTTTGATTTTTGGATCCAAAATGTAGAACCACACATTTATCAGCACTGAACTGCATCCCATTAGCTGTTGCCCATTCCATAATTTGATTTAGGTCATTGACCAAGGTTAAATGCTTATTGAAGGTATCTACCTCACCACCTAATTTCAGATCATCAGCAAATGTAACCAATCTATTTTTAACATTCTGTTGAATGTCACAGATATAAATACTAAAGAGAGCTGGGCCCAAGACTGATCCCTGCGGGACACCACTCATAACTTCCCTCTTGTCTGATGTTATACCATTTATTCTGACCATTTGTATGCATTCTTGCTCCCAATTGTTAATCCATCATATCAGTGAATTGCTAAAACCCAGTTTTAGTAGTTTGCTCACCAAGTTAGTATGTGGTACCCCTCAAAAGACTTTGAGAAGCCCATCAGTATCACACCTGATGCATATCTTCTATCCAGGCTTTCACTTATATTTCCATAAAATGATAGCAGGTTTGTGGTGCAAGACATTCCCTTTTGGAACCCATGCTGCACAACATCAATTATGTTTAAAGTAATTTTCTCCTGATCCAATCTGTTCATTTTTTTGCTCCTCTTTTCCCCCCGGCCAGCCCCTCCTTCGAGCCTCCTTGGTCCTTCCATCTGCCTGCCTTTCCCGATGCTGACTCTAACCTCATATCTTGACCCCCAAGAGTTAGCCCAGCTTATCCCTTCACCAAGTGGGTCCCTGTCCTCCTCCGAGAGGGAAGGCACCGGTGGGGGGCCATCCAGCTCACAAGTTAATCAGCTCCGGGTGTCGCTGAGGTGGGTCGGTCATGAAGGTTGGTGGCAGCGGTGGGCTGGAGACCATCATCCGGCTATCCAGGTAGCCATTTCCTGTTTTTTCTCTCTGAGAGTGATGTGCCACTGACATCTAGATGAACACCAACATCCGTCACTCCCCCAGCAATCAGAACCATGACGTCCTGCTGTGCTCCGGCCTCCACCAGGTGCCAGAAAGTGCATGGTTCACATCCCCACCTTCCCCCCCAGAGAAGGTGAGCTGTCTGCGGAGGCTTCTTCCTTCTCTCCCAGCTGGCCCTCCAGTGACCTGAGTCCATTCCCGAACCCTGGTTGCCGGCGTCACAAGCAGAAATCCTACTGCTGCGCCGATGGGCCGGCTTCAGTCTGTTGTTAATTAATCTTTACATTATTTTACATGGGTTAGAAGTTAAGTTGCTAGGTCTATAGTTGTCCAGTTTATTCTTTGCTCCCTTTTTAAATATTGTGGTCACAATAGATAGTCTCCAATCTGATGGCACAATCCCATTCTCTAAAGATTAATTAAAAATAAGTCATCGGAACAACTAATATATGGGATCCAGCTTTAATTACTTGGGATGGATATTGTCAGGGCCAAAAGCAGTTGATGTTTTAACATTCTGGAGTTCTAGTCACACCTCATCCTCTGAAAAAAGATAGTTGTTTTTTGTGACATCAACGGATACATTAGTATTATCTATTCCGGGAATAAAGACTGATGCAAAGTAATTATTAAAGCTAGCCATTATTTTGACAGGATCATTAATTATATTGCCATTTACATTAATTGATTCTAAAAGGTTTGATGAGGATTTGTTCGTGTTAAGGTAAGAATATAACAGCTTAACATCTTTGCTATGGGCAATTCTAAATTCCATTTTATATCTAGCATCCCTAATCATTCTTTTTAATTCTTTCTGTTTTTAATGTAGTTAACCTTATTCAGATGTGATGGATCATAGCACTGCTCACTCCTGCTTTTCAACAAACCCTGCTCAACAGACATGAAATATTGCTGAGGCACCCAAAATATTTAATGGTGTACATTATAAAGTCTGAATCTATAACAGGTCCTGTCCACTGCTGCCACACTGTGCTACCATTGGAGCCAGGTCATGTTCTGGTGTAGAGCGACTTGCTGCAAAACTGCCACTGCCAGCTTACACTAGAAAGACATCACTTAGTCCAGAACCAAAAAATGCAAAGAAGAAATGTGGTAGCACAGTGTGCTGGCAGTGGACGATGTTGCATGCAGTGGGCACACTCAGTCCCCAGAATTAAAGTGCATCCCAGAATGCTATTGTCTTGTCTCTAGAAAATTCTCCAGTCCTGACGAAGTGAAATGTGAGCATAACAACAAATGCAAAGCCTCCTAGAATTAATGGCACACTCAGTGTTGCATGCAGTGGGCACACACAGTCACCAGAATGAATTTGCATCCCCAGAATGCTATTGTCTTGTCTCCAGAAAATTCCCCAGTCCTGACAAAGTGAAATGTGAGCATAACAACAAATGCTGCTGCTGCTGCTGTTGGAATTACATGTAATGCTGCTGTGGATTGACCTGACTGTGATGTGATAATGCACAGTGTCTTGCCAAATGGTGTGAAGGAAGGATAACCCGACCATTGAGTTTACTGTCCAAAATGATGAGATTGAGAATGCTGTTGGTTGCCCAAAGTGTGCTGCAATCACCTCAACAGGAAGGATGCCCTTTGTGTGTACCCTAATACTACCCTTGATAAGTTGATTAATGTACCTTTCTGGTACCATCATTGTTTTACACAGCCAGAACATGACCTTAACTGTGTGATATATATATATATATATATATATATATATATATATATATATATATATATATATATATTTTTTTTGGGTGGGGTTCTACATATACATACATGTAATCATTGTATTGTTTTGTGTCTCAGGTCACATAAAGTGTGTGTGCACATTTCTGTGCTTGATGAGAAATTGTGGCATTGGAATACTCTCAAGCCAGTGAAGGGTAAGTATTTTTTATCGGGGGGAATTCTCATTTGCAAGTAGATCTCATTAATGGTTTATTGTTTGGTTAATTTTTCTCAGATTTTATCTTCATCCTTCTCCAATCCAATAATGATGGTCTTGGTCATCATCGATTCATACTACTTGTTGCATGTCTGCCAGCACAGGGGGGTATGATGTTGAACAAGTTATTTGGATAAGGCAACTATGACACCACAACGCATCAGGAAGTTTCTTAAAAAAAGAAATGAAGGACTTATTAGTACTTGATTGCAGAAATAACACATTATGTTTAAAGTGTGGCTGTTCCACCCTGTCATATATGCTGATTAACAGATAACAAGCTATCCCACTGAAGCCACATGAAGACCAAATCATAACAATCACAAATTTAGTACCAGGCTGTAATCAATACGCTGTGTCAGTTTCCCTATGTCTTAACTCAAGTTACATTTTAAAACCACATCTTGTCAAGTCACAACCTGGATCAAACTTTTTCAACACTGGCATGGCTGCAGCAGCAATACAGTGTGTGATGTGCATGGCAAATATGTGACGTGCATATCACCTACTTTATATGAATTGTTAGTCAGATTTGCACTCTCTTGAAAAACTGAACAACAAAAAAGGAACAGATGAAATAAAATTGATATACTTACCGATATGGAAATTAATATCCTGTAGGTTGCAGTAGACAGTACTGCTGTACCACATAGTCCTTCAGCGAAGGATAGTCATTTGTTAACCTGTAAAAAAAGAAAATAAGTTGACTGTATGTATTTGACCACTGCATCTCAGAAAAGCAATAGGAAACATAACATAGCTAAAGGAAGTTCAATAGCATGGAAAACATTAGTACACGTACTCACTTTAAAGTATTGATAGCAAGAAACCTTGTACGTGTGGCTGATGGATGTGGTCTCCTCTTCGACTCCCTCTGCCTTGGCATGGCCAGAACACATAATGGAAAACATTGGCATAATGGTGGTGGGGGGTGGTGGTCATAGGTACATGATGACATTCCCTCTCACATTTCCTTACATCTGGTGGCAGTGGCTAACAGCGGTTTTATGGTGGTGGTCCAGGGGAGCACATGATAACATTCCCTCTCACACTTTCCTGCATCTGGTGGCAGTGGCTAACAGCGATTATATGGTGGTGGTCCAGAGGGGCACATGATGACATTCCCTCTCACATTTTTCTGCATCTGGCGACAGTGGCTAACAGCTGCAGCCTGCTGCAACACATTCACTATCAATGTCAGATGCACACAGGTGGGTGGCGGGTGGGATATATTGTGTACTGTGTTACAAATCTGAAATATGGAAATTGAGTCACTCAGAGTGGGACACTGATTTAACTGTAAGAAGAAAAAAATATGTACCACTGAAAAAATGTGACAGCCTTTTACCCACTTGACTTAAAACCTACCAACATCAACCTCATCATCATCCTCATACAGAAAGCTGCCCTCGCAGTCATCAATGTCTGGATTCTGACTACTGTGGAATTCTTTCTCCATCGTATCATCTACTTCAGTGGCAGGCCATTTCATGCTGCCAGTGCCACCAGGATGGTCCATTTCTACAACATCACCATAACCATGACCATGTCAGGGTACGAATACTGAGGTTGCAGTTTGAACTGGTATGTGCCCCTCATTCATTTTTATGAATATCAGCAAACTGGCATTTGTAGGAGAGAGGTTTGTATGATGACCCCAAACTATTGCACCTGCTGAGCTGAATACCCTCTCTATGCTTACACTGGAGGGTGGGCATGTCAGGTACTTCAGTGCCTCTGCGTTCAGCTCTGGCCAGTCACTCACCTTTCCACTCCAGTGCAAAAGAAGATCATCAGTTATTGACAGATGCCTGTTTTCAGCCAAATATGAGTCAATCATTCACTGTCCTGCACTAAGTCTGGTGGTCAATGCATCATCCTGTTCTCCAGAATCATTTAGGTCACAAATCCCCACTTGGGACAAAGCATCCCAAAGTGGGTTAATGACAACCAGTTTGGTTGACAGACCACCTGGAACTGCAGTCCCCTTACAGGATGTGCTTAATACTACTCCAACATGACCTTCAGCCTGATTATGCTGCTGAGGTTTGCTGACCTTGGTAAGTGACTTCTGTGCCCCATGAATCAAGCGCACCAGTTGCTCATTGACATTTTTTACCTGTCCAAGCCCTCCCTCCAGTAGTGAGACAATTCCACCTTTGTATCATGGGTCCAGCATTGTTGCTATTGCAAAGTCATCACTCTGCCGAATGCTCAAGATGTGCAGATTGTGCTCGAATAGTGTCAGTATGTGTTTCAGCAACACACTGCTAGCACAGTTTCCAGAACCGTCAAGGCTATGCTATAGATTCAGCAATGTCTGCCTCAACACCCGCAGCAGTGGAATTGATTGGCTATTGGAGGAGGCAGACTCACCCCTCACTTCCTGTGTGGAGTGTTCAAAAGGCCTCCAAATTGTTATTACAGCATCCATGAGGCACCACTGTTCAATCGTGAGAGACATGGAGGCCCTGGAAGTGTCACGGCTAGTGTGCATGACAAAATATTCTGAGATGGCTTTGTATTGTTCATACAACCTCTCTTCCATGAATAAGTAGAGTTCCACTGAGTGACAACTTCCAGCTGGAGGAGCTGCCTCGGTAGGCTGTTTTGGATCTGCAACTGCCAAAGCTGGTCATGGGCCTTTGCAGAGTGTGAAAAGTGAGAACAGATATGGCGTGCAACTGTCAGCATTTCCTTTATAGCAGGGTACTGCAGAAACTCCTGCACCACAAGATTTAAACAGTGGGCCATGCATGGAACCCGAACAAAGCCACCATTCGTGATGCATTTAACCACATTTGACCCAGTGTCACTTGCTATAAACCCAGCTTTCAGGTACACGGGGTTCAGCCACTAGTCAATTTCAGTCAGTAGCAAGTCCAGCATGTTTTCACCAGTGTGTGAATAGGTCACTCTGCGCATAGCAAACGTTGCATGCTGTCAAATTCCAGGAAGACTGCTGCCATGACAGGCCACCTTACTACACTGATTATTCACACTACCACCAGCACAAACAACCCACACGATACCTGCTCCCAATGTGCAGTTATCCACAAATATGAATTTCCCACTGTTTTGCCACTCGTCCACATATCCATTCTTAAATGGATGAATGGAGAGGACGAATGTTGAAGGGCATGTCTTACAGAGTCAGCCACAGTACGGTATAGCTCGTGGACAGCACTGGTAGAAAAGTATGTCCTGTATGGGACTTTCCATTTCAGAAAGGCATGTGCCGCAAACTGCCGGAATCCAGAATTCTCCACAAAGGAGAAGGGCAAAAGATAAATTGCCAGCATTTCAGTTACAGCAGCATTAAGTTCACGTGACATTGCATGATTGGGTGTGTACTTCAGGTTATGGGCAAAAAACAATCTGCAACCTGGGCTGACTTAAGCGTTTTGCATGGGGTATGACAAATGGCTCTACAAATGGATGGGGGAGGGTGTGTGAACATGTGATGAAGAGGGCTGCATAGGTGACATATCCACAAATGAAGTTATTTTCCCAGTTTACATACAGGGGTCGATGTACCACTTGCACTAAATGTACTGCATTGATCACCACCACCACTGCTACTATGACCACCAGTTGCCAAGATTTCAAAATCATTATCCTCCACCTCATCATACCTGTAGTAATCCTCTGCTGTTATTTCATTGCTACTGGAAACATTCCTACTTGCTCTTACAGTCATGGAAAGGGATAACATGGTCATTAAGTCTGATGATGAGGGTAAAGGCCTCACTATGGCATTAGCTGCCACAGTGCCATGTGCCTGTTCTTGAGATGAGTATACTGCCCACCATGCCAAGATGACTCCCCTTTTTACCTCGACTCACACACGCATGGTAAAGTTGGCAAATAGCAACTGACTCACTGTTTGCATCTAGAACAAAAAAAATCCAAACAAGGGATTGTGATTGTGATCCCTACTTTTAGTATGTCCTTGATGCTGCTTATTGAACTCTATTTTTTTAAGCCCTGAAATGGGGGGTATGCTACATGATTTTTAGGTGGGGCACACTTAGACTGCAACTGACTACCACGGGGATGATTATTACTGGGTCATCATCATCATCATCATCCACATCAACTGGAACTGCTAAATCACAACTTGTTTCAGGATGCAGGATTTAACGTCAACAGACCCAGACACAGTCACCTTGACTTTCTTTTTCTCCGGTTGCCAACAGGGGTCACTGACATCATCAGCATATTCATCAATATCACCCACATCCACATTTTCTGCTTGGATGGTGTCATGTGGACTACATGTTGCAACCACGGCAACATCATCATCATCATCACCTGATATTTTTGCAACACACTGTGACTCATTGGATGGCAAAGGCATGACCTCCACCATGGTGGAAGAAATGTGACATTGAGCATTATCATCGCTATGGTCAGAATCATGTTCAACTACCATGGGGATGTTACTGGGGAGTATGACATCATAGAAATATAGAAGCATAGACTTTGATGGCAGATAAGGACCGCTTGGCCCACCAAGTCTGCCATTTTCCCTACCTAGAGGATAAGCTGCAGAACCTATTTAACCAACAGCCTACTTCTTCCTACCCCCCACAAAAATTGCCTTATGTCTGTCCCATGCATTCTTGAATTCTCCCACAGTTTTAGACCCCACAACCTCCCCAGGAAGGCTGTTCCATGCATCCACTACCCTCTCTGTGAAAAAATACTTCCTCACATTGCCCCTGAGCCGTCCCCCTCATCTTCAAATTGTGTCCACTTGTTCTTGCACATCTCTTTTTCTGAAAGATGCTACCCTCTTGGACTTTGTTGATTCCACTGAGGTACTTAAATGTTTCTATCATGCCCCCCTCTCCCTCCTTTCCTCAAGGGTATACATATTAAGCTCCTTTAGTCTCTTCTCGTATGACTTCTTTTGCAGACCCTGCACCATTTTAGTTGCCCTCCTCTGAACTGCCTCCATCCTGTCTATGTCCTTGCGGAGATGGGGTCTCCAGAACTGGATGCAGTCCTCCAGATGGGGTCTCACCAACTGTCAGTACAGGGGAATAACAACTTTCTGTTTTCTGCTGGTGATGCCTCTCCCTATACATCACAGAATCCCCCCAGCCCTCCCTACCACCTTCTCACATTGCTTGCCAACCTTAAGATCATCTGATATGATTACCCCATGTCCCTTTCCATTTTTGTTGTTGTTACTACCTCCCCCCATTGTGTAATCTTCCTCTGGGTTTTTGTTTTCCAGGAGCATTATTTTGCACTTCTTTGAACTGAATCCAAGCTGCCATACTTCTGACCATTCCTCAAAACTTGCCAAGTCCTTTCTCATCCTTTCCACGCCTCCTTGTGTATCAACCCTGATGCAGATCTTTGTGTCATCTGCAAAGAGGCATACTTTTCCTTCCAGTCCCTCTGCAATGTCACTTACAAAGACATTAAAAAGGACTGGACCCAGTACTGAACTCTGCGGTACCCCACTGGTAACCCCTCTTTCTTCAGAGTGGACTCCATTTACAATTACTTTCTGTGTCCTGTTATCCAGACAATGTTTTACCCAGGCTACCACTCTGGGACCCACTCCCAGGCTGGTTAATTTGACTATTAATCTTTTGTGTGGGACTGTGTCAAATGCCTTGCTAAAGTCTAGGTAGGCCATGTCCACAGCCCCTCCTGGTCTACTACTTTGGTCACCCAGTCAAAGAAATCAATTAGATTCATCTGACATAACCTTCCACTGTGAACCCATGCTGCCTTGGGTCCTGTGCCCCACTGGCCTCTAGGTACTCAACAATTCTTTCCTTCAGAAGTGATTCCATCACTTTCCCTACCACAGAGGTCAAACTGACAGGTCTGTAGTTTCCTGCCTCTGTCTTGCTCCCACTTTTGTGAAGGGGAATCACATCTGCCTTCCTCCAGTCCTCAGGTACCACACCATCCTCCCATGATTTGTTAAAAAGGGTAGTCAGTGGTGCCACTAGTTCTCTGCTTAATTCTTTTAGAATTCTGGGGTGAATTCCATCTGGCCCCATTGCTTTGTCCACCTTCAGTTTTAGGAGTTCTTTCAGAACCCTTTGTTCGGTGAAAGGACTGGGATCAACCCCCCTATCCAGAGTGCTTTTGTTAACTGGATTAGGCACCTCCCCCACCTCCTCTTTTGTGAATACTGAACAGAATTATTAATTCAGTATCCCTGCTTTTTCACTGTCCCTCTCTGCCCACCCACCGTCTATTCTATTCAGCCTCACTATCCCTCCCTTTGTCTTTCTAAGCTCCCTGATATTCCTATAAAGGTTTTATCCCCCTTCTTAACTGAGTTGGCTAACTTTTCCTCAGTTTGGGCCTTTGCTATTCTGACTACCCTCTCTGCTTCCTTCTGCCTTAACTGGTACAATTATCTGTCCTGCTTCTTCTGTGTTTCCTTATACTTTCTAAATGCAATCTTTTTCTTCCTAACCTTCACCACCAACTATTTTGAGAACCATAGTGGCTTTTTCTTTTGTTTTGATTTGTTTATTTGCTTCACAAAAAGGCTTGTTGCCTCTGTGATGGCAGTTTTGATATTTCCCCATTGTTGCTCCACCCCTCCTTCTAGCCTGTTTGCTAGTGCTTTTCTAAGGCACTCTCCCATCTTGCCAAAATCAGCCCTGCTGAAGTCCAGAACCCTCACTTTTGTATGGCTTGACTCTGTAGCTGAGTTTATCGTGAACCATACTGTTTGGTGGTCACTTGTTCCCTAATGGCTATCCACTTCTAGATCAGAGATCCTCTCGCTGTCTCCATTTGAGAGTATGAGGTCTAAGATTGCTCCCTCATGAGTAGGTTTCAAAACTAGCTGTCTGAGGCATGCCACCTGAAGGGCATCGAGAATGGTTCTGCTTTTGGATGTGGCTGCAGCAAAGGTGCTCCAGTTGACATCCGGCATATTAAGGTCTCATATCAACAGTATCTCCCCTTTCTCTGTCATCCTAAATATGCCTTCTATCATATCCTTCTCCATTCTCTCCCCCTGACATGGGGGTCTGTATACAACCCCTGTGTAGATTGTGGTGCCATTTCCAGTTTCTAAGGTGACCCACAGTGCCTCCTCTCCTCCCTGTTTACTCTTTTGTTCAGTTGCTTTTTTCCCTTCCCATACATAGAGAGCTACTCTGCCCCCTCTTCTCCCCTCCCTGTCACTCCTTTAGATTGTGTACCCTGGTATGTTAACATCCCAGTCAGGGTTCTCTGTGTACCATGTTTCTGGGACTGCTGCAATATCCAGGCATCCCTCTTCCATCAAGGCCACCAGTTCAGGGAGCTTGTTGCCAGACTATGGGTGTTGGTACTCATTACCCTCCATTTCTTGATGGCCTTACCCCTTTTTGCCCCATCCCTGTCCTTATTGTATTTGTCACTTTCTCCATTTACCCTTGCACTTCTCCCTATTGAAATCTCTATGTTGGTGTCTACCTCACTTGGTACCCTGATTTTTTTGGGGGCTAGGATTTCCCTGCTCCTTTCCAGTGCCTCCCCCCTTGGCTAGTTTAAATGCTTGCCAATGAAGCATTTAAACCTATCACCTAGGATCCTGGTTCCCCTCCTGGACAGATGCAGACCATCATGCCAGTATAGGCCTGCATCCCTCCAGGTGGACCCCAGTCCCCAATGAAGCCAAATCCCTGAGCTCTGCACCAGTTTTTCAACCACTGATTGAATCCCATGGTGTGGACCACCCTAGCCTCACCTGTGCCATAGACAGGCAGCACCTCCAAGAAGGTTACCGTGCATGCTATTTGTCTAAGGCCCCTTCCCATCTCCACAAATGCTTCTTGCACTGCTCTGATCCCTTTCTTAGCCAGGTTGTTTGTTCCTAGGTGGACAATGACATCCAGATCCCTCCCCTGTGCAGCTGCTCCTGCGATCCTGAGGATTCGCTCTATATCCCTCCAAGCCATGGTACTAGGCAGGCACCTTACCTTCCTCTCCCCTTCCTCCCCCAGTTCTACCTTCCTAACAATGGAGTCCCCCACCAGGCATTGTTTCCTTCCCCTGTGGGGTCCCATGCCACCCTCCTGTGGGTCTCCTTTGTGGAGGTTCCCAGCATCCTCCTTGGTCTCCACTGTGGGTGCCTCCTTAGAGGAACCATAGTTTTCCAGAATGGCATAGAAATTGTGAAGAGGTACAACTGGAGGGATGCACCTCTGTTCCACCACCCTCACCCTCCCTGAGCTCACTGTGGTCCAACCACTCCTCTTTCTTGGCAACCTCTGAGGCAATGGCAGTGACCCTGGCAGTCCCTGGGTGGGAGAAGAGGTCCTACAAATCCTGCCCAACTTAGCCTGGAGATGAGAAACCTCCTCTCTCAGCCCAGAGAGGTGCCTGCAAATGGGACAATTCCGCATCCTCCAGAACATCTCCCGGAAGACTGCTGCACCACAGCCACTGCACTGCATCACTCCCATCATGTCTTATTTCTGGCCCCCTAATTGTTGTTTGGAATACTTACTCTTGCCTCTGTTTTTTTTTCTTTTCTGTACCTACTTACACCTCTGTGCCCTTTTAGCTCCTGATCTTCCTCTTCTGAGACTAGGAGTTCCTATATTTCTCAATAGTCTCCTTACTTGCTCAGAGTCAGACCTCCAGCAGCTGGGGGATGAAGAGCTACTCTTGCCCTTTTAGGATGGTGAGTCTTTGGTGGCTCTGTGATCACTCACTTCCTGCTCCTAAACAGGAAGTTCCTGTTGTCAGTTAAATCCTGTGCCTATAAAAGTAGAACTGCATTTGTCAGTCACTGCTTTAGACTCAACTATATTTCTTGACATGGTTAAATGGTCAAATGTGGAACCTGAGGCAGCAATACTCATGCCAGCAGAAACTGCACTAACACTACCAGCTGGGACATCATCATCTCCTCCAACTATGAGTGAAGCTACAGATTATGCTGTAAAAAACATTGATAGAGAAATCCCTTTCCTCACATCAGCTATGCACTTCTGTGTACTACCACACCCACAGACAATCTTACCCCTGGCAGCAGTGAAATGGCCAGAAACAGTTTTGCTTGCACATCTCATTGCAGGCATTTTGGGGGATCACCAAGAACATTTTAAACCAATTTAAATTTTGGAACTTTCACTCTGTCCCGGTGGATGTGATGTGTGAAGCCCCCAAAAAAACAATGACAGTGGCTTGCAGATGTAGATTGTGAACTAAACAGATGCAAAGGCAGGCACAGACAGGTTAGATTGCAGTGTGCAATCAAGAAAAAGATGCAGACTCAAAGTCACAAGAACACCTTAATCACTGCTGCTCACAACAGTCACAGTCCAAATCCAATATGGAAAAGAATGCCTTTTGCCAGCTGGAGGGGGGACAGTGCACTGCAGTAACAGTACAAAACCAATATACCACAATCTCAACCACAGAGCAGTAGAAAATTATGCAGCTGTGGTGGATAGCAGGTTCACACTGATGCAATTACTCTGTGGCACAATAAAAGGTGCCTGTGAACTGTGATTTGATGGCATATGTCACACACACCTTCACACACACACACTACAAGTAATGCGTGGCCCATTGAAAACTTTGGTAATATAACCAGATCTTTTCAACCAACTGCAATTATTTATTTATTTTTATTTATTTATTTAGCTTTTGTTGACCGGGTAAGTGCACTAGACAAATCCTGCCTATTTTCAGGCACGACCCGGGGGAGGGGGATACAGATGAATGCCAACTGACTTTGAAACCAGATTAAGCTGTTGGTGGTATTTATAGTGAATGAGGGAAATTTGTCCAGGACACCGGGGAAATTCCCCTGCTCTTTTCGATAAGTGCCATGGGATCTTTAACATCCACCTGAACTACCACCAATCCAGTCAGATGGGACCTCGGTTTTTTAACGTCTCATCCGAAAGACGGCACCTCAGAAGTGCAGCACCCCTCTCATGCTGCACTACAGTGTCAGTACTGGGATATTAACCCAAGTACCAGATGTGGGAACTGAACCCACAGCCCTCTGATCTCCCGGCCTCAGAGGCGAGTGTGCTACCTACTGAGCTACTGACACTGATTATGCAGTGCAGCAACACAAAATTCAGCAAAAACAAATTGTAAGAATTACTAAAAATATTACTGCGTGTACATTAAAACAATTATACAATAAAAATATAACCAAAACAAAAAGACTGCCTTTTTCTCCCAGTCAATCTAAATCTACCTACACCACACAGATACGCCCTTCCCCCAAAGCACACTTCAACTGTCTCTCTTTTACAGAATTTCAATCACAGAGCACTGACAGCAAACTGTCTCCAACTACCACTACACACACTACACAGAACTGAGTCTGTGCAGAACAATGTAGAACCCATGTGACCTGCAATCCCATGAATCAATGCAAAATTCACCTTGGAGCCCAAACATAAGACGAAGTGATACAAAGTACTTTGGAATCAATGTACTTCATCTAAAAAAATGGGCACAGAAGTGAATGGAGAACATGTAGTAATGTGAAGTGCATTAAAATCAATGATTTTGCGATCCTCATTACAATGCTAAGTGCTCCTCTTTACATTGCAGAGTACTTTGCAGATTCCCCACTGCTTAGAGCCAATTTCAGTCACTTCGCCTACCACTACATGTCATCAGAGCTGCACCTGCTAATTTAGTCTGGGTACCCAGTACTTTTTTAGAATTGCAGTAACTGCTTGAAAGTAGTACTTTGTTGGGGCTGGTGAATGCTGTGGAACTGTATTACTCTGAATAGAGGGGCTAACAGTACAGTTAGTGAGGGATCTCTTGCCTGGTCTGGAGGGTCGGCTTTATTTTTATCAGGTGGCCTGAACTGAGATAATTGTCATTACCGTGTACTGCTTAACCACCCTTTTCAGTTGAAGGGCCAGTTACAAACTTAACAAGTCCTGTTGTTATTTCTCCTGTTTTGGTATAAGAGCCTATTATTAGTGAGCATATTATTTAAGCAATAAACCATGAGAGGGTGTGGGTTATGTTGGGATTTACCACAGCTGGTGTGGTTTGGCTATGAGGCCACAGGGCGAGTGGTCAAATCCTTGCCAGCTGTGGTAAATCCCAGCATAACCCACACCCTCTCATGATTTATTACAGTTATACCATGGATTAAGTATATGAGTTATTTTAACTCACTTAGTTATTTTTTTGTGATAAAAATAATGTTTTTTATAGAAACAATCTTACACTGAAAAAATAGTCCCTTATGTAACATGTATTAATTGCAAAATAGGCACATAGGATGAAATGTAACAATATACTGAACTTTTGTGAATTTATTACTTTTATTAACTTTTGAAAACTGTAATTAAACTTTTGCAAACTTGGCTGAACTATGTAAAGAGAAAACAGATAGGAACTGTAACTTTGTTTAAGTAATTTTTTTTGCTGTAGTGAGAGAGTCCTTATGAGAAAAATGGGAAGAAGTCTTTGTTGTTGAATTCAGGGTTTTTCTTTTTTAATCAGACTTTCTATTTCTTTAAGTTTTTTTTTTTTTTTGGCTGTGGTGTTTCTTGTGACCCTGGAAGCTCCTTTGATTTGACCTGTAGGGAGAAAAAGAAACAAGAAGTGTTTTATTTGTTATATTTTGGGAGTGTTTTTTTGTTTGTTTCAAGTTCTGCAAGACAGTTGCTTTGCTTTTTAGGTTAAATTTTTTACTAACGTTTATGATTTGCAGAGAAAGTTCACTGTGCCTAGTTGATGAGGTTGCCGATTGAAGGCATGCAAGGGAGTTTCTCATGACCTGATTGGTTGCTGTGATAAGGTGCAGATGGATTCTCCATTTTTATAATTTGTAAGTTCATTGGTGTGAGCGCAGTTGATTCAGGTGCTGTTTTCCAACTTTCTGTTGGCTTCTCCATGGATTTATTACCTGTGGCACATCAGAGAATGACTGCAATTTTTGCTGGAGCTTTGTGGACCAGGTACATGTTTAGTCGAGGATACAGTGCTGTTTATTTCTGCTGCAAGGCTACAGCACAAATGTTCAGAGAAGAGCTGTGGTCACTACTGCAGTTTAGTGGTGTTTCTACTGGTACTGCTTGTGAAGTGCCTGCTGTTTCTCCTCTGATTATTTGGCCCAATTTCTTAAATTCATCTAGGTTGATGAGCCAGTAGCTACAGAGGGAAGCTTCACTTTTATGGTTGGTTATGTTCATTATTTGGCTGGCTTCCATGCCTGAGTTACTGAGCAATGTAACCGCTGTTGCTTGCCAGAAATGATTTGTAAAAAATGTTTCAAATTCTGTTTCTTTGCATATGTGGGGAAACATGCTCCCTAGTAATTAACCCCCATTGTTTCAGATGTGTACCATATTTCCATATTGTCCAGGATGGAATGATCCAGTTTCTTGAGGTGAAGGAATAGTGCAGGAGGGTTTGGAGGTAATTTGGAACACATTCCTTAAAACTGTGGACTGGGCAAAGATGGTCATTGGGCTGGGCAAACATACAGCCTCTTGTGTACTGTCTTGTTGGATTATTCATTTCTATATGTTTTTTTTTTGTTCATTGAATGCCTTTGTTAGATATTCATGTCCATCATCTGTTTTTGTTTATTTTAAATGAATTAATGGTTAGTTGCCTGACCCCCTTATTTCCCCTGCAAGCAAAATGAAGCTGTATGCCCATTCAGACCTTTCTTACAAACCCCATTGCTGTATCTGGTGATAGTGCTGCAGAATTCATTAATCTGATGAGCTGACTGATAATGACTGGGGCATGGTGTTCTGCTTTGTCTTTCCCCTCTTTTCTATAATGTTTTACTACAGCTTTAAAAATATTATTTGAGGTATTAAATTCTGTGTCTACCATAAGTTATCTGCTTCTGCTGAGGGGTGGGTCATTTAAAAATCTGTTCAGACCTGCTCTGAGACTTGCAAAACTTGTTAAGACATATTGATTGCCATCACTGTTGCGAGCCGTACTGTAATATTTCCTTAGAATGTTACTCAGTTCTGGGGGACTTATGGTGGCAAAGTCTATTTTAATATTATTTTGTTGTGCCCAGTTGAGAATAACATTTGGAGTCCACCGTGTTTGCTTCTGGGTAGATTCCTCATGTTGTTACAGTTCAAGCTGCAGCATTTCCTGATTGGTTATTTGTTTGTGATGCTGTCTTTTCTTTCCAACAGGACTGGATGGCCAAGTTGTTGTCAGGAGGCCCGCGGAGTTTGAGTTGGCAGCTGTGGGAGAAGGTGATGCTGTGGCCAGCTGAGGGACTGTTGCAGCAGGCAGAAAAAGCAGAGGGGCTGGAGCCAGAGGAGTGGTTTCTATCAGTAAGTGCTCTGGGGTTTCAGCAGTTTGTTCTGGTTGATTTTCTTCAACAGAGTGAAACATTTCTTCGATTTCGGCCATGTCTATGAGGTAGAAAGATGTATTCATTGTTTTTTTTTTTATTTAGCTTGTCTGACTATTGCATCAGAGGTCAGCCGACAAGGAGAGGGGGTCAGATGGATTTTTGAACAGATTGGCATGAGCGTGTACCTGTCTGGTACCTCTTGCAGTGGTTACTGTAGGATTTATAACAAGCTGGAGGTGCCAGCCAGGCAAGCTGATTGATTCACATTTTCATGTCATGGTATAATTATCGTTTTCCAATTTTTTTTTTTTTTTAAATCTTAGGTAAGGCAAGCCAAATGTTATTTTTAGGATGCCCAATCCCTGATGCTCTGAGCACCTAACAAGCATAACTGTAGAGTACAAATAAAAGCACAATAACATTTCAAAACAATAAAATCAGAAGGACAGCTGTCAAAATTAGTAACTACTAAAGAAAAAGGTTTGTCTGGGAGATCCTCAATGAAAGCCAAGCTAAAGAGGTGAGCCTTCAGCCTCAGATTGAAAACACTAATTGAGGGAGCCTCCCACACTGCAGATGGAAATGAGTTCCACAGGGTCAGCCCAGAGACACTAAAAGCATGGCCACCTGATATCTTGAGCCGAACCCTGGAAACGTCCAGGAGACCCCTCAAAGAGGAGTGGAGGGAGCGATCAGAGGTTAGAGGTGGCAAGATCTCCAACAGGTAGCCAGGACCCAGTCCATATAGGGCCTTATAGGTGAGCAAGCCCACCTTAAAAAGGACCCTTCACCTGACTGGCAGCCAGTGCAGAGCACACAGGACCAGGGTCACATGGAAGGACCTGGATTGGCCTGTCAGCAACTGGGCCACTGTGTTCTGCACCAGCTGCAGCCTGCAGAGGTTCCCCTCCTATGGCCTCAAAGTATAGAGAATTACAGTATTCAAGCCTAGAGATTGCAAAGCCATGTACCAGAGTCAGCAGATCCTCAGGTGGAAAGAGGGCTTAATCCTGGTGATGTTCCGCAGGTGGAAAAAAACACTCTTTGCTACGGAAGATACCTGATCTTCAAAGGTTAGCCTGCAGTCCAGGATGACACCTAGATTACACACCCTCAGGGAAGCCACCAATGGAGCAGACCCCAAGAAAAGCCCTGTGTTCACTCCGGGTGACATCCCATCATGCTTGTGACTTGGCTCGATCACCAGCACCTCTGTCTTATCTGGATTAAGTCTCAGACAGCTGGAAGCCATCCAGTCACTGATTTTGGCCAGAAAGCTGTTAAGCACATCAACATCACTGGATGTTCCAGGTGCAAATGACAAATACAGTTGGGTGCCATCTGCATAGCAGTGAAACTCTACACTGTATTGCCGAATGATGTCGACCTGGGGGAGCATGTACACTGAACAGCATCAGCAACAAGATTGATCCCTGTGGTATTCCCCATGACAGGGGCATTGGGGAGGAGGAGAAATTCTCCATCACTACCCGCTGCACCCTATCAGAGAGACAGGACTCAAAACATCTGATGATGGCACCAGTGAGTCCACAAAACTCACAGAGTTGATCAAGAAGCACGACGTGGTCCACAGTGTCAAATTCTGATGAGAGATTGAGGAGCACAAGAACAGACCTGTCTCCTCTGTCTCTGGCCCTGAGCAGATGTTTATGCAGCCTGCTCTGTGTCTAGCCTGAAAACCTGACTGCAATGGCTCATAGATGTCAAAGGACAGGTGGCAGTCCTTGAGCTGCTGTGACACCAATTTCTCAACAACCTTACCCAAAAATGGTATGTTGGAGATTGGATGGTAATTCTCCAGGATGTTAGGGTCGAGGGAAGGTTTCTTAAGGAGTAGTCTCACCAGCAATTCTTTCAAAGCCACAGGAAATACCCCTTACACCATTGAGCACCTGGCAGTCCTGGTGAACACTGGGCCAACAGCCTCGGTGCATCCCATTAAGAAACGTGTCAGGGCTGAGTCCAGTTTGCAAAATGTGTGCTTCAGCTCTAAGATCACCCAAGTCACTTTGGACACCTCCACTGGCGTAAACACCTCTCAGAGAGGCAGAGTGCCTCTGTTCCTCCCAACTCAGCCACTGTGAGGCGATTGCCTTCCTGATGGAATCCCTGACCGAACAGACGACATTTTGTCAGAGAAGAACAGAGCAAACTCTTCACATGAAGTGGATCAAAAAGTCTTCTTTGACTGCAGACAGGCAGAATGGAGAAGCCTGTCCACAGTCTGAGAAAGCTTAGAAGGTCTGTTATTCCCAGCCGCAATCTCCTGGACAGGAATTCTGCCTTCTTATGGGAGATTTCCCACTGACACTCACTGTAGTGAGAACACAGAGCCAGTTTGTCGGTCTCCAGCCGGGTCTTTCACCAGTAATGCTCCAAATTCTGACCTTTGATCTTCATCACCTTGAGATCCCCATAAAACTAGGGAGATCTCAAGTGAGAAGATCTGGGTCCTATACAAACTGGAGCAGTGACATTCAATGCTTTGGAGACCACCTTATTGTAGGTGGCCACTGCCTCACTGGTGCCAATCACACAAGCTGTGTCTACTCTAGATAAGTCAGCTAATGCCAGTAGTCCTTCTGGGTGCAGAGGGGAAAATGTGAACAGAGGAATAGAGGGAAGAGAAGAAGCATCAGATTATAGGTGGAGGGTGGTGTCTCTGAATATGCAGAGTCTTGGAAAATAGATGGATGACCTACAGGCACTATTAGCAGGCAGGAGGGTAGACATAGCTGCAGTAACCAAGACTTGGGCAACATCACACCATGACTAGGACCTTGTCATCCCTGGATATAAACTATACAGGAGGAACAGGTAGTCAGGAAGGGGGGAGGGGTGCCAGTTTATATCCGGAAAGGGATTAGCTTGCACAAGGGAGGAGTCAGAGGAAGGGGGGGTGGAGGCATTATGGGTTCAGTTATGGTCCAATAGAGGGAGAAAGGTGAAGTTGTTGGTGGTTTACAGACCACCCAGTCAGGATGAGGAGAGGGACAGGGAACTGAGCTCCAAAATATTGGAAGCTGTGGGAAAAGGAGAAGTGGTAACTGTGGGGGACTTCAACCTGCCCAAGGTGGACTGGAGTATACCATCCACAACATGTGCTAGGAGTCAGGTGATCCTGGAAGGACAGCAGAGTGGGTTCCTGACTCAGGGCATCACTAAACCAACAAGAGCTGGGCAATTCATAATCTGGGGCTCACAAATGGGGAGCTTGTACAGGAAAGAATGCTAAGGGAGCAACTGGGTGGAAGTTACAATTACACAGTGTGGTTCCAGTTGGATACGGGCAGGGAAAGCATGCTCACTAAGACCATAATCTTGGATTTGAGGAGGGCAGAAATCAGGAAAATGTGTGACATGATAAGGAGTCATCTGGCTGGCATCAGAGCAGATATGGGGGTGGACAACAGGTGGTCCATCATTAGGGAGGAATACTGGTTGCCAAAGATGGGTACATTTGGCTCAGGGGGGAGAACACAAGGGTCAAAGAGCCCAGCTGGTTCAGTTCTGTGGTTGCCCAGGCAACAAGGGAAAAGAGGATGGCCTATAGAAAATTGAGGAAGACCAATAGAGAGGTGGATAGGGAAAATTACCTAAGGTTGGCTATTGAGGCAAGTAAGGAAGTCTGGTGAGCAAAGGCACAGAGGGAGCTGCAGATAGCCAGAGGAATTAATAAGGGGAAGAAGGCTTTCTTTCACTATATAAGTGAGAAAAGGGACAAGAAGAAAGGGATTGTTAGGCTTAAGAAAGGGGGGGAGTGGTTGGAGGATAGTGGGGGAAAAGCAGAGATACTAAATGAATACTTCTGTTCCATCTTCACCAGGGAGATGTACAGACCAGTGCCTTCAGGAGGGAAAAGAGGAGAGGGGAAGGGGAACACAGATGTAGTGATAGAGGAGGATAGAGTGAGGGAGGGGCTGCTGGCATTGAAGGTGGACAAATCACCAGGCCCAGACAGAATACATCCAAAGGTACAAAAGGAACTGGCAGAGGAGATGGCAGGGCCACTGGCAGACCTATTTAATAGTTCACTAGAGTCAGGCTTGGTGCCACAGGACTGGAGAACAGCACATGTAGTGCCCCTCCACAAAAGTGGTCCCAAGGATAATCCAGGGAATTACAGACCAGTCAGTCTGACCTCCATTATGGGCATGCTCCTGGAGACCATACTAAAAGAAAGGTTGGTGGAATATTTAGAGGAGCATAGTCTCCAGGATGTAAGGCAGCATGGGTTCATGTGGGGGGGGGGAGATTGTGTCAAACAAATCTGATTGACTTCTTTGACAGTGTCATTAAGACAGTAGATAGGGGTCAAGCAACAGACATTCTCTGTCTTGACTTCAGCAAGGCCTTTGACTCTGTGACCCACAAAAGGTTGATAAGGAAGTTGGGGGATCTTGGGGTTGGGGAAAAGATTGCCAGATGGGTGGAAAACTGGCTGAGGGACTCAGAGGGTGGTTGTGGGTGGCGAGTTCTCTACTGCCAGAGAGGTAACCAATGGGGTCCTGCAGGGCTCGGTGCTGGGGCCGGTGTTGTTCAATGTCTTCATCAATGACATTGGTGATGGCATTAAGGGCAAAATGTGCCCATTCACAGATGACACCAAGCTCTGCGGGAGACTGGACACAGCTGAAGGGATACAGAACCTACATAAGATCTGGAAATGCTGGGGAGGTGGTCTGGGATCTGGCAACTTGGCTTCAATGGCAAGAAATGCATTTGTGCATATTGTAGTCAAGAATCCCAGGACAGAGTACTACCTGGGTGGAGTATGAGTATCTACATCAGAGGAGAAGAAGGACCTGGGAGTGATGATCACTAGTGACCTGAAGCACTCCACACAGTGCAAGAAAGCAGCAGCAAAGGCAAACAAGATGCTGGGATGCATAACTAGTGGGATCAGTAGTAGGAGAGAGGAGGTCATACTGCCCTTGTACAGGTCACTGGTAAGGCCACATCTAGAGTAAGAAGCTCAGTACTGGTGCCCACATTTCATAAAGGACATTAACCTACTAGAGAAGGTCCAGAGGAGGACTACAATGATGATAGTGGGTCAGCAGGGTAAGGCATACGAGGAGAGGTTGAGGGCACTGAGCATGTACTCCCTGGAAGACAGGGAGAGAGAGAGAGAGAGAGAAATGGGACATGATTGGGACCTTCAAGTATTTGAAAAGGATAAAAGAAATTGATAAGGAGAGTCTCTTTAAGCTGAGTGGCAACCATAACACGAGGGGGCAGAGTCTTAAGCTGGAGTGTGGGAATTTTCGGAGGGAGGTTAATAAGCACTTCTTCACAGAGAGGGTGGTGGACACTTGCAATGCACTGCCAGAAGAGGTCCTCTCATTAAAGACAGTGGTCAGCTTTAAGAGAGGTTGGGAGGCATGGGGAAGGTAAGGATCATGTGTAGAGAGGATGGGAGGAGAGGGAAGGGAGGGAGGGAGGGAGGGCAGGGACAGTAACTCAAGTAGTGGACCCTGCAATATGAGCAGACTTGATAGACCAAATGGCCTTCATTTGCTGGCTTCTCCATCTGTTCATATGTTACTATGTTTAAAGGGTGTTAGCTGACCATCTCTGCAGGGGAAGGACTTTCGGGGGGGGCCCAAACATGAACACCACAGTGCAGTCATTGGACCAAGAGACAGAATCAGTTCTGAGCTATCAACCCTAAGACCCAGCTGGAACACCAGATCAAGTGTGTGGCAATGCTGGTGGGTTGCAAAAGAAACATCTTGTGCCAGGCCCAGTGATGACATCAACTGGAGGAGGACATAACCAAAATGCAAGGATTAGTCGTTGACCCATGTGGTGAAGTCCCCCAGGATTAAGCACCTGAGGGAATCCAACACTAGGTTGATGGCGAAGTCCGGTACCTCCTGCAGACATTTTTCTCCCTACCCCAAAGGGCAGAAAACCAGAAGAATCCTGCAGCCTCCACCTGGAACCCCACACACAGTGATGCACGCAAAAGACCTGGTATTACCAACCGGATGCACTGTGAAGCGTAGGCTGGCTCTAAAAATGATGGCCACTCCCTCACCCCTGCAATCCTTCCTCTGACAGTGCACTATGGAGTACTCAGTGGTAAATCTAAGTATTGGATTTGGTTGATTTTAGGGTGGCAACTGTCCACTTATCTTTCTATTTTATACTGGAACAACCCCAGTCTGATGAGTCTTATGAGCCCAGGCCATTCAGCCTTGTTTAAAGCCTGCAAAGGTAGGGGTAGGAATCATTAACACATTCTATCTGATGCTGCCATGTTGGATCAGGTTAATCAATGGATGGTTCTGATGCCATATGGCGTTAATGGGTACAATGTTAATAGCAGTCTAACATCCCCATATGAAGCTAGTACAGTAGAAGATGGACAAGATCCCACTCTGGGTACATCAGTGTTCTATAGGATATTCGGTCCTCCCCTTCCCCCTCCCTTCCAACCACTAGTGCTCCAGCATCTTGAAGCCAGTTCACAGCAGCCCGAGTGGCAAAGCTCCACTCTGGCAACACAACAAATTGGCTTTGCTGCTAGTCCCTAAAATAACTTCAGTTTATAACAGTTCCTCAAATATTCACACAGTAAAGTGAAACTGATTTATGACATCCATCAGCTGACGGAAGGAAGGATGTCATGTTTATATCATTTGTTTTCTTCCTTGCAAATGAAAGTCTTTTTAGTAAAGAAAAGAAAATTGTTCCTCATAGTGTTCTGGCTAGCCACACCTCACTGATAGAAATGTTGTGTATTCATAAATAAAATCTTTGTTTCATAAATAACTGTACTGTATATGTTCTGGGAAATTCTAACATGTCTCCCAAAATAAAAAAAATGTTATGGTTCTATGGACACAGGGCTAAAATGTTATCACACTTTATTGCAGTATTTTTTTCATTCAAAAATGTTCAAATTTTAAGCCCCACCCACCCATGACAACTCCTCTCTACATTTACTTCAGGCACTGTCACCATCATCTTCCTCTCTTGTTTGCTACTCAGTACCTGCACTGCACCTGTTCAGACACTTGCTGCCCTCTTCTGGGGCTTGCCCTCTTGTGGCATGGCTTTGAAACATCAAGGCCATCTTTTCAAAGGGCAGTGCAGGGCTGGCATCAAGTCCTGTCTCAAACCTATTCTTTGGTGTAGCTGAGCCAAACACATTTGCTGCAATTGCACTGGATTTTAGTAGGTGGAGTGCAGTTGTGGCACTTTAAATAATTTATGGCAGTTTGTGCCAAATATTTGGTGCAAGTTCCATAAAAAAGGTACCCAGGATTGCCACAAACTAGACCCCAAAAAAGTAACTTGCAGCAGTTGGTGCACGGGATATAAAATCCCAGTTGCTGGCCAGGAGAATGCTGCAAGCCACGTGGGTCAAATGTTCAGCACGCCTGGGGCTTGTGCCATTTGGGGGCATTTGAAATTATGGCGCCAAGTGTTTACCAGCTGCCAAATAGGCATCCTAAGATGTTGGAGTAGGCAGTGGGAACACATTGAACTTTATGTTGGCTCCTCATGTACTGTACAGTACATAGTGTGCCATTACTGAATCAGGGTGCAGAGTCATCTCCCTTTTTATTCCTCCCATCACATCTAGCCACTGCCAAAGGCACTCATGACACCATTCTGTGGATTTGGGTTGATCAACATTGCATAGTCCGCCATGTCAGTGCTACTCTACTTCCTGCCTTAGGAGGCACTCATAGAGTAGGCAGACAAGCACCGAACCTTGGGATGAGTATGCAGTTCCTCTGCTTGTGCACTGGACACCCGAATTACGGTGAAGAGGACAAGGATGGAACTTGATCCTATGTCTCCCATGTGATAGTGCTGCACTCTACCACTTTACTCCACTGGATAATGCTTCTGTTGCATTATAAACTTCCCTAATAAAAGTTAATATCCTAAAACAATAACTTAAGCCCGTAAACTGAGCATTACCTTCATTTCATTTTTTGACACCAGCATATTAATATCCAATTATTGTTGATGTTGTAGAACAGAAATCATTCCATATGCTTCACAAAGCACTTCACCAGTTGGATATTGAAAACACAATTGATCTTACTTTCTTCAATGCAATCCTAATTAACATAGTACAGTCATTATTCCTTAATTAACAAGATAATTAACAATACTTTTTTCCTTCATGGAGAAATCAAATTGATTTAACTGAATTTGGCATTTAAATTGCATCAATGCCTTTTTTATTGTACAAGTGACTGAAGCTTATTAGTAATAATAGACATTTGGAGGCACACATGTCAGAATGGGATATATAGTACTTTACCTTCACAAATATTTTTTTCTCTTCCTTAATTACAGATAGAGCCCAATCACCCTATAGTACAATCATACAAACCATAGAATATTTAGTATTACTGCCAAACACTCACATATGCAATTGTGCATAAACCTGTTTAATATTAAGTCTCTTTTATTAAAGGTAACTGGGAACCAATGCACAGCCTCAGTGTGGTGATACAATATTAGTAGGGTTTAGTAGATTATAGGACACGAAAAGTTCAAGAGGTCCATCAAGACTCCCCCTCCTCCCATCGTACTCAGTGGTAGCAGTTTATATTAAATCCCTGAGGAATCAATCCATCAGTTTGACTTTCTGAAGACTACTTTGGGCTTTCTTTCAATGATAGCTTGGAGAAAGCTGTCCCATAGCCCCACCATTCTACAGGCAAAGAAGAATTTCTGCTTATTACTTTTGAAATTCATAAGTTTCTGTTGATAGATGTTTCCTCATGTCACAGTATCACTTAAAGACTTATAAATACCAGTCCCTACTTGTCCATTAAGACCTCGTCATGGCTTTTATCAAACCTTAGTGCTAAATCACCAGTTTGTGGCCTGATTTCCAGGGACATTGGACTATCTCATTTTGGTACATCCCCATACAGTTTATCAACCCTTCAAAACCCCAAATTAACCCATTGCCCTTATCTGGGCCTTTTCCAGCATTAATACATTCTTCCTCTCATAGGGTGTCTAGACTAGGGAGTCATAGTCCAGACATGGTCTTACTAGACAATAGTACAGTGCTGCAATTACCACCCTATGTCTTGAAAGCAAATGTCTTCTCATACAGCTTAATATCCTATTTATTTTCATAGCCACTTCTTTGCATTGCCAACTTTCTGCAGCCTGGACCCAGGCCCAACGCAATTACTCGTTGATTGTGTTAGGGCTTTGGGCCTGGTTTTTGTCAAGATTGTCAGGTGTTCCTTAGTGAAAGAGGTTTTCCTTAAGCCCTTAAAACAAGCTCTGGTGAGGACCCTGTTTCAAAAACCTTCTCGGGACTCTGACATCTTAGCAAATTACAGACCTATCTTGAAAATTCCCTTTTGAGGTTCTTGACAAGGTGATTGCACAGCAGCTTGAGAATCACCACACAGACTTCCAGATTTATGAACCATTCCAGTCTGGTTTTTGGGCAATGCTCAGCATGGAGACCACGCTAGCATGGGAGTAAAATTACCTTTTCAGGGTGAGGGATAGCGGAGAGCAATTGATTCTCATTCTTCTCTATACCTCATTAGCATTTGACACTGTGGATCATGGGGTGTTGTTGGACAGGCTGAGGGAGTATGCTGGACTCAATGGCAAGGTCATCAGCTGGTGGTTTTGGGGAATCATTCCTCAAGCCCGATGGCCCTGTCCTGTGGATGATGACAAGGTTCTGTCATCTCCCCCATGTTATTCACAGTGTTTATGATGCCCCTAGGTAAGATCATAAGATGGTATGGGCTGGGATTTCACTGCTATGCCTATGATACTCAGCTCTACCTCTCTTTTACACTGGGAAGATCTGATGTGGTTAACGTGCTAAATAAATGCTGTCCAAGATCTGGGCATGGTTGTTGTCAAACTGGTTTGGGCTCAACTCAGGGAAGATTGAAGTACTGGTGGTTGAGCCAGGTTGAAGTGGGAGAGTGGAGGCCCCTGGTGAGGATTTAAGGCTCTTTATCAGCCCAACCAAACTGGGGTCTTTCACTAATGTGAGAAATTTGGGAATTGTTCTGGACAGCCAGTTGACACTTGAAGCTCAGATGTCAGTCACTGTCTGGAATGGTTTTACCATGTACATAATATCACCCGAATTGAATCCCTTACCACCTGATGATCTGGCCATAATGGTGAATGTGTTTCTTAACTCAAGGCTTGACTAGTGTAATGCACTCTGCCTTGTGGTCAGAGGGGGTGTGATGTAACACCTGCTGCTGCTGCAGAATGCTGTGGCCTGTCTATTGATGGGGTATTCAAAGTCCGGTCATATTACGCCAGTGCTGTGCAAACTGCACTGGCTGCTGATGCGCTGGCCCATCTCCTTTAAAATAGGTCTGCTGACCTATAAGGCCCTGCATGGGCTGGGTCTGGGCTACCTGAAAGAGCTCCTGCATTCTTAAACCCCAGGTTGCTCTTTCCATCCATGGGAGTGGCCCTCCTGGAGGTCCACAGAGCAAGGCTAAAATCTGTTGGGGATCGGGCCTTTGAAGTGGCCTCCACATTCCTGTGAAAGTTTAGGCTGTGGTCTCATCGGGAGTCACCCTCCCTTGAGATATTTTAAAGGAAATTAAAATCTTGTTTCTTTGAACAAGCCTTCAGTGTCTGAGAAACTATTAAATATGACAAGCATTTTTATTTTTGTTTGATAATAATTATTTTATTTTAGTGGATGTAATTTATTGTTATTTATTCTTAATTTATGTCTGTTTGTGTATTTTATGTGCTGTTTGCCAGTTGTTTTATACTCTGTGAGGGTGCCCTGAGCCTTTGGGTCCTCACCATCATCAAAACATAATAAGGAGTCTACGTAGATTCTGAAAAATAGCTGTGCCAGGAGGCAGCCCTGTTTGACTCCCCTACTGGTAATGAAAAAATATGTGATATTGCCTCAATTATCATAACTAATGGCTGTGCTAACAATTAACAGATCTAAAGATAGGCCTTTATTTTTCAGCATTCTCCAGAGTGTTTCTCTGTTAACAGACTTGAAAGCTGCTGTGAAAGCGAGACAGCTTAATTTTTCTGAATACTATATATTTTTCTATTAGATGTGCTAATTAATAAATGCTATCTGTTGTCAAGAAACCATGTCTGAAGCAGGATTGGTATAAGGATATTGGGCATACAGTAGTCATCCAAGCTTGGAGCTCATCTAATAACATTCTAGTAAAGATTTTGGAACTAATGTCCAATAAACTGATCAGTCAAAAATTTGCCAGCTCGTAAAAAGACCGATTTTTATGTTTGGGGACTATGATATGTTTTGTCCAAGAAACCAGGATGAATTTTTGAGTTAAATTAATGTTAAAAAGAAACACACGTTAAGATAGTGGTCCAAAAATGTTTGTGTTCCTTATACATTTTGGTAGGTATGGCATCAGGGCCTAGGGCCTTATTCTTTGCCAAGTTTGAAATGGCCATCCCTACTTCTATTTATGTAATAATCAGATGGTCATAGTCATTATTCATTAGCCACATGGGGGAATTCCCAGTGAAACCAAGTGATTCTTCCTTATTAAACAGTATTTTATAATGTTCTATCTCAGTTTCCTTTGGGATATAAACTGCTAAGGACAGTTGAAATTTATCTACCCCTTTTGTACCATCTTCCAAAAATTCTTTGAATCTTTACCTGCATGACCTGATACATCTTGTCCAATTGCCTTTTACATATTCTGCTTTTTTATGAGTCAAGAATTTTTATACTGTTTCCGGAGGGTATTTAAGTGGTTAAAGTTAACTGTTGTTGGATTCTTCTTGACCATTCTGAATGCATTCCTGAGGTTTAGTTTGCCATTTATGCAAGAGGCAGCAAACCATCTCTTTTCTTTGTTAACCTCTTTCCCTTCTAAGCATATTTCTTGCCTTATTGAATCATATAAACACTCCAAATGTAAATCCATTTCCTTGCTTGTAGCATTTCCTCATGCTTGTCTATATCTTTATGAACAGGTCTATTATTTAACTTTTCAGACACTACATTCCAAGTCTTAGCCATAAATACTATTCTGTTTTTCCCCTTAATGGTATAGAAGACAGAGGATTATTTTCCGGTTCACAACCATCAATCACATTCTGCATTAGCACCTCTAAACAAAGTGGACCATGATCACTTTCCGGCCTCATTTCTATTATTAGTCTTTTGAATAAATAATAACTTTCTGTAGTACACAGTATGTAGTGTACAACACTTTGACCATTTGGAGAGAAGTAAGTAAAGCTCCATTTCTGGTCCCCCTCTATCCTTCCATTTAAAATGAGAAAACTTATTTTCAATAACATTTTGAAAATTCTTTCCAGATTCATTACTGTGTTTATCTAAGTTATTCATCCTACCCAGAGTTCCCATATATATTTGTGACTGTAAGTTAGAAAGATTACCATAGTTGGCAATAATGGAATTAAAGTCACCAGCAATCATTGCTGTGCTAGCTGGAAATTTCTTGCACATTAGCTCTTATTCTTGGGCAATACTATCCCATATATCCTTATCTATAGTGATCTGGTATCTTGGGGACTTAGATTAGTAACTACAGTGAGCAAGAGTGAATCCCAACTCAAAAATACAATAATATAATTTTGATTGGAGTTGTTTCTGTCCAGCATTTAGACTCCCTTCCTTATTTTCATGTAAATAGCTAGTTCCCTTTTAGATCTTCCACATTCCTTTTGCATAATTGCTGATGAACAAATAGTCTCATATCCATTTATACAAACTATGACCTGTGACTATGATTCTTGAAAAACAAGTAGTCCAAATTAACATATAAAAAGAATTCCAATCAGTGTCAGATAATTTACATTGTAAACCTGCTATATTCCACACTGACAAATTTGCATCATCTGAAAAAGCACAAGAGGTAGATGTGAAACTAATTGACCTATTAGTAGCGTAGCATAGTCAAGCATCGTCTTTTGTGTCCATAGCATAAGAGTTCAAGTTAGTAAGGTTATGAGTATCGACTAACAGAATTATTGCTTTATCAAATTTATAAGCGTTATCCAGAATCTTTTGGTAAAGACTATGTGATTTTACAGAGATATCTATTTGATCCACATCTGTATACATATATACTCTTTAAATATACTGCATTTCCTGCTCCAAGATTTCCAGATTCAAAATGCCCAACATCATTGCAAAAACAAAAGATGCCAGTATACTGTCATGTTCACACTGAAGTTGACCATACAAAAAACAGACCACGTTTTATTTGAGTCCTGTCCCTGAGTGGCGTTTGGGCCCTTTTCTATTTTCCACCTTAAATCAGACAGAATGGAACAGAAATTTCTATAGTTGGTGGGATCTGCATGATTAGCAATAGTCTAATTGTCAACCATGTGACTAGAGCTAGGATTTCTAGTCCCAAATAGGTTAACCATTGTTGTTTAGACCAAATCATTTTGACAAAATCCATATTTGAGATCATGATATAAACAGGCTGAACAGGATCCATTTTGTCTCTGTAAATAGCTTTGTTTTCACTAACTTGGAGAATTTCTAGTTCTGTCTTAAATAGGTGAATAATAAGTTCTTTGAGAGATTCCAATGTCTCATAGGGTTTGAAGTATATTCCCAGAAAGCTGAGCACAACATCCTGTCCAGTGAGTTTTTTTAATTGATAATTTTCCTTCTTTATTTTTGCAGAACTGGGAGTGCTCAGTATCCCCAGGTATTCTGTTTTTTAGTAGATAATGTTTGGTCCGCTCCTTAATTGCAATAGTAGTCCTAGCTTTTGGATCTTCCTTGCAATTATGGGAACAGTTTCCCCACTTGTCTCTTTCGATTATTTTGGTTGTCTACAGTGGTATTCACTGCAGACTGGGGGCTGGATTCACAAAGCTTTCAGAAGGTGCAAAACCTTCCCTAAGTCCCCCAAACTGCCACAGCTACAGAATAAAAGGGGAGATTGCTGTAAGTGTTATTCAAAAAAACCTCTGCAGCTGTGGAAAACACCACTACAGACTGTGAAAAAAGTGCAGCTGCGGAAGTCCCTGAGGAAAAAAGGTGTGAAATAAGTAAGGCACAGACCCTGAAAGGCTATTCTTAGTCAGTTTTTTTCCGCAGCTGCAGAAAAAAATATTACACACAGTAGAATGAGGTGTAACTCTCCCTCAGCAAACTGCAGTAGTACCCCAACAATTGGAATCAATTAACATGGAGGTGAGGCAGAGGTAATAGATCCCAGATAGTATAGCAGTGGCTGTTGGTACAGCAATAAATGCACACATTGTCATGATATGGCAATGGGCAACAACCACCAGACCCAGTGCAGCCTATGATGAAGCCCCATGGGCAGTAGAGCCTGTCCAGCCTGCAGTGATTGCTACCCCCACAGGCCACAGGAACACCCAGGGAGGGACGACCAGCAGTGACAGTCAACCATTGTGGTGCCATGGTATCGCTGGTACCTGTGGTGCTGCAGTGGTCCCAGTTGAGTGACTGGTTGCAGGTCTCTGTGTGTGCTGTCAGCTTCATATTATGACAGCAATGTTAACGTCTGCTGCTTCAGCTACTAAGTTGTACTATTGCTATGCCTCCTCAGCCATTTCCGCAGCTGCGGATTCGCAGCACTTGCGGAATTCCTGCAGCTGCTGGAATTCCTCAGCTGCAGGATTTCTTTCAGAATATCACACAGCTGCATTTCCACAGTGCTGCAGGCCTTTTTCCTGCAGCTGCAGAATTTTGGGGTGTCTTTGAGAATCCTGCCCTGAGTTTTATTTTGTTTGTTAACTATAACAGCCTCTGGGTTCATAGTTGTTATCTGTTCAGATTTGTGAGCCACATGTATTTTCCTAGACTCCTTTTTTTAAAAAACTTACTTTTCTATTAATGCATGTAACATGGTACATTAAACATAGCTCATCCAGTCACAAGAGGAGCATTGATATGAATTAAAAGGTAAAATGATTAACAACAGGTCTGGTACTTATACCCGGGGCCCCTACTTTTCTGCGGAACAGTGGGACCAAGTTCTCTTGACAAGACTACCATTTGCACTTAGAACTTCTCTTGTCGATGGTTTGTAATTTCTGCAGAAGTTCTGCAGCACTAACAAACTACCACATCACAGTGTCAGTTTGTCATCCTGGCTTCACTTTCATGGCAGTGGTTATAGCAATCAGGATGGTGGAAAGCACAGTAACACTAGTTCAAAAAATAACAGACTTATAAAAATAATTTTATGCCTAAAAAAGCAAAACAAATGTCTCTCCCTTAAGGTCCTAGCCTGTTGCATAAATGACATATGAAGAGGGGATCTTATGTGATAAATAAGGTATTTCTATATGCATGCTGTCTATCCCACTAATGAGGTTTCCACTGTCTATCACTTATGTATTTGTATGTGCTTTCTACACCACTCATAAGGTTCCCACTGTGTATCACTTATATATTTATATGCAATCTGTAACAAACATACAAATATGCATGTGTGGTGAGACAGATATACTGTGTGTGTGTGTGTGTGTGTGTGTGTGTGTGTGTGTGTGTGTGCGTATATATATATATTTATTTTTTAATTTCCATGAACTTGCATCCTCATTCATACAGGTCACATTGGAAATGGAATAGAGGAGTTATTGCAGAACTCATTTTTCATGTCAACCTGCTTTCCCTGACATACTGCATAACACCATCAGGCCATGACATGCATGTGAGCCAATTGTGAGATACAGCTCTCCGGCCCATCACAATGTGTCCACCATGTGACAGAACACTGCACCATACCTTCCCAGACTCCGAGCAGTGATGTGTTCCGCCAATCCTTGTGCTGCCCAGTCAGCTCCCAGAGCTAATCTCTGAGCTGCCGGCACGGAAACACAGCATGCTACTCTCTGGCCCAGCAGCTGTCCCTGCACACAACATTTCTCAATAACTTTTAGGTGATTCTATCAACCAATGACAATATGTAATCAATAACCCTGGCAAAAATGTGTACAGTGCAATTATTTCACAGGTCTATTCTTTCAACAGGTCTACACATTATTATATTTCACTTTTCTGGGCATAATTACTTTATTTTTCTTAAAAATTTAGACAGTTAAATTCATTTTACCAGTTATTCATTTCAGATAGCGTCTCTATAACTTAAAGGCACAACTAGGTTTGTACAAAGTGAGGAATAGACTTAACAGGTCTGTGCTATTGATGAGGTTTTGTTTAAGTTGGCCCTAGTGCAACAATGTGAGACTGAAAATTGTATTAGGCTATAGTGCAGGTTGAGCAAATATCACCATGCATGATGTGCTGTGCCACTGTCTCTGGCAGTGGGAGCTGTGGCAGATAAGTGACTGTTCATTTCTGTTGCAGAATGCAGCCATTTCATTAGCTAATGTATGATGTTATAGCAATGATACCATCACATTCTGAACATCTAGGGGGGTTTGGATATAAAAAGAGGGGAAGGGAACCAGATTCTATGTATAAACAGAAATATTAATAAAAAATCACCAAGAAGAGTGAATTCTGCGGCACCGCAGAAGTTCTGTGGTAGATTGCAAGTTCTGTGCAAAATTCTGTGGCCGCAGAATTCTAGGGGCCTTGCTTATACCTGTTTAAATTCTTGTTGCTTTACAGAAAGAAGTTAGTTCGCCTTTGACTCATCAAGAGTCCACAAAGGAAGACTATATTTCAAAGAGTCCAAAGAAGAGCCATACAACTCTTATGATCCAGTTAACGACCCTCCAAGCAACATACTAGATGTTAAAGACCTAATAACATATATAAAACATCAAACAGAATAACAAACTGTGTTGCACATTACTGGAGTTTTACATTTGATTCCTTATTACTTACTAAAGTACAGAAAATACAATTTGAGTATCAACTCAGCCATTGGTGTGGTGTGCCTCTTGAGCCTCATTATCGAATGTTAATAATCTCTTGGAGCCTGAAAGTATGGGAGTCCTGAAGTATTCAACAAAGTAATGCTTGTCAATCAACCCGATCATCTAATCTCCCCCTACTGTCAAACAGCACCCACACCCTGTCCCCATCCCCCCCAACCTCACCCCTCGTTCATGTGCCATGGCCTCCAGATATTTAAGAAATTTATATAGACTCAATCCAAGAGTGGCTGTGATGTGCTCCATCACCTCTAGCTCCTCTACCTTCACCCTCCACATTGCAAAAGTAGGAGGTTCTGACAAGAGCCATTTTACTGTTATGCATTTGAGTGCAGCCACTTTAAGAATGTGTTTTTTTTAGCTCACCTTGGCCTTATGTTCAAGGTTCTTTCCAGGCAGTGCAGTATCAGTGGGGAGAAGGAGAAGGGAAGGGACAGCCCGAAGGGACTGTAGATAGGTATGTACTTGTTGTCAGAAGGGTTGTAACTTAGGATAATCGCAACAAATGTGGAAGTGGGAAACAGTTTGGCCACATCCATGCCAACACGGTCATGTAGGAAGTAATAAAGTGCTGTGTAATAGTTGGGGTCCTGAAAATGCTTACCAGTACTTTCAAATGGAATTCATCCCAAGAGGGCGAAGCAGTAATCCTCCAACCCTGTCTAAGGCACGCCATCCAATCTGACTCTATAATATTTGATTGGGATTCCTGGATCCATTTAAGTCATATGCTGTCTGCGTACGTCAGAGTTCTAGTATTTAGTAATTTATAAATTTGTGATAGGGGTCTCAGTTTACTGTTTAATGTAGCCACCCATAAAATAAGTCTTGCAGGGGTGTCAAGGGTCTCAGTAGCTGGTCCAGGTGGGAATGTGGTAAGATAAAATGCTTGACCTGTAGAAAATTGAAATGGTCTTCCTTTCTAAGGCCAAATTTCTTTTGAAGCTTCTGGAAAGTCATACATATTCCCTAATGGAGGAAATGTGTAAACTTAGTGAGGCCTTGCAGTTCTCAGAATCTGTTGCTCTGATCCAAACTCAGTGGGGAGAATTGTTCATGATGTCTGATTAAGGCCGAGGGACCAAGACCACTAGGAACCCTTAACCAATGCCGAAGTTGGATCAGGGTAAATAAAGTATGTCTGATCCAGAAGTTTTGTATTCTGTGGAGTGTTGGTGTACAGATGGAAGTGGTCAGTGACGCCCATAAATGAACTGTTTGTGACTGTTCTAGTTACATGGTATACCACCCCGAGTCCACCTAGGCATGCAGAGCATGTTGTGGAAAAGTCTTTGTTTCTTACCTTTTCAGGGAAAAGACTCTATTTAGGTCCCACCAGAAAGGATGTGGGATGGCCAAAGGCAATGACTGACAAAGAAACAAAAGTTGGGTAAGTATGTTCATTTTTATAGAGTGTACCCTACCAAATAATGTCAAGGGAAGCACCTGCCACCTGGAAGTGTCCTGTTTTATGGCCTGTAATAGTGTTTGATAATTATCCAAAAATGACCATATAATATCTGTAGAAACCTGGATGCCCAAGTATCTAAAAGTATTACGAGGTATCCAAGCGAAGGGAAAACTGTCTCTAAAATCTGGAGGAGGGGTGTTCCACTGAGTTTCATCACCTCCAACTTGGAGATATTAATTGTATAACTTGCTAAATGGTGGAATTGTTGTAGCGCTTCTAGGAGAGGTTGAAGAGAGGACCCAGGGTCACCCAGGAAGAGCAGGATATCATCCTCATATAATGCTATCTTGTGCTCCTGAGACCCCCCCAAATCACTGAGTGTCCCCTGATATAGGCAGCTAAGAGTGCCAGGGAAAGGGCAAAAAGAAAGGGAGATAGAAGACACCCCTGGTGTGTACCTCTACTTAGGGAAAACCATTCAGAGGTGCAACCATTTACTGACTGATGCTTCTGGTTTTGAGTAGAGAGCTGCCACAGCTTTGATAAAGTTGTTCCCCAGATTGAATTTGGGTAGGACCCTCTCCAAAAAGCTCTAGTCTACTCTGTTGAATGCTTATTCAGCATTGACAGTGATCGCCAGCTGGAATTTATTCTGTCCCCTCTGGGCTGATATTATATTTAGAAACTTTCTAATGTTGTCCTGCAGAAGATGTCCCTTTATAAACCCTGTCTGGGTCTGGTGAATGAGATTTTAAATCACTGTTTGTAGCCGATTTGCTAATATACCTGTGAAAAGTTTCAAATCTGTATTTAATAAAGAAATTGGGCAGTATGAACCACGCTCCAATGGGTCTTTCCCAGTCTTTGGCAAAAATGCAAATTTGGGCCTGGTTCCAGAATGGAGGAATCAGATGACTGCCCTTAAGAATATGGTTGAATGCCTCAAACAGCAAGGGAAGGGTCTATAGCAAAAAAGTCTTATAAAATTCTGCTGGATAGCCATTAAGGCCTGGGGTTTTGGCTGATTTCAGCTGCTGAACTTGGGTCATAAGTTGCTGCAGGGTAATTAGAGCCCCCAAAATACCATTCTGGGCATCAGTCAGGGCGGGAAGGGGGACACCATCCAGATATTTCTGAACATTGTCATCACGTAAGGGGCCCCTCTCTGCACTGTACAGGAGTTATTAATATTCAGCAAAACTGTGTGCCATATCAGTCAGGAAAGTAAGGATACAGCCGTCTGAGTTTTACGTTAGCTTAAGAATAGTTCAGCTGGCAGCCTCCTTCCGTAATTGAGTGGCTAGCAATTTCCAAGCATGATTCCCATGCTCCTAAAACCTATGCTTAGCATAGCACAGTGAACCCTCAACCTTAAGATTTAATAATTTGTTCAGAGCCTTGCGTGCTTTGGTTTACCGCTGTTGAAGTTCATTGGATAGATGAGATTTATGCTAGCTTTCCAGCTCAAAAATCTCCCTCTCCAACTCATATTGTTGTTTAATTCTATCCTTTTTCACCCCTACAGCATAGGCAATCAATTTGCATTGGAGATACTGTAGGCCTTAAGGGCATCCCAGTACACTGTGGGGTGTGAATCCTTCAGAGTATTAAACTTCTGAAATGCTCTAATTTCTTCCCTTCCAGGGTCTTAAGGTCCTCCCAATTTAGGAGGCTAACATTCATCCTCCAGGTTGAATTAAGGCAAGGTGGAATAAAGGTCATCTTCATGGTAATGGGAGTGTGGTCTGAAAGGCCCATCACCCCTATATGAACCAAATCTACTACCCAGGCCCAGCTCGTGGGTACTAGAAAAAAGTCCCATCTAGAGTATTGTTTATGCCTTGGAGAGTAGTATATATAATCCCTCACCATTGGGTTCAGGTGCCTCCATATGTCCAGCAAGCCATATTCAAAAATTACCCTGGTCAGTATCATAGTTGCTTGACATTTCTTCCCTAGGCATGTACCAGATCTGTCCAACCATCGGGAAATGGTGGTGTTGAAGTCACCTCCAACAATCACTAAATTGGAAGTGGTCACCCCAATTTCTGACAGGACTTTCATGAAAAAGGGGACTCACACCTGCTCTTCATTAGGGGCATACAAATTTAAAATGATACAGTCCTGTGCTCCCAACTCCCCCTTAAGAAGAATAAATAAACATTCTGGGTCCTGGTGAACCTTCTGAACCTTCAAAGGAACATTCTTCTTAAATAAAATAGCTACTCCCCTCTTATGTGGTTGCCCCTGACAGTGGGATGCATATACCTCCCTCACCAATGTCCTACATTATTTGGAATGTTCCACAGGAGTCAGGTGCATCTTCTGCAGGAGTGTGAGGTCCATTTTTAAATCCCTCAGCTCCTTCAAGAGCCTAGCCCTTTTTATGGGGCTTTTTAAGCCCTTGACATTATGTGACGTACAGTGTATTTCCGACATTTAGTATTTGATAGATAAAAAGACATATATTGCTCCAGAAAATGTAAGACTCCACCCCCCAATGGCTGCATCCATACCCCGTATGCAACACATCAGCAGCATGTAACAAGAAAATTATCAAAATCTCAAAACATTATATTAACTATAAGCTTAACCAACAAATAACAACTATGCATTGTTTTAATAAACAACTACTCTGAGCCATAATGTTCCCTTCCAGGTGGCAAACACTCACACCACCCTTCACAAAAGGCAGAGTGGAATAGGTGAAGGGCTCAGGATCACTTGCAAGAGGTGACCTACATCTGGCTGTGACCCAATAGATTGCAGTCAGAGGGGGGTGCCAAGTAGCCAGCGGGGATAAGAGACATCCAAATCAAGATGCTCACTCCAATGGTCAACCAAGAGAATTTACCCCCTCTCCACCCTGCTGTTAGATGGTAAATTAACATCTGGGTATAGAGAGAGAAGGGGAGGAGAGAAAGGAGAGGAAGGCAAGCCAAGTTATCTGAGTGGTTACTTTCCTGTGCAGAGGATGGTGGTTAGGATTCTTGAAAATGACTATACTGACCCATGGATCCTCCCCAAATCGGGGAGAGGACCACAATCAGGTCCATTTACCTTCCTCTGCTGCAGTGTTATCAGCCCACACCTCCCAATCCCCCCCAAGAGATCCCTTCATAAAAAGCAGATTAATACTGTAGGACATATGTGTCAACCCTTAAGTAAGCTCACAAAACTCATTATAACATTACAAAAAAAAAGCATCAGATGTTTAAGTTTATGAGTCCCTTTGTTTGGTCTGCCAGAAATTGCAGGCTGGCTAGGATGCCTACAAGATCAAACAAATGTGTAGAGAAAGATTATTACCACTCGGGATGGGCCCTTTACCAGTAATAACACATAAAATGCCATTTCATAGATAATAACACCCAGAATCGTTATGTCAACCCCAGCAGGAGTGTCCATCCTGGAAAGAAAATTCCCTTCAAAATATGAGCAGTACACCCGGGAATCAACGCACTCACTGTATGAAATATAACTCCAATTTACTACCCCAGTGTCCCAACAGTCAACTCACAGCTTCTGCTGCTAAAGAGTTGGGGATCGTTCACCTGATCACCCATGCTTGCTCCCAGTGCCAATGAAAGTGTCTGTTTTATTTTTTTATATTAAGTATACTTTATTAGTTTTTTAATCTAAGGTACAGACATCTTTATATACAGGAGATCATACAATGCTGTATATATGCTTGCAAAACAGGTCTTCTGATCACCATAAAATACAGCCATTATCTAATAGTATCATATTTGATGTCTGCAATCCCCCACCCTTTTCCCCCCATCTACCCCTACCATCCCCATCTTAACCCCACTCCCCTCCTATCCCCCACCACCACAAATATTAGCCTTAGCAATTGTAGATATATATCAATAGGAAACCCTACTGAATATAATGGTTAACTTATGCAGGGGCATTAGAGTTAACCGTTATTGTATTGTACTGGATTAATAGTAAATTGTAAAAGGGATCCCAAAGTTGTTTATATGTTCTCATTCTTTGGGTTAATCCTGCAATGACACATTCTGCCTGTAAAGCAAACATGATTTCTTTATACCATTCAGTATAGGTCGGTATTAGGGCATCTACCCAATGTCTAAGTAACACTTTTTTGGCACAAACAGATATCATTGCCATATAGGCTCTTTGGGTCTTGCCCTGGAGGGTGATGTAATCCCCTAAAATACAAATTTCAGGAGTAAATTTATCTGAGAGAGCTAATAATGGATCCAGTCAGGATTTAATATAATTCCATAATGGGGAAACTTTATCACATGACCATAACATATACAGCAAATCTCCCTTTGCTTGAGAACACTTGGTGCAAAGATTAGACTGAAGAAACCCCATCTTGAATAATTTAGCAGGAGTATAATACATGTTATGTACAATTTGAAATTGCATGTATCTATACCTATCCCACTTGATGTATCTATATAGGTGCTTCCAAATTTTTAACCAACATTTAGGGGGTTCAGAAGTTGGAAGAGAGTAATCCCACCAGTAAGTCCTCTGTCCTTCTATCCCAGCAATCGTAATTTGTAAGAACTTGTAAGTATATGAAATTAAATGAGTAGACAGGACTGACTTAAGATATGGGGATAAAACAGTTAGAAGGGGTGTAGTCTGCCTCCCAGTGCCAAAATACTGTATTAACATATGACAAATCTGCAAATACTTAAAAACATGAGTGGTGGACCAATGATACCGGCTACAGGCTTCCTGGAATCGCATCTGTTTCTGGTTGATAATTAACTCCTCCACCCTTCCAATCCCCATATTGGGCCCCAAAATACTAAGTTTTATTGGTTTGCCGGAGATTAGCAGATTATGATTATTGGAGAGGGGTTGTGTTATATCTTTATATCCATTAGTCCTTAGTAAGGTGTTGAGTTGGTGTTGTGTAATCAAATGAGCATCAAGCAGGGATCCTTTCAGCTTACTTGGAAGATTTTTCTTATTTAAAAAAGGGAGGACTTCTGGAACCACATCGTGTAATGCACACAAGGATTTCTCAGTTCCAAGCCAGAGAGGGGAATACATAGAATCAGATGAATATTCTGATGGAAGTATCCAGTACCTCAATCTGGTTAGATGCATAGCAAGGTCATATAGGTATAGATTGGGAGCTTGTAGGCCACCATCATTTTTTGCCCATGTAAGCTTACAATAGCCTCTTCTTGATTTTTTCCCAGCCCATAAAAAAGAGTTAATAATTGTATGTGCCTGAGTGAACCAAGATTTAGGTAAGTCCCAATTGTACATTTGCAACGGGTATAATAGACGGGGTAATACATTAATTTTTATTATACTCATATGACCCCAAAGCGATAAGGGTAGTAAAGACCAACACTTAATATCCTCTTGTATGTGACTTAGAGTGGCATCAAGGTTAAGCTTTTTCATTATTTTAGGGGAAGGATGAAGGAAAATACCCAAATATTTAAGTTTATCTGATCGCCACTGTAGGCCCAAATTAACTGTTTCTGTTTTTTGAAAATACTGATTAAGAGAAAATACTTCCATTTTATCCAGGTTCAATTTGTAGTTAGAAATCAAACTAAACTGGGATATTAATGTAAGTGCAGCCGGGAGGGATTGCGAAGGGGATGAAATATGCAGTAAAATATCATCCGCATATACGGAGAGTTTATATTCTGATTTCCCTATTGTAATCCCCGATACTAAGGGTGAGGAGTTAAGTTTCCTAATGAGAGGTTCAAGGAACAAGTTGAATAAATATGGTGAGAGGGGGCATCCTTGATGAGTACCCTGTCTCAAAATAAAGGGTGTGGAAAGTACTGCATTGCAATGAACTCGTGCAGAAGGGGAAGAGTACAGTATTTTGATCCAAGTGAGAAATTCTTGTGGGATACCATATCTGGGAAGTAGAGAAAACAGATATTCCCAGGACACCCTGTCAAAAGCTTTTTCTGCTTCCAAGGAAACTAAAGCAGCCGGAATAAGAGAGTCCTTGGATGCAGAAAATAAATAAGCCAACTTCCTGAGATGGTCGGATGAAAGTCGGCCCTTAACAAATCCTACCTGCTCTGCACTAATTAAGGAATCCCAGACCCGACCCAATCTTAAAGCCAGGATCTTAGCCAAAATTTTGAGGTCGACATTTATAAGTGAAATAGGCCTATAATTATGTACAACTAAGGGGTCCTTCCCAGGTTTGGGTAGTACCACAATAGTAGCTTGGGTTAAGGATTTATCTGAAATACCATTTTCATAAAAATATTGAAAGGTGTTTAGGAGAATAGGTGCTAATGTACTTTTTAGGGCCTTATAAAAATTAGGGGAAAATCCATCTGGGCCAGGAGATTTATCCAGTGTGAGTGAGTCAATGGCTTCTATTATCTCTTTTATTTCAATCGGGGCTTTTAGTATAGAAGATTGTGCCTCAGTAAGTGTTGGCAACTTAACATCAGTGATGTACAAGTCCAACATTTGTTGAGAGAAGGAGAAATTAGTAGGAGTATATAAACCCTCATAATAAAGTTTAAAGTTTTCACAAATATCTTTGGGTGAGGTCAAGACTGTACCGGTGGATGATTGAAGGGAAGTAACTATCCTGTCGGACATCTGAGACCTGATTCTGAGCACTAATAGTTTTCCTGCTCTTTCCCCTTGATCAAAATATGTTATTCTAGATTTAAGCATAAGAAATTCTGCCTTGTCGGCCAGCAGCTGATTATACTGGGCTCGAAGGGATTCAGCTTTTTCCCAATCTGCATCAGGGGATAAAGCTGAGAGGTGTGTTTCTGCTAGTGTGATCTGATCAATTAGAGAAGAAGGAGCCTGCTCCCTTTGCTTTTTACATTTGGCTGCCAAGCGTATTAATTCACCCCTTAAAGCGCACTTTAATGAGCACCACAAGATATCCCTTTTAGGCATGGATGGGGAGTTATCTATCATAAAGTTAGAGATGAAGAATTGTATGTGTTGTATGTGATCTTCAGATTTTATAATATGATTATTAACCTTCCAAAGTTTATCTCGCTGAATATTTGGAGCAAAATCTATAAATAACTGAACCATTTGGTGATCTGATATAGATTTCGAGGAGTAAAAAACTGATGTGACACCAGAAAGGTAATCACTACTCACTAAAAAATAATCAATATGAGAAAATGTATTGTGGGTAGGTGAATGGAATGAATATTCTTTCCTGGTTGGGTAAGTGATTTGCCAGGGATCAGCCAAACCTATTGAGTGCATTAGCTCCAACTGGGCTTTTTGACCTGGGGAAAATGATAATTAAGAGGGTCCCATTCTGTCCAAACTGTTTGACAGTACTTGGCTCCAATCCCCTCCTATAATTATTGGAATCGTGGACCATGGAGCTAACTTAGACATAAGATCCATGAAAAATTTTGAATCGTCAGAATTAGGGCCATAAATAGAGCTGAAAATGACTTCAGAATGACCTAATACAGCCCGTAATATAACATAACGGCCTTCCAAGTCTGAGAGTTCTTGTAACAAATGAAATGGGATTTCACGAGCAATTAGAATGTCAGTTCCCCTTTTACGGGAATTGAAACCGGACCCAAAAACCTGTCCCACCCAAAGCCTATGAAAGTAGTGCACTTGAATGGGTAAAAGATGTGTTTCCTGTAAGAAAACCACGTCAGCTTGTATATTGCGGAGATGTATCAATATTTTCATTCGTTTCGCTGGAGTTTGTGCCCCCTTAATATTCCATGCACAAAAATGATAGCCTGACATTTTTAGCTGTCTATAATAATGTTAAACTTCAAGTATGCAGTGACAAATGAAATCATTAAATGATGTCTCCACTTCAACTCTGGTATTTGTGGCGGTACCCTCCCCACTAAAACATTTTAAACCCACCCCTCCCCCACCATCTCAAGAAACACACCCCACAACTTACCCTCCTGAGCTTTGCATAAACAAACTAATAGAATAGCAATCTTGTTCCCAAGATAACCCATTAATTGTGGAAGCCCAATCCCCCTTTGCCAAGATGTGAATGTTCCACCCAGATTAGCTCATCCCGACTTGCCCCCCCAAAAACATAAACATCAAACAGTTTAATTAAGGAATGTACCTCTTCCCTTGCTCTACCTCTTGTAGCAATTATATTTACATTATACACCATATTTCTATTAACTTGTAAACTCAAGATTGTGACAACCCTGCCCCAGTAAAGCCCCAGTCTATGTATTTATTTATCTATTTACCAGCCATTCGAGGCTTTAATGATCAAAATAAACCTCTTCTTGTCTCCCGTCTTCTCAATCCCCCCCCCTTAGTTTTATCCAACAGCTATCCCCATCATATTCAGGGCTTAACCCTGAACTCCTTAAGTCCAGATGATTACAACAACCAGTGAAAGGTCTCTTGTGTCCTCAGTGAAGTGTAAAACAGTCCTTTGCTTCCCCGATTTGTGTGATGGCATCTAGTGTAACGGTCCTTGTAAAGTCCCATGTCTGAATAACAAATCTACATTAAACTTTCCCTCTTCCAATATCCAAGTATTGTCCCACAGTCAAAATGCGAGAGGGTATATAAAAGGAAACACCATGCAGGACTTGGGAGAGAAAAAAAGTGCGGTGACTGGTGAGACCGGCTACAATGTCTACCAAATGCTTCAATTTAAAGGAAAGCCATTACCAATTTAACTGGGAGCAAGGCTGTGATGCTAAATTCAAGCTAATCTCTTGCTGCCTTTTAATGAACCTCCAGGCATCGCGAATCCAAACAAAATGAGAAAAAAAATAAGGAAAAGAGCCTTCAGCTGCTGGTTCATAAATGGTCAGGGGGTCCGGAGGAGAGGTGTACGGAGTTTGAGCGAATTACACTAACTCTTCCATCAAACAAATGCCGCTATGCAGAGTAGCCAGATCGGTAAGCCCTCCCTCATATATTCAACGATGGGTAAACAAGTCATGGAACATAGTGGGTAATTCTTCTGCTGCCAGGTTTGCCTCTTCAAAATTTTTCCAATTACCCTGATACTGCACCATCAGTTTAGCAGGGTAGATCATCCAGAATCGAATGCCAGCCGCTATCAACTTTTTAATGAAGCTATGATAAGCAGCCCGCTTCTGTCTGACCCTGACTGGCAGATCTTGGGAAAATCTGAGCTGGGCATCCTCCCATTTAATCTCTTGCAGCTCTTTAACTTTCATTAAGATGTGCTGCCGATCAATATAACTTAGGAGACGAATAATGAATGGCCTAGGCTTAGCACCAGGGGGAGGTCAAGGTTTTAGAGAGCGGTGAGCCCGCTCTACCTGATACACTGTAGATTGTGGTGGAGGACCTGCTATCTTTGCTAGAAGCTTCTGTGTGAACTGAATTATGGCAGATCCTTCAGCTTCTTTAGGCAAACCAAAGATAACACTATTATTCCTCCTGTTCCTCCCCTCCAGGTCTTCTAGTTTGCCCTCTACTTTATTCAGCCTCTGCCTTAATGCCACCACTTCTGGCTCCAACCTTGTCTGCCAATTTTCCAGTGAGGATGTATGGGCTGAGACATCTGAGATTTTCCTATTTGTTTCCCTCAATTCAGCCTGAATATTCTTCAGGTCCGAGGCAAACTCCTTAAAATATTCTTTAATACTAGCCATTTCTGCTATGAATTTGTTCTCGGACAGGGGAATAGAGTTGCTAGCTAGCGCCGCTGTCTTGTTGGGGGTTGCGGTCTGTGTTTTAGATCTCTTCACTGACTTATCTGGCATCTGAGGCGGTGTCCGGGCCGGAAGAGCCCGGTGCATTTCCGATTCCATTTTCACACCTCTTAGATGTTGAGTGCTGCTTCTTTACACTTCTCGTAGTTTCCCTTTGCTTCAAATGGGTATTAGCAATAATAAAATAACCAATCTCAAGCAGAAACTTGGTAATTTTACTGTTTTTGGAGAGTTCAGGGGAGAGCCAAGCCGGAGAGCATCTGTTCAGGTTGAAGACATCACATGATCTCACGAAAGTGTCTGTTTTAGAGGCACGCTGCATCTTGCTCCACAGATATGCTGGTCGTGTGTTTACCTGGCAGGGTTTCTGCGAGTCTTGCCAGGCTTGACACTATAGGTCTGAGGTTGGGAACTTCGGGAGGATCTCCTTAAGCCCCAGATGTTGTGTTCCAACAAAAACTCCCTGTCGGCAGTTAAGTCATCGAAGCGCTGAGTTCCCTCTGAAGAAACCACTCATAGCTTAGCAGGATACTCTAGAAAGGCCTTCAGTAGCTTAATAACCACCAACACTTTACAACGTTTGGCCATCATTGTTGGGGCAAAGTCATGTTCGAAAAATAAGTGCTTGTCTCCAGAAATTACTTCTTTTTTGACCAGGATGACTGTAAAACTTTTTCCTTCATTCCGAAGTTAAGAAAAGCAAGGATAATGGACCTTGGTGTCACAGATGGATCCTTGTGGGGAGCAATAAGTGTCCTGTGCACATGAATAATGTTAATAGTTGAGACACCAGCCAATCTAACAGTTCCTTTAATAAGCCTTCCATGTATTCAAACATATTGCCACTCTGTCTTTTCAGGCAACCCATGGATCCTAATATTAGTTATACGGTGTCTGTTCTCCAGCTCTTCTATTTTATTAGCAAGCTCTTGTTCCCAGGTATGTAAATCAAGAAGTGCCATATTATGCAGGTCAGAAAGCTAGGTATACTCTGTTAAACATCTTGGCATCGCTCCGGTTCACTTCTTAACAACTCGAAGGTATCTTCTAGTGTAGGCTACAAAACTTTCCATCTATTGCAGAGTCTCCCCAATTTTATTTCACTGCTCACAAAGCTGTTTGGAAATTATTGTAAACTTCATTTCTATAGAAGGCTGGAGGTAACTCTGGGGAGCAAGGCATGTTCGCACCAGTGGGCCCATCAGTTGTGCTCTGCCACTCCAGGGTCTGTTGTTTAGTGGACTTCTGGGTTGCATTTGCAGCACATTCTTTGAGTCTTTTCCTTGTCAAAATGTGTAGTACTGCTCCCCTGTGTCTTGGCTTAGAAAAGTGGCATCTGAGTGCCAGGATGGTGATAGATTATCTTTGGGTGGCTAAGAGCTCCAAACCTAAGTGGCCATTAGGAACGCTGACATCACCAGAAGTCCTTACTAGACTCCTTTGACTGAATTTTGTCCCTGTTTTTTTTTTTATATATATTTTTCATTTTCTTCTGTCCTTTAGTCCTCTTTTTGTTTTTCCCTTTGGGGAATCAGGGATATTTAAGGATGAAAAGGATAATTTGTGGGTCTGCCATTTTTTTTCCCTTTTCTCTAAATTTTCTGACTTTTTTCTAAAATATGCTGACTGCTCTTTTACCATTTTTGCTATCTCTTCTATCTGATGTTTTAAATCATTAAATGCTTCAAGGAGAACTATTCACCACGACAGGGTGAGCCAATGCTTTAGTAATATACTTACATAATGTATCTGGGCATTGAGCTAAGAAGCGTGAGTCCAGGTTAATATTTTCTACTTCCCTATCTAGGTTCTCAAAAACAGTATTTGGAGATCCAGTCAAAATTGATTGTTCAAAAACCTCTGATATGGATATCTTAGACCCACCTGTAAAATCTAGAGGATTAAAAAAATCAAGTTTAGTCAGATGAGTCTCAGCTTCATTTGGGCCCACTGGTCCTTCAGTGGCATTCTTTTCTACCACCGGTTGTACTCATCATTAAAATCTCCATTTCCTTTCCTTTCTGTGGCACCTGGCTGAGATCAATGTTTAATTGGAGAAAAGTAATTAGTTATCATTTCTTTCTTGGTTCTCTCTATCTCTAGTTTTTTTTCTTTGTTTGTTCCTATTTTTGGACTTTCCCTTTTTTTATTTTTTCTTTCCTTTATTTTGAGGTGGAGCTACTTCTATTATTTCTATTAGTAATAACGCAGGCAATAGTCCCATTTCTCCCTCTCTCTCACCTTTCTTGGGCTTTAGGGTCGAGGTGATATTTTGTTTCCTCTGGGGAGGTTTCCTTGTTTTAACTATGGGAGTATTTTCAGCTTCAAACAATTAGGATTCATTATAGCTTTAGACTTTTCTGATATGTCACTCTTAATTGCATCAGGATACGAGAAAAGTTTGTTTGCTTCAACCAGAGTGGAAGTGGTTACTATTAACTCATCAAAACTGCAGATTGTTTTCACTGTGTGTATGCTTCTGTGCTGAGCCTAACTACAGAACATTGTGTGTTTGATGAAATATTACAATCTGTGTGTACTGAATGAACTGTTGTATTTGCATTATACTTGCTACTCGCTATTGCAAGACTGGAGCCCTAGTAACCATAAGAAACTAGGAAGAGGAGGTGTAGTTCATTGACTTTCAGTCTGGAACTACAGCTCATTTTGAAAAAAAAGGGTCTTTTATTCCTGAACCTCGGGAAGACTGTTATAATTGCACTAGCCACTATTTAATGGTGTTTTAAAACATTATTTACTGTTTTTAGGTGCATTTGCACTTCAGGTTCTTCGTGACCCCTGAGGACTACTTCCTGGGTCACTTGCTACTATAAAAGCAAAACTGCAGATTGTTTTCACTGTGTGCATGTTTCTGTGCTGAGTCTAACTACAGAACATTGTGGCCCAGATATTCAAACTGCGCCAGGCTGTGGTGTAAGCTTGGGAGCAGTGCAACTTGGCTGTGTAGGGGTCTGGACTGGGTGATATTCAACAGAGCTGTGCCATGGCACAGCATCATTGAATATCACACCCTGGCCACCTGCAGTGTGCATGGTGCAGTGGCACTGTGCCAGTGCAGGTGGCCAGAGTGGAGCATGGGGATGCTCTAACACAAGTTCCATTGCGCTATGCACAGCAACCATGATATTCAAAACTTGACATGCAAATGGAGCCATAATTTATGCAAGGTGCAAATGGGGCCATTTGCATGTCATTATTGCCCCATTTGCATGCAGGTGTGCCGATCCCCGATGACTTGTGCCTGGCACCCTGCCAGGCAGCAGCCATCAGGGACCGACACCATCTGCAGCCTGCAATGTGCTCCACAGCCCAATCGCAGGCTGCAGTACAAAACAGGAAAAGCATAAATCCCTGGTGGTCCAGTGGACTGCTGTCTGCCCAATTGCAGGCATCTGTAATCCAAAAGTAGTATTCTGTCCAATATCCCTGGTGGTCCAGTGGACCACTGTCTGCCCGATCGTGGGCATCTGTAATAAAAAAAAATATGTCCTATATCCCTGGTGGTCTAGCGGTACCCCCCTCTCCACCTGCCCACTGAGCCCCACAGCCCCACTCCTCCCAGTCAGCCGGTGGGCAGCAACACCCCACCCGCCTGCCACCCCACCACCCACTGACTGACACCATCAGTAGGGCTGTACACCCATTGGTCCACAGCATAAGCCAATGGGCGTCCTAACCCCCTTGTTATTATACATGTCGGTACTAATGATTTCAAAAAATTAACTATCAAGGAAATGAAAAAGGAGTTCATCAGTTTTGAAGAAACCTTAAAAGGGATCAAATGTGAAATATATTTTTCTGAAATATTACCAATACCTAGAGCTAATTACCATATTGAAAAAAAATCAAATGTATAAATGAATGGTTGCGGAAATGGACTATTAAAGAGGGTTATTGTTGCATTCCCCATTGGGAATTGTTTTATGAAAATAGGTCATTATACTTTTGGGACAGCTTACATTTAAGCAAATAAGGTGCATATAAATTGGGAAGAACTTTTGAGAATATCATCTGCAAATCTTTAAACTAGTGACTGTGGGGGACAAGGGCACCCAGAAAAATAGAAATCACACTACTGACAGTCTGGATAAAATAAAAATCTGGAATATCAATGCCAGAAGTCTCAATCCAACTACATTAGCTGAATTAAAAATACTCATGAAGGAATATAACATAGATATTGTATGTGCAAGTGAAACCTGGTGGGAAGATTCCCGTGATTAGTACAATAATATCCCTGGGTATCAACTGTTTGTTAAAAATAGAATTGATAGAAAAGGAGATGGTGTTTGTTGCTATATTTCTGAGAAAATTCAATGCCAAGAAATTAAAATATTTAATAACCATAACAGATCAACAGAAACATTATGGATAAACATTCTTTCCCCACACTTGCCTAAAATTGGTTTGGGAATTTGTTACAGACCTCCAAATAGTGACAGTACTTACAATCATATGTTGATTGAGGAAATCGAGACTGTATACTGCTTAGGTGAGACTATATTACTTGATGATTTTAATGTTCCAGGTATAACCTGGGACTTGATGAAAGGTAATACCGTCTTTGAACGTACACTAGTTGATATATTATCCACCCATGGATGTAATCAATTGGTAGATGTTCCTACTAGAGGTAATAATATCTTAGACCTAGTAATTACTAATATTAAGGATAGAGTGGGTAATATTCATGTCCGCCCCCATTTAGGGTGCAGTGACCATAAAACCATGGACTGTATAATAAATCATATTAAACCCAAATCTCATGGAAGTTCAACATTATTAGACTATAAAAAAGCAAATTGGTCTAAAATAATCAATTCCTTTAGTAGTATTGATTGGGGAACATGTTTTGATGACTTAGAGGTTCATTTAATGTGGGATAAATTGAAATCAAAGATACATGAAATAATTAATCAATACATCCCAAGTTGCAAAAAAATAAACAGTAAAGGTAATAGTCCTCACTGGTTTTCTAAGGTTATAAAATCCCAAATAAGGAGGAAAAACAAAGCCTTTAGAAAATATACGTTAAATTCTTCACAAATCAATCAAGTTAAGTACAGAATACAACAGAGATTACTTAAAACGCTAATTAAAAAGGAAAAAAATAAACTTGAAAACAAACTAGCTAGTAAAAGGAATTGTAAGGCCTTGTATGCTTATGTGAACAACAAAAAGCAAACCCATAATAGAATTAAAACTGTGACTGTAAATGGTGAAATATTACATATTAATAAAGATATTGCTAATAGTTTTAATAAATATTTTCCTCAGTATATGAAATAAAAAAAATCTTATAGTAACTAACCCCAGTATAGTGACTAATCCCTGTGTGGATGATTCAGATGTATACAGTTTAACTCAAGATATGGTACTCGATGAATTATACAAATTATGTACAACATCATCATCAGGACCAGACAATATTTACTCTATTGCCTGGAAAAAACTTGCTAATGTGATTGCCCAGCCCTTAACCACCTTATTTAGTAAATCCTTCCTAACTGGTGACATTCCATTGGATTGGCGGGAAGCAATAGTTGTCCCAAACCATAAAAAAGGTAATAGATCAAATATTGAAAATTATAGGCCTATTAGCCTCACCTCAATTTGTTGTAAATTACTAGAACATCTAATTAAGAATAACATTGAATATGAAATAGCTGAATTGGGGTTACAAGACAGTACACAGCATGGCTTCAGGAAAGGTCTTTCCTGTAACACCAATCTGATCTCATTTTATAATATTGTAAGTAGTCAAATTGACAAAGGCATTCCAACTGATGTAATTTTTCTTGATTTAAGAAAAGCCTTTGATTCTGTACCACATGACAAACTAATTCAAAAACTGGAATATATGGGATTAAACAAATATATTGTAAAATGGATTAATAACTGGTTGACTGATAGAAAGCAAAAAGTGCGAATAAACTCAGTTCTCTTCAATGAAGGAAATGTCAACAGTGGTGTTCCTCAGGGATCAGTGTTGGGTCCAATATTATTTGGATTATTTATAAGTGACATGGGAAAAGGTCTTGATTCTATCATTTCTAAGCTTGCTGATGATACTAAAATAGGCGGGGATGTTTCATCCTTTTCAAAATACCAACTATTATGTGAAGGTCTAAAGGCTATTGAACTTTGGGGACTGGAAAATAGTATGGAATTTAACGAGACTAAATGTGCTGTAATACATTTCGGAAAAAATAACCCTCATTATAAGTATTATCTTAATAATAAAGAAATTAAAAATTGTAAATGTGAAAAAGATCTGGGAATATGGATGAACACACACCTATCCTCGTCTACACATTTGGCTAAAGCCATCTGGAAATGTAATCAAATTATTCACTCTATTAAAAGAGCATTCATTTCAAGAAATTAAAGTATGTATTATGAAATTATACAAGTCATATGTATTAACGCAATTGGGCTATGGAACCCCAATATGGAGTCCGTATCTCAAAGAAGACATAAACCAAATTGAAAGAGTACAGAGAAGATTAACTAAATCTGTTCGGGGATTAAAAACTATGGAGTATAACAAAAGACTGGAGAGGTTGAATTTATTTTCCTTAGAGAACAGAAGGATTAGAGGGCATATGTTGTTAATGTACAGAATTATGAAAGATCAGTTCCTAATGGAACAATGTTTTATTCCTAATGGAACAATGTTTTATACAAAGATTCCACAAAATAGTAAATTTAAGATCACATGACAAACAAATTGTACTCCATAGAGTACAGACAGTCAGACACCAATACTTTTATAATATACGTACAGCAAGGTTATGGAGTAGTCTACCTAGTTACATTACAGATGTTTCTACTATGGAAATTTTCAAGAAGAGATTAGACAAACACCTACTGAGTAATAGATCCAAATGATAAACCCACTATGTGTGAGAGACAATTTAATCGGCATTTAGCCTACTTTGTCTAAATATACCAAGTTATATCAAATTGTCAGTGTAGATGCTGCCCTTTTCATAACCCCTTTTTAACTATTTCTTTTTCACTTTTAGTAAACATTTTTTGCCAGAAATAATTAGCAAGCACAAATTTAAAATTCAAAATAACTTGAATGTTCCAATATCAATTAGTTTAAACAGTTAAGATATTGTAAAAAAAGAGAGAAATACATTACAGTGCTCACTCAGTGTGCAGTAAAGTTCAACTAGTTAGGAAAGAAAAAGAGAAAGACTGTTCACCACAGAGTTGGTAGACAGCTGTTTCTGGCTATTTGCCTGCCAAGTTCCCAAATTCCCTCTTGTGTCTGAATCAGAGCATCTATTGTTATTAGGCAGGAAAATGTCTTCAAAGTGAAGGTAGAGTGATGTTAAGGTCAAGTGGATTCGAATAAGTTCTCAAAGTCCTCTAAAGTTTAAACTCGAAGTAACTTTGTGGCTTTTCATCTAAGAACTTCAGCTTTATCTGTGTTTTTTATTTAGCTTCAGATCCTCTGGAGCTACCAGCAAGGAAATCTAAGGGTTCCCTCAGAAAGTAGGCTGATGAGAGACTACATAAAAATCTGGAAGTCAAGAATGACAAATTTAAGTCACAGCTGATAAAAACTATCATAATTTGTAGTTTGTCCTTACTTTGACATACGGTGTCTGGGAAGTTATCATATGAAAAAAGAACAAACAAACGGTAAGCAAAAAAGTGTCAGCTTTAGCTAGTTACAAGTTTACTGTCTTGTCCTGATTTAGACTCGGGTGTAAAACCAGGGAACTGTACGACTTGGTAAAATGAGTGTAATTTCAACTTCCAAATTCAGCCACCACAAAACCAATATTTTAGTTCAAGCACCGTATTTTACCTTGAGGGTACCATTTTGAGTTAAACACAGGTGATATCCTTTAAAAATTTTAGCTCTCTATATCTTTATATCCCCAAACAATGGAAGAACTACAGTTCTTGATTTAAAAGGTATGGTTAAGTCAGCTTAGAATGTTAGAAATAATTTAACTAAAGGAGAAAAAAGTTACTGGCTCTTAAAAAGAATGGCTGAAATTGCCACAAAACCACAGAGCCCCTAAACATACCTGAGGTTTGCTCGCAGGTAGAACTTTTACTGCAGGTTGCTGCTGCATGTGCCCTTTGTAGCCCGGAGGTCACATGGAGACACTTCATAATAGTGTTGTAGTGGTGGCAGGAAGATTTAAATAAAAAAAGAAAAAGTAAAATTCGATAAAACAGCTTATAGTGCAAATTCAAGTGAGGTGAAAAAACAACTTCACCCACCAGCTCCCAATATATCAATACCCCTAAGAACAATATCAGTACAGTGTCAAACCCTCGGAAGAGAACTGTTATATTTAAGATTGGGGGAGCTTGAAATGAATTTAGAGGAGTCTAAAAATAAAAAAGGCAAGGAAATAGTGGCAAAGTATTGATGAGATATTGAACTCCTTAATAAAAGAGCTTAGCTAAGCCAAAGGCTTGCTCTGAGTTCCAAGTAAGCATTAATGTCCGATGAAGGAGGCTTCTACTGCAGAATTAATGCATGGTTGGGGGGGTTGTGGCATGAGGCCTTGGCCGAGTGCCTACAACCACCCAACCATGCATTAATTCCCCAGTAGAATCCAACTCTGGAGGCCATTAATGCATTTTGTAACACAGGAATACTTGCATTGTTGTTTTCGGTTTTGCAGTTCTGTTCAGCTTTGTGTCGGTGCCTTGAGATCCTCCGTATTCACCACAATGTGTGTTCTGTCTGCTGCTGTGACACCTAGTGGTGCTAGAGCTTGACCCGGTGACCCCATGAACAATAGTTGGAGTGGTCCTTACTGGGAAATTAATCACTGCTCCAACTTTGGTCATGTGTTGTATTTGGTCCAATAAGATTTCTCTATTTGCTGTTTCTGTTTGATGCTGTGTTACGATGTGATTTAATGAAGTTGAGAAAATTATTTTTTCCCAAGAATATCATATATTGTTATTTATTGTGATGAATGGCTCGTTTTTACTCTTCTTTGATGCAAGCTAAAAAGCTCATCATGTAAACACAATTGGGGCCAATTCTAGTAGGTGAATGTAGGGCTTGCTTCAAGCCCTGAATCCACCACAAAGTTTGATGTGGATGCGGCAAAGCCCTTCGATGCAACTCAGTCTGATTGCAGAAGGGCTGGTGCAGTTGCAACATTTTTACCACTTTACGGCAGTTTGCACCAAAGGTTTGGTGCAAGCCATCTAAAATGGGTATCCCCACAGACGCAAAGTTAGACCGGGGAGCTGGTCTAACTTTGCTGGCTCGGGGACTTGCGGCAGCTAGCTTGCCAGAATCATAAATTCCCCCCTGTTTAGCACAAGTTGACATTTGCATCAAACATCCTGCTGCAAGTCCCCTGCAGTGATCACAATCCCTTCTTGAATCTGGCCCAATCAGTTTTATATGGTCTGAGTTCCTTGTCTTTATTCCTTGTTTTCACTCCTCACTCCTCATTCCACTCATTCTGCTTCTTATTCCTGAACCAATATCTTAGATGTCCCATCCACCGAAATAATATTATTGGGTGACCTCAACTTCGACTGGTTATCTGCAGCATCCAGACCTCTGCAAGAACTATGCGACTCCTTTGGACTCACCCAAAGTATAACTGAACCCACACATCCCAATGCAAAAAATCTGGCAAAGAACACCTTACTAGACATAATTTTAGTCAATTAACCTCATCTATTTACCCATGCATGCACATTCTTCAACAACGTCAGTGACCCTTGTGCCATTACCTGAGATCTACTCTTAAAACAGAGTCAGCCTCTAAGTATATCTATAAAAGATGCCAGAGGTACTTCTGCTCAGACCTCCAATATGCAGGCTGGCAGGACTTTTATCTGGCCCAAACCTTGGATATCACTTTTGAGGAATTCCAAAAAATCTTGCTTAGGGCCCAAGATAATCACACTCCCTTCGTAAAAGTCAGAACTAAAAGGAAAACGTGCCCATGGCTCACTGGCAGCTTGAAAGCAGCCCTACAACAAAGGGACTTTCTTTGGAAAAAAGCAAGAAAAATTTAACTCCCAAATGACTGGACAGCTTTCAGAGCAGCTAGGAATAGGTGTACTAAACTCATTAGATCTGTAAAAGCTAAGTATTTCCAAACAGAAATTGACAATGCCTATAATGATACTAAGAAACTTTGGAAAACTCTAAAGGACATTGAAGGTTACTCCCCTGCCCATTAGCTCCCCTTAAAAATCAATATGGGTGGTGAATCTACTTCTGACAAACATTCTATCCTCAAACTGCTAAACAACCATTTTGCCACAGGAGGTCTAGCCTTCGACACCTCATCAGCCAATGTACTTCAATCTCAGCTCTGTGCTCACAACCCTGACTGGCTTAAATATAGCACAACAAACCACAAGGCAACCTTCACCCTTCAACCAGTCACTGTAAAACAAGTTGAGGATCTCCTCTTGAAGCTAGATGTCAGAAAAAGCCCTGGCACAGATCTAATAGAGCCATACTACCTCAAGATAGGTTATTATATTCTAGCTGTTCCAATAGCCCATCTTTTTAATCTGTCCATTATGCATGGCTTAATCCCAGCATTACAGAAAACAGTGCAAGTAATCCCACTGTTCAAATCGGGTGATACCAGAGACTTAAATAATTTTTGCCCAATTTCCTTACTCTCTTTCTTGTCTAAATTGCTGGAGAAAGTAGTAAATTCACAGTTTAGGTATTACCTAGAGAAGCATCATTTGCTTAACGAGGTCCAGTCTGGTTTCAGACCTAACCACAGCACATTTACTGAACTTGCTAAAGTCACCAATGATTGACAGCTGGCCTTAGATAACAAAAACTATGTTTGCTCCTTATTCCTCAACCTGAGCAAAGCCTTCAATACGGTGGATCATAACTTCCTTATTACCACTCTGAGTATCATTGGTGCTGATCCTTTGACAACCACATGGTTCACTAGCTATCTTACCAGTCGCCACCAACAAATCAAAGCAGATGGCTATCTCTCCACTTTAAAAGCTGTATAAAGAGGAGTACCTCAAGGGTCTATCTTAGGACCACTGTTGTTTGCAGTCTATATCAACAACCTAAATGTCAGAATAACAGATGCTACAGTCCATCTATTTGCACATGACACCATGCTATACATAGACAGGCCCTCCATAGACCAGGCCTGCAATGACCTCCAGCTTAAATTTAACCAGCTGCAGGAAAATCTGCTTTATCTGAAGCTGTTAATAAATGCCCCCAAAAAAATAAGGTTATGCTCCTTGCCCCAGATCTAGGTATAAATAAACCCAAGAACCCCTTCATTATCCCTACTATTTCAAGCTACTAGGTGAGCCCCTAGAAATTGCATCAAACATCAAATACTTGCGGGTTTGGGCTGATGATACGTTATCCTTCTCGGTACATATCGAAAACTTAGCTAAAAGACTAAGACAAAGGCTTGGCATCTTCTTTCGGATTAAGCACCTGTTGTCCCGGATTTCCCAAGAAGAGGCTTACACAGTAGTGGTGGGTGCTCAGATCAGCAATTATTTTATTCTTTTATACAGACCCATATATCATTATTTTCCTTGAATCATGTGTACAACTTGAAGACCATTGGTCCCAAACTTTCCAATAATCTTCCCAATTTTTATGCATCATTTCTATGCTTATGTCCATTTCATTTATACCAAAAGTTCCAAACCTTAATTTTCTTTCTTATGTATTCCTATTTCTTCATCTTCTCACCCCCCAGGTGTAGAACCTGGGGGTCCCTTCTCCTTCTTCTTGGGAGGTAATGGTGTGACACCCATTACTGCATCTCTTCTCCTCTTTCTTTGTTCTCTACCTGTGTGTGCTCCCCTTCCCCCTCCCCTCTTTACAGCTCTTATACTCTTTTTGCTTCTTCCCTTCACAGCCATCCACCTTTGGCTGTCCTCACCTTTTGGTATTATTGATCTCTGATTTTTCTTGTTTCATTTCCATCAGCCGTCCACCGTCAGTGGGGTCCAACCATATCCCTCTTTTTCTTACACTTTTTTAGGGTAGGTGGGTATTTTTTTTCACTGGAGAGTAGCAAGCTAAAAATAGGGCTCTTTCCCCCTCTGCAGCACCTTAAAAAGGCTAGTGTAGCCCCTCCTTTTCCTGTCTGTCTCTCCAATCAGCTTGCTTTCCCCTTCTTTTCTCCACCCCTCTTGTGATGTCATCCCTCTTCAATTCCTCTTCCTTCTCACTCCTCCTTTCCTCTGAGTCACCCTCCTAGCCCCTCCCCTTTTGATGAGTTCTCTCCCTTCCCTCCTCCCTTTGTTTCCACTCAGCCTTTACTTGAGTGGCCACCTGAACAATCTAGTCCGCCCTTTAGAGGCAAACGCCATTGTCCTGGATTTCCCAAGAACAGGCTTACACAATGGTGGTGGGTGCTCAGATCAGCAATTATTTTATTATTTTATACAGTCCCATATTTCATTATGTTCCTTAAATCATGTTTACAACTTGAAGACCATTGGTCCCAAACTTTCCAATAATCTTCCCAATTTTTATACATCATTTCTATGCTTATGTCCATTTCATTTATACCAAAAGTTCCAAACATTGATTTTCTTTCTTATGTATTCCTCTTTCTTCATCTTCTCACCCACCCAGACATAGAACCTGGGAGGCCTTTCTCCTTCTTCTTGGGAGGTAATGGTGTGACACCCATTACCTCATCTCTTCTCCTCTTTCCTTTGTTCTCTACCTGTGTGTGCTCTCCCCTCCTCTCTTGGCAGCTCTTATACTCTTTTTGCCACTAGGTCATCTCAGCCAGCATAGGATGATGGCCTTCACCCCTGTTCTGGGGCCAATTCCTTCTAAGCTAAGCTCTTTCTCCATTCCTCAATGCTCCCCGTGGTCTCTGAGTTAAATAGGTCGGCCCCTATGTCTGACAAGTGTACCCCATCTGGTCTGTAAAATTCATCCTCCCATTCTTCTATGCCCCTCCTAATAACCCGGTCCCCATGTGCTATGAACCATGCACCTACCCTTCTGTTCATTTTTCTCCTTACCCAATCCATTGCAAGGTGGCTATGTGCATGTCTCCATACCCTGCGGGGTACCATGTCTGACCACATCAGGGTTACTTGTGGCCACCATTTCTTTATTATGTTGATGTCATATTTGATTTGTAGAAAAATGTCCAGCCAAGGTCTGGCCCCAATGTCGTTACCTACTAAATGTATAACAATCATGTATGGTGGCGCCCTTCTCTCTCATAGGTCTCTTAATGTCGGGAGCAGCTGGGCCCACTTCATGCCCCTGATGCCCTCCCATGTCACCCGGCATTGTCTGGGATCTTGGTATAGTTGTCTGACCCCTTCCTTTTTGTATGCTTTCCTTTCTGCCCAATAAATGTAAGAGTGTTCACATATCCATACCTCCAGCTTCCGCCCCTTACTTGCTAAGAGATTAAAGCATGTGTGATTAACGGGATATTCCTATTGTTGATGTTCTCTATTGCGTCTATGTCTGTCCACCATTTATTCTTTATGTCTCTCTTTTTTTTTTAAATTGCACCCTTTCTTTCAAAACTGCACTTCACCTGTGAATAGAAAATGGGGATATATGGTTAGTCATTTGCTTAGTGGCCTTACATATCTTTTATAGCAATTGGACCTCCAACGTCTGGCCCCTTTGTACTTGTTCGACTGACCCTCCTGCTGCTGCCAGTTGCGACGCCCGCCTAAGTCAGAATAAATGTGAGGAAAAGTTCTTGGGGTTTTCCCCCAGGAATTCCACACATTTTTTAAGAAACACTGTTACTTGATAGCCTGTGGCTGTTTTTCCATCCTTGTGAATAAAGAAATGCCCTGGTTGAGCAGGACATACTGCGGCGTAGGCCCACGATACCCTGACCGTGCAGCTAGTTGGCTCACTGCTTCTTTTGAGCATCAGCTGGACCCCCTCTTGATCTGTCTTTCATTTCTTGATCCATGTTTCAATTGCTTCCCCGACATGTAATGTCGTCCTGTTCCAGCCCTCCCCCCTTGCCCCCCCGTCGTGTCCCACCACCTCACTCACACTCAGGGCCCCATGATACATGGTTGTGAATATGTCCTGGAATAATAGCTTCTTAAATTCTGTCCTGCATATGGCTGCTGTTGCGTGCCCCATCCCGTCCATCAGACTTTATGATACTGGCCTCCTTTCATCCCTTGCTTTCGTCCCCAACCTTCCCCATTCTTGAAAAATACATCTTACTAACATGGTCTTCGTTGGGTCATTCCATTGCCTCAGGTTACAAACTAAGCTATTGGCTGTCAGTTGTACTCCCATTGTAGCCAGTGCCTTTTCCATTTCCCATTGGTGTACTACATATTTACTCACTTGATCGGCCGTGACTTGCCCATTTACCTCTAGGCGTTGTTGTTCCCTAAAACTCTGGAATGTGCCCCATGCCCCTTCATAGGCTCTGAGTGTCCTGGTAGGTCAGGAGTTGCGAAACAGGACTTCGACTCCTTCTAGCCAACCTCCCATATATCCTCTGGTATCGGCATCTGTTGCACCTCTGCCTTCGGTGCTGAGGCCCAGAACCTGTCCAGCTGCAGACATGAGAGGCTGTCAGCTATAGTGTTCTGGATCCCCGCTTTATGCCCAGGCTCTGAATGTCATGTTAAGCCTCAAACCTTGTAATACCAATTGCCTCAAGACCCGTAGCACAGGGCCGGTCTATGCCCTCCTGTTGTTGAGGACCTCCACTACTGCTCTGTTGTCACACCGGGATGTCACTTTTTGGTTACATATCTCGTGTCCCCATAAAAATGTGCATGTCCATATTGGCATGATTTCTAGTAGGGTGATGTCTTTGGTCAACTCCCCTTCTATCCAGCTCCACAGCCATGCTTCGGAAAACCATTTTCCTTTACAGTACCCCCCCATCCCGAGTCTCCCCGTGATATCTATATAAAGCTTCAGGTCTGTATTAAATACCCAGTCGTCTTTCCAAAAGGATGTGCCATTGAACATTTCTAAAAATACTTCCCATATCCTCAAATCCTCCCTTGTGTCCCTGGTGTCGTCCACCCAATGGTGTGGCTTTGTCACCCCCCGGGTGGCATGTGCCAATCGCCTAGTGAAGGCTGTCCTGGGCCGATGGCCCTGCATGCAAAATTGAGATGCCCTATCAGTTGCTGGACCTGTGTCAATTATTTCCTTCTTCCTTTCCTATGCTCCCTTAAGAGCCCCCTCAGCCTATTTACCTTGTTTTTCAGCAACCTAAGCACTTCCTTCTGTGTGTCTATTTTGATGCCCAGGAATTCTATGATTCTGCTGGGACCCTCCATCTTGTCTGGTGCCAATAAGACCCTCAAATGTTTATGGATTGCCTGAAAACTCCTGAGCATCTCCTCAGTCTCTTCTTTCCCACTCCCAATCAGTAGGAAGTCATCTTAGTAGTGTATCACTGTCTTATGCTCTGACCATCTTTGAAATATACCCTGCAGGCACATGCTGAACAGTTTGAAAGAAGCACAGGCTATGGGGAAACCCATGGGCATAGTTTGTCGAAGTACTACTCACCATCAAGTTTAAAACCCAACAGGGCCCAGTCCAGAGGGCAGACTGGTAGGAGCCTGAATGCCGCCTCTATGTCTGTTTTTGCTAACCATGCCTGTGGTGTTGCCCTAATGATTTCCACTGCTTCCTCCAGTGTGGCATACATCACTCTGGAGTGTCTTTCCTCAATGTAATCATTTACTGACTCCCCCTCTGGGAATGATAGGTGGTGAATCACCATAAATTCCCCTTGCTGTTTCTTAGACACTAGACCTAGTGGCGATACTCTCAGATGGCCAAATGAGGGTGCCCAGAATGGGCCTTCTATCCTCCCTGCTTCCTTCTCTTTCCCCAGTTTTCTCCTCAGTATCTCCTCTTTCCCCTTCACTGAACTTAAGTTTTTGCTTTCTCATGACTTCCTAGGACCCTGACAATGTAGGCTAAAACCTTCCTTAAAACCCTTCAGTAGTTTCTGTGCTGCTATTTGGTCAGTGTGTCCTTGTAACACCACCTCCCAATTCCTGATCCTGATTGGTGTCCTTGCCATGTCAAATAGCTGCCCATCCCCCCAGTCTACAAGGCTTTGCCTTAATATCTGGTTCCCCCTCCCAAAACTTCCCTTGCTCCTGAAACCCCTGTTTCCAGTCTGTCCCCTGAAACCTCCTTGGTCACCCTGAAAGGACTGACTGTTGGTGCCATGGGTCCCATTGGGTTGTCCCACAGCCACCCAGCTTATCCTGCATTTCGAGGCCGGGTAGGTCCCCCCGCATTTGGGACATGCGTGGTGGAACCTACATTGTGGCCAGATCCAAAAAGCCCGATTGTATCCCCAACAGCACTTTTGCACCCATGTGGCCTTCCTTGCCTCTTCTTCTTCTTCTGGTGTGGACTGATCCATAACATAATTGGGCCTCAGGTCCAACTGTTTGGTGTCCCACCTTACGTCCCCATAGGTGGCCATTCTTTGCCTGAAAAACTCATCATAATATATCCACCCCCCACCTTTGCCTTTGCCCTCCTTATTATTAGCTGATAGGTTATCAAGGGAATTCCCAACTCAGGCTTTTTCTCTAGCACTATTTCTGTGTATGTGACAAAGCCCATGGACCAACTGTCCCATGTCTTGCCTTTCATGAATTTGTCCTCCTCTTTTTTCTCTAGCAGGACTACTGCTGCTGCCATCTCTGCTTTCCCAATGCTCTCCCTTTTATTATACTTCATCACTGCTTCTCTACTGACCAGTGTGAAACTGTCTACATATTCTCCCTTCCATATCTTTTCTTTTGTTGCTATGGGTACGTCTTCGCCTATTCTCATCCCTGGTGCACCTATGTCTCCAGAATCCCCTGGCAGTGGTTCCACTTCCTGTGTAGTGCCTGCTTCTGCCTTTTCTCCTTTTCCTGTTTTTAGTTCCCCCAATGCTTTTTCCAGTTGTCCTATCCCGTCTTGCCCCATAGCCATAATCATTTGCTCCACATATTCCTTTATGCTGCTGCTCACATTACCTGGTGTTTGGCATGGTGATTGCCCTCCAGCTCCTGGTGCCGGTGCTCCTGATGAGTTTGTTGTTGCCGGTACCAGTCCAGGCATCTCAGGCCACAATGGGGTGATTGGTACAGGAGCTGGGACTGGCGGGGTGGTCAGTATAGGGGTCAAGGTCTCCTGCTCTGGTCTTTCTGGACTTGCCTGTCTGGGCGGCGGCGCCCTTTTTGGGTTAGGCGAACTGGGCTGGCTTGAGTCCCCTGCCACTGCTCTCCCCCTTTTCCTCTTTCTATTTTCCTCCTGGTCCCTGTGCATCCATATCCTCCACCAGTTCCCATACTTTATTGGCCCTCTCTGCCAATTCGATGATGGCCTTGTAAGCTTCTTCCTTGTTTGGCCTGCTTTTCTTTGGTGCTACCGTCCATTGCTCTTGGGCTTGCTCTTAATGTTAAAAAACACTGCTGTAAAAGAAAGTGCACATGGTAACATCTCTGGTTCAACAGGCTTTCTTTGATACTGGTGCCCGGGAGCCCCCCCTGTTTTCGGTTGTACCGTGAACCATGCCTCTCAATCTGCCCCTAAGAACTGATCCGCTTTCCCCCTTTTTAAATTGCTCCCTCCATGTGTCTTGTTTGACCTCCACGGCCCAGCCTAGGTCCCCACTTTTCCCAGGTTTGTCCTTAAATTTGTAATATATCTTTATAGTTAATGCCTAGATTGCATTTGCTAGATGCGATTTGTGACCTGCTCTTTTTTTTTAAACCACTTATAGACCGCATTTGTTAGATGCGACTTGTGAAATGACTAGTTTGAATAACAAACTCACATAGGCTGCATTTGCTACCTGCTGCTTGCTACTTACTTATTTTTAAATGAGCCAAATCATAGACAGCATTTGCTACATGCTACTTGCGACTTGCCAATTTTTAAATAAGAACACCTCGCGGCAGCTCATCATGCTTCTTCTAAAATGCTTGAAAGTCTCCTCTTGCTTTCTTGCCACACTCCCCTCATGCCCCCCTCCCCCTATGATCCAGCGCAATGGTATGGCTCAAAAGAACCTAAAGGTAACAAATGCTGCATTCCTAGCTGAGGCTTGCGATTTTCCTGTTGTGAAGAAACAAAACTCAAGTAGGCAGCAGTTGCTACCTGCCACTTGCTTATTTGTGAATGAAAACCCTTCATAGACTGCAGTTGCTACCTACTGCTTGCAACTTGCCTATTTTTAAATTAAAACATTTCATAGACTGCATATGCTACTTGCGACTTGCCTATTTTTAAATAAGAACCGCTCATAGGCCGCATTGCTAGCTGCGGCTTATGACTTGCCTATCTTGGAATAACTAACACATAACCCAATGCATAAAACTGCTTTTGCTAGATGCAACTTGCAACATGTAATCTACATTGCGTGTCTCCCCGGCCACGTGGTGTGACGTCATCCAATATGGCATTGGCTGGCTTCACCTTGGGCCCACCTCACTGCAGCTCATTATGCTTCTTCTAAAACACTTGAAAGTCTCCTCTTGCTTTCTTGCCACACTCCTCTCATGCCCCCTTCCCCCTTTGATCCAGCACCATGGCGTGGCTCAAAAGAACCTAAAGGTAACAAATGCTGCATTCCTAGCTGCGACTTGCGATTTTCTTATTGTGAAGAAACAAAATTCAAGTAGGCAGCAGTTGCTACCTGCTACTTGCAACTTGCTTATTTGTGAATGAAAACCCTTCATAGACTGCAGTTGCTACCGGCTACTTGTGTCTTGCCTATTTTTCCTAAGAACCACTCATACGCCACATTTTCTATATGTGGCTTGCGACTTGCCTATCTTGGAATAACTAACACATAACCAATACATAAACCACTTTTGCTAGATGCAATAAAAACCACTCCTAGGCTGCTTGCCAATTGCTCTAAAAGTAAAACAAATGCTGCATTCCTAGCTGTGACTTGTGATTTCCCTATTTGGAATAAACAAACTCAATTAGGCAGCAGTTGCTACTTGTTACTTGTGACTTGCCTATTTCCAATAAAAACAACTCCTAGGCCACATTTGCTATATGTTCCCTGCAACTTGTCCATTGCTTACCCACCACATGTCTCCTTTCTTGACTTTGTTTTATTCCTATCCATTCTCCAAACGAACAAAACCCAAGTTTATCTGAGATATAAATAACTAGGTGGAACTTTTAAAACAAGCTCTCGCAATGGCTCCAAATTCAATTGAGATGGCTGATCCAAAGTGCTGCTCTCTTTTTTCCACTGGAGAGTAGCAAGCTAAAAAGAGGGCTCTTTAACCCTCTGCAGCCTCTTAAAAAGGCTAGTGTAGTCCTCCTTTTCCTGTCTGTCTCTCCAATAGGCTTGATTTCTCCCCCTTCTTTTCTCCACTCCTTTCATGATTTCATCCCCCTTCAACTCCTCTTCCTTCTGATCCCTCCTTTCCTCTGAGTCACCCTCCTAGCCCCTCCACTTTTGATGAGTTCTCTCCCCCCCCTCCTTTTTTCTTTCTTTTTGTTTCCACACAGCCTTTACTTGGATGGCCACCTGGACAATCTTGTCTGACCTTTAAAGGCAAACTCCATTAACCCAGGAGGCAAAAATCCACCTAGTACAAACTACATTTGTACCACTCCTAGACTATGCTGACATCCTGTATGGCCATGGGCCTTGTACCCTCCTAGGGAAACTTGACACCCTCTATCATTGGGCTATTAGATTCATCACTAGTGCACCTTATTCCACACACCATTGTACTCTCTTCTTCATGCTTGCCTGGATTTCTCTCAACTACTGACAGCAAAAAAATGCTATCCTCTGGATGCTCAGAGCATTACCAAATAAGCTTCCAAAACACATCACTGACTGCCTGCCTCTCTGCCAGTCAGAGAGTTATCTTCTTAGAAGTCTCTCATATTCCTCTCTTGTAATTCCCAAGGTAAACACATGCTTCAGCAAAGCTGCTGTAAGTCACTTTCTGTCCTATGGAGCAAAATGCAAAAAATTTTAAAAATAGTTATACCAGTGAAAATACCTTTTTTCAAAAATATCTATGACACAGCTTTCAAGGAATCCTGCAACTGTCCATACTAATTTAATTACCATGGTGCTTCACACCTTTATACTGCCCTACTTATATCCTTTGCCCTGCTATTAGGATGCATGTGTCTGCCATTGACTATTGTACTGCATGATTTTGTGCCTTCTAATGTCCCATGTATATGTATATGTATATACTGTATAAACTGTAACTTATTTGTAAGACTGCACCTATTATGCTTTGTATCTTATGCTTGTATTTACATTCAATCATCTATTGTACACCTGTATCTGAACCAGGTCCACCTTGTAAATGAGCTGTCTCAATGGTGTTTTGCCTGGATAAATAAAAATTGATTGATTGATTATTTCCATGCCGAAAGAATCCTGTGGAAGGTGGGTAAACAAGTGAAGAGCCATGCCCAGCTATAGCCCCCCCACCCCCGAAAAGCTCTCTGGTTCCTCCAGTCTGACTGAACAATTCCACAGTATGTTCGACTTCCTCCTGACAGAAAAGAAAACAGAAAGCCAAGGCAGCTGTGCACACCAAGATGGAAAGCACAAGATGGTCTGGAAAGGCTATGTTTGGTATGGCAATGGTGACTTACTTTTTCATTTTATCAAAAAAGCGAAAACACAGCCCTACTCCTGCAGCTCCTCCTCAGCACACAGAGCGTGTAGCCACCATCTTGGAAATAAGTCTGTCCATGAATATCCATATTTATTATGTAAACTGGGTTAAAAACTGGTTAGCTTAATGTGCAATGTGTAATTAATGATGGCCACACTTCGAGTTGGAACCTATATCCAGTGGTGTTACCCAAGGTTCAGTTTTGGCCCCTCTAGTTTTTCAGATTTGTATTTCTGACTTATCTTCAAATTAAAATTGCTGGGTCATAAAATATGCTGAAGATTGCAAGATTGTATTTATCAGGATGAAATAAGTCAACTTCAAAAAACTTAGATAAACTTTTACTATGGGCCAATCAACAGGTAATGTCATTCAATATCAACAAATGCAGTGTTATGCAATTTGGCTCCAAGAACCCAAAACAATATTTTAAATTAAACAATCAGTTACTGAACAAATTTATATGTGAGAAGGACTTAGGGGTCTATGTGTCAAGCAACCTTGAGATCTATGGGCAGATAACTGAACGTCTTAATGAAGTAAATTATATTTGGTGGGCAGTCAGGCAGAATATAAAATCCAGAGATCCAACGGTTCTACTCCCCTTATATAGGGCCTACATTCATCTCCATATCGATTATGCCTCTCAACTTTGGTGCCCATAAAAAAAGAAGAAATTGTCCATATAGAAAAGATCCAAAGGAAAATCACAAAATATGTGCAAGGTGCTAAGGAATTTAGCTATGAGGGACGTCTAAATAAACTTAACCTTATGTCTTTGGAATCAAGAAGATTACATGGCAACCACAGGTTAATGTGGGAGATCATTAGACAGCATGATCTTATGAATGAGGTGGGCCTTAAGTTTAAACAAATTAACCACCCACTACAATTAACTCGTAATGGTTTTTCTACTATTAAATGGGCATACGTTTTTTATGCCAAGGGTTGTTAAACCATGGAATTTATTGCCTATTTCAGTGGTCATTACTGACTGAAAATTAAGGTTTAAGAATAGACTGGATAAATTTCTTTCTGGTCAAATGCTAAGCTACTATGAGTAACTGGCAGAAGCTGTAATGGGCTATGCCTTCTGCTCCTTACTTTTTCTTAGTGGTCCTAGTGATCATTAGTGATTCATTTCATTGGTGGGTGGCCTGGTGTGTGGCACAAAACAGACTGTAGATCTGGCATGGGGCCTGCTAATGCAAGGTTCTTTCCAGAGGCAGGAACTATTAATTAAACAAATAAATAAAGAACTAGACATAGAGCATGGCATGTGTTCTGGGCATGACTGGGTATTTTCTATCCCCTTGGAGGATGGCAACATCACCATTGCACTGAAGGTGGAAGTAGAGTGGCAGTTGTATGATGCTGACATATACCCCTTGTCATTACATGCCTGGCATTGCTTCTCAACTAGTGAACAGGGCTTTCCAAGTTATCCCTTCAGAAGTATAGATTTATCACTTACTTAGCTTCATAGGATGTCAATTGGTAACAAACAGGTGAATACCAGGAGCCTCAGCAGAACTGGTACAGACACTGACCATCTGTGTAGCCCAGGAGTAACACCTCAGAGGTGCTTTGGCTCTGGGGAATGTTAAGCCCTTCAGTCCCAGTGACTTAGCAACAATATACATAAAACAGAAAATTAGGAGAAAGGAAGCAACGAGGGCTAGGCTGGATTAGGGTCAAGAAACATGAGTCACCCTGGCTTACCCAGTGGCCTGCTCCTGGAAGAGTGCTACAAGTCATGATGTAGCAGGAGCACCATAATGCACTGTAGTGGTGTGGGGGCACAGAGCAAACTAGCAGAGAGGGGTTCAATGCCATACTTGCCACTGAATAACTCCTGGCATGGTTCTGATCCCTGGTGTCTAGTTTGCTGTCTAAAAAGAAGGAAATATCCTTTCTGTTTCACCAAGGGACAACCAAAGAAAATGTAATTCCCAAATTGGACAGGCTGAAATAAGAAGGGGATGAGAAGCCAGGAATTGTGATACACCTGGGTATACATGACCTGGCAAAGAGCAGTGTAGAAGAGGTCAAAGGTAAATTCAGTGACTGAGGTAGTCTGATGAGGACTATTGCAAATATAGTAGTCTCACTAGTCCTGCCAGTGCCACATGCATGAAAAAAGAGAATGGACTAGTAATAGTGTTCAACACACTAAAGGTTTGGTGTGATGAGAAGAATTTCAACTGCTTTGGTGACTGAAGTTTCTTTCTGGGATGATAGCTGGCTGTTCACAAAGAAAAATCTGCTTTTGAGAGTATGGGAAAACAGTGCATTAGGGTAGAAGCCATCTGTTACAATTAGTACATTTTCCAACTAGGTAAAAGGGAGGGCAGGGGTGTGTGGCCAAGCTCATAATGAGATGACTGATTAGCTAAGAGGGTCTGCTTCGCCTGGACTCCTACTCCTGTAAAACTTCCTGGATTATCCACCAAACACCGTCAAAGATAATGGATTGAGTAGCTCTCGGCACAAGGATCACAAAGAGGTATTTTCTACCCTCCAGGGGACATTTACTCAGCACCAGAGGCTATCATTAAAGTGCAGACCACAAGGTAGGGAAAATGGTGGAACTTGACACGCAGCCGCAGAAACCGAGGGTCTGCCAGATATCCAAAAAGAAATGGCTATGTTCAACCCGTTGGTGAGGCAGATGTTGGAGGTGATGATTTCACACTGAAAGACAGACTGCGGCTAACACAGCCACTATCAATGACTTACATGTGCTAGTGTCACAGCAACACCAGGAGATCCGAGCCCTGCATTCTAAGGTTGATAATCTGGAGAACAGGAGCAGTAGAAACAAGCTATGGCTCCTGGGGTTCCCCGAGCACTTGGAAAGGGGACAGTCATTGGATTTCCTGTATGATGTACTCCCACATATCTTGAAAGCTGACCTACCACTGGGATTCACCATAGAAAGGGCACACAGGACACTAAACCCTGCCCCAAGACAGGGGAAAGACCAAGGCCCATGCTGCCCAGGATACTTAGCTATGCCAAAAAAGAATGGGTCCTGAACACAGTCCGATAATTAAACTCACTCTCCTGGCAAGGCCATCTTATTCTTATTTTTCAAGACTACTCCAAGAAGCTGGTGAACCGGAGGAAAGGATATTCGAAGATCTGGCTCCAGCTCCATGCCCTGGGTATCCCATTCTCATTCCTGTATCCTGCCACCATGAGGGTGGTAGCTAATGGTAACCCGCTCCTGTTTTCCATGCCAGAAGCCATGCAAGACTTCATCAACTGCACCTGGCCTCCTAAGTTGAGAGACACACACAAGAACCTGCCCTAGTGGTCAGCCAGAGGAGGTAGGTGGTCACCTGGTCCTCACAGACCAGGATCCCCACAGGAGTGACAGATGGAGGTACAACAGTATCAGGACATGGGCCATGATACACCCGGCCTACCAGCGAGGAGTTGCAAGTGGCAAAACAGATGCAGGCATGACAGGAGGGTACATTCAACTGATAGACTGAGATCCAGGAGTCGGCGAAGTGATAACTAACAGACAGCTGCCCCAGACCCCATTTTGAGCGCATACTTCACAAGCAATAATTTCACCCCTTTGGTAGAGCAAGCAGTTGACAGGAGATCCCCGAAACCGTGCAACACGCCACAGGAGGAAGGCCAGATCTTGGACATACCAGAGCTCTGGGCAGGCTGCCTGGAAGAAACTACAACCTTGGCAGAAAAAGTCACTCAGGATCTCATAGACATCTCAGCAAACCTGCTACCTCAAGATCCTGGATTTGGTCTACTGAAGGAAGCACCACAGGACAGTCAGAGAGGGGACCGACACCAGGCAATGGATAGGGTCTGATATCATCAGACAATAACTACATTATTACACCTTAGTTAAGGGTGGGAAGGAGGGGGAGAGGAGATTTTAAATTAAATTCTGAGTGAAACCTGCTCCGGAACACCCAGCCAACTACACGAGAACCTGTTCAGTGGCGGTTTTCCTGACTATTGGTTCCAAAGCCTTCCTTATTCTGCTCCTGAATGCCAGTAGGAAAGGTATAGGAAGTACTATCTGAGCCTGAGAGAACTGGACTGGGGCAGTAAACACCAAACAGGGCATGTTCATGTTCTGAACAGGCAAAGCTTAATTGGGATGGTGAGGAGAACAGGGAAAGTTTGCTCCCAATAGAGGAGATGGGAGAGATCATTGGGCTTTGTATTTCATTGATAGTTACTGTGTTGTTTTCTTCCTTTGCACTTAAAATGCAAGTACCCACTGGTTTAGTGATACCCCTTCCCCCAACCCATATTTAACATAAAACCTTTCAAAGGGAGGCCTGTGCAGCAGCAAGTGAATACCTCAAGCCCTTAGGTAAATAATGTGCTTTGGCTATAAAAAGAGGCTGAGGGGAAGACAGGTACACTAGGGGGACAGTGCGGGGAAAAGTGTTAAGACCCCCCATCTTATGCATGAGCCATCACTGAGCTCGTGTGATATCGGGAGACTGCTGGGAAGTAGGGGACTTAAGTCCATGAATTAACAGTGGTAAGTACCAGCACCATTGCTGTTCCCCACTCTTTCGTAGCCCAGGGGTCAGATGCCATAAAAGGTACTCGCTCGAGCTATACCAGCCAATGAAGGACCCCCACAACAAACCAGCACAAGCCCCACTACAGGAATAGTTCAATATGGACAGACCTTTAAACCAGGATGAAAAGGGGGAATGCATGGGCACTCAAGGGGGCACCCCCCCTCAACCTGAAGGAATACCTGAGGTACTGAATGCTGCTCCCCTTCATCTGTCCGGGCCTAAGGGACTCCCCTACACATGAAGGATCTCCCTCATACAAAGGTAAACATGGGGAAACCCCCTCAGATATAACATATAACTATACCAAGGTTACCTCAGATGGAGATGAAGTCTGTTACTCCACCAGAACGTGGTACTATCTCCGAAAATGGAAGAAATATACAGGGAAAGTGACCTAAGCTAGGGACAGAAGCTAGATACATTCCCAAAACAGCACCACACAGAGGTTTGGACTGTAAGGCCTGCATGCAGGTCTCTCAGGACCTGGGCTTGGCCACCATCCCTCCAGGTGGGAGACAGAGGGGGCTGTGGAAGGGGGGTGCGCCCCCAGCCTGCAACATCTGATCTCCCTATGACATGGATTTGTGCAGTTGTAAATAGTTACTATTATTGCTTTAATGTGTTTATAATGTGCAGCCTATTCAATTTGTACTATGAAACATTTTTACCACTGTGCACGGATAGAAGGGGGCTTCAGGGAATTTAATTTTGCAAACTAAGCTAAGTTTTCTAAGCCTGCTGTGACTCTGCTCTCCTCAAAGAGATGTAGTGCATTATACTTTTTTCTCCAACAACCTCCAGACAATGGGTGATATCTCATGTGTTATATGGAATGTATGGGGCCTAAACACCCCCGGAAAAGGGAACTAAGTACTGTCCCATTTGAAGAGAGCAAAGGCCCAGATAGCATTCCTCCAGGAGACAAAACACATCGACACCAGAGGACTGGGTGGGGAAAGAGGCACATGCCAGTGCCCCATCGAAAAAGAGGGTGTGGCCATTCTTTTCTACAAAAATCTACCACGGAACATTACTAAAGGCCATGCAGACCTATTGGGCCAGTGGGTCATAGCTTTGGTATCCACACAGGAAGGTCCCCTTCTTTTGGTCAATATAATGCCCCAAATGAGGATAACCCACAGTTTGTTCAGGGACTCTCTGATACAATAGGTGCTATGGGGGTGGCAATACCCCAATAATAATGGGTGGAGACCTGAACTTACCCATCATCCCGGTGCTGGACAAAAGCTCTCCCAGTAAGGACACACATCCTTGAAGCACCACAGTGATCCACCAAATGATGCAGGAGCACAGCTTGTTGGATATATGGAGGCTTACTCATCCCAAAGCAATAGACTATACCTTTCAGTCATGGGACACTCAGCTGTTTGAACTACTGGCTAATAACATCCCAAGTATCCCAAGACACTGTGGAGTCCCACATTCTCCCAATTGTCATCTCTTATCACTCCCCGGCCCACCTCATCTTTATATGGGGCCCCAAAACCCCTGCCCTCACCATCCTGGAGACTTAACCTCCTGCTCCTGAAAGACCTGGAGTTCCTTCCCTGATAACAAACCCCACTGCAGACACCTCAGCAGGGACCATGTGGGAAGCCTATAAGGCTACCATCAGAGGTAAAATTATTAGTTATGCATCCCACCACAGAAAACTGTGGGAAAAGAACCTTGTCTCCCTGAAGAAGCTACTAATCAAGGCAGAAATGCATCTTAAAGCAGTACAACACCATGGTATACACTCTCCAGAGAGCAAGGAGGTCCTTCGACTTCATTTGGAAGTTAATGAGCTTATCTCGAGGAGAGCCGAACTCGCTCTCCTATAGGTAAAACATGTCTACTGGGAAGAAGAGGATACAACTGGCAAGGTGTTGGCCTACCAACTACATAGGCAACAAGCCAACAGAGACATAGCAGGACTAACAGACCCCAAAACCTAGATAGTATGTACATTGCCCAAAGAGGTGAATAGGATTATGACTGACTTCTATAAAAGCTTATATGCTACCTCACTTCCAACCCCCCCGGCTGAAACACAAAAATTTCTGGATGGGTTCCCCCTACCAAAACTCTCTTAGCAGCAACTAGAATATCTTGATACCCCTTTCTCCAAAGAGGAGATCAGAGCTTCCATCATGTCACTGAAAAAAGGTAAATTCCCCCAGAGGAGATGGTTTCTCTGTGGATTTCATACAAGCATTGGCCCTGGTGGTCATGCCTATTTTGAGTCAGGTCTTTAGGGAAGCAGAACACCTGGGCAGGTTACCACTCACCTTGCAAGTGGCCACTATCATAATTACTATATTCCAAAGAAGGGGGAAGACCCCACTGATGAAGGGAGCTACCGACCCATATCATTAATCTCAGTGGATGGCAAAATGTAGGTCAAAGCAATGGCCAATAGACTAAAACCCTTCTTCCAACATTGATCCATTCATCCCATGCAGGGTGTGTGCAGGGGTGGGATATCGCAGACCATGACAGGACTCTCATAAACCTGATAAGCTCTGCACTGGGCCTTTCATCACTGGCAGCTGCTATGGCTGTCAACTTTGAGAAGGCCTTTGATTCCATTGAATGGGACTATTTGCACAGGGTGTTGTGATACTTTGGAATAGGACCCAGGTTCTGGTCCTGGACTAGGGCCATCTACACAGGCCTTGAGGCAGGAGTCCTTACCAATGCCATACTCTCAGACCCCATCCCACTAGAGAGGGGCACCAGACAAAATTGCCCTCTGTCCCCACTCCTATTTGTGCTGATCATACAGCTTCTTGCAGCAATCATTAGGCAAAATGGGGAGATTATTGGAATTCAAATAGGGCAGGATAGATATTACACACTTCTATATGCAGAAGACCTGCTATTCATAATGGCAGATATAGAAAACGCACTACCCCCTCTGCACTGCCTTTGTTATGCTGGTATATTCAATGCATATATTTCTATGTGACTGCTATCTATAAGTTTTCTCTTAGTGTACATAGTTACAAATGTATCTTATTCTATTGTATGCAATGCCTTTATTTTAATTTTGGAAATATTATTCTTTGTTTGATCTTGCTCCAGTATAAATTTACAAAATTCTCTGGCCTTAAGGTCAATCAAACCAAGACCAAAATTCTCCCCCTAAACACCCACAGCTACCCAAAAATGTCACCGGTGCCCAACCTTAAATGGGTGAAGGAAGATCTCACATATCTGGGGGTCAAAATAGCAGCCAAGACAGACACAATATGAGAAAGGAACCCGGGACTACTACGTACGGACTGTAAGGCAGAGCTGGACAGATGGGCATGCCTGCATCTTACCCTAGCAGGGAAGTAATCGGCTATCAAAATATCTATGGCCCCTAGAATTATGCACATGCGCTCCCATATGCCTCTAGTGGTACCACAATATTGGTATAGGAAAATAGACAAAATGATAGGAATATCTCTCTGGGGCCAACAGACACCAAGGTATGGTCAGCATAAGCTTCGTGCCCACTGGAGAAATGGAGGCTGGGGCTCCCCTGGATGGAGGGGTACAAGACAGCTTTGCAAAACATGCAAACCCTGAAGTACTGCCATCCATAGTCACCCCCCTTCCCCCAAGTGGCTTAAAATGGAACAAGACTATGCCAAAACCCCAATGCTGGCCTCAACTCTCTGGAGACCACCCAGGAAAACCCTACTATGGCACCCCATGATAGGACCAATTATAAAGTACTGGAGACAGCTCCATCAATGCTTAAAAACAGTGGCCTCCCCCCTTACATATACTCCCTTGTGGCAAAACCCTCAGATTGTTATTGGGGCCAACCCACCTAGGTCAGAGTCCTAGGCAGACAAGGGCATCCTCTTGATTAAAGTCACCATGGACCTGACTCTACACCAGGTAGACTCTTTTTCAAACATACAGGATTGGGTGGGCCTCCCACAAGGTGATTTCTGGAAATTTCTCTGGATTCGTGCCTAAGTCAGCCGTTATATAGCTGATAAGAAGGCCTCTTCAAAACCCAGCTAGCCCACTGTCCTTTGAAAAGGTGGTTGGCTCTAACCAAAGGTCAAGCAGGTACCCTCTACGCAATGATTAGGGATATACTCTCTAGCCAAAGTGAGATCTCTAAACACACGTGGGAGAAAGCCCTGGGTATGGAGATCACAGATGAGCAGTTGATAAGGTGCTGGTCGATATGGCATAAATTTTACACAGATGCAAGGACCAGGCTCCTGAACAATAAGGCTCTCCACTTGTGGTACAGGAGTCCTGCTGTACTGCACCAAATCAAGGTGATGGGGGATGATAAATATTTGAGGTGCCTACAGTCTGTGGGATACTTTCTACACATACTCTGGTCCTATAAAGATATCCAGAACATGTGGACTAAAGTAAGCCAGGTAGTCAAGGAGGTACTGGAGAAAACAGTACCACTACCACTCCCCCATGGTGTTGCTGGGTATTATACCCCCTAACATCTGGTTAACAGCACCTCAGATATGGGGTACACAATTCCCAAGAAAGCTCTGCACACATACCCACCCTGGTGATTATGATAAACGTATCCTCCACCTCCCTCCCTCTCCTCCCAATAGTGGTTTCAGAAGAAGAACATAGGCTGTGCAGTGTACATAGTTGTAATACATTGTACTGTATATGGTTTAAGGTTTAAATATATAGTTTGGATAGCTGGACAAAGGACTATGTTACTTTGTGGTTCCCTACTTTGTTTTCCAGATGAGATGGGGCTTGGATCCACTGGAGGCTAAGAAACCCCTATTACCAAGGATGTCTTGTTAACATGATCTGACTTTGTTGACCTTCAGACTGATCTGGCCTCATGAGTACTCCTGGCTTACCCTGACAAGGTGAGTACCACAAAATTGCTCCAACAGGGATCCTCCCATCAACAAAACATAGATTTAATCCCCATAGGTTTCCAGCCATCAAGGCTCCAAGGTAGACAATATGATGTACAATATTCATATGTGTTATAAATTGCACCATTGATCTCATTTACCATTTCCTTGTTTTTCTTAGACATACACTTATGTAACTAAGTTGTTTTTAATACTTTCGACATACCCATATGTTACCTAACTGAACCTGGTTGTTTGTATGTAAAACTTTAATAAAGTTTTAACTATAAAAAATATTGTTCCAGATCCCTTCCCCACAAAAAGAGACGCCATACTCAATATTGTAGATTTGGCTGCTCAGTTGGCAAAACCTTATATTTCATATAAACATAACTATATACACTGTATACAATATTGAGTTCCTTTTCCTTCTTTCTTCTGATCCTTTTATTCCACTCCTCTTTCTTTTCATTTTCTGTTTCTTTTGTTTTTTCTCCCTCAGGCGTCGAAACCCTAGGGGGTCAATTTCCACTCCTTTTCCCAGGTGTTAACCCGAGCTGGCCTTAGAATTTCTTTATTTCTTGGGCAGGTCCAATTTCTGTTCCACTTTTCCTGTTCACTTAACCAGGGTGTCCATACCCTTTCTTATCCTCCAGTTTTTTCATTCCCCCCTTTTGTTTTTTCCCCTTGCCCCCATGCCCCTTTTCCCCATTTTTCTATCAAATCTTTTGTTCCTACCTCCTACCTTCCTCCAAATTTACTTCCTTAGGGCGTCGGGTGGCTCTTGAATGTACTTACCTAAGAACCTTAGCAGAAAGTGGCAGAGCCCTTATGTGTTGCCACATTTCTCATTGGTCCTTATTCCCCCCTTCTCGTGATGCTGATGTGACTCACGAGGGACCTCCACCCCCTCTGACCTCACTTCCCCTTTCCTACCCCTCCTTTTCTTCCCAGGCTCCCATCTATCCCCTTCCCCCACCCTCTGACCCCCACCCCACCCTTACTGCTATACTGGTCTCTTTTTCAGTTGGTCTGGAACAATGAGGGCTGCATCTTATGGCAGCCCATTTTGTAAATAAAAATGGAGGGCAGTATTACTGTACAAAAAAACTGAATAGATACATGAAGGCTATCATCTGGTTCACACAGGACAAGAGAAAAGGGAAGTAAGGCACACGTTAATGTAGGGAAAAAAGGGGTGTTTAAACAGCATCCAAGAATAAGAAGGCCAAACATATAAGAAGGGTAGGTGAAGAGTTATTTATAAGAACCAAAAAAGCTTAAGGAAAATGATGGATGAGCAGCACATAACCAGTGTTGGAATTAGACATCAAAAATAATTAGCCATGTGATTAAACCCCATATTTTTTTAGCCACAATTTCTTTTGTTTCAGTCATTTAACAATAATAGCCATGTTTTAAATTGGATAGCTGCTATCATGGCATAAAACATAAATAGACAACAGTGGCTAATTAATATACTCACATATAAGCCTACTTTTTGGTGCTAAAACTAGGTCACCAAGAGGGGCACCTCGACTTATCTGTGAGGCTGACCTATCTGCAGGTTTTACAGAAGTAAACCATTTTTGCAATGATGAAACACGATTTTGTGTCCTGTTCTGGCCACAAAGACATATTGTGTGCATGATGTCAGTCACAAAGCAGATTTTTTTTCCATCCAATTTGGTTAGCAAAATAATGTTTGCAATTTTGGTAAAATTCACAAGATAAGAGGGGGGGTCAACTTATATGTGATGTTAACATACATGTGAGTTTATAAAATGGATAGGCTAAATGAAGCAATGTGATTGGCTAGTTACCCATGTATGAAATATGTTCCATGCATGGGTAAAAAAAGGGGCTGGCAGTAAAAAGGCCACTATCCATAAGACATGAAATGTTGGCATTTTTACTGTCTGCCATCTTTGTATTTGAAAAGCATGAGAAAAACACAGTTGAATTATTCAGCCTACCCATTTTATAAAACATAATGATGTTTAGAGCAAATTAAGTCGATTTTAATATTACCATATCGGATGAGGAGATGGAGGGGATTTTAACGCTGCCACTTTGTCTGAATGTAAAAAAGTGCTGTGCTGTTGACACAAGTGTTGAAATGAACCCTGCTGTAGTAGTTTGCTTGGGATTATGGGAAACGCTTACAATTTGTGTATTCTCACTGCTGAATCAGAGTGCTGCTTCTGCTCTCTCTATTGAAAACTGCGCTCACACCTCGCTGCAGCTGTTTAAATGAAATGCTCTGTCAACTGCCCTCACACCTTGCTTTCCACACTAGAAAACAGTTTCTGGCAATATTGTTTTATTTAAGTAGTGGCTCAAAAATGTTACTCGCCTGTGCTGCGATCTTTGCCCTCTCCATTTAAACAAAAATGTTACTGCTTGTGCTGCGATCCTCACCTGCTCCATTTAAAAAAAATGTTGCTTTCTTGTCCTGCCATCCTCGCCTGTCCCCAGACCTAACTTCAGTTCTCCTCACTCCATACTTCTGCTGCTATTGGTTGCAGCTTAATCTAATCAGAAAAAAATCTTGCCCACTTCCTTACCTTACTATAACTACAGATCCCAATGGAGGAAAAATGCACTACAGCAATTACTGAACACAAAGATGGGAGGACTATTTTACTATAAATACACTAACTTATGCCAGTGTATTCCTATCTAAATGTGTTTTTAACATAAAAATAAAAAAAAAATCCCATTTTATAAGCGCAATAAGACACTCCAGGTGTGTGCATGGTACATATTTAAAATATGTTCCATGCACACCCTGTCGTGTCTTATCTTACATATACAGTAAAATAAAACAGTCAAATTGTTAAGAAAGCCAAAGAACTCAGTGGCTAATCTATAAAGCCAACTCTGCAAATGAACGTAGCTCAAAAGCAAACAGCAGTTAGATATAATAGCAATAACAGGAACATGAACTAATCAGATTATTAGCTGAGACCTGAATGCCCTGGGATATACCCTTTCTAAAAAGAACAGAGAAAAAGCCAAAGAAGGGAGTGGCAGTTTATCTTAGGGTGTTATTAATGTAGAATAAATCTATCTTAGGAGGACAGAGGGCTGGATTCACAAAGCCTTCAGAAGGTGCAAAACCTTCCTTAAGTCCCCAAAACTACCGTAGCTATGGAAAAAAAGGGGAGATTGCGCTAAGTGCTATTCACAAAAACCTACACAGCCCCAGAAAACAACACTATGGACTGCGGAAAACAAGTGCAGCTGTAGAAGTCCTTGAAGAGAAAAAGGTGTGAGATAAGTAAGGCACATCCCTTGAAGGGCTATTCTCAGTCAGGTTTTTTCCGCAGTTGCGGAAAAAATGTTACACACAGTGGAATGAGGTGCAACTCTCCCTCAGCAAACTCAGTAGTGTCCCAACAATTGGAATCAATTAAGGTGGAGGTGAGGCACAGGTAATAGCATCCCAGATAATATAGCAGTGGCTGAAGTTACAGCAACAAAACCACACATTGCCATGGTATGGCAGCAGGCAACAACCACCAGACCCAGTGCAGCCCATGATGGAAACCCACAGGCTATAGAGCCTGACTAGCCTGCAGTGAGTGCTGCTCCTGCAGGTAACAGGAATGCCCAGGGAGGGATGACCAATGGTAACAGTCAGCCACTGTGGTGCCATGGTATTGCTGGTACATGTGGTGCTGCAGTGGTCCCAGTTGAGGGACTGGTTGCTGGTATCTTTGTGGGTGCTGTCAGCCTCATGTTATGGCAGCAATGTTAATGTCTGCTGCTTCAGCTACTTGTACTATTGCTGTGCCTCCTCAGCCATTTCCACAGCTGCGGATTTGCAGCACTTGCAGAATTCATGCAGCTGATGGAATTCTGCAGCTGCGGGACTTTTTGCAGAATTCCCTCAACTGCAGGATTTTCAGGATGAATATCACGCAACTGCATTTCTGCAGTTCTGCAAGCCTTTTTCCTGCAGCTGTGGGATTTTTACTGTTCTTTGAGAATCCTGCCCTGGGAGTGAAGTCACTATGGTGACAGGTGGCTGAAGAAAGTGGGGAGTACAGGAGTGGAATAGTCTAATGTCTACTTAACTACATGGCTAACAGAGAAGAAGTGCTAGAAAATGAAGTTATGATGGCAGTAAGCCATGAAAGAATTCTAATATTTGGGAGATTTTAACCTCCCAGAAACCGAATAGTACACACAGAAGGCAATGAGTAAAAAAGGCCACAGGTGGGCGGACCCAACATGGCCGCTGGCTGCTGCTTTTCATTTAAGCATTACCTCAAGTAGTGCTCCACCAGGTACTTGAGATAAAAGCTTTTTTCTAATTTTTCCTTAAGCGTTTGACACATTTACTTATATGACTGATAAGAGGAAAGCGTAATCATCATTTTCATCAGTCTCATCTGATGAATATACTGTACTTCGTCACATATCAAGCTGCTGGAAAAATATTTCAGATTGGAACATGGCACAATGGGTGTTTTGAGAGCCAGAGAAGGAAGCTCTGGGTTGGTGTTTAAAATGTCATCTGCCATCCTGCCTGAGCCCACGAGTAAGACATTTCAAAGAGACTATTGCCGGAAAAGAAAATTTATCAAAAACTGCAACTAAAAAGCCTGCACAACCATATGTGGTCCAACATTCAGTACTGGAAGTGAGACAAAAAATACCATCAGCAGTTAATACTCTCTTTGTGCCTACTAATGAAAATAAAATTGAAATTTCTTGTTTATTGCAAGCAAAACTGATTTCAAAGGAACAAACACTGCAAAGATTTCCTGATAGCCCTGCTACTGCTTCAAACAAAGTTTCATCTAATCAAATAGGAAATACAGAAGCAAATACAATGAAGCAGGGGTGGAAGCAATGACTGAAAATCTTATTAAAGATAACTTTGCTATGTCACGTAAAATAGAGCTACTAGAAAATCAGCAACACTACTGAAATTTAAGAGTTCTGGGGCTACTTACTTCTTTGGACTCGGATTTTCAAAACACAAGAGAAATGATCAAATATATTTTTGTAGCAGTATTCGAATTACCTGAAGACAATCTCCCTTTCATCATTTGAGCCTACAGGATCTTTAATAAATCAAATAATTTTACTGATATTGCCTAAAAAATATACCATAATGTTAACTTTTGCATTTGAATCTGACAGAGATCTAATTGTCTGATTATCTAAGATGAAAAAATCATTAATCTATAAATCACAGAAATTCTCCATATACCCAGATTATTTCTATCAAACACGGCAGAGAAGAAGAACATTTCTAGCATTTAGACAAGAGTTACTGGAGATGAGGGCTGAATTCCCACTACTTGCTCCAGCTGAGCTTCGTATAAAGTATATGGGTGTTGAACATATTTTTTGTGATGTTGACCAATCAATTGCTTTTCTCAGAGTCTAATGTGAGAAGAATTCATGGAGGGAGAGGGGAAACAGATTCCCCATTACTCTTGGAGGAAAAAACGCTGATGACAACATAAATGGTCAATATAGTGCTTTTCTTTTCCTTGATTTTTAAGTTTATAATGTGGTGTTAGAACTTTTGGCAAATGGTGGATCAGAATTTGGTAAACGGGTTTTGGGCAAGATGTAGTTGTATTTTATCTATGCTTTGAGGTTAATATTGAATCTTGAACTTTATATTAATTAGCAGCCAATACCTGTAATGTATTATTTTGTGCATAGTTATTGTCCACCTTCTTGTATGGTGTGGAATTATTTAGGGTTTTTTTTGTTTTGTTTTTTTATGAACAGAGATTGTATACTCTTGTATAATTACAGTATATAATGAAAAAAATCTATAAATCAAAATATTAGTAAAAAACAAAAATGCCACAGGTTTATGGAGGTTTGTTTCATGATTGCTTTCTCACCCAGTGGATGAGCGTACCAACCTAGGAGTAGGGAAGCAACCACAGATCTAGTAATATCCACCTAACACATTATTAGGGACATCATGGTAGTGGACCCATTAGAACAGAGTGACCACAACTCTGTGAAGTTCAACATTGTGCTAGTTGTACAGCAACTAAATTAGAGCACTGTGGTCTCTAATTTTTGGAAAATAGAATTTGAAAAAATAACAGACATAACCAAAATGAGCTACAGTAAATAATATTGACAACCTAGATGGTGCAGAAAATATGTGGGCAGCAAGAAAAGAGGCAGTACTAGAAGCAGTCCATGAGTGCACCAAAGTTGTCAGAAAGACAAATATGCATAGGAAACCGATATAGCTGGGTAAACAAGTGAAGGATGCAACTCAAGACAAAAATAGATATTTCAGGGTCTGCGGGGAGAGCAAAATGAGGCCAGTAGGGAGATGTGTAAGGAAAGGCTGGAAAAACACAAGGAACCCATAAGGAAGGTAAGGGCAGACATAGAGCTAAGGACAGCAGAAGGAGTTAAAGAATACAATAATGCCTCTAGGTACAGTAGGGAGAAAAAACAGAGATAGCACAGGAAGGATGAAGAAGGATGGAGACAGTGTGGGATAAGGGGGGAGCAAACATATTGTACTGTATGAGTACTTTTGTTCTGAGTATATAGGGGAAGCTACTGCACATGGTCCCTATTGGATACTATGACACACATTGTGGAAACAACTATTCACAAGTTTGAGATGTACTGTATATATGTGGAGATGATACTAAAAAGTCTGAGGAACCTAACAGTAAACACGTCCCTGGGGCCAGATGGGATGCATCCATGTGTGCTGAGGGAGAAAATCCAGGCCTTGAAGGCACCCCCACCTGACCTATTATTGAATTACTTGAAAAGGGTGTAGTGTCTAGGGACTAGAAACAGTGAATGTTGTTCCCCTGCACACGACTGCTGATAGGGAGAATTCAAAAATTAGAGACCTGTGAGTCTGATTTCTATAGTTCAGAAACTACTATCGACAATTATAAAGCAGCGGATAGTTAAATTCCAAGAAGTAGTAGTAGTAATAATTGATAAATTATGCTTACTTTTATATCAAGTGGTGAGCTCAAAGGTAATGTTTAATGGGGTCAGTGTGTAACAAAACATTCATAACATTAACATAATCAAAACTCGTAAAAGCAAAGGATTAAAAGAAAAAATACACAGTATAATGCTCCAATAAATAATTCAGCAACAGCATCTCACAGCGTGCTGACCCAGTATCTCAGGAATTACCACATGCTTTCTTTTCACAATATGGAAGGACATTTAGACAATACAACTTTATCATGGCTGATTATCTCCCTGTTTAACACTGTTGGGGAAACAAAGACTGTACTTGAAATCTTTTTAATTTTTCAAAGAGAAATAGATGGAAGGTTGAGATTTGTATGCAAGGCCAGGAGTAGATTCTTCCTACAGTTTGGATCAAAGGCAATCAAAGACTTAAGGCCTACCATGATGTTGATTGTCATTATATCCAACATGTTACAGTAATGTCAGACAATCACAAGCCAGTTTTACTATTTCTTTGTTAGAGCAGTGATGAAATGTAAACAGTACATTTCCCTTTAAATAGTTTACATTATATCAAATTGACAGTATGCAAATTATGACTTGCATCTAGGACCCCCACTCAATGTCAATGAATAAATGGGCTTATATATAGAAATCGACATACTGTAGGTTCACAAGGGGCAGGTCATGTGAAATGAACTTGATTGATTTGTTCAGTTTGATGAGACAAATGGTGAATAAAGGCCAAGGTGTTGATATCCTGGTTTAATAATTTTTCACTGATCTGCATATTTAAGAGTCTGCATCCTGTTTTTCACTGTTTTCTTTTCCTTGAATTTTGCCTACCCTTTGCAATCACTGTCCTTTTTGTTCTTTAGTCACCTAGCAATTCTAGGGTTGACCATCTACAGCATTAATATTCTGACTGATATTGATTGAAAATAGGTACATTACTGCATTTGTAATTGTGACAGCACAAAACATAAAAAGTAGGGAACAACAAAAAGACCTTGAAACCTTGTTAAATCTGTGCTGTGGTGTTCCTTGGGGTTTGAAGAATCATGCAACAGCACATTGACATTACCCTAATATTCCCACTATCTTGTCAAACAAAGTAAAATGCTGACACAGCAGCGCTTTTCTTGAGTGTTAAGGTAATGCCAGTGCTGCACTGCATGATTGTTCAACCACTGAGGAACACCACACCACAGATTCACCAAGGCGCCACTGATTTCCCCCATGGCTGTTTGTGTTCTTTTTATATTCTGTACTAAAACCACAACAGATGCATTAATGTCATTTTTGCAATTAATTTCCAGACCTGTAGCTAGGTTCATGCATGACCCTACATGAAGTAGCTGACCCTTTGGGCAACACAGAACCTAGAAGCTGCTTCACATAATGCCCAGACCCATAGGTAATGGCCCTAGATCTGTAGTACCTGTTACTTAGGGCCAGCTGAGCAGGTCTGAAAGTGATCACTTTGGTAGTGATGAGGACATGAAGGTGAATAGTCTATCACAAACATTTGGACCTAACATGTTACAAAATGTAAAACTTAATAGTGGCTGAAAAAAAAAAACAGAAAAAATTAAAGGATATTTTTTCAAATAATTTTTTTTTAAATTGTGAGGCCATTATGCTAATTATGTGAAGACTGTTAGACCACCAAAAAAGTGTTCTAACTTCTGGATGTAATTAATGCAAGATGCACACCAAAAATTATGAGTACACCAAAATAATAATGCTTGCATCTTTGTTTTGCCATAAAGCATGTAAAGTGTCATAAATGTGTCAAAGGGCCAGATATTCAAACTTTGCCCCGGCGCAAAATTAGCACTGCCCGGTGGGCAAACTTAGCCTGGAGCACAGAGCAAGCTATATTCAAAAGGAATAGCCCAGGGCAAACAGCTTCTGAATATAGCATGGTAATGAGGCCATGCAAACTGGGCTGGGAGTGCAGGGCAAACATAGTCCTGGAATAAGACAGCACTGAATAAAGCAACCAGGAAGTGCAACCCACAACAACAACACAGTACACAGCAATGTGAGGGCAGGTACAGACGAACTACGTGGCCAATGTGTGTGCCAGCAAATGCATGGACTCAGTACAGCTGCAGCAAGCAGCAGATGTGAAAGAACAGTGATCAAAACTGTATAATATTCGCGGCATTAGCTCGGAGCTAAGCAGTTAGCCCGGGGCAAACACGTTTGCCCAGAGCTAAAATGTGCCATATTCAAAAGTGCCATGCAAATGAGCCTACTTAGGTAGTCTCTGGGCAAACAACCAGATTAGTATCTCATTATACCCTGATTTGCATGCAGTTTGCCCAGCATTACTGCAGGGTCCCACAGAGCCACCTGTAGGTCAGTCTGTAAGTACAGGGGCTGACCAGGTCCAACCGCAGCTCCACCTGTAGGTCAGTCTGGCAGTGTACGATGATAGCTGCAGGCTACATGTAAACAGTACAGCATAGCATAGCATAATGTACCCCAGGGGACAAGACAGCATAGGCACAGGTGGTGGTGGTGCTGCAGGCAACTGTCACACTGTAGGGCATGCTACAGTGCACAGCAGACACTACAGTAGCAAGGGGGCCAGTAGTGTGAGGGACACAGCACTGCCTATGGTGTGTAGGGCAGTGATGATGACTGCACTGTACACAGTGACAGGCCCAACCTGCAGGTGTTTACTGACAGTGGACATTACTGTTACACTGTTGTGTGACCCACAGATGCTGTATCTGTGGCATGGGATGCTCACAGTGACATGTACATTTCTGGCTTTGTGTGCTGTGGCAGTTGTACAGCTGTGCGGTATGTGGCCGGGGGGGGGGCATATATTATCAGAAAGGCACACTAGTGTTGGGGGTATTCCCAATACTGGCCCATGTGTGCTGCATGATGTGTTCCAGCCTTGTGGCCACACCTGGTCTGTGGCACAGACTCGCCACCCATACACGTTCCCCTCAACATCCTCCATGCCCACAGGGCTGCATGTGTGTGCTGGCATCTGTTTGTGTCCACAGATGTGTTGTCCACAGGTGTGTGCTGTATGGCCACACTGCCATGCTGTCCACTGGTGGCAGGGTCACCACTTACTGCCTGGCATGGCTGGGACTGGTGGCAGATGATGGCATTATTGTGATGCCATCGGTTATCAGCATGCTTCCTCTATGTTTGGCTTTATCTATGTGTCATATTTGTTTGTTAGGGTCGTGCAAAACCCACGCTAAACCGACGCAAACACTGCGCAAAGCCAAAGTGTCGCGCAAAGCTGATTGCCCAGGGTTAAGACAAGCTTTTCCTGGGCGGTAATTTGCACCGTGCTAAGTCGCGCAAAACCACTTAGCGCAGTGCTAGTCACTGAATATAGCATTGTGCCTGTATTCATGTCAGTTTGCCCCTTGCATACATTATAATCTTGCCCGGCGCTAATGCAGTTTGCCCACGCTATTTGGCCTTTTGAATATAGGAGACCCACGCTAATCCCGAGCTAAACCTGCACAAACGTTTTTGGCCCGGTGCAAAGTTTTGAATATCTGGCCCAAAATGTTTTAAAATAGGGCACAGATATTGTGACACATTTATCCTGACACAGCTGTGTCAGAATAAATAATGCAATTGTAGCATCCAGACATCTCAGTATACTGTTGAAATATATAGTTGGAAAGGGTCTCCACATTGTATGCAGAAAGGGTGCTAGCATTAAGGATCTAGTTGTCCAGAGTCATCTCCAGCAACAGAAAAAAACAGGGTGGTACATTGGGAGATCCACCATTGGCTTCCCTAGATGTGGCCAGTGTAACATCTGTAGGTATTCATCCCAAGGTATTAGGTTTACCAGTCCCTCCAATCAGATGTATCAAGAGATAAAGCACTTCATAACATGCCACACTCATTACGTGATATATGCTCTGTGGTGCCCCTGTCCAAAGTTGTAAATGGGAATGACTACACACTCCTTTAAGGAGCATGTACAGGAACATGTACATTCAATCTCAAATTCTGATAGTACAACCCCAGAAGGTAAACATTGGCAGGAGGTTCATGCATCAGATTTAAAAACGCTTAATTTCATGGGAATTAACCAAGTTCCTGTTCCCACAAGAGGAGGGGATAAGAAAAGAAAACTGCAGTGGTTAGAAAGCAGACTCATTTTAAACCTGGCCACCTGTAGTCCCAGTAGACTAAATGATGATTGGGACATTTATCCTTTCCTAGGGGATGGCTAGAGCATGCCTGCAACAGTAATAATGAGATGATCAGAAAATGTAAATGGATAAATTGTTTTTAGGACTCTTCAGTAATGTGTTTTCTCCCTCTTTGATTCTATTTTCTTTTTCACGTCCACTATGTGAGACAGAAACATATTTGGTTGCTGAAAATCCCTGTCATCAACTTTGTGGCCAACAATAATTTTAAGGACATTAGTCTTTGCAGCCATTAGGAAAATTATCTTAAAAATTATGAAATTGAAATAATAAAGAATGTGGAATTTGTCACATAAATAATCAATTTATAATACCCCTGAATCCAGCTATTTGTACATTGTTGATTGTTTAAATATCACTTTGTTCTTGCAATATACACTAGGGGTAATTTGTATACTCTACTTAAAGTGTTGAACAGGATATTGTATTTGGGTTGATTAGAAAAGCTTATATTCTCATCTAACAGAGGTCACCAGAGGTGCTGGAGGTCAGCTGTATAAATTGTTTATTTGAACCACCTGCCATTGTGTTTTTAAGGCAGCTTGATCCTCCAGTGCCCCCCCCACCCCAGAAAGAATTGTGTTGATTCGAAGAACCAAGGAACCTGTAAGTTCTGATACCTGCCTTTGGCTCTCACTAAAAATAAATTGCACTTGCATTTTTCACACAGGAACATGTTTGGAATATTTTTTTTCAGGGACTTGTGCACTATACCTTTTGTGTTATCTAAGTATACTGGCCCAAGTCCTTGCCCATGCTTGGGTTCATGATTTTTGGGACCACTTTTTTCTGAGGGATATTTTTTGTCAGTCAGTCATAGCTTTCTCATTTGTTTAAATATTTTATGTCATTATTTTTTTTTCTTACAAGTTAGATGGGCAGGGTAATTACCCACAGCCCTCACAACTACTAAACTGGTAGTTCTCAGTTGGATCCTGAAATATGATTTAGGCACAACACATTGTGCCCCTTTTTTTGCTAAGTCCCTGCACAAGTACACTGATTTTCTCGGGGGACTTTTTTGAAAGCATTTTTTGTAGGTCAGAGCAATGTAGCAGAAGATAATAATAATAATATTTTTATTTATATTGCGCCTTTCAAATGCCAAGGCACATTCCAATAAAGTAAGATACAGTACAAATACAAAACAACAGTACAAAAAATATTATAAAACACACGCAATAAATTAATAAGCAGTCAGACCATAAGCCCTTTCCCACAGAAAGCTTTTTGAGAGTCTGTTTAAAGCTCCCCATGGTCGTACATTCCCTTAACTGACGGGGTAGAGAATTCCAAAGGAAGGGGGCCACAAACATAAAAGCCCGGGCCCTAGCTGATTTTAATATTACCCTAGGAATCTCTAGCAACCCCTCATTGGCAGAATGGAGTGATCTCACAGGGGGTAAGGGATCACAAGTTCTTTCAGGTAGTCAGGGCCCAGATCGTGGAGGGCTTTGAAAGTCAGTAATCTGACTTAGCAGGTGATCCGCCACTGGACTGGCAGCCAGTGCAGTTCCCACAGCACCAGAGTGATATGGGATGATCTAGGGGTACCCATCAATACCCGGGCTGCAGAATTCTGCACTAGCTGCAGGTGGCAGATATCAACCCTCGGAAGCCCAAGGTAAAGTGAATTGCAGTAGTCCAGGCACGAGGTCACAAAGGCATGGATCAAAGTTGGCCGATCGCCGGATGGAATGAGGTGCTTGATTCTGGCGATGTTTCTTAGATGATAAAAAGATGATTTTTACCACCGCTGACACTTGGGAGCAAAGAGTCAGCCCTACATCTAATATCACCCCCAGATCAAGCACCCGTTCAGAGACACATAGCTCGACATCCCCACAAAGCATCCTAGACAGGGTGCCGGCCAAAGGTCCCTCTATCCGGTGATCCGGAACCAATACCAGCACCTCTGTCTTCCCAGGGTTCAACTTCAACCAACAGGACCTCATCCAATCCTGGATTTCATTCAGGCAGCTTTTAAATACCGAGATAGCTCCTTCCTGGTTGGGTGTAAAGGACAGGTACAGCTGGGTATCATCTGGATAACAGTGAAACCCTAGCCCATACTGTCTCACAATGTCTCCGAGGGGGAGCATGTACACAGCGAACAACATGGGGGACAATATAGAGCCCTGAGGAACCCCACAAAATAGAGAGAAGGGATCAGATGAAAAGACCCCTGACACCACCCTCTGAGTTCTTCCAGTGAGGTAAGAGGTGAACCATCTGAGAACAGTCCCAGAGAGTCCACAAATACATTTCAGTTGCTCAAGTAGTACCCCATGGTCAACGGTGTCAAATGCTATGACAGATCTAATAGTACCACAATGGACCATTTTCTCTGGTCTCTCGCCATCAGGAGATCATTGAGCACCCGAACCAGTGCAGTCTCGGTACTGTGCCTCTTTCAAAAACCTGATTGGAGAGGTTCATAGATGCTATGGATGGTCAAGTTGTTCTCCAACTGGGCTGACACCACCTTCTAGATCACCTTCCCTACAAAGGGAAGGTTTGAGATGGGTCTGTAGTTAGCAAGACAGTCTGGGTTCAGAGATGCTTTCTTCAACATGGGTGTCACCACTGCCTCTTTCAAGGAACAGGGATATTCACTCGTGTCAAGGGAACACCAGACTATCTGTGCTAGAACCAGTAAAATGGACTCCCCACACCCTAAGATTAGGGGCGTAGGGCCTGGATCTAAACCACAGCTGGTAGGATGCAGCCCTTGGACAATCTGCATAACATCCATGATTTCTGGGTGATTGAAGGTACTCCAGGAAAACAAGGGGACAGTGACCCGCTCCTGGCCACTTACATTCTGCATAGAGCATGTCAAACAGATGTCTGACCTAATGTCAGCCACCTTATCAGCAAAGAACTGACCAATCTCATCACACTGTAATTGTGAAAATGCTCTATGGAGCTGTAGACAGGTTGGGTTGCACAATCTGTCCACAGTTCTGAAAAGCTGAGCTGGTCGGTTCTGAGCAGCAGAAATTTCCACAGACAGGAACTCTGCCTTCTTATGAGAGATTTCTGACTGATAGAATTGATAATGTTCGAACAGCCTAAGGTGGTCGGCATCCAAGCCAGACTTCCGCCAACAATGTTCCAACCTGCGTCTAAGTCGCCGCAACTCCCCCAGGACCCCATCAAACCATGGGGCCCGAGGTCGAAGGGAGAGAGGACGCACATGAACTGGAGCAATAAAATCCAGGGTAGAGGAGATGGCGGTATTATAAGCCACAACCAGTGCCTCTGGATCATTGCAATGCACAAGGAATTGTGATAGGTCAAGAACCGCAGCAAGGCCCTTGGAAGAAGTATTCCGCAAAGGGTGGTACTTGACCATCTCCATAGGGGTCAGCCTACAAGGAGGGGCACCAAAACTGAATCTCACAGTGTAGTGACCTGACCAACTGACTGGTTCCACCCCCATGTCAGAGGCCTCGATCCCCAGGAGGAAGACCAAGTCAAGAGAGAGGCCACCTTTATGTGTAGCAGTGGTAACCACCTTTGTTAGGCCCAGTGAATCCATTAACTGGAAGAAGTGTTGTCCAAATTGTGAGGCTTCGTCGTCGACCCAGGCATTAAAGTCGTCCAGGACCATCAGCCTTGGAGACTCTTAAGGAATTGTTTCTCCTCTCCTGGTGGATGGTAGATGAAAGCAATTCGATAGCCCACACCTGCTACAACAGCACATTCAAAAGAGATGGTGTCCTCAACTGGAACACTAGTGAGAGCCAATTTGGTCTTAAAACAGACCTCAACACCCCCCACCGTGGTCCAACATTGGGCGATGTATCCCGAGTACCCAGCTGGAGTGCGGCCTCCAGGTGGTCCGCATTGTCAGCCAGATCTCAGTGATGCAAGCCAGATCTGTCGAGGCAACAAAATCAGAAATCACAGCAGTCTTGTTCCGGATAGATCTGGCATTGCACAACATCACCCGGGTTGGACAAAATTCCTGGGCTGCCCTGACTACCTGCCCATCACTAATGATGGTGCCCTTGGGTATAGGGACCAAACAAGATGGTCCACTCTCCAAGCTCCACTTCGCCCCAGGGCATCTCCTGGGCTTAATCACCCTAATGGGCACACTCCGCTCCACTCGCCTCTACTGTTCACCCCCAACCCCCCTCCTACAGGCAATGCCTAAAGCCTGACAGCATTTGTAGGTAGAAAAGACCAGGCGGGGTATAAAAGGGGCGGAGAAAGTGAACAGCAGAGGCTGAGTAGCGCACGACTGGGGGGGGAACAGGTAGACACATCTCATAAAAAACAAATACTCAGCTTAAAACAAACTAAAAACAAAATAATATATATTTAAAAATCAATTCCTTATACAATTAACTCTTAAAATCAACCAGTTCAACTAAAAAATAACTCAATCTTAATAAAGCGACAAAAAATTTAAAATAAAATAAAATAAAAATATATTATAAAATAATAAAAATAAACAAACAAAGAACAAGACCAAACCACTCTAAAATGAAAGGTAATTCCTTCTTTTGCTTTCTCTCACAAGGCAAAGAAGTAGAGGGAAAGGTCAACAAATATAGTCCCACACACTGTCTCTCACACGGGGGTGAGGGGGAATTAAATATGACAAACTAAAATCCAGACTTAAAATAGCTTTATGCAGTTCGTCTCTAAACTAGAGGCTCACACCTCCAGAGACTCAAAAAATAATGTCATTAGATCTCTCCAGTGGGCTCTCAACTCCACCCAAAAACCCACGAGCAGACACAAGTTACTGCGGGCAGTCGGTTCTACGATAAAGAACCGTTCTTAAGTCAAATCCTTAGACCAAAGAGCATACAATCTTCACCCACAGCAACCAACAGAGTGAAAACAAAGGAACAGTATAAGGTGAAATTTTGACCCCCAGGCACTCTCACTACCTAGGGGGACCAAAGTAAGTGAGGTGAACATGGGCACTCTCACTGCCCGAAACAGTAATCATATGAAAACAATAAGATTATGAGACCTGACCGTTTTTTTTTTCCAACACTTCTTGATATGCAAATTCTCCAGATGGTAGTCCAAGAATCTGATTTTCAAATGATGATAACAGCCTGCAGGCCCTATTTATGCAGGTCACCTACCCAAGATATCTGCACCCCACAACTTTGACTCCCCACTTGCACCAGCCCACCAGCCGATACCTGTGCAGAGCCTAGGAGAATTAGGATCCACCGGCCAGCTTCCCGGCCCATCTGAGCCCAGTTCTCCCATATAGGGGCAGACTCAGGCAGCTAAACAGCAATACAGGGCCCTCCTACTGTTCGAACAGAAATCAGTTGATTCGGCAATGCCCCAAAACAGCGACATCACCTCCAAACATAAACAAAAGTTCATATGTCCCACGATGTAATCCTCTCATACAGGTCTCTCTCATTCAGGTGTTTAGCTTAAGCACAGAGCCAGACAGTCCCACGCTGTAATCCAGCCTCCTATGCCCGCCAGAAGTGCCGTCGCAAGACTATCCAAATAGCGACCCAATCACACAGTCAAAGCAAAGTGCCAAACAAATCATCCTGTGCACTGAACCATCACCACAAGTCCGTTTCAACAGGTAATCCACATCTCTCCTTGGGCATTTCTTCTCACAGATCAGATTCTCACAGATCCAGTCCAGGCAAAAAATTACATAAAGATACAAGGTAAATCCTTTTTTGGTCAGGGCGATATCGGGACCAAAACAAGGGGCCCCCAGTACCTACTACGAGGATGTTAAAAGCATCCTGGTATCGCTCTAAAACTAAATAACTCACTATCTGCCCTGACTAGCTAACCTGTAAACCAGCAGGAAAATATACGAAATAAACAAAAGGAACAGCCAACAGAATGCTCAGAAATAGATTAAAGAATTGCAGTCTAGATACAGATACTAGATACAGATTATTAAGAAGTCGCAGTCTAGCTACAGATTGTAGCTTGCAGCATGCCCAGCCCATCGGCCAACCAACAGAGGTTAAAGGAAAATTGCACTGTCATATCATGTAAATTTTATTTCCTTGTCAACAGGCAACTGTTTTCTAGTAGCTGATGGGGATATATGTGTTTGCTTTAGTTTGTTTTCACTGTTCATACTAGTCCCCTACAACTGTCCTGATGATTTCCATTTTATGGTTGTACAAATCTCATTGTCCATGAGAGAAGTACTAGTATATGAGAAGACAATGTCAAAACAACCATTTATACCATAAATCACTATGTTGAAAGTACAAGTATCCTGAAAAAAACCCATTTGAAAACACACACACACACACACTGAAAGCTATTTAATGGGGAAAACCCTGTATTACACGCACACCTTGTTGTGACTAGTTTTGTTGAAATCTAATTAAGCAGAGAGGGGCATACTGTACAGTGTAAAGGGTGATTTCATATCATGTTCTCATATACTAATGAAGGTGTCAGGGACAATGAAATTTCAACAACCATAAAATGGAGACCCTCCCAGGGTAGTTACAGGGGCTAGTATGAACAGTCGAAATAAACTAAATCAATCACATATATCCCAGCTACAGGAAAAGAGCTGTCTGTTGAAATGGAAACAAACAAAATATACATGATATGAAGGTGTAGTTTTCCTTAACGGAAGGCTGTGCATGTTGCTCACCAATGGGACAAAAAATGTTTGTACATGAGTTGCCGTGAGGGGATGAGGAGGGTTGCATGAGTGACAGAGTGTGGGTGAGGGTGAGGGGTTTAATTTATTGTATCGGTTGGCTAGGTAGAAGAGGTGTGGGGGACATTTAAAACACTGAGTGGTGGAAGGGTTATAAATTTGGAAGTCTGACACTGAGCTTAGACAACCAGTGCCAGAATGATAGGACTGACATCAGCATTGAGGTTGAGCGCCCTGTGTCAGAAAGGGACTATGGGCAGTCAGCAACACTGGGGTTGGGCTACCATTGACCACTTACATTTTTTTTGTTACTTCAGCAGTTGACACAAGGGATAGGCACCAAGTAAAAACATTTGTTTTTCTTTTTAATTTTAGTGCCCAACACCAAGGTTGGACACCTAGTGCCAGAACAGGAGTGGATGGAGCTGATCAGTGGCACAATGGTTCGTCTCCTAATACCTGCTTGTTTTTTCAGTTATTGGGAGTTCAAAATTTTAAACAGAAGCCAGATTCACATGTGTATGGCTTCCCTGTCAGAGGCAGTGACACATGAACTGAACTTTTATTTTATAAAAAGACAGTATTTTTCACATTTCATTACTCATTTTTAGTCAATAAACTACCAAGCTAAATTTCACCAAACTAATTACATCAGGAAATTTTGGGTTGCATATCATAGAAACATAGAATTTGATGGCAGATAAGGGCCACTTGGCCCACCCAGTCTGCCCATTTCCCTACTTAATGGATAAGCTGCAGATCCTAGTTAACCAGCAGCCTACTTCTTTCTACCCCCACCCTCTAGAATTGCATTACGGCTGTCCCATGCATGCTTGAAGTCAACCACCGTTTTTGACTCCACAACCTCCTCTGGAAGGCCGTTCCATGCATCCACAACCCACTCTGTGAAAAAATACTTCCTTACATTACCTCTGAGCAACCCCCCCCCCATCTTTAAATTGTGCCCCCTTGTTCTTGCACACCTCTTTTTTTGAAAGATGCTACCCTCTTGGACTTTGTTGATTCTCTTGAGGTACTTGAAAGTTTCTATCATGTCCCTCCTCTCCCTCCTTTCCTCAAGGCTATACATATTAAGCTCCTTTAGTCTCTCTTCATATGTCTTCCGGTGTAGAACCATTGTGCCATTTTTGTAAAATTCCCTTTAGAATAAGAAAAGATACAAAGCAGCTAAGATCTCAATTTAACTCTAAAGTGCTTTCTCAATCCTAACTATAGTGGTGCTACCATACCATTATAATATTAGCTGTCCTCATGGCAGGTTAACTCCTTTTTTCTGCATATTCTGCTTTTACATTGTACTCCTCCAGTTTCCCCTTTCAAGTTCACCCCATACTTTTTTTGTATTTTTTGTTTGTTCTTCCCTACCCCTTCTTCATTTCCACAAACCCTTTCTCCTTCTCCTAATGTTGTTTCCCTTTTTTCTTGCCCCCTTTTCATTGTTTTTCTCTAGTAACCTTTCAGACCCTCTGTACGTAATGGGTTTCTTTGGGCTTCCATTCTATGCTACAGACACTGCTTATAAATTGATTGATTTGCAAGATGTGCCCTTTTCTTAACATTTACTTAGAAATATAGGACTAAATGGCTTAAAATAGTTCTAAAACCACTGCACCAATGGCCCAGTGACAGCAAGTTACATTGGCATGCAAATGACTCATGTTCAAGAGTGGAACCGGGGAGTCATGTCAGGAAGCTGTTGTGGGCTGCAGCAGTTGCTGCTTGGCAATGTTTGTCACCTGGGGAGGGCAGGCAGTGGGTTCTGACATCACAGCAATACCTGCAGAGGGCCAGAAGTTTACTTCCCTTTTTCTGTTCTGTGGTTGCGTGGTGCCAAAATAGCCACAGCCACACCACTGGCTGGAATGAGGGATACAACAACAAAAAAAAAAAACAGCTGGGAAGAAAAACATCAGCTGCCATCTCCATTACAGCTGAGGTTTCCTCTGCCTAGCCAGTGTATATTCCTGATAGAAGGGTATATCCCTGCAAACAAATGTCTGACTGTAAAATTAAAAAAATATTAACAGAACAAGAAAAACATTAGAAAACTAAACCTGTTTTTCGGAAGGAGTCAAATAATGTCTTTTAATGCTGGCCAACCAGCATAGCATGGTTGTAACTTCTTGTGATTCCAATGACTGAGGTTTGGAAGTGAGCCTGGGCTGTCAGAGGGCCTGCAGGGAGGAGGAAGAATGAACATCCTATTGGGTGTTCTCTTCCTCTGGTGAGGAGGAAGATCGCATCTCACAATGGGGGGTGGTGCAGAGCAACAGGAATTGAGAAAGTGGGACCATTGGTGCAGTTTTCTGATTGCAGGCATCAAGCTTGGCCAGCATCTCATCAAGCTGCAAGCTCTTGGAGGCAAGTGGGGCAGAATAGGGAAAATCTGCACACAGTATGGGCAATAATGCTCTACCAGCAACTCATACCCACAATGTGCTCATGTTGATGCATTCTAGGAAATCCCTTCATCTTCACCTCCACCTGGTGCAGCCTGTGCTGTTGGAGGGCTGACCGGGGAAGACTATACATTCCATTGGGCACTCTCTTCCTCTGGGTAGGGGGGAGATTGCATCCCACTGCTGGTGGTGGTGCAGGGGAATAGCAATTGAGAATGTGGTACTATCAGTGCATGCTTGCTGATTGAAGACATCAGGCCTAGCTGGCATCCAATCAAGCTGCACTGGCCTGGGGCAGAACAGGGAACATTATCACACAGTATGGGAGTTGATGCTCCATTGGCAGCCCACACTTAAAGTGGGCTCAAGTTACTATACCCAAGGAAATTCCTCAGTTTTCTCCGCTACCTCAGATGGACAGATAGACACCGGGGAAGAAATGTCACAGAGCTGAAGGTGTACTCAGCCCCATGGGATAAGCTGAGGCTGGGGGCAGAATAGAGGTGAGTCATGAGTGGATGGGGGGGGGACCTAGACCAGCAATGACCAAGTTCAGTAGGGTTGGTAGGTAGCATTAGTGTGAAGCTGAAGGAGGACCCAACCATTGACAAGGTGAAGAATACAATATGTTTGGGAAAAAAAAATCTGTCATTTAAAGTAATACTGGGCATAGATTACATCACTACCATACTGCCTTGAACAAATGGACATACCAATGACTCCATTTAAATTTTATCATGGTTGGCAATGCATCATTATATTTTACATGACATTTGGTTGAAACTGATTTCTTTTTAGGAAATCACATGAGGCTTACCTGATATACAAGAAGCCATATCATGATGAGGCCACATCCCTTGAGGAAGAAGTGTAGCCTCCAAGCACTAAGGATTTCATTAATTTGAATGTGCACCTGGGCACGTCTTGTAAAAAAACAGCAACAAAAAAAAACTTGCATAAAAAAAACAAAACATTATGCTACCTTGCAGTGGTGTGTTTTATCTTTTTTTTTTGTCAACATCCTTTACTTGGATTTCAGCAAGGCCAGATAATTGAAGAAGGTGAAGGCCTGGAACTATGAGAGAGGTTAAGTAGGTGCATAGGAAACTGACTGACTGCTAAGACTTAGAGACTGGTTCTGAATAGATTTTTTGATTATCAGGGAGGTAACTAGTAGGGTGCTTCACGGGTCTGCCTTGGGGCCACTTCTCGTTAATGTACATATGGGATATGCCATAGGGGTGGGCCCACAGGTGGAAATGAGTCTTTCTGCAGGTGGCATAAAACTCTGGAAGACTGGACAGTAAGGATGAAATTAGAAGCATAAAGAGAGATGTAGAGGGGCTGGAGATGTGCTACAGTATTTGGTAACTGAAGTTCAGTGCCAAGAAATTAAAGTAATGCACATAAGCAAAAATCTGTATTCAGATTACTGCATAAGCTGAGTAAGGGTGGGAAACCCAAAGGATGAAAGTAACTTGAAGGCAATAATTAGCAATTGTGTAAAATTCTTCCCAATGCAGTAAATCCTAAAGGAAACAGATAGGATGTTAGGAGATGGAGGGGTTTAAGCAGCTGTACAAAGGAGAAAATACTGCCATTGTGAAGGCCACAGGTTCAATCATACCTGGTTTACTGTGTGCAGTTTGGGAGCCCCAATCAAAAATGGGCAGAAATAGGTTGGAAACCATACAGAAAAAGTGAGCTACCTGGGGAATTAGTCTGGTCTACGTAAATATAACTTACCATGAGCACCTTCTCCCCAATTTTTCTTTTTCTAAAAAGAGGGTTACTTGTCATGAGACAGGCAGAGGCATGCTTGGTCCTTTGGGCTATGGCCGCAATTCACAATACAGGGCTGGTGCACAATACAGGTGGGTGACCTTCCCCAAACAATGACAAAAGAAGCCAGTAATGTTGTGGCACTTGAGACAATTGATAAACATGATTCTGTGGTCAAGCAAAAATGTTATTTATTGCTGTATGCAGACAAATGAAAAAGTCAAAACTGTATATCTCACAGCAAATACCTGCTGCTCCTGCTCAGACCCTAGTGCATTGACTTTCAAGAGTCTTCTTCAGCCCATGAAGAAGACTCGCAAGAGTCAAAGTGCTCCAGTCTGTGGTGGGCAGCAGGTATTTGCTGTAAGGCGCATGATTTTGACTTTTTCATTTGTCTGCATTCAGTAATAAATAACATTTTTGCTTGACCACGGAATCATGTTTATTGATTGTCTCAAGTGCCACTACAACATTACTGGTCTCTTCAGAGGCAGGGTTGGCTAGCTGTGCTACAATTCCATTTATGGATGGGAAGGCATCTAATGAAACATAGTTCCCAGCTTGCACAAAGCCATACATTAAGAAAGAAATACCTCTGAGGCATGAGGCAAGGTGATATTTAATAAACAGTCTTTCATACAAAATAAAAAGAAGAATCGTGCTAAGGCTGACGCATATAAAACCAAGACATTGGTTGTCAGATTCATAAAAAAAAAGATTTATTATAATAATCACCGGGAGCAACACTCATGCACCATGCCAAATGTTTTCAAGCTACCTTTTCTCTTTCTCAAGGCATGCTAGAAGGCTAAAACACCATTATTTACATATTCTGGATTTAAAGGTACACACACATATCACCTATGAAAGCACAATTAATAATTTGCAGCCCCTCAGGACATGCAACCACACATGTCTAGTGCTACAAAATATACACATGAATAAAACTAGAAATAGAAATAGGAGAAATAGGGAAAATTAACAAGGGACTCAACTTAAATTTAAAAGTATTCTATTTGGACAAAGAAAATCAAAATGCCTCCACTGACTTAGATGTAACTATGCCGCTGAAGTCTGATAATATGAATAGCAAAGAACAAAATGAGGAGAGCATTGACATGGTCAACAGTATATTGAAAAAGAAATCCATTTTTGCTACTTTACAGTCATATGAACAGATGAAGAAGCCAGCAGAAGAATGCCATTTGGTCTATCTAGTCTGTTCATATTGCAGGGTCCACAGCTTGAGCTACTCTCCTTGGCCACCCATCCTCCCTACCCATGATCCTTACCTTCCCCAGTGCCTGTCACAGCCTCTTTTAAGACTGCCTACTGTCTTTAATGAGATCACCTCTGCTGGCAGCACATTCTAAGTGTCCACATCCCTCTCTGTCAAAAGCTATTCCCAATTTGGCTAAAGATTGGAATTGATGATAATAATGTTCTATTAGAAATTATGCTAACAGCACAGGATGAGGTTATAATTAAACATGTAGCATGTTATTTCAGAGCTGTATATATTATACTTAACAAACATAGGTAGTTTGCTATGATGTACTGTGGATCCTGAACATATAAAGGCACTTTATTTTTGACACAGGCTTTGAGATTGTATACTGAATTAACTTATTGCTGTATATGTATGTATGTATTTGTATGATGTCTGTGTATATATTTTTGCATATTTATCTATTTTTTAACCTTTGTAATGGTATATGACTGAACAAATAAATCATTAATTACTAGTACTACTCTCTGTGAAGAAGGGCTTCTTGAATGCTCTCCTAAACCTCCCACCCTTCAGCTTAAGACTGTACCCCTTGTGTTATTGTAGCCACTCAGTTTAAAGAGACTCTCCTCATCCACATTATTTATCACTTTCAAGTACCTGAAGGTCCCAATCATGTCCCTTCTCTCTATCTATCCTGTCCTCCAGGGAGTACATATTCAGTACCCTTAACCCCATCTCATATGCCTTACCCTGCTGACCCACTATCATTTTTGTAGTGCTCCTCTGTACCTTCTCTAGCAGGTTAATGTCCTTTTTGAGGTGTGGGCACCAGTACTGAACTCCATACTCTAGATGTGGCCTAACCAGAGACCTGTACAAGGGCAGGATAACCTCCTTTCTCCTACTACTGATACCCCTAGCTATGCATCCCAGCATCTTGTTTGCCTTTGCTGGTTACCTTTCCTGGTGCCAGAAAACTCTGCCCCACAACCACCCTCTGGGTGCTGTTCCTCAGACCGTTTTCCACCCATCTCGCCATCTTATCCCCAACTCTGAGATCCACCAACTTCCTGATCAACCTTTTGTGGGGCACAGAGTCAAAGGCTTTTCTGAAATCAAGATAGAGGATGTCTACCACTTGGTTCTTTTCTACTGTCTTAGTGACACAGTCAAAGAAGTCAGTCAGGCTTGTTTGACATGATCTCCCCACCCCCCCATGAACCCATGCAAACTTGCATCCTGGAGACCATACTCCTCTAGGTATTCCACCAACTTTTCCTTTAGAATGGTCTCCACAAGCTTGCCCACAATTGTGGTTAGACTGAATGGTCTGTAATTCTCTGGGTCATCCTTTTGTGGAGGGGCACCACATGTGCTGTTCTCCAGTCCTCGGGTACCACGCCTGACTCTAGTGAATGATTAAATTGGTCTGCCAGTGGTCCTACTAGCTCCTTATCCAGTTCCTTTGATGCCCTTGGATGTGCTCTGTCTGGGCTTGGTGATTTGTCCACCTTGAATGCCAGCAGCCCTTCCCTGACTCTATCCTCCTCTATCACTACATCTGTGTCCCCCTCTGCTCCTCTTCTTCCTCCTAAAGGTGCTGGTCTTTCCTTCTCCCTGGTGAAGATGGAACAGAAGCATTCATTTAGCGACTCTGCTTTTTCCCCATTATCCTATACCCACTACTCCCCTTTCTTAAGCCTAACAATCACTTCCTTCTTACTGTGTCCCTTTTCTCACTTATGTAGTGAAAGAAAGCCTTCTCTTCCTTCTCAATTCCTTCAGCTATCGCAGCACCTTCTGTGCCTTTGCTCACCAGACTTCCTAACTTGCCTCACTAGACAACCTTAGGTAATTTTCCCTATCTACCTCTCTCTTGGTCTTCCTGAATTTTCTATAGGCCAACCTCTTTTCCCTTACTGCCTAGGTAACCCCAAAACTAAACCAGCAGGGCACTTTGGCCCTTCTGTTCTTCCCCTGAGTGTAACGCACTCCTCTGTATCAACCAGTATTCCTTCTTCAATGATGAACCACTTTTGATCCACCCCCATATCTGGTCTGATGCCCACCAGGTGGCCATATAGCAATTCGCCAATTTTCCTGAAGTCTACCCTCCTAAAATCCAAGACTTTCATCTTAGTCGGGATGCTTTCCCTGCCCATATCCAATTGTAACCAACTGTGCAATGGTCACTCCCACCCGGTGGCTCCCTGATCATTATTTCCTGTACATGCTCCCCATTTGCGAGCACCAGATCAAGAATTGCCTCTGCTCTTGTTGGTTCTGTGATACCCTGAGTCAGGAACCCACTCTACAGTAATTCCAGGATCACCTTAGTCCTAGCATATGTTGTGAATGATATGCTCCAGTCCACTTTGGGCAGTTTGAAGTAACCCACAATTGCCACCTCTCCTTTCCCCGCAGCTTCCAAAATTTGTGAGATCAGTTCCCTGTCTCTGTCCTCATCCTGGTTGGGTGGTGTGTAAACCACTCTCAACCTCACCTTTTTCCCTCTATTGGACCATAACTGAACCTATAATATCTCCACTTCCCCTCCCTCTGACTCCTACCTCGTACAAGTTATTCCCTCCCTTATATAAAATGCCACCCCCCTTACTGACTACTCTGCCCTCCTGTATAGTTTATATCCAGAGATCACAAGATACCAGTCATGCTGTGGTGTTTCCCAAGTCTCAGTTACTGCCATTACATCCACCCTCCTGCCTGCTAATAGTACCTGCAGGTCGTCCATCTTGCTTTCAAGACTCTGCACATTCAGAGACACCACCTTCCACCTAGAATCTGATCTTATTTCCTTCCCTTCCCTTTATTCTTCTCTTAACATTTATCCCCTCTGTATGAACCCCTTTGCATACCCTTGCTATGTGTTCCTCACCCCCTCCACCCTTTGCTAACTGTGTTCTCATACCTATAATTTGGGTAATAAATCACCTTCTTAGGTTCTTGGAGGGACAGCTCAAAAGGAAGAGACAACAGACAAGTGGTACTCATGTAATAAATGGAATTTATTACAGATCAGTAACACAGGCTTACTACCACTACAGTGCAAAACACTGGGAGAGTACCAGTTTCCCCTTACCTAGGCAATGCAGACAGTGTATCTCTTCTCAGAGAAGCTATGTGTTACAAAGGGTCTAATACCCTGATTATTGCTATAACAATGGCTAAGGAAGATACATAAAATGTATATAATTGGACAACAACAGGTGGTCTGAGTAACTATCCTAACTAGTGTGAAATGGTGCATAGCTTGCATTGGATAACAGTACAATGGGACCTCTATACTCCAAGGTCATCTCTAGTGATGTACAATTACTAAAGATGACACTGTCACCTTACATATGAAAATATAGTAAGAATAGAGCAAAAAGCATTTCTCATGGCTAATATATGAGTAAGGCCTAATATGTATCAGTAAAACATAATATAACACAGATCCTGACACATGCTTCTATGAAGAGTGTCTCCATCCTAAGGTTGGTACATATCCCTACATAAGTTGCTGCCCACGAGGTGGGGGCAACATCTGGGGTGCTAGAGCATGGATAACATCCCCCCTCCGTTGCCTTCAAAAGAAAAAGCAACAACCACACCAAAGTAGTGGAATGGAGCTACAGAAGCTGTCATTTACCGGTCTGAGGCTCAAGCCTTGTAAAGGAATTTGAGTTGTTTGCTATGTTGTCTAAGAGTACGTCGCAGACAGCAAAGGGTTTGTATCAGAAAAACAATCAAAAATGCTTGAATAATAACAAAAGCTTTAAAAGTTAATTTTAATGAAGTATTGTATAGAGCAGTGCTTAAATCACCATCATGAATAAGTGTATTAAAAGCATTGCTAGCTTTAGAAATATTATTGCTAATATAGATAAGATGTGAATCCTTTCTAGCTAAAAGGGATTCCAATGAAAGTGTCAAAGGGTCAATATGTACATTGAATATAGGCAAATATTGAGACAAGGCAAGAAAGTATTGCTGATCATTATCAATAACATCTGGTTCAGGGAGAGGAACAGAGGTAATCATGATGTGACCAATTACTGTTTTCTGCTGTGGAGTAAAACAGAAGTTAAGAAAATTAATAGCACAAGTTTTGGCACCATAAGCAAAGGAATAATAAGATTTGTTACTACACAGTACTGCCCATTGGAATTGTAGGTAACTCATACAGTTGGAACTCTCCACTGTTGTAGACATATAGGACAAGTAAATCACTGGTTTGTGAGCCATGATGTGAAGTGATGTACCTCCTCCAGATAGCTTCGTTCGGGATGCAGCTGTTTCATCAGCGGGCAATGAAGATACAGCTTGTGAAGATTGTTCAGTCAGGTTAGCGGCAGATCATTACCCAAGGTAAATGACCAGTTGAGATGTTCTGGAGAGTAGCCACAGACAGGTTTAACAATGTCAAAGACATCACAGTAATAATATCCCTTCTTGGCACAGCAGTTCGTATGCATTGTGACCCAAGCTTGTAGGACACAGTGATATACAAGCAAAGAAGGCAAATCAGTTCATTCTTGGTAAATATTCTCATCAAGATGTCCAATGAAATTCATAGCAGCCAGTTCGTCAAAGACAGAAGTTTGTGGATCAAAGCGAGGTAGTGACACAACGAAAGTAATGAACATGTTGTCATGAATTAAGTATTTCTTAGGAAAGTAGCATGGTGCTTGGTTTGGATAACATGAAACATACCCAAGATTTCTAGCAGTAGACATAGAAATATTGACAGACTTTGATATATTCAATGTAATGCATGCTGAAGATTTGCAGTGAGGAGAATACCATTTAGATATTCTCCTATCATGAATAATATCTGGAATGTGTCCTTTTTCTAAGTCCCTGAAGAGATTGTTAACAGTGGTAATTATGTAAGAACCATAAGCAGAGCCTAAAAGTTCATGAGCAATATATTGCTTGTCTGCCTCCTTGTTAATTTGAAAAATAATTTCATTAATTTTGTTTCTAGTTTCATTGAACACTTTTGCAATTTCTTGCATGTTATAAACAGTAAATCATGCTTCCTTACTTAAACCATCTACACCATGTAACAGGGGTGGTAACACATCATTTTTAATAGTTTGTTGAAAGTTAAGTGTTTCTGCTTTAATAGCAGCTGTATCTGCTCTATTCCAGATTGACATTCCTGAACCAAAAATGCCAGAGATGGTGCCTGCTGCACTGGTGACATCTGCAGTGTCACATCTAGTGCGTGGTTTACTTTTAGCTTTAGGTGCGGGTCTAAAAACTTCTAAGTGTTCAGTGGAATGAGGTCCACTAACTGGATCATTTGTGTGTAAGTGTGATCCTGTGTGATGGAATCTTTTAGCGGTTTGTCAGTTTGGTCCTGGATGGCCCACTTTTGATCCTCTGGGACAGTGATCCTGCTGATCGCATCACTAATCATGCTGTGGATCTCTGACTCATCACCTCTAGTGAGAGGAGTGAGCAGAGGTGCATCATGGAATACAGGCCCTCTGCCTGTGTCATGAGGGCCACCATCTTGGCATTATAAATGACACCCACCATATTTGCATAGACGTAGCAATGCAGTGTGCATGCCGAAGTCGACACCATCATGTGAATGGCAGGTGGAAGTTGTTCCACCACTGGGGTTTAACTTGCATATGATTTGGCATGCCTCATCATCCAAGTCTGAGTCATCATCGCTGGATGATGTAATCTCAATGGGCGTATACTGAAACCCATTCATGACCTTAACATTGCTGGCAAGAACCTCCTGTTGATGGTGCAAATTTGCCATCTTTTGTCTAGACTTCCTGTGACAGACTTTTGCAGTGCCCTGTTAATACCTCTCTCAATCTCTGTCTCTGCAACACTCTATATGCAGAGCCCAATTCAAACTTTTTCCTAAGCTCTTTATCCAACTCACAACTCACACACTTGTAATCCTCTTCCATCTCAGGATTCTCATTTCTCAAAGTCTCATTTGTATCACTCAAAATATCATTCAAATGTGCTGTTTCTTATCACATTTCAGCCTTTTGCAATCATATCTTAGCAAACATAGTTCTCACTCAGTGTCTTGAGTAGTACATTGCATCAGCCTGGAATTAGCAACATGGAATGACTGCGTCTCCCCTGCTAGTTTCCTTTCCTTTTTTTCTAACTCCGATGCCTGTAAGACCATCTCTTTCTTTAGAGACACATTTTGCAGTTCAAGGGAGGCACACATTGCTGTGAGACTCTCAACAGTAGTATGTAGAGCGGCAGCCAAAAGACCTTTGAGGTTGTATTTCTTGGTTGTTTGTTTGGACTGTAAGTAATAGATAATAGCAGCAATGTTTTTTCTGCCAATTTTGCATCCAGCGTGAAATCTGTCCATCCGCCATGGAATGTGAGGTTGTTTGAGACATCGAGTCTCAGTTCTGTGCACAAATCAGACATGACAAATAAGGGGTAGACAAACAATAAAGCAGTTGGAAAACTGGTAAAAATACCCTGGCACCATCACCAACAGCCTTCCGGTCCCCGGTGAGTGAACAGACGGGGGTACATTGTCACTGGAAAAGGGAATGTAAAGGGGGTCCAGGGTGGGTCTGGGATGCCTGAGACTAAGACGGTGTGGTTTTGCTACAACTGCTACCACTGTAAGCATGAGTAGGTCCTAGTAGTCAAAATTCACACTACACTACTCGACATTCAAAATAAATTGAAAGTGAATCTTCTTTTGTACATTCCACCTGCATGCAGTCACCAAAATGTAATTTTGGTAATAAATCGCCCTCTCAGGTTCTTGGTGGAACGTCACAAAATGAAGAGACAACAGACAAGTCGTACTCATGTAATAAATGGAATTTATTACAGATCAGTAATGCAGGCTTACAACCATTACAGTGTAAAACATGGAGGACACCAGTTTTCCTTAACGAGGCAATGTAGACAGTTTCTCTCTTTTCAGTGAAGCTACATGTTACAAAGGGTCTTATACCCTGATACTTGCTATAGCAACAGCTAAGGAAGATAAATAAAATGTATATAATTGGACAAAAGCAGGTGGTCTGAGTAACTATCCTAACTAGTAACAAAAGTTGCATAGCTTGCATTAGATAACAGTACAATGGGACCTCTATACTCCAAGGTCATTTGTAGTGATATATAATTACCAAAGATGGCACTGTTGCCTTACAAATGAAAACACAGTAAGAATAGAGCAAAAATCATTTCGCATGGCTAATATATCAGTGAGGCCTAATATGTATCAGTAAAACATAATAGAACACAAATGCTGACCCTTATGCTTATGCTTATAGGATAAGTGTCCATTTCCTCAGCCATTCATTAAAATCATCTATTCTTTTCCTGGCTGTGCTGGGTTGTGGTACTGGTAGCACCTCTGAGATGGCCAGAAAACTTCCTTCCTCCCCACAGATCTTCCCTAACTCCCTGAACCTACTTTACACAACCTCAACCTCCTTCCCAGCTAGGCCCTTGGTTCCTACATGTATAAATAAATTAGGTTTTCCTCCCTTAATATTTCCCTTATTCTTCGGCCCATCTTCCCCTCTGTTATTCCTGACATGCAAACTATGCTTCTGATTTCATTTGAGTTCCCTTTTCTTCCCCTGTGAATATCCCTAATTATGAAGTTCTGTATGATTGCCACCCTTCCATCTCCCTGCACCCATGCTCCCCATCCTTTCTTCCTTTCTTACCTTCAGTACTAGCTGCTCCCTGCCTAACTGCTCCTGCTGCACCCTGGTGAACTTATCTCCACATTCATTACTTATTCCCATAATTGTTTTTCCATCTCCCTCTCTACCTCTTTCCTTCTGACTATCTACATCACACGAACATATGAACATACAAAGAAGCCAGCAGAAGAAGACTATTTGGTCTATGCTTTCAGTTTTCCCTACCATGTTCCTTTCCTTTCCTCTCCCTCCCCCTCATCCTCTACTCCATTTTGCTTGCCTCCTCTCCGCTGCCCACCCTGATTAGTTACCTCTCCCCTCCCCTCCCCTGTAATCCTACTCTCAGTCCTGGCTCAACCTGACCTCTTACCTCTCCTCCTGCTGCCCCCTCCCTTTTTTCAGACAGTGGTGCAAATCTACTTAGTAAAAGCACCCCTTCAGAATTTACCACCTCTGATGCTACTTTCATATTCCTACCCCTTACCCTTACCCTTACCACTTGCCATTCCTCCACCCTTGTCTCCCTGACCCTCTGAGGAAGAGATACTTTGGTATACTGGGTGGTCCTCCCCACTCTCATGTCCCATTCCCTGCCTGATGCCCTCCCTCCCCCCGTTTGCACCACCCCTCTGCCTTTTTCTCCACTGCTCTGCTCCTCTGACTTCCCACACCATCCTCCCCAGCTCCCATCTGAGCAGCCTTATTTCAGCCCTTAGCTTCTCCAGGCTCTTACACACAGGACACCCCCTCTACTCTATATCACCAGCAGAAAGACTGCTGCCCCACAACTATTGCAGTTTACCACTCTGCTGCTTCCCATATGTGCACCTAGCTCCCCACATCCTCCTAGCCCAGCTTCTCCTGGCTTCCAGTTATACATAACTATAAAATTCAAAAATATATAAATTTCTGTTTCACTTTTATCAGCCAAATGTAACAACAATCTCCCTATTCTAAAACTAACTTGGCTGCTGCTTTCAGTGTTATATCAAAACTAAAACAGTATGCCAGGGAAGCAGGTTCTTAGAACAGCCTGATTCTAGCTCAAGAAAATATTGTCCTGTGGTAGCAGTGTTTGAGCAATTGTGTGAGCAGGACATCACAAAAATGATGAAGCATCCACCACAGCTTCTATTTAATAATTACTCCAGGGAAGAAAGAAATGCCCTTGAGAATCTAACCAGAAATAAAGAACTTGTAATCAAAGCAGTGGATAAAGGGGGAGCCATCATAATATGGTACACAGTTAATAATGAAAGAGACATGTTGAAACAGTTAAATAACAAGTACGTTTTTATTTCATTGTCACATGATCCTACAAATAGTTTTAAAACAGATAAATGCAAACATTATTAAACAAACATATGAATTTTTCACTGTGTCCCAACCACTAAGAGCTGTTACTTATGGACTACCCAAGGTCTATAAAAATTTATGGAACCCCTCCCCCCTGCTTGTCCAATTATAGCCAGTATAGGCTCACTCACAAAGTCATATGTGGATGAATAGATTAAGCATCTTGCTTGTAAAGCCCAGAGCTATATTGGAGACACAGCACACATTTTAGAAAGTTTGAATGATATTTGTGTTGAACAGGAATGGAGGATAGTCACATTGGATGTGGCTACCCAATATATTAATATCCCACAGCAGGACCAGCTGGAAGTAGTCAGGGACACTCTTTAATATCAGTTAGAATATAGTACCTCCCACATAGAGTTAATTTTAACACTCATGGAAATGGTCCTGACTTGCAATGTTTTTAAATTTGGGGAACAGTTTTACTTACAAGTAAAAGGGACAGCAATGTGCACCCACATATGTACATTCGTACTTGTCCCATTGGGAAAATATGTTATATATAAGCTGAAGAACATTTGTTTTTACAAAAGTTTGCCTATACAGAAGATATGTAGATGATGTATTAATCATTTGCAAAGGCACAAGGGAAGAACTGTTTAACTTTGTGGAATATCTAGAATCTACAAATACAAATTTGAAATTTCCATAGATTTTCTGGACTTAAGAATTACAAAAGAGGGAATAAATAGTGGGGGGGGGGGTTGAAGACTAGTCTATATTGTAAAAGTACTGACAGAAACTCAATACTTCAATATTGTAGTTGTCATCCTAGACATATATAGAGAATAATGCCTATGAAAGTGTGTGTTATGAGGATTTTTCACACAACTGAGGTGTGCGATAATCTAAAAAATCCTGGGAGTGAAGCAAAACCTTACACAGGCAATATTGTTTATAATAACTGGTGCAAGGATTCAATACAGACAAAAAAGGTAAGCTGTGTTTTTGCAAGCTAATGTGTCCCAGAGCGCAAGGAGAACAATGCCTTAATGACCCGCTATCAAGTTATTACGGAATTCAGCAGGTTATTACATCATTTCATCAGTAGTGCATATCCAGTCATTATAGGGGGTCACCAGTTATTATAATGGAAAATATACCTGTGGGGAAATTGAGAAGACTAAAGCAAAATTTTAGTACAGGTTCAGAATATAATAATAAAATGGAGGTCATGACATAAATATTTAGTAACAGGGGCTATATTGATAGATCCCTAGATAAAGCAATTACTAAGCTGGGAAGGATGTGAAGGAGGGAAACTCTTAAGAGGAAATCAAAATGGAGTGGAAAATAGGGAATATAGAAAACAGATTCATTTTGTCACCACTTTAACTCCCCGGGCATTTAAAATGGAAAGTATTATTAAAAAAATATCGAGACATATTAAAAGCAGGACTGAAGTTGGAGGCCTGGACAGTGGAAATGCCAAGAATTTGTATATAGAAAGGGTTAAAATATTGTCAATATGGTGAGCGAAAGTCAGCATCTGCCAAAACCACAAATTTAAATCCAGAGACTGTTGTGAAAATATATTCACAGATGTGGCAGATGTTCCTTTTGTAAGTACATCATTTTGGCAGATACATTTGAGAATCCAGAAAATTGAAGAAAATATAAGGTAAACACATTTATAAACTGCAGTACTGAAGGGACTGTTTATAAAGCAACTTGCATCTGTCGTAGTTTGTATATTGGCAAGACAATTAAAAACTTCAAACTACACATGGGAGAACACCTTAGCACCATAGGAAAACAGGAACAGAACAATGCAATCACTACTCAAAATCATTAAAAGGAAAAGAACATCAATTCATGTTCCATGATTTGGAAAAGGTCTGTCTACCCAATAGAGGTGAAGACCTGGATAGGATGCTTTTAAAGCATGAAAGCTATTGGCAATATACCTTTAAGGGCAACAGAGGGTAAATGCCTAAATAAAAGGTTCCAGCTAACATAATTTGTGAACCAGAATAATAACTTTTCCAATAGCCATTGGAGTTTATGTTCTATTGCTGAATTTAATGCACTTTTATGGACTGTTCATGAATTTTAAGATTTTTTCAACTTTTTCAAATGAGTCTTTATGGACTATATGGGTGGCACATTATTTATATATCACATTCAAAACTAACACTCTTGTGTCATAGAATTAGAATAATTTAAGTTTATATATAGTGTATATATTTTTCTCTTATCTAGTATGTCTCGTTTTACCTTCCGTTCCTGCAAGCACCCCTTCCCCTCCACCTTTCTCCAATTTCTATTTCTAGTTTTATTCAAATGTATATGTTTTAGCAGTAGATATGATGTGGATGAATGTCCTAGGGGGCTGTAAATTATTAATTGTGCTTTCATAGGTGGTATGTGTATATACATTTAAATCTTGAATGTTTAACTAACGATGTTTCATCTTCCCAGTATTTCATTTAATTTCTTTTTTTTTTCAATTGTTTAACCAGGAGTGGCACACTAAGCTGAAAGCTTGTTTACAGGTGCAGCCTGGGAGCACAGGGAAGTTAAGTGACTTGCTCAGGGTCACAAAGTATGCAAGTGGGGACTGTGGATTCAAATCTAGGTCTCCAGATTTGCAGCTCAGAGCCTTAAATCTCTGCACTATACTGCCTCCATTTCTTAAAACTGTATTTTTATATGCTATAGGTACATACTGTTAGATACATAATCCTATTTTCAATGGTAGATCTGTGTAAAACATGCATGTATAAAACAATACTAATGATTAACACATAAATATACTCAGTTTACAAGATACAACATACAACACTACTTCACAGTTTACAAGTTGCATGAACATGATTTGACTGCATGATTCTCTAAGACTTTCTAGAAATCATGTATGGAATTCATAGGTTGAATGTTGAGGGGAATATGTTTCCACGTTTTGGTCACACATGCCTGGAGGCTAATGTCTCCAAACCTTGTGTTAGGTTTTGGACATGGAAGGCCTTGATTTTCTGTGGGTCTGAATTGGTAACATTGGTTATGTTTACTCTCAGTTTCTAGGAAGTCCCTAAGAGGATGTGTTGAGGCTTGATTTATGAATTTATAAATCCATAAAAACCAAGTCAGATCCATTTTAGCCGATGGCAAGAACCAATCTAATTGAGCAAACATGTCACAGTGGTGAGTTTCAAATGTGTAAGACAATGTGGATCTGGCTATCTCATTACACATTTTGTCTATTCTTACTGTAGCAATGCTGATTAGCATGCCTTGAGAAACAGCAAGGGTAACTTGAAAACATGTGGCATGGTAGGTAAGTGCACTCCCAGGTAATTGTTATAATAATTTTTTTCTCTATGAATCAGATAATCAATGTATTGGTTTTATATGCAGTAGCCTTAGCACGGTTCTTCTTTTTACTTTGTATGACACACTGTTTACATCCTGAGCTTGGCTAGTCCATCTGGTTGCCACCTTGTTTTTGTGTTCTGCTTTTTATAAACACTCATTCCATTTTCAGACTTTTGTGGATTGTGACAGACAGTGAGCAGCACTTTCAGTGTAGCAAAGTACTGAACATTTTTAACCAGAGTAATCCCATTATTGCAGCCTGAGGTTATTCTCCCACCCTCTCTTTCACCCATTGATACACACATTGCTTTATATGTTGTGCCTGTGTGGTACTTTGCTGGCTCCATCTATCAATGTAGAGTGATTCTGATTTTTTGCTTTAATTGTTTGTCCTTCTCCATATCGGTACCAAACCAAATAACAAAATGTTACTACAGAGAGATTAATAATTAATAAACATTGATATCACTTTAAGAGAGACAATGAGAGTACTATAGGTAGGCACATAGAAACTGGGGAAGGTTTTTCCTTTTTACTTACTAAGCATAGCAATTTCATTATGAAATCATGCAGTCAAACATTATTGGCATAGGCCATTTCTCATCTATATTGCTGAAAGGATATGATGCCAGATTTGCATTCAGTGAACATGCTGAAATCTGGGGCTGGATTCAAAAAAGGATGCTGAAAACTGCCACAATGGCAGCTTGCGGCAACGGACCCTGCCTCCTGGACCCTGCACCCGATGCAGAAACAAACAAGGTCCAGGAGCTTGCGTCTTGCGGCATCTGTTCAAGGAAGAGCGTAGCCCCCAAGTATGCCACAAGCCACAGGACAGGTGGGCGGCAGACGCACCTGCAGAATGGAGCACTGGTGCCCCCCCATTTCCCCAATTCCTTGTAATATGTATAAATTCCACCCCCAGCACTGATCTCCCATAATATGAATAAATTCTGCTATGAATAAATCCCCCCTCCTCAGTCCACATTGAATCCAGTAAATCTCTGGTAGTCTAGTGACCCCCCCGGCAGTGCCAGCCCATCCCTTCCCTCCTCACCCACACCCTGCCAGCAACTGGCACAGCCCTCCTCTCACCACCACAGCCAGCCACCAACTGAGCTCTACCAGGGGTGCGTACAGTACATATACATGCTCAGTGAATGACAGCAGCTGTCATTCACTGAGTGCATATATCTATAATATGTGCTCGTAGCAGAGCTCAGTTGGCAGCTGGCTGTGGTGGTGAGAGAAGGGCTGTGCCAGTCACTGGCTGGGTGTGGGTGAGGGGGAGAGGGTGGGCTGGCACTGCCAGGAGGGGGGTGGGGCCACTTGACTACCAGGGATTTACTGGATGTGATGTGGATGGAGGGGGATTTATTCATATTACTGGGATTGGGGCTGGGGTGGATTTCTACATATTATGGGATTGGTCTGGGGAGGAATTCAGACATATTACAGGGATCAGTGCTGGGGGTGGGTCTGATAACCCATTTGGACTCCCCAGGGTTCAGGGGGCTGTCCCTGATGTTATGGATTCTGGCATGTTTGTGGAAGTGGGTATTTGGATTTGGGGGGAGCCGGCCATGTTGGGGATCTGGGCATGCAGGTAGTCCTCAAGCCAATATGGGCATGTTGTGTGGCATACTTGTGGAACGGTTCAGTTAGGGGGCTGTAGTCCACAAGGGCTGTATGTTGTACATCAGTTGGGGCACAGTGGCAACCCCCTGTGGACGGCAAAGAACACTTATGCCAGCTCACAGCTGGGGTAAATGTTCTCTGATGGATGTCCATGGGGGATATTTCTGAATCCCAGTTTGGTGACTTAGCAACCACCTTTTTAGAATAGGGTGTATCTGCTGTCATAAACCCCCTTATGCCATGTTGCAAAGGGGTTTATGGTGCATTGGTCCACTTGGGCACAAGCAGCCTGCAGCATGTCGCAGACTGCCTTTCTGAATCCCATCATGGCGCAACTCACAATGTAAGTGCTACTTGCATCATTTTTTAGGACGCAAGTTGCTTTGCTTCATGAGTTACCTTTTGTGAATCTGGCCCCCAGTATTATGGTCACCAATGATTCAGGTCTGAATGGACTCATTTTATATAAATTATACTGAGAAAAGAGGCACAATGTGAACCTGTATTGGCAGCTGCAGGCACTGCAGCAGGAGCAGGCTGAGTGAATTTTGCATACCGAGGAAAGGTGCAGTGGGTATTTTTGAAATATGTATTTCACATATTTTTTTGTTTTAGTGAGTGTTGGTGGTGTCATAGAAGGCCCAGAAATCCATATATTTTAATGTTAATGTTTCCCTTGCTGCAGGAGCAGGGCAGATTGATTCTAGCAGTTTTGGAAAGGTGCAGGGGAATTTTGAAGGATTTGTTTAGCAAATATGTTTTATTACTGACTACTGGTGGAGAATTTGGGGAAAATCAATATTTTAATTGTGTGTGTGTGTGTGTGTGTAAGAGAGAGAGTGAGAGAGAGAGAGAGAGACAGAGAGAGAGAGAGAGAGAAAACCTGCCAACCAGTCAGTAAGGAAAAAGTAAAGTATACTGCTATGTGAGACATAATGTCTCTCAGTGGGGTGGAGGGTAATCTGTCAGTGGTGGGAGTGGTGGTATTGATCTTCCCTATCACCTGAAAAGTAAAACCACACTAGCACTTGTCTGTGTGCTGGGCATGCAGTGTGCATGTAACTGTATGTGGGCATCAAAGGATCATCAATGACTAATATGATTCATCCTTATTAGTATCCAGAGCAGCTACATTGTGTCACCATATACTATGTGTTGTCAATGCATACAGAAAACATGACAGGATGAAGAAGAGGAGAAAGGGATGCAGAGGGCAGTAAAGGATCAAGTAAATGTTTCACCATGTCAGTCTCACCAAGTACATACAAGTTATGTAGGTTGTGGTGGTGAAATTGGGAACTAGTCATGGCGGAACAGGTCCTGGGATTCATGATCATGGGACTGTGAGGAAAAGTACTGGGCACATGCTAGTACAGTCAAAGAAATCATTAGTCCCCAGAAATCTACTGATTCCACTCCTATTTCAGTGCAAGCAGCCTTTTCTGCTGATCATCCAATGGATCTGGTGGTAAAAAACATCCTGAGCAATCCAGAAGCACATCTGTTTTCCCTTCTCCCTTCTTCCAGTTCTTCCAGTGGTGACACTTTATTTTAAGTGTCAGTTTCAATGTAACTGTGGGGAATGCAACTGGGGTAATTATATTGTATTACATGTCTGTTGCATGTAACAACATCACAACTACAGTGCAGTTACTGTGCAGTTAAACTGTAACTACAGTGTTGTTAAAGTGTTACCTACAGACATCCAACTAGTCAGTGCACAGTGATAACCAATAACATAGAGGATAATGTATTTGTCATGAATGGTAACCAACTTGTTAACAGCCGAGAGGTTGCCATGGTGATCATGTAAACCTTGAGAGCGAAGCTCTATAGGTGTACATCACCATGGCAACCTTGAGACAATTAAAACGTTGGTTGTCAATCGGGACCCATACAAAATCTTTTAAAGTGTATAGGTGCCATAAAGAATGAAAAAAATAAGCTGGTACCTTAATTGAAATTAATTTATGCCACCTCAGGTCAAGTTATCTCTGCCACGGCTGTTTCAGGAATCCACTTGCTTCCTTTACCACGCATGCACAGATTGATCCCAGTTGTTATACCATTGATGTGAGGTACCATCAATGGATTAACAAAGTGACATCACATCAATGGCATAACAACCATGGGAAAAGATAGATTTTGGGTAGATAACAACATTCTATCATACATTATAGGTAATTTTATACCATTTGTAGTATTTAGATATTAGCATGGTGTAGTGATATACTGTACATATTGCTGTATGATTTTAAAACGTGAAGCAAAGAACAAGGCATGGACAGACAAAAGTCAGTTTTTAAGGAAGGGGCCCAAATACAAGGAGTCCTTAAACAGGTGGCCTATTGGCACACAATTTGTGTTGCCAAAAGGTCTCTCTCCTGTGGCATTTATTCTCCAAAGTCCCCTTCTTGGACCAAAACACAACTCTATCAATATCTCCAAATTTGAAATAATGTTCACTTTCTTATGTGTATGTGTTGCTACAGCATTATCCACATCTTTATTTTCTATCACCTGTACTGTAAATGTTCACGTAAATGTGTTTAACGTTTCCTTGATATTTTGTCTCTATAAAATGGTTTGCATTAACATGTGACTATAAATATTACTGCTGTAGTGTAGCAGGTAATAACATCACATACAATGAACATTTCACCTTTTGTGGGATGGTAAGAATGGCAGCCTGTTTTGATGTGCTTACACATTTACAGGGACCATGGGGAAAGGTTCCCAGTGATAGCTGCCATCTTTCATTCCTATACTTGTTCAAGTTGACTGTATGGTGGCTGAGCACAGTCATAGCTACCAGATTAAATGCTCCTCTGTATGTCATCTGAGGTTTTGACATTGTGTATGCCTTGAGTCTGTCATCCATTTGCAAAATGTTTAGTTCTTTTTGACTATTTCCGTCACTCTATTGGCCCGAGGACTGAATGTGGTAACAAAATTCATAAAATTTGCACCCCTGTCACTCTTTCTAGTTTGTCTACCCATCGGTGTAATAAGACTGGTTCTATTCAGGGAGCTGGCCATTCTATCTGCTTCAGCTAAGCAAGCAATATGGTACCCCTTATATCTAAACCTATTTTGGAAGATTGCATGTCCCTCTACCTATGTGGCATAAGTGCTGCAATTCCGACACAGCTGGATGCTCTTTTCTTTAAGGCCATGTCCCACTGTGTGGCAGGGGTGGCAGCTCAAGTAATATAGAACACAATTGCTGTCTGTCTGTGTTCTGCAGAGGTTCATTTTCAGAGCCCCTTGAATATCTTTACAGATAGTGAGATCAAAAGAATTTAGCATTTCTGTGTCACAACTGGTTGTAATTTTCAAATTGTTTTGCTAGTCTATAGGAACACTACAAAATGTTGACTTCCACTGCTGACCCTTGCCACACAAGGAAAATGTAATCTAAAGTATTTGTTTATACATTACCATGGAATTAAAAATGGAATATGTTCCCTGGACAAGACAATGCATTCTTCCCAACCATTTAGGTACTGTACACATTTGCATAGTAATGGGAAAACGATGCCGCTATCAGAGTGCCCTTTATAAGTAATATTTTCCTGCGAAAGTAAACATGTTAAAGTCAAGAACCAACTCTTTCAGAGTAACAAGGAATTCCACAAAGCCTGACTTGACAACTCAAACAGCGTTTGCCTGAGAGATTACATGCAATGAAAATGGGAAATATTTGAACATAATGTCTTGCAATTTGAGGTGACTAAAAACATTTTTCTACTTGATATGCAATCAGATAAGTACTAGAATAAGCTTAGTATGCCTGCGGTATCTCTGATATAAGTTGGTGAAGCACAGGCAATTTCTTTAATGAAACAGTCAACAAACTGTGCTAGGAGTTCCATGAGGGAACCTATGATGGACATTATAGGCCTACCAGGTGGGTTCCAATAGTTGATTTGTATTTTTGGACAGCAATATAATGTAGCATGTACCGGGAAAACAACTGTTAGGAACTTAAATTTGGTTTGGAAATGAAACCATTAGTCAAAGCCTTTAAAACACAGGGGGTCCATAGTTTTGCTATATGTAATAATGTGGCCTGACATCAAAGGTTTGTTAAATAATTTTCATCAGTAATCTGGCTCAGTACTTCAAGTTCAGGCTTACTCAAGTCTGTGAATACAATGGAACCACCTCTATTGGCTGGCTTCACTACAGTAAAGACATTTCTTCAGGGCTTTGACTGATTGCTTGACTCATTACTCCACTATACAGTTAAAGTGTATGAGTTGTTTGTTCACAGCCTAGTCTTTAAGATCACATTAGTAAATCTTATTAGGCTGAATAAATCTAGATTTTCTTCTTAGATGGTGCACTCTACTGTCAGTAGTAAAGGCATTTCCCACATGGGCCAAAAGTTTCTCACATGATACGTCCATCATATGTTGTTGATTTGATCAAACTGTGTCATGCAACTCATTGAAGGAATAATGTGAGTTATAAATTATGGGTAAAACTGTTTTTAGTGTTGCTTGCAATTCATTAATCTAGTTTATGGGGACAAAAGTTAAGTCTCATTTCAGAACCCTTTGTTTGACCTCATCAATGGTGTATTGTGAAATGTTAATCATGAACTATTAAGTATCTTCCTCTCCTCCTGTTGTCCCTCCCAGGGATGGATCCTGTTGCCAGACATGCATCATTTTCTAATGGTTATGCAGAGAGTTCCCTCTCCTGCCAAATTGTCTTGCCCCTGCCTTTCCTCTAATTCATCTTCTTGTTTGTCTCTGCAGAAACTGGTGATTTGTGGACTGCATCATAAGGCTTTTGTGGTAGTAGACATCCTTTGATTTGTTGTGATTGCTACATTACTGGGTATGTCCTAGTTGGAATGCATGTAGATTTGGAAGAGGAAAATGCTCCTTGCTGTCTCTCAGAAAAGGATCTTGCTTTGTATCTTCAGACTCTGAATCCCCTGTAAGGGGCTGAAGTTGATTTTTTCAGGATGGATATTGATTGTTGTGGGTGGCAACTCCGGTCAAATATTTGACTTTCCAACCTGAGACTGTTCCTCTTGAACTTCTTCTGTTTAATTGTTTTGTTCTAGATATCATATTGTTTAATAGTGTCCTACAATTGATGTCTATATTCAGTGTAGTCAGCTGAATTCTGAAACTGTTTAACTTACAATTATTTTGTTCCATCAAGGGGCTCTTTACCTTTCTTTTAATTTCTTCTGAGTCTTTGGGTATCAATCTAATCAGTCCTGCCAATGGCGCCAGCAGGTGAGTCTGTCAAATGGTCAAAAGGTGATCATATTAAGTCCCACAAGTGGGTTGATTAATTAGTCTCAATCCACATATAAGATAGTTAACGTTGATATATGCTTGTAAGCTTGCATGCTGCCAATAAGGGCAATCTGCACAAGTTTAATAAAGGTGTGTTTAATATTTAATGGTGCCAGCTTTTGGTTTACTGCTGCTGCTGTGCTTGTTGTCTCTTCAACTTATGTCACTGTGTCCATTAATAATGGGTTTGAATCTGATTCTTTGTAAAACAGTACTTCAATAAAAGTCTTAGAGTTAGCAAAAGCCAGGATGCTATTACTGCTGATAGAAATGCCATGTGGCTGCACTGTAGACATTTTATGGAAATAATTCAGAAACTGGCATCTCAAGTAAGGTTATATGATTATACTGTTTCAGGAAAAGATGATTCTTTAGTGTAACAGTTTTTAATTCTTCTGGACTTTTGATGACTGACTTCTTGTGACTGTGAGTATCAAAACAAAAATATATATTCCATTTCAGAAAAAAAAATCTGGCCTTTGCTGTCAAATTTCACGAAGTCTTGTCACAAGTGGCTTCTGAAAACAGCATACAGGAAGAGAGTCATGCAGAAAACCAAAATTGTGAGTTCTGTTTCATGATTCATGTTTTCTTGGCACATACATCAAAAAGAATAATAAAAACAAAACAATGAAGAGTATCATATATTGAATTACAATATACTATATTATTGTATTTCATTTTATATCAGATTATAATATCTTGTCTTATATACAACTGGCTAGGGGTTAAAAAAACTGAAATAAAGCTAACTAGTGACATCAGTTGCAGCAATGTATCCAAAAAATACTTTTTGTTGCTGTTGCCACAGTGGATATTTTAAGGTTGCCGCCATCAAAGCGATATACTCAATCAATCAGAAAGCAACTTTCATGAAGCTGATGACATCACATTGCTAGTACAGAACTAAAGTCATATGTAAAATTTAAAGCAAAACAGCACAATATTTAAACAAACTGCAGATTTAAAAGCTATAATTTGCAAAATACTGTTCTATAGAGCATATTAAACATACAATATCCTGATTTGGAATAGGCAATTCATCATCAGTTTTGAGTTGACAGGGCATTATAAAGACACTTCTGGCTGTGCCTCTCATGAGTTATGGCCCATCCCCCTGACACTTGAAGATAAACTGCATTTTTTGAATACGCTCATTGCATATCTCCATCCATCATATAGTGTATCAGATTATATCAGTGTATACCATCTGCTTATATATCATATGTGATGCCCTGCCCACATTTCCAATGCCATCTGAAGGCTTCTCATTCCACAGCAGCTGATAAATAGAAATATTTTTGCAGTAAACACCCTGATGCCAAACTCCTCTCCAGAAGTACCACCCTGCCCCAAATGCCATCACCAGTCTATTGTACCTAACAAATGGATCATCTGCAGTGTGGGAGTATTAATCAGATGGCACCACAGATCTGCCTTCAGAAAAGAACACATCTTTTTCATCATTATCTTCCTCCTTCCTCCATCATGAATCACATATTTCTCATCATGCATTGCTAAAGATGTGAGCAACACCTTCTTCTCTACCTGCACACTGCACAACAAGTGTTGCAATATAACTGGCTAGTGCCACAACAGCAATCTGTGCATCAAGGGCAATGATAATTAAGTGGTTTGTGGCACTATAATTAATGGGCCATATTCACAAAGCTCATGAAAGTCCCACAGCTGATGAAAAAAAAATAGCTCAAGTGGGTTGCCACTTGTGGATCCACAGAGTTTTCCCCTCAGTTGCAGTATTCACAAAGATTGAGACAGTTTATGACCAGCTCCACAATTTATGGCCAGGGACCCTGGTTTTCCATTTTTACCGGTAACACCGGTAACAATCACAGAATCCTGCTTGGTTTGCGGATTTTGAATTCTTGTACCGGTGCCTCACGGAAATTGCATGTCACTGCACAGAATCTCTAAGATTTCAGCATCTTTTTAATTTTTTTTTTTATTTTCTCTTTCTATGTCCCCTTCTCACAGCATCAGTCTCCACTTTTCAGAGATCCCTAGGCTGGCTATCCCTTAGCTTCACCCCCAGCTAATGCTCAGGAGCTCCTATGGTCCTGCCTGGATTGTACCCCCCCCAGGTGGGAAGGGAAGGGACCCCAGGTCACCCCTCCACACTCCCTTAGTGTGTGTCGGGCAGCTCAGTGGGTCCCTCATGGAGCCTGGTTATGAAGTCTGGAGCACCTGGGTCCCTTCTGCCAGTGGCCAATGTGGGGTGATTGTTATGGGTTTTCTGGTCTTTGTCTCTGAGGCCACTGGCACTACAGGAGATCCAAGGAGGTAGGTCACATAGAAACATGCCACTGCTCCAGATCCTTGCTAGCGCTGTCCCCTCCTGATCACTCTGCAGCACCATTGTATCACCACCCGTGGTGGTAAAGCAGCAGGACCTGCAGCCCACCCTCCCTGGAGGAGGAGGGCAGTCCCCCAGGTGCTCGATCCTACTCCCCTGGCCAGATCTCCAACAACTCAAGTTTGCTTCTGACCCTGGGTCGCTGGCATTGCAAGCAATAGTGCTACCGCAGCGCCAGTGGACCGGCCCAGATTTCAGCATCTTAAAATGAATGCTGCTGTGCTTTGCATTCTTTTTGCTTTGCTGCATATCGAGTCAGTAAGGAAATGACCTGCACTGCTATGTTGTAATCAGCCATTCAGTTTAAGCACCCATGCCTAGTGGTTAGAGTAACAAACAGTGAATTAACTGGGTACATCCAGCAGACCTGGGTTCGATTCCCACAACCTCCACTTGCATACTGTGCGACTCCAAGCAAGTCACTTAACCTCCCCAGTGCTTCTAGGTCACTCCTGAAAACAGATAGTTCTGCCTAGTGGGCCTTACCTGCTTTACAAAGAATATAAAAAAAATACCAATATATGTTTACTATATCATAGAATAGTAGTCAGGGTACCATGCAATTTACTTGAGTTTTACTTGGGCTGCAATGATTTTGTATAGGTAAAGATAAATGTTCAGATACATTTTATATGTTTTATAAGCTTGTTTTTAGATTTTAGTCAGGTTTTTATTGTATTCTTTGCATATAAGCATCTAGGTTGTAGATTGCTAAATGCAGGGTCACTGTTACCAACTAGCTTATTCAAGTTTATAATCAGTAGAGCCATCCAAAATCCTCAGTTGTTTTAATGAAAAATAATCTGAATGAAAGTATGTTCACAAAGAAGAAACTGCCTTACTACTTATGAAAAGACTTCACAGTTAGCACCCCATTTAGGTGAATTGGATAATTTGCACCTTTTCTCCCACCTGCTGTTTCAGTCTCTGTGACAACAAAAAGTTTTCTGATAGACTGCTTCAACAAAAAGCAAATGTTAAGTATTTGAGTGTACTTATGTCTGGCCAGTGAATTTTGAAAGCACAGACAATGACGTACAGAAGGTAAGACCCCAGGGGCTGTATGATGCTGGTGGGCAGAGTGGTGCTCAATTCACATCTGAACAAAGACATGAAAACGGGGAGACACCCTTTTCATGGACACCAAGTAAAAAAAAAAAAAAGCATCCACATGTCTGGGAGATGCATAAATCCATTTGAACGTCCTCCACTAATCACTTATGGATTTTTTAGGTGAAGACACTGTATTTCAAAGAAGCAAATTCAAGTAGTTTGTTTTTTTTTGGTCCTCCTACCCCTGGCCATTCACTCCTTCAGGCCTGCCAGGCCCCTACCACCGCTGCTGAGTCCCAACCACCATCCACTGCCCTTACTGCTGTGCTACTAGGTAACCAAGTAACCCTTCATTGAGTGGGCCCCTACCCCTGTAGGAGGCTACCAGGGGAGGAGAATTGCCCTAAAGAGCTTCCTGTGTATCCTGGGCATGGCAGGGGTCAGAACAGACACATGTCTGGGGCTTCCGGCTTATGGAGGGACCAACAGCTGTCCTTCGGTTGGTCAGCAGGTGTTTTCCCATTTTCTTAGGAGTGTGACAGGCCACATGATGTCAAGGCACAAGCTGATGTTCATCACACTCCATCCTGCAGTGAGGGCTGACATGTTGTCATGCCTCTGGCCTCCATCAGGGGCCAGCAAATGCTGAGCTGTGAACCCACCCTCCTCCCAGGAGAAGGTGAGTGGTCATTGGACACTCAAGCCTTCACCCACCAGCTGGCCCTCCAACACCCAAGTCTGTTCCCTAAACCTGGTCAGCGGTGTCACAGGCAGAAATCCAATTCAGGCAGTTAAATTCTAGAAAGGAAAAACCAAAGGTAGCCCACCTTAGCGGTGATGGTTCTGATTAATTCACATCTGAGTTCTACAAGCAAAGAGACCAAGTCATTTGTAACTTGTGCATATCGGGTGTGGGTGTTGAAGAAAGGGGATCATGGTGCTGTCACTACTGCCATCACCCCAGAGGGATGTGGACTGCATTGTTGCTACTGCCATTACACCAAAGGGGTGGGGGCTGTAGTGCATTCTACCATCACCACTGGTGGATGGGGAATGTAGTACTGCTGCCATCCCACCTGAGGGATGGGGGCCATAGTACTGATACTGCCATAACATCTGAGGAATGGGGAACATAGTACTGCTGCCATCACACCTAAGGGATGGGGGCCACAGTGCTGCTGTTTCTGTCACACCTGAGGGAGGGAGGTCATAGTGCTGTTGCTGCTGCATCACACCAGAGGGATGGGGGCCATAGTGCTGTTGGTGCTGCCATTGCACCTGAGGGATGGGGCCGTAGTGCTGCTTCCATCACACCTTAGAGATGGGGCTCAAGTGTTGTTGCTGCCATCACATCTTGTACCTAAACTAACCTTAAATTGTTACAATGATGGAAGGATGTGCAATAGTGGAGGTCAAAATTGCTAAAATGCATGTTAGCAGAGTTAAAAATTGCTAAATAAAGTACACAAAACCAAACACCGGTAAAACCGGATTTTGGCTTAACAGACACCGGTGACAATACCATTTTTTTAAATGTGCAAAACGGAATATGCCCTTTCTAAATCCCGGTAAACCAGTGTCCCTGTTTATGGCAGCTTGCAGGTGGTGTTGCCATGGATGTCCCCATAGCTGTGGAAAAATGTTATGGCTGGTGGGATCCAGCATAACATCTCCACAGCTGTGGGGGACTATGAATGCTAGCCTCCACATCTGTGGAGATTTCGATCCACAACTGGAGTTGCAGAGTGGGACTTAGTCCCAAATTGCTTTGTGAATCTGGCCCAGGGCTTTTTATTATCATCATCAGGACTCATCATTTTTCATTCAGAAAACATATTTTCTTGTCATCATTCTCCTGCTTCCTCCATAATTAATAATGTTTTCCTTGTCATGCATTACTCTAGCATATGGGTGACACCACTTCTTCTCTGCCTACACACTGCACAAAAATGGCAATGTATGATTGGTCAGTGCCACCAGTCATTCATGTACTATCGGCACAAACTATTGCCTGTCCTCCATGAAGCACAATACATAGTAATATGTTTTATTACCATTTTCTCAACTATTTATTCAGAAATCATATTTACTTGTCATATAAATAGAAATACTTTTAAAGTACAGCATTAACAATAAATATATATTATATTACTATGATCTACTACATAGAGAATAATGGATATGCAAGTGTGTGTTATGACTATTGTTTTCACACCCGAGAGGTGTGATGACCCATAAATCTTGAAAGCGAAGCTCGAGAGGTTTATGTGGTTATCACACACGAGGGTGTGGGAGCAATATTCATAGGCACACACCTGCCTATCTGTTATTTTTTATAATTACTGGTGCAGAATCTTAGCCAGCATTTAAGATATAGCGCAAAGAAAAGATACTGCCTTTTATTCAGAATTAGATTTATTATGAATTCATGCAACACAACAAGATTTATTGAACTGAAGTTGGTATATGGTTTTAATGCTATGAACAAGATAAAACACTTGAAGAGAGTGTTTTTTTTTCTCCTAAAATGCAAACTGTAAAATGTTTAAATACCAGGAGTCCAAGTTTCATTGCAGAAGTTCACTAGAGATATTTGTAGAAGTCTGGTGGAGAAACAGGAAACAAGTGAAAGATAGTGTAACTTTAAAGAAGTTGTTTAAAATGCTAGAAAGTTCAAAACATTTGTAACGTTGGTGAAATCTTGCTGTTCACAGTGCGATGAGCAGGAAGTGTTTCTTTAGTAACAAAGATCTTCCATTTGCTGTGGAGACCTCTTTTGGGAGCTAGAATTGCCTCTCCATTCTTTTCTTTTTTTTCTGTTTAAAAACAGATGTTTTGAAGATTTTGTATCGATGGAGGGACATGTACTGAACCATGGCAGAAAACCTGTACTGTAAGTAAATCGCTCCAGTTGTCTCGAGCGTGATGTCCAACTCAAGACAAGACATGACAGTGTTATTACAGCATTTGAACTGTGTCTGAATTCAGGTTGATAAAGGGGGTCACCAGTAATTATATATATATACAATAATGCATGGGGTGGAGTTCATAATGAGAATTTAATGCCCACCCGAGGTGTGGGAGGCTATATAAACCCAGAAGGCGAAGCCCGATGAGTTTATTAAAGCATCCCACACCAAGGGTGGGCATTACATTCTTATTTGTGCACTACACCACGTGCATTGTTTTATGTAATTCCTGGCTTACAGTTTTTTTTCTGCAGATAGAGAAAAAAAAAGATTCTGTAACTCAGCATTTCTGTTAAGATATTTGTTTAACTCAGTGTTGATTTCTTTAAACATTTCAACATTTTTTCCAGTTGGAACTTGAAAAAACATTCTGAAAGTGTAACAGTGAATGCATTTGTTTCATACTTGTTACTTTTTTTAAACTGCAGTACGGTACTCTGTGTGAAAACATTGCACTGTAACAGGAGCGAGGAAGGAAAGCAGTGCTTGTAGAGATCAATTTAACATTGAAATAACTCTGGTAGAGAATGAAAGCCCTTTAGAAAAATGTGTCTTAAATTGTTATTTTCTGAGAAATTTCAGTTCTTTTCTTCATTTTCTTTAGTTGTCTTCCAGGTTATGGCCTAATGTTGCCTTGGAAATATGTTAATGAATGACCAGTTGCCTCAGAGGTATGTAACTCAGGGTGATAACATAGGACTTTCTTGGTGTTTCTATGGAGACAGGACAGAAAAGGTTTGGCTCACAAGTAGTGATTTATTTTACAGACACCTTTTTTTATCCTCTATTTTGCCTATCGCAAAGGTGTCTGTGAGGAGATTTTGACTGAATCATGTGTTTGTCGAGTGCTGAGGTGCAGCGCGAGCTAGGAGAAGGAGTAGGTGGTGTGTGTTCACCATTATAACCCTTGGGTTATAACAGCAAATTATAACCTGCTCCTTCAATGCTGAAAAACGTAAGCCAGTTATTACAATAAGTTTATTGCCATGTTACTCACATCACTGTCAGGGTCATACTCCACTGTGCTTCTCTACCAGTATCACCACAATAAGCAACTCATTCCAATGGTGAGTCCACTTGGATACCATACATTTCACATTACTATGATTTTCTACAGCATAACATGGCATAGGAGGGATTTACTTATGTTATTTTTTGTCATACATGATGAAGAGTTATCTGAGCAATTGAACATCATGCCCCTAGTAAGACAGACAAATCTCAGATCTCAAAATAAACAGAAGTTTTTTGAGCACTAACTAATACAAGGGATAATTATTTTACAGTACAGGCCTGTAAGCCATGGAATAGCTTATTACAGTACCTAGTGGATATCCATAATTTTAATGAATTTAAGTCAGAACTGGATAGATATTTGTTTGATATGTAGCACAATTCTCCCACTAGGAGTAGGAGGTAGTCTCAATGAGCCTAGTGCCTTCTTCTACCTTACACACTGAGTAATACCAAGTAACCCGATGAAGCATACTATTATACTGTCTTACAACTTTTTTTCTAGGCATATAAATAAATGATTGCACAGCTATTTACTGAGGTTAAGTGAGGCATTAAATGACTTAAACCACACCTCCTTCTCATGGCTACTAAAGGGAGTATGCTTAAGCCTTCTACGGCGTCTCCTATTTATTTGCTGAATTTCTGTTGTGGGAGCTCCCTGCTTGTGTCTCAGCAGTTCTCTGTCTGCCAACACCAATCCACTTGCTCCACTGCACTCCTTCAGTGTCCATCCATAATTTTTTTTTTGTCCTTAGAGGATTTTCTGTCATGCATCTGCTGCTGCAAGACATTGCTTTTGTTTGTGTCATTGTCCTTAATTCAATTCTGCTCCACTTTGCTGTGGCTGCAGCAATAACATGCCTCACTTTTCTGTGTCATTCTCTTTAAGTTGACAGGTTTTGCTTAATGTTTTGTGTTTGCCAGTTGAACTCAATCATCTTCATTGTGTCTTGTTCATCATCAAAACTCATATTTTTAGTTGTCCTCTTGTTCTATTTAGCTCCTACTGTTTGCCTTTTACTCTTGCGCAGTATTTCGTGCTCAGCATTTTAAACACCTTGCTACTATATGTTTTGTGCAGGACGGTGCAGAGAAATATAATGTTTGTCTGTCTGTTTGTAGTCAGAATTCTTAATAGATCCATTGCACTGTTCCTTTCTCTAATCAGATTCAGGTAATTTGCATTCCCTTGTTTTTCCTGGACCAAACTACTGGGATCTAGGACATGTCCCCACGCCCCCAGGTTCTAGATATCTCCTGTATAGGATTCCTTCTTCCATGATGCTGAGTTCTGTGTTTGTCAATTTATTCATGCTGTTTTGGTCCATTTTCTTTGTCCCCCCCCCCGATCTACTGCCACTTCTCTAGCTCCTGCTAAGTATGTCCTCATACTTGGCTTAATACAGGTACATACTCCTGTTCTGCTGCAATATGGTTATACAGTACTTCTGGACACTCAGACTCTCCTATCCTGCTATATCATTGGCCCTTTTCCACTTTCTGTCTCAGGTCTTTGTCCTCTCCTTCCTACTCTAGCTGCTTTCCTAATCCTGCCATGGTGGCCCTCCCATTTCATCAACCAGGAGGTCAGATGTGCTCTGCTTCCTTATGAAGCTCTCTCTTGCAGGATGGAGCTCACACTGAGTTGGGATCCTTTTGGCCAGGCAGATTTATTTATTTTATTTCTTTAGTTTGTGTTGGTTGGGAATGGAAGGCTAGACAACTTTGCCTCTTATCAGCTTCATCCCAGGAATGAGGAAATAGGTACAGATGGTAACCAACTGAGATTGAACCAGATTGAGCTGTTAGTGGAATTTTAGTGAATAGGGGAAATTTGGCCAGGACACCAGGAAAACTTCTCTACTCTGGTGATGTAACCTCATTTATTTTTGTGTCAATTTTTATCATTTCATTTTCTTTTAAATGTTTAATTTTATGTTTCATTTGTATACAGTACATACATTCCCTTTCCCTGTATTCTCTGCTGGGAGTGTTTTTATTTTTTTGTATTTGATGTATGATTTTTCTTTCCTGTACATATATGTGTGTGTGTGTGTATATTTTAAAAGGCAAAGAACCTCTGTGCACTCGCACTGAGGCAATGGTTACCCCAAAGGGCATTTGGCCAGGAAGCCAAGTTTCAAAGAAATACAAAATCACACATGCCCCCACAATGCAAAGCATCATGGGTTGCATATGTAAATCATCACAGAATATTATGCTGGTTCAACTTTAAGAAGAAATGCATGGTGCCAAAAGGCCTCTCACACAGTTTGCAAAGGGTGCCAACTATATATATAGTAAATAAAAAATTCCCCACCTCTCCTGTAGGGGGACCCCTTGTCAGCCAGATCCAAGATGGCACACATGGTTGCAAGAAGCAGCAGGCAGAAGATATTAGGGGAGCCTTCCCTCAGTGTAGTACCCCTGGAAATCTTTCTTCACAGACCAGAGTGGATGATTTTCCTACAAAAATGGAAGACATACAATAATGAATCTCAGCATGGCAATGGACCACAAGAGTTCAATGGAGACTCTCCAGGAAACATCTGTATCAGCCTCTCAGGTAGCAGAAGCTCTGCATACTGTTGGCACAAACTACTCTCCTACCAGTATGGATTTATTAACTCCTGAACAAGAGGAACTGCTTCTAAAAAATGCTATCACAAAAAATAAAGCTTTATTATTAAAGTTGTTGCAAGAATCTACATCTGACACTATCAGGCCTGCACCAAGACTCGAACTGGGTTCTATACCCATTTCTATGGACTTCACTAAACAGTCTGACATGCCACCCATTTTGACCATTTTTCAGTCATCATCTGAAATCCTTTTTTCAGCCACTTTTGCACCTGAACCCTCCCAAGAGACTGTACACACATACACCACAACCAGATTTGACAGCTGCTGTTCTCCGTCGGGGACACCCAATGAAAAGTTCTACTACACTGCTGCTTAACACCTGGAATCCTGCAGCAGCACTCCAAGCAGCAGAATGGGTTAAATCACAAGACAGAAGAGGACGGACCTCCCCGGGCCCATGTCAGCTGCTGAAATTATGAAATCAAATCTTGCACATTCTCCAAAGGCAAAGCGCTCATCTTGTTACCTAAACCAGCTGGTGCTAGTGAGACTGTTCTACCAGGCTCAGCATCCATCACGGAAGCACAACAGTGCTTGGACATGTCTGACACTGTCCCAAAAACTGCACAAATTTTAGTAAACCTACCTGTTGGTCCACTGAACATACAGGATGAGGACAGAAAATAATACCTCCAGAGGTTTTACTATTACAGAGGTGCTTCATATTAGTTGAAACGCTGTCACGGATGCACCTAGGGTAGAGAACTCTCCTGAAAATGCTCAGGCAAGTAAACTTTTGATTCAGGACATACAGATTTATCACTTCAAGGTACTGACACTCAAATGCCACAGGCATTTTGCATGGCAGATTTATTTAAACAAGTTGGTGAACCTGCACAAAGGTGCAATGCTGTGCTGTTGAAATATACTGGTACAGCTGAACATTTTCCAGATTGTAAAATTGTCATGCATCAGCTGCTTAAAGATACTATGGGAATACAAGCACACAATCTTTTTGCTTTTATAAATATTAAGGGGGAAAATACTAATGATATTATTTTCCAGAATAGTCATACCTTGGAAAAATGTTGACAGAAATTTGACAGTGAACAATACTATTTGGCAAGACTTCTTTCCTATTCCCTTAATAAAGACTTACATCAAAACTGTGACTTTGCTTTTTAGAGATGAGGGGGTGAATATTGAAGATCTTTTGTATTGGCTAGAACAAAAATGTGATGTTTTGCAAAATCCAGTTCCTATACTAGATGATAATTTGGTATGGACTGGGGGTTGGTGAATTAAAGCTAAGCTCAAACACACCAATGAGGCCATACAACATTTACCTGATAGTTTTCATATTGGGTGGGATAGAGACATTTGCTTCTACCCCAGTGCAACCAAAGACATGACACAAATCTGGAGATAGAACACATTTTAGCTCCTCTTGTAATTTGCCAAGATGTAATTTATGTCTGGAATATGGACATGTTAGCTTAGGTTGTCTGAGCCTATTTCAATGTAGTCTTTGTGAAGATACAGGACACTTCTATCAGAAATGTCCTTGGCCAGCACACAACAGGGCAGAACAGGCAGGACAGAATGTGGAGAATCTTGTGATGGCACAGCAAGAAAAAGTTATGCTAGCCAGCAGGCACAAGAATTATCCCCTCAGGGTGGCTTTCCCTCCACAAGAGCTGCTTGTGTACAACAGGGGCCTTCATTCAACCCTTCATCTGTGATAGTTGCTGCTGATTTTATCCCCCCAGCACTCCAGGAGACAGCACCCACTGTTCTCCTTAGAGAAGTACCCCCAGTAATGATACCCCCTCCTCTAATTGTACCACAAGACTCCAAGTCAGATTTTATTCCAGCAGGGAAACCTAAATGTTCTAGGAGAAGACTTGGAGTAAAACAAACTGACCCACCTATTTTGACCAGAAATCAGTATAACAGCTTACCTAAAAGGAAATAATGGGGGGACACAGAGGAAGAAAAGGGGAATTTGGACACTTCATCAGTGGACTCGAGAGCAATGGATTATAAAACCAACCCTTCAGTTGAACAATCTAAAGCAAAGAAAGCTAAGCGTAAATCAAAAGCAAAGCTCAAATCTGATGGCTGACCTTCCCCTTAATAAGTATGCATCACTGTGTTAGCCAAGTGATTGTTAAAGTAGTATTAAATTAAAAAGAAATGCAGACTAGACTACACATCCTAAAAGAATTACCCAATAACATTTTTGTTTTACAAGATACACATATAAAAACAAATTATGAATTATCACAAGTAAAACTTTTATGGTCAGAGAGTCCTTTCTACTGGTCTCAGGGGAAGATATTTGTGATGGGGTAGCAATTCTGTTCTGAGGCCCCCATTTTAAACTTAAAAAACTTACGGATATTACTCCTGGTAGGACTTTGATGGTGGATGTTACTTTCTTTATACACAACTACTTTTAATTTGTGTGTATGCCCCCAAAAGTATTGCTGCTCAAACTGAACTTTTTAGATTAATTTAGCCATACCTTCATACCCAAAAAACAATAATTCTTAGGGGAGACTTTAACTGTAGATTGTCCCGGATTTCCCACTTTCCCCCCACAAAAGACACAGACCACTGTATGTTGTGCTCAGATTGGCAATCAATTTATTATATATACCATGATTCCATTTCCATCTAATTTCTTTATTATTATATTTTCACCATTGCATTTTATTGCATCCATATATCCATTTCTGATTCTCGCTCCCCCAGGTGAAAACCTGGGTGCATTCTTCTCCTCTTTTCCTATTAGGTAACAGTGAGAACTGAGACCTCTTTTTCTCCTTCAGCTTCTCCTTCTTTCCATCCTCTTCCTTTTTTTTCCCCCTTCCCCCCTCTCTGCCATCCACCTTTGGCAGTCCAATACCATCCTTCCGGACAAATTCTGTCATCCACCTTTGACAGACCATACACACAGTCCTTTTTTGACTGTCTTCCCCTCATACACACAATCTCTTGTTGACTGTCTTCCCCACATGTTCCATAGTTAACGGGGTGGGTGGGAGAGATCAAGACATCAGCAAAAAGTGGCTGAACCACTCCTGTGCTGTCCATTATATACCTCCTTTAGCCCTTCCCCATCTTGGTAAAGCTCCTTTCCCCTAGCTTTTTTCTCAGCTCTCCTTTCTGCCAATAAATATAAGAGTGGCCACAGATCCAGACTTCCATGATCCTCCCTCTTCCTATAGGGTTTAAGCAAAATAAATGTCTTATATATGGTCTTAGTTTCGTTACCATAATATCACCTCTCCCCATCCCCCCCATGTGGCTCCAGGTCTGTAACAAAAAACACAGGTGATACGTTAGTCTCCACACTGCAGTGTTCGAATGTATTTCTTATAACTGGCAGACCGCCAGCACCCCTTTTCCAAAATATTATTCACAGTCTTGCTTGCCGCTGCCCATTGTGAGGCAGCCCCTATCTGTAAGCAGTGGGATGAATAATTAATCGGATCCTCCCCCAGGAATTGCATGCCTTTTCTGAGTAATACTGTTACTTGATAACTTGTGACCCTTTTTCCATCACCATGCATAAATAATCTCCCTGTCCTATTCCCATGCTCTGCGGCAAAAGCCCACAAAGCCTGCACTGAGCACACTGCACCTTCTACATGTTTCCATAGTGTTACCATGCAATCCTGTCCCCTTTGATCCGTCTTTGACCTCTTAATCAAGATCTGTATCTCCTTCATCCCCCAGCTTATATCTTCCCATTCTAATCCCCCTTCCTTATCTTTCCTGCCATGGCCTACCCCCTCACTCACTCTCATGGCCCCTGCAAACATTTATAACATAAATCGTGTGAAATAGCTGGGCCTCAGCCTTTGATCTGCATATTGCCGGTAACACATCTTTTAGTTTCACAAGCCACTGTTCCCCTATTGGTCTTCTCTTATCCACCGTCCCTTGTTTTAACCTACCCCAGCCCTGCATCATTCTTCTAATGAACATTGTTTTTGTCGGGTCCTTCCATCCTTTTAAACTGCAAATAACACTAATCCCTGCCAAACAGACCCCCAGTGTGGTATGGGCTGTTCCTTTATGCCATTGCTGCACGGTGAACTTCCCAATTGTTCTTCTGTGAGTGGCCTACTTACCTCCATATGGTGTGTTGCCCTGAATGTTTGAAACATTCACCAGGCCCCATCGTAGGCCTTCAGAGTCCATGGTGCCCATGAACTGTGAAACAACAGTTCTGCTCCTTCTTGCCAACATCCCAGATGTTTGTTGGTATGGGCATTTTTTGTTCCTCCACTGTTGGTGCCAACCTCCGGAAACTCTCCAGCTACAGATGGGAAAAGCTGTCAGCTAAGGTATTGTGTACCCCTTCTATGTGTTTCACTCTGAATGACATGTTCAACTGCGAGGTCCTTAGCACCAAAAGTCGCAAAACTTGCATGACCATTTCTGACCTGGCTCCCCTGTTGTTTAGGACCTCTACCACTGCTCTATTGTCAGACCAGAATGTCACTTTCTGATTCTATAATTCTTCCCCCCAAACCAGGTGCATGCCCAGATGGGCATGATCTCTAGCAATGTTATATCTTTTACCTTACCGTCCTTCACCCAGTCTGATGGCCACAGTTCTGCAAACCATCTGCCCCTCAGATAGCCCCCCATGCCTAGGCCCCCGGCTGTGTCTGTGTAAAGATCAAGGTCTGTGTTATACACCCATTCCTCCTGCCAGAAGGAGCAGCCATTATATTCCCTAAGGAATGCCTCCCATACTTTAAAATCCTCCTTGACTCCTTTCATCATGTCTATCCAATGGTGTGGTCTGGTCACTCTGGCTGTAGCCCTTGTTAACCTTTTGGCGAAAGCCCTCCCTGGTCCAATAGCCCAGCAGGCAAAGTTCAGGTGCCCTAATATCTGTTGTACTTGTTTTAGTTGTACTCTTCTCCTGCTGGTATATACTTGGATCAGCTCCTTCAGTTTTTCCACTTTTTTTGTCCAGTAGCCTGAATATTTCCCCTGGAGCATCTATCTCAATACCTAGAAATTTTAGCACCCTGCCGGGCCCCTCTGTTTTTTCCGGTGCCAGCGGAACCCCTAATTCCTTGCACAGCCCTTGAAATTTGACCAACATTTCTTGTGTCTCCTTTTTCCCACTACCTATAAAAAGGAAATCATCCAAATAGTGAACCATTCTATAACCAGTTCTTTCTTGAAATATTCACTGCAAACAGGCGCTGAATGCTTCAAATGTCACACATACTGTAGAACATCCCATGAGCATGGATTTGTCAAAATAGTACTGTCCCCAATTTTAAAACCCAAAAGGTCCCAGTCTTCTCTCCTAACTGGCAGCAATCTGAAAGCGTATTTGATATCTGTTTTTGCCATCCATGCATCATCAGTAGCCCGGATTATCCGGACTTCATCTTCTAGTGTTGCGTATGTCACTCTACTATACTCTTCCTCGATAAAATCATTTACCGAATCCCCTTCTGGAAAGGATAGGTGGTTAATCACCCTGTATTCTCCTTCCTGTTTTTTGGGGACCAAACCCAGTGGAGAGACTCTCATGTTCTACAATGGGGGGTATCAAATTGTCCTTCTACTCTCCTTGCTGCCTTTTCCTTCTCTATCTTTAGTCTTAACATTTCTTCTCTCCCTTTTATCGAACCCAGGTTGTTCACCTCTTTTGCTTGTCTAGGGCCTTTGCACTGCAATGAAAAACCTGTGTAAAAACCTTTTCCAATCATCTCTACCACTTTCCTACTCAGGTATCTGTTCAACCAACCTTTCCATGCCTCTATCTTGATGGGAGTTCTGGCTGCCTTAAATTGCTCTCTGGCTTTATTCCCTTCGCCCCCCCCCAAGATTCTTCCCTTTTGCTCAGTGCTTGGCCTTGCTGGTCAGTGATTCTGACTCCCTCTACTCTTATGCCCCCTATTCCTCCCCCCATTTCATGCCTGCCTCTTATACCCCTGTCCCTCATGAAAAGATTGTTGACTTGATCCTTGACCCCGAGATCCTTGGGCTCCCTGGACCCATGTCATTCTGCATCTGCTTGCTGGATGTGATCGCCCGCATTTCGAACATGAGTGCCGAAAACGACATTGTGGCCAAGAACAAAAGGCCCTATTGTAAGCCCAGCAGCACCTCTGGGGCATAGCTCCTTTTCTCCCCTTCATGTGTGGACTGATCAGTTACATAATCTGTCCTTAAGTCTAGTTGCTTTGATTCCCATCTTACATCCCCATATGTCGCCATTCTCTGCAGAAAAAATTCATCGTAGTATATCCACCTGACCCCCTTTCACCTTTTCCCGCCTTATTATTAGGGAGTATGTGATGAGTGGGATGCCCAGCTCCGGTTTCTTTTCCAATACAATGGCTGAGAATGTGGCAAAATCTACAAACCACCCATCCCAAGTCTTCCCTTTTGTGAATTTGTTCTCCTCCTCCTTCTTCCCTAACAAAACTACCGCTGCTGCCATTTCACTCTTTCCTATGTTCTCTGTCTCGTCATATTTGCTGCCACTTCCCGGCTTACTAAAGTGAATATATCCACATACTCCCCTTTCCATACTTTTTCTTTCATGGCCAGTAGAACATGTTCACCTACCCTCATCCCAGGGGCACCAATCTCCCTTGTTCCTTTTCCCTCTTTCTCTGTACCTGCTTCCTTTTCCTTCGGTACCTCTTTTTCTGTCCTAATCTCTTCCAGTGCTGACTCCATTTGCCCTAAACCTCCTGCCCCAAGTGGCGACAAAATTTGGCTTATATACTCTTTGATACTGTCACCCACTGAGCCAGGTGCGTTACCTGTGTCCTTGTCCATTCCTTGTTGCCTGCCATCTTCCTGGCACCCCATTATGGTCCCCTGTGGTTGAGGGGGGTGGTTGCACCACTAGCGGTTATGGAGGAGCCACTATGCTTTGGGGATCAGGTCTGGGTTCCCCTGGGGGGACCCTGACTTGGTCTTGGAGAGGTACTGGCGGTACTGGGTTGATAGGCTGCAGAAGTACTGGATCAGCCACCTTGGTGGGTCCCACTGTCAGTGGTTGTACCCTGGTTGGGCTGCTTGGCCTCTCAGCCGGCCACTTCCCTCTGCCCCCTTTACCCATTCCCGCTTTCCTTTTCCCCCCGGATCTCCCTCGTTCCTCCCCTTCCACCAGTTCTCACATTTTGTTGGCTTTTTCCACCAATTCGACTATAGCCCTGTAAGCATCTTCCTTCGAAGGCCTTCCAGGTGACCCGTATCACTCTCCCAGTCTCCCCTACCTTCTCTCCCCTTCTTCTCATCCACTATCCGCCAGGCCCCCTATCTCTTCCCCTGCCCCACCCATGCAGACCTCAGTATGGTCATGGCCTTCACGTGCCTCAGGGACCACCTCTTGTGGGGCTTCCAGGCCCAAGCCTCTCCTCCCTTGCATGCTATAGCATGCCTCTGGCTGTTACCACCCCGGTCTGTTCACTCCCCTTCCCGTGCCTGCTCCCATGAGCCTCAGGCTGGTTATAGCCCTTACGCACTTCAGGCACCACCTTTTGCATGTTCCCAGGCCTAAAAAGGCTCTTCCCCCTTGCATGCTCTCACATGCCTCTGACTGTTGCCTCTCTGGGCCTGTTCCTTTGCCCTTTTCCTTTTTCCCATTTTCTGGCTGCACCCTACAGCCTCACTGCCTAACTCTGAGCCCCTCTCCCTGAGGGACCCACCTTTTTTAGACTTACTCCCACTCATGGCTATCGATGCGCCATGATTTCTGGCCTGTCAGGATCCTGTCCCCTTGTGTCCCCCCAGCCGCTTTTTAACTTGAGGTCCCTTAGGGGCAGTGCCTCCTCCACCCTGCACACCCTCACAAGCCCCTGGTTACATTCCCTTCCTTCTGCAAGCTTGTTTGCTTGGGCTGCCCCCTTCCCCCCAATGTGCATAGTCCCCTTGTCCGACAATGTAAGCCTGCTACCAGCTTGCAAATGAGGAAACCTGTGTCTGGACCACATGGTCCTGTGGGAGTGTGATGTCACGCCATATGTTTTTACCATGTTAGTCCATGTACTCTCTTATTCATAGCCACCAGGCCCCAATTACTGCCACATTCTCTGTTTGCAGTTCCCAAGGTTCCTTTCCTTCTCCCCATAGCTCCTTATTTGTCATAACTTCCATCCAGGTCCCCTGCTCGCATTGTGGCCCCCACGCTGTATCTGATGTCATGCCACGTGGCCGCCCGCGTCTGTCCCTTGCTCTCTTTCTGTGCTAGGCCTCTTTCTCAGGCCTACCCATGCGCTGCCGCTTCCCCGGTCCACTAAACCACTCTCCCCCTCAGCTCTCCCCCAATAACCACCAGGGCTGTTGCAGGACGCATGATACGTCTTCCCGGCTGAAAAGAAACCCCCTTTGCAATGCAGTGCTCCTGTCCAGCATCCTGTTCCCCTTTTCTTCATCACTAGGCCCAAATCGGGCAAACCCAGCTGAATGCATGCAATCCACCATTCTACTGGCATTCCCCCGGCCTCCCTTGTCCTGTACAAAATTACTTCTCAGCTGCCCCTTACAACGCTTCTCTTTTTCTCCACAAAAAACTTGTTAAAGCTGTGCTCTTCGTATTCAGTGCCAGCAAGATCCTGGCTGGCTAATATATGAAAAAGTCAGTGTTTTTTTTAAACCACAACCCTTAACTATCTCAGCACCATGCCTTGTCCACTGTGCCACAGGAAACACCCGCTACCCCCTTTCAGCTCAGCCCCCTTTTTTAATTTCTTAAACTTTGTTCCCCAAATGCTTTGTTAATGCTGCAGTATGCATAACCCAACAAACTGCTGCCTATCCCAGTTAAGATTCAGTTTCTCTGCTCCTCAAAAAACGCTTTGCTATCGCTGCAGTGTGCAACCACGCTCAACTATGAATATACAATTTTAAGTCAGTTTCCACTGTATCACTTAACTTCTGCTTCCTACAAAAATTGCTTTGTTATTGCTGGATTATGCAAACCACCTTAAATTATGCATTACTTCTCACATTGTTTGACTTCTCAGCTTCTCATAATTTCTGGCCTCCTGTTACTCTTACTGTCCTTTCCAATACTACATATATTATTATTTATATGTATTTATTTATATATATTCCTCTCACTCTTTTTTTATAAACCCAACCTTTCATCCATATTATTTGTTTATTTCTTACCTCTTTTTTTCTTGTTGCACAAACCTTCCAATTAATCTGCCAATCCGACGTGCTGCAGTTTCAAGTAGCTCAAATCAAAACTCCAGCAAAAGTGGCTGAACCACTCTTGTGTTGCCCATTATGTACCTCCACTTGCCCCTCCCCTTCCTTTTGTTTGGCCATTGTTCTATCCCCTGGCCTTCCCTTTCCTTCCCCCCTCCCCTTCTGAGCACACCATCTTGATGAAAAGGGAAGGGGTGCACCAGGACAACCTGGTCTGCCCCTTAAAGGGCAAACTCCATTGAAGCATAAAGCCCTAGAAGAACATGTTTGTCTGAGAAATACATGTTGTAGGATTTTGGAAACCGTGGAACATTTTTTCTTTCAATGCCCTTTTGCTGTACAAATGGAATGATCCTACACTCTTCCAAATTAACTACAAAATATAAATTTTAGGTATCTTTCCACCAGATTTATGAATATACGACAAAAGCACATTATAAGTTATTTTTGCTGCATGTAAGTGTTATGTGGCAAGCACGATGTGTGTTACTCCTTCAACAAAAAGAAATTTCTCTAGATCAGGCAGTCATGCAAGTATTGTCTTTTTAAAAATCCAAATTAATCAATTAATCAAAATCTTTATTTATCCAGGTGAACATCGCTGAGCATGCTTATTTACAGGATGGACCTGGTTAGTACTGGGTCAAGGTAGAATTACATATGACAGTAACAAATACATAATTATGGCAACAAATAAATACAAAGCTCATTCACAGGATGGACCTGGTTAATACCGGGTAAAAATAGAATTATATACAACAGCGACAAATACATCATTATGACAACAAATGAATACAAAGTAGGTGATCAATGCAGCAACAGACTATTACAGAGGCAGTCATACAGGCACTTCACATGGTGACTTTATTACATATAGGAGTGTCATTTGATAGCCTAGATAAGTATGAGAACTTAACAAGGGTGCAGGGTAAATAGCAGGGATGCACCGCTAGGTTAGGGAGGATGTGTAGAATTCCTAGGAGATTGAGGCAGTGGAGCAGGGGGGCAGGAGAACAGTGAGAGTGGGGAGGTGGGAGGGGATGGCTTGTAGGAGAGTGCATAGGGGAAGAAGATTAGAGGCTGAAACCGGAACATAGGTAGATAGCATGCAGATGCAACCTAATTGGGTGGAGAACAGTTATAGGGTTCCTTCAGAATGAGGTGAATCCATAGAGATCCAGCAGTAACTGTAGTCTACACTACATGCAGCTGAGAGCTGTGAGCCTAGAACTCAGGATAAGTTAAGAGACGAGGGAAGCAATTACAGTATTCTTTCACAGTCCGAGCAAATAAGGTCTTGAAGAAATTCAAACCGATGAGGACACTCAATTTCAATGACTTTTGCAGTTTATTCCACAGTGATGGTAGTACAAATATAATTGCTGCGCTACTGTACCAAAGCAGGACAAGACCTTAGGAATACAAAGTGTAAAAAATGAAGCACTTCTTAAGGCATATGTTCCTGGTGTGCTTAGCGGGAGACAGTCAAAAATATATTGAGGAAGCTTTTTTGTGACAGCTCTAAGAGTCCAAAGCACTGCATTCCTATTTCACCTAAACATGAGGGAGGTCCACCCTATGGCAGCATACAACGAGCAGTGGTGGGTGGAAAGAGGAAGGCCAGTTATAAACCTAATAGCTCTGTGATACAGCGTATCCAGTTTATCAAGAGAAGCTTTTGGGCACTGACTATATAAGAAATCTGCATAGTCAACCAGGGATAGGAACATTGTTTTAGGCCAGGCACATTTTAGCATCTGTAGTAAGAAGCTGGTTAATCCTAAAGAAGAGGCCCCATCTCTGCCTTAGTCTCTTGAGCAAGTCCTCAATATGCTCTGAGAATGAAAGATTTTGGTCCAACCACACTCCCAGGTATTTGAATTTTGTGACAAACTCCAGATTTTCTCTGAGGACTGTAGTGACCAGAGGCAGAGCTCCAGTAATGGCCGGGTTCATCACACTAGTATAGGGCAAGAAAAGCATCGCTTTTGTTTTTTAGCATTTAACAGGAGTTTTTGGAAAAGAAGCTGATTCTAAAGTTGGTTGAATCCCTCCAGGAGGTCTGCATAGGCAGCTTGAGGAGTCAAATGACTAAGGTAAAGAACTGTGTCATCAGCGAACCCATGTATATTGGCTTTAGTTATGTTATCATCAATATTATTGATATAGATAGTGAACAGTCAGGGCCAAGTCCTGACCCTTGCACCACTCCCCTTTGGAGAGGTTTTAGTGGGGAGAGCGCACCACAAAGATCCCTTATACAGATACCCATATATTTTCAGTCCTGTTTTAGCAAAATAAAAATGTGGTCATGTACCAAACATGAAGTTTTTTCCTTATCTCGTTGAGAATTTTATGGCTATATTATGACCAACATTTTTTATGACATCCCTGTGTTTTTGCAGCAATCCTCTAGTGGCATCCTGATGGTTGGATCAATTTTAACTTCCACAACGATACTAGATAACATGTGGAATGTCTTATGGCTGGTTGTCCATGGGAAGCTGAATGCAAAAAGTAATTTAAAACATACAGGGGTAGAGGAGCATTATTGTCACAGGGAAACATGCCATGCAGTCTTAGAAACAATGGATCACTTATATTTCCCATGTCCTTATATAATACAATTTTGGGCACTGGTATAACAAAAATGGCCTAGATCACCTTTTCGAAATTTAACACCAGATATTTTATATTTAGGTATTTTACCCAGACAAATATTTTGCTATGATAGACACATGATATGGTTGTTTTTAATTTGTTTTCAATATTTTATTTGGCAAGCAAGATGTAATTTGACATTATAACAGATGGTTTTGTCTTGGGAGCATCTTTTTAGTCTAATTGAAGGGGTAATGAAGAAAAATTATACTCAAGAGAAAAGTTCCTTGTCACCACAACTTCAGTTAAGATGGGAAAATATTAATTGGATGGTATAGTAAGGACTATTATAGGCTGGTTAAAGAATTTTTGAGAAGAATTTTTCTTCCCTCTATGTCAGTTATAAGTCCGGCATGAGTATTGAGATTATATCCTTTTTATGATTTTTAAGAGATTATATGCAATAGTTGTATGTAAGGGAAAAGAGATATGACTGTAATATGTATTTAATTTTTCCTTAGTGGCATATTTTCCATAAATATAATAGGCCTTATTTAATTAGTATAAAGGGTCTGACTTAAATACTTAAAGACATTCCTACTTTAAAATAAAAAAAAGACAAGTGGGAAAAGACACAATGGTATTATTGTTAGAAATGTTATGTTTGCTTGAATATTATGATTTTCTCATGTGATTATAACATGTTTGTATTTATTTGTGAAGTTATAATAAAATGTCCCCTACTCTTGGCAGTAGGGGGAGCTGCTGTTCTTAAAATGGCAGACCAGGAGGCTACAGATCGAGTTGGACTGCAGCAGGCTGAGGAGCAGTCCTCCCCCCAGCCAGTGTTTCAAAGGAGGACAAGCTGACAAACAGCTCATCTACTATGGAGGAGACAGCAATTGAGGAGATCATGGAGACAGAGGAGGCTCACCTTCCTGTCCAAATTGATTAAGAATTGGACAATGATGTGTTAGATATAAAATTAGCCAATAAAAAGGTTAAATTATTACAGATGCTGGCTGAGGATGATGCTATCTATAAAAACAGAAAGATGATGTAAGGAAAAAGAACTGCTTTGACTTTGGCAAACAGACATTTACAAATAGATGCATCAATGTCTAGTGATGAGTCTGCAAACAAGAAAGGCCCAAGACCTATGGAGAAACAAATTCAATTGGCACAGCTGCCAGCTGCACTAGCAGTAAAAGTTGCTTTTGCAGTGTTGGGTACTGCACTTGAGACTCAGTGGTCGCCAGAGCAAGCACTGTTAAATGCAGCCTGGAAATGTACATATGAAGGCAAATGGGTTCCTGATCTTGAATGGGACATTAGTCAAATTTCCCAGACAAATCCAGAGTGGCACCAATTGGACATCAAACAGGTGCCTGCAAGTGTAAATAATGTGCCTAATGTGAATGGAATATTATCACAACAGTCAAAAAGTGAAAAGGCCATGATTTGGGATTTTCCAGTAGAAGATTCCCTAGCAACCATTTAGATGGTGGATGATTCACCAGCTGAGCTCAGTAATTTTTTGCCTACACCACAAGAAAACTCATTACTAATTATGTAGCTATTGTTAAGACAGACAGTGCAAAAAAAAGCTCTTTGCATACTGACTCAGAGCAGAGTGGTCTGGCATAGCTGGTTACGCTACAGCAGCATGAGTCACCACCCCTCTCCACGCCATGACTGCATTTGTCAGAGCTCTTTCATAAAACAGAGGCAGCTCCAAGGAGAAATACCATTCATTTAAGATACAACTTAGGGTTTGAAATAAGACCCAATAGACATTATGTGAGGAAAAACATTTTAAAAGAGTCCCTTTATTTCTCTCCCGCAGATGTGTTTGGATTTATCAATGTGTCTGGGGAGGATAATTTTGATGTAAGCTTTCAGACACTACAGGCTCTAGAAATATTCTGGCTCAGATATAATCAAGTGAAATTATCCCCCCTTTGGACACCCTTTCTTATAATCCCCCTGAAAAAGCTTTAATCAGACTTGTCACTGTTATGTTCAGGAATGAGGAGGTTCACATTGGAGATATTGTGCACTGGTTGCAACAGAGATGTGAGGTCCTCAGTGCCCCTGAGGACATCCTGGATGCTGAGCAATTCTGGACGGGGGTAATTTAAAGTCAAATTAACTCATTACCTCCTATAGCTCCATATGAAATCCTAACTGTCCATTGTTTACCTGACACAAAATGGCCAGCAGGAGGTAATTCGTTAAGACAGAATGATGAAGGGATCTGCCACATCCCAAACTCCTTTCTTCTTGGAAGAGACAGAGGCATATGCTTCTACGCAAGACAACCTCAGGCTTGTTACAATTGTGGGTCTAGAGCCCACTTATCTAATGTGTGTGACAAGCCCAGATGTAATATTTGTGGTGAAGTAGGGCACATTAGCATGCAATGTGCCAATCATGCTAAATGTGATTTATGTCATAAATCCGGTCATACTTTTCAATAATGCCCAGGGCCGGATTACGGCATAGGCACAATAGGCCTGGGCCTAGGGCTTCATCAGCTAGAGGGGACCCATTCATTTATCATCATTCTGTTATGCTGGGTGTTTTTTTAATCACTGTAGACCGGAAATATAAAAGCCACAGAAAATGCACTTTTTCCGAGGTGTCAAGGGGGACCGCAGGGAGGGACTCGCAATGCAGACCGGCAGACACATGCAGTCAGTTATCAATCACTATCTCTTTAATTGCACCTGCACCAGTGGACATGCCAGACAGACAGTAACTTGCACAGTGACTCAGACAGACTAGGGGAAACTAAGTAACACATTCGGCGCACTCCAGTTGCTGTTGGCGGTCAGGTGGTGCTCTGTGAAGATAGTGATTGGTAGTTGTTTCTCTTTCAATTTCTGAATTATGCCTCATTCACCTTCCAACCATAGTCCCATTGTTTGCCTCTCCTCGCTTGCTCACAGGACACAGAACCCACCTAGCTCACCAATCGCCACTTGCCACTGCCAGTAGTATAGTATAGTAAATTGTACTACTGAGTTTTACTTATCGACCTGAGTGCTTGCTTAAAAGTAAGTTCTTTATTACCAGGTTGAGGTATGTTGGTCCATTCAAACTCTCTGCTTCGGTTGCGGTTCGGTAGTGGTAGCCGAGTTAGTGTGTGCCACCGGAATAGCCCATAATGCCACTGCACACTGCCGGCCACCCAAACCTGTGGGGCCCAGGCTACCAGCCAGCACTACAGCCATTTAACTGTTTGTTTATTTATTTATTTAGTTTTTGTTGACCGGGTAAGTGCACTAGACAAATCTTGCCTATTTTCAGGCACGACCAAGGGGAGGGGGAATACAGATGAATGCCAACTGACCTTGAACCAGATAAAGCTGTTGGTGGTATTTTTAGTGAATGAGGGAAATTTGGCCAGGACACCGGGGAAATTCCCCTACTCATTTCGATAAGTGCCATGGGATCTTTAACATCCACCTGAACTACCACCAATCCAGGCAGATGGGACCTCGGTTTAACGTCTCATCCGAAACACGGCACCTCAGAAGTGCAGCACCCCCCTCATGCTGCACTACAGTGTCAGTACTGGGATATTAACCCAAGTGCCAGATGTGGGAACTGAACCCACAGCCCTCTGATCTCCCGGCCTCAGAGGCAAGTGTGCTGCCTACTGAGCCACTGACACTGCAGGACAGGTCAGTTAATCTCTCTGCGATGCTGCTGCCACTTAAGAAGAAAGCGACTACACCCATCCTGTTCCATTCTGACCTGCAATCATGGAGGTGCCACCAGGACCAGCCAGGAGTGCCACTGCCAGCCAGCCCACAGCAGCCCAGCGACCGATCACTGACCGACCCCCTCCGGCCCTGTCATCAATGAGTCACTCAGGACCAGCTGTGAACTTGTGCCGCACTGCCATTGCCACCAGTCGGCCTGCCCTTGGAGAGAGACGCCTACCCTCTGTCTTGCTGGCTCAGGCTGCTGCCAGCTTTACAAGAGCCCTCATCATAGTCCTGACTCTTTGCTCCTCCCACCAAGTCCTGATATCCAACCAATTCCAGTCCATCCAGTCCTCACCTCCAAGTCTGTCTCTGTCCAGCAGCTACAACTCAGCTAGACAGTCATCACGTAAGTAGTAGTATTACAATGAACTAAACTGCTTGGGATTTCAGATTTGGGGAAAATATTTATTAAAAAACATAAGTGTTTGGCTTGAAAGGAAGCATTTTTTGTGTAAACAAAACAGACATCTATAGATTTAATGCCAGCCTGATGTGTACCCTACCATACACCTGTACTGTGTGCTGTTGTTGGGGGGGGGTGCTGGTCACCGGGAGCCAGGGTGCATCAGCTCAGCTGGGGGCACAGGCATTTCATTTTAGAACTGGCAGACTTTCATTTTTTCTCTCACTGATGCTGTCTGTGTTGGGAGCTCAGCCAAAGTGTTAGCAATGAGCCAAACGAGTTTGTCTACTGTGTAGAGCAGTGCATGAGCATGCAGCAAGTGTGGGGACTGGGGAGGAGGTTGTGAAGAATTAGCAGTAGAAATTATCTACTTCCCTGCTGCCACGCATTACTGTGCACTGTTGCACTGTTGTTCTGATCATCCAATTGTAGAAATGAAAGGAAAAGTGTGCTCCTACTGGAATTTGAACCCAGGTCCAAGGTCCACATTTTTCATTTCATTTCTGCAATTGGATTTTCTTAATTGGCTGGCACTGGGCAGTGCCTAAAATTGCATGGAGTGGAGAGGACTGTTCTTCTGATGCGATTACTCGTCTAGTCTATTTATCCTGACCTGCTCTAGACAGTTGGGAAGTCTGGGCCTGTGGGCCAGGGCCAAATTGAGATTTTTGCTTTTTTAATTTTAAAGGTTTCCACCAGACAGTGATAAAAACTAGCTAAACTGTCAGGGACTTAGTGATATGGGCAGGGTGGGGCACTAGGAGTCAGTTCCTGTTGTTATGGTATATGCTATGTTGCAAGGTTTGAAGCCTTATGTTTAGTTACCCATTAAGTCAGTCTCCCTTAAAACATATAACTGTCATTTGAATAAAGACTGTAGAAAGACTTTTCAAGAGAAAAGCAATGAGATTGCCATATTTGGTGAAACAGGAATTTTATAAGTAGCTTGAACAGTGGGCTGGGTATGAGAAAATGCTTCACTTCTGTATTATTGTAAAGCAAATAACTAAGGTTACTTACTGATTAGTGTTGCTTGGAAATTGCCTGATTCCAAACTATTAGGAATATAATAGAATTTAAGAATGTCTGACTCCACAATTGATTTATTCCAAGTCAGCTAAGACTTAAAAAGGCTAGAAATCCACATCAGACTAATTTTATATTGCAATGTGGAGGTAGGTGAGAGGAGGAGGGGAAATTGTTTAACCAAGAAAAGTACACTAAGCCAATGCTTGTTTCCAGGTGTGACCTGGGAGCACAAGGAAATTAAGTGTCTTGCTTAGGGTCACACAGTATGCAAGTGGGGGCTGATGGGATTCAAACCCAGGTCTCCAGGTTTGCAGCTCAATGCCCTTAACCACTATGCTGCACTGCCTCCATAAAGGGCCTTTGATGTATAATCGAAATCCAGTTCCCATTTTACTTGTTCAGTATTGGGATTTTAAGCTAGCAATGCTGAAATTCTAATACAAAAAAAATGATCCGAGTCCAGTAAATCCTCTTCTGATTCTGCAGTTCCAAGCAGCCCTATTACTGAGGATACAGAGAAGATACAAAGAATCCTGTTACGTGTGGTGGGCAGTAGGAGTTCTAGGCAGTAGGAGTTCTAGGTGCATTTGTAATCTGGAGGTTGCAGACAAACTGGGCAGTAAAATGTTTGCTGAACTGGTGGCTATATTCATGGATCATCACAATCCATGGCTTTCTGTAATTGTGGAGTGAGACAAGACTAACCGCAGCAGATTTTGGCATGCAGGGGAATCTGTATCCGTTATTACAGCAGAGTGTACAATTTGGCTTAATACTAAACATGCAAACATACAAATGTTCCAGCAGATAAAGGCCTTATGGTCTATGTAGTCTGTTTGAGTGCGCAGTTCCCACTGTGTTTATAGAGGGAAATGTCCCCATATTCCCTTTGAAAACTCTCAGATATCTCTCCCACCTCTTCCCCTCTCTGCCTGCAACCTTCCCCCTTACCATGTCCCAACCTCTCTTAATGCTGTCCACTCTTTTTCAGGATACCACCTCCTCCAGAAACTCATAATCTGGCTACTAGAATAAATGTAGCTAACTCAAAGGGGGCGTGGCCTTCACAAAGGGGGCCACAAATTTTACTCAGGCCTAGGGCCTTATGGAACCTTAATCTGGCCCTGATAATGCCCCTGGACAGCATGAAACAAACCTGATGCTATCAACCCTGATTTACTGACCCAAAAAGCTCAGGCTAAGGCAATACTCCCTGAAACTAGCTCAATCCCATCTAAGTCACAAGAATCCCCTACCACTTCTGAGGCTCAACATGTAAAAACTGCAGCAATCACTATTCAGGAACAGGACAGTAAGCCTATCCCTGAGGGTAATACACCTGATTCAAACTCTGCTATACTTCTACAACCAGTTTGCTACTCTGATTCCAGGGCAAAGGACCCTTTGGAGGGCCAATCTGGCATGCCACCACCACAACCATGGACCTTACCTTTAACCAGGAGATAGTCCACTAGGAAAAAGAAAACTGACCCTGATCCACCTGAGGGGTAGACTGAAAATGTTTTTTTCCGTCTTGGCCGGAACTAACTGGGATGACTCAGAAATGGAGGGGTCCGACAATACCTCCCAGACTTCCATAGAAACACAGAAACATAGACTTTGATGGCAGATAAGGACCGCTTGGCCCATCTAGTCTGCCCATTTCCCTATCTACAGGATAGGCTGCAGATTCTAGTTAACCAACAGCCTTTTTCTTCCTACCCCCCACAAGAATTGCCTTATGTCTGTCCCATGCATTCTTGAATTCTCCCACAGTTTTAGACCCCACAGCTTCCTCAGGAAGGCGGTTCCATGCATCCGCTACCCTCTCTGTGAAATAATACTTCCTCATATTGCCCCTGAACCACCCCCATCTTTAAATTGTGTCCCCTTGTTCTTGCACATCTCTTTTTCTGAAAGATGCTACCCTCTTGGACTTTGTTGATTCCACTGAGGTACTTAAAAGTTTCTATCATGTCCCCCCCCCTTCTTTCCTCAAGGGTATACATGTTAAGCTCCTTTAGTCTCTCCTCATATGGCTTCTCTTGCAGACCCTGCACCATTTTAGTTGCCCTCCTCTGGGCTGCCTCTATCCTGTCTATGTCCTTGCAGAGACACTCTAAATCAGGGGACGTGAAATATACGGGGAAAAAGAAGAAAAGAAAGGAAAAAAAGCTGAATCACTCAGGAACTGTATTATATCATAGATGCATTGTTTTGCTTCAAGAAACATCTGTAGTTTATTGAATTACAAAAAAGAGGTAGGCTATTTTTCAGTATGTGCATGATCGATAGTATGACTTGTTTTTTACAGGAAACATGGATGCTATCAAAAGCACAACCTAGACTTTTTAAGGTAGAATGCTGTTGGGGCCCAGTCCATTGATCCTTTTTTCAGGATAGGGCTGAAGAGGTGGGTATATTGTTTCATGGTGACTCCTTCCACTTCTCTAAACTAATACACCTTATTCCTGGGAAAGTACCAATTTTGGATGGCCTTTAGTTTTCTGAACCATGCAGGTTTATCACTGTCCCTTCTTGCTTCCCTGCAACCCTTCTTAGTTACTGCAAGAACCATTTACTTTGGTGGGGGGGTTAATGGCAGTATTAACATTAGGGATAAACAAGCAGCAGGGAAAACGTTATATTGTGACTCTGATAAATTGTGCTGACCATCAGGTTTTTGGCCCTGATTTTACTTATAGGAGAGGCATGTTTACAACTACCATTGACTATTTGTTTTCTCTCAAAGGATGTTCATACCTGGACCTTAGAAATGCATCCAATAGAATTTTCTCATCATATGCTTCTTAAATTATCAGCTCTGTTGAACCCAGACAGGTCTCCTAAACAGAACAGGTGGAAAGTTAATAGTTCTAAATCATCAGATCACACAGTACAATCTGGTATTAAAGGCCTGTTGAGGGCCAGGGCCTCATTCTTTAATCTTTATGAGGATGTGCTAGACTGGTGGGCAGATAGGAAGAGTAACTGAAAAGATCTGTTCTATAAATATGGAAGGAATACAGAAAGAGGGACATTTTTCACATATCTAAAACTTACCTTACAACTGCTTTATCTCTTATCCCTAGTGCCTACTGCTCGATAAGATCTGTCCCCCAGATTAATAACCTTAAGTTAGAAATGATAAAATGACAATATGACAAGGCTAGTTCCATTAACGCAGAACTACTTTATGGCACTCAAAAAAACAACAACAACAAAAAAAAAAAAACAAGGGGATCCCTTTGAAGCATGTAAAGGTAAGAAAAAAGCATCTTTTTTTCCTGTGTAAAAAATGAAAAAGGAAACTTAGTATCCCCTACTAGTGAGTTACACAGATTTCTTGGGAAGCACTTAAAATCTTTCAAAGAACAGACACCTTCAGACATAGATACTGACATATATTTGTCTACTTTACAACAACTAGAAATTCCCAGTGGAACACAAGACATGAGAAAGTCTATTTCAGCACAAGAAATTGAACATGCCATTGGGACACTAAAGTTGGAGCATCTCCAAAGGCACACGGTTTACCTTATGAATTTTGCAGAGCTTTCACCAAGGAATTAGCTGCCTGTCTTGAAAGGGTATTTTTATATTTCTTCCATACACATTATGTTCCCAAATATTTTACTAAATGACTCATTATTTTTTTATGTAAATCAGGAGACAGGCATAATATCCAAAACCAGAGACCAATAAGCATACTCAATGCAGATTTTAAAATATTGTCTCAAATATTAAATATTCACCTGAGGGTTACAGCTAAAAATTTTGATTCATCCCACCCAGACTTGTGGTCTTCCCAATTGAAAAATTCGGCACTCACTAATCATTATAAGGGAAATTATTGAATTTTATAATTCACATTGAAAGTCAGGAGTTATTATATGATTGGACCAAAGTAAGGCTATTGACTGAGTGAAACACTCATTCCTGTTTCACACATTAAGAGCCTATGGGATTCCAGATGTTTTTATTCACTGGCTACAGTTATTGTATTCTTCCTCTACAGTATGTCCCATTATTGCTGGTCAAATTGGTACTGAAATTAAACTCTCAGAAGGAGACAGGCAGGGGTGCTCTCTGAGCCCCCTTTTGTACATCTTTTCTTTTGATACGTTTATTATGAAACTGATTCAGAACCAGCACCTACATGGTTTGTCTGGGTGTAATATTTAGAAGAAGTAAAGATTCTGGCATATGAAGATGACATATGTTTATTTTTGGAAAATCCAAAAGGTATACACTACTATACTTCAGGAGATGCAGGCATATGCAACTGTTTCAAATGCAATAGTAAATATTAATAAATGTAAGGGTATCCAAATAGAAAAACCAACACCCATCCAGTGACATATAGGGGGTTCAAATATCAAATGAACATATCAAAATCCTAGGTCTTACCTTTGTTTCCCAAAATATGCCATCTCTAACCTGGGAAGCAGCTATAACCACATGTGAAATCAAGGTACAACAGTGGAAAGGGTTGAAGATGTCAAATTTGAGTGAGTACAGAACATAAAGAAATTCTTAATCCCTTGTCATCTATATATAGGCATGATTTTTCCACCACCAGTCACCTTGGAAACCTAACTGTGCAGTTGTTGTTTTTTTCAAATGTTGTGAGGCAGCAGATTAAACCCCATCAAGAGATCCTTTATATATTTAGCAAAAGACAAGGGGGATTGAGGTATTGTGGATCCATAGTGTTTTTGGTAACCCATCACATGGGTGACTCAAAAATCACTGACTCTATTTGCATGCCTAACAGGATAGCAAGTAGGTATAGAAAGTGATAGTGGGGACAACAACTGTGAGAGGGTTGTAATGGTGAGAGTGAATACTGGAGGAGCTGTACTGCTGCTGGTGAAGTACAATAATGAGGCCTGCTACCACCGAGCTGTTCACTTGGCATAATGGGTAGGGTCATGGGCAGCTGTAATGATGGTCCCGAGTTCGGGACTGCCAGTAGGTAAAATTGTTGTTTTGAATGGTGTTGGTTGTTAGGATTTTTTTTTCACTGTGTTCCACAGCCATGGTACTCCTTCCCCTATATTCCCCTTTTCCCCAGTGTCCTGTCCCCCCAGAGTTGATTATAGTAATTTGGAGGGTGCGGGGGGGGCTTGCCCCCACATAGGGGGATGCGGGGGGTGTAGCCGCCCACATTAAATATTAACTTGAATATCCATCTGATCACCATTTCGGTGGTTGATTATGTGTGTTAGAGTTGATTTTTCTTTTGGAAAAAAGTACTCACTATTGTGCGAGTCATCGTAGAAAAATTGCCCTGATATGGAGCAGTGTTTTTTTCACACCATTTTTTTCTCCTAAACTTTTAAGTTAGGTTTGGTCCCTGCAGATTATTTACACCATAAATGGATAATGAATAATTTAGCAAATGTCTTATACAAATGGGACCTTTCTCCCCAAAAGTGTCAAAACATCTTCAGATCCCTGAGTATTTTAAACCTTCAGTTCAGAAACTGAATAAATGGGTTATCTTAAAATCTCAGAGTATATAAAATTCAGGGCCTGAGTTATATCAACTCACTATGTTGCAAACCAGTCTTTCTGAACCTGAGTTTAAGAATTGTCCCCCTACTAAGCAAGCATTTGTTAATGCCGAATGTTTGCTTGCTGGTATTAGCATTGAAAGTGCAAGAGTTAGACAGATGCAGAATATGAATGGCAGTGAAGTATTGAACTTCACACAAACCACACCTTCACCCTGCAGAGATAGACAGGCATGGGGTATGCCTTTGTGTCATCACACATAACGCTCACGTCATTTCACCTTACGCTATTCTGCAGACACCAACAAGTGTTGAGGTATGCCTTGGAGTATTCAGCTTTACAGTCACCCCATTCCATAAGGAAATATGCTGAAATGGCTGCAGTATAGGAGAATGGGGTGAACACTGGGGCCAGAGTGTCCAAGGCACACCTCGATGCCTGTCGCTGGCTGCAGGATGAGGGTGGAATGGCATGAGCATTACAGTCAGCAATCCAAAGACATACCCCTGACACCTGTCAGTCTGTACAGGGCAGGATGCTATGGTTAGAAACCCTAACGCCCCAGGCGTTTGTTGGTATTTGCACTACAAATTTTCAAGATGGCCTTTTTGTGACCCCACCTCAAGAAAGCATGTGGTACCTCTGCTCATGAACAGTGGTACTGTGATTTTGTTAATCTGTCTCAAATGTTGATTTGCTACAGTGACCATACCATTCTACGCCAGATGTACAAAAACACAGTTCAAGCAGGAAGTCAAAAATGACAACTATCCTGTTCATACAGAGGTGTGAAAAAATGCTAATGTTGAAAATCTGGAGTGAAAATATTAAAAAGTCTTGAAGTTACCAGTGTGCATGGAAACTGCACAACGCACACTCATAATACAGTCATTTTGTAAAATGTTCTCACCAAATTTTAACATAGGCATTTTGGGACCTCCACTCATGAACAGTGTCATTGTGATTTTGTTAATCTGCCCCAAACACTGATTTCCCACAGCGAAACCACATTTTGGGCAAGCTGTGAAAAATGACAGCTGTACTGTTCATAAGGAGATGTGAAAAAATGGTAATGCTGAAAATCTAGAGTGAAAATATGAAACATTCTCAGAGTTACAAGTGTGCATAGAAACTGTGCAATGCACACTTGTAACACAGTCATTTTTTGAAATTTTTTCACCAAATTTGCGACATAGGTTTTTTGGGAGCCCCCGTCATGAACAGTAACACTGTTATTCCATTACTCGGTCCCAAAACGTGATTCCGTGCAGTGACCATGAAATCACCTTTTGGGACTGAATAATGACATGACAGTGACTGAATTCATGAGGTGGGGTCCCAAAAACCCCATGTTGAAAATTTGGTGCCAAAAGTCACAAAAATGGCCGAGATATCCACCTAAGTTGGAAACACTCCATTTATGCCATTATACAGCTTACTGACATTTCTTTAGATCTCGGTCGGCTTTGAAAAGTGCAGACGTGTTGCCCAGTCCACTGAAGATCATTGCACCAGGCTCTGGAGGTAAGTATAGGGTGGGGGAGGATTCGAGGATGCAGGGTGCGCACAAGGTGGGTGCGGGCTGGGATAGGGGACCCGATGACAAGGGACCATTTCCTTTGTTTCAGATAAAGAAAATAAAAAAACATCACCGTGGACCATTTTCTATTTTTTTCATGGGTTTTGGCCACACTGTGGTGGGCTCCCAGTGTAGCACATTTATTTGGGGGGGTCATGTTAGCCACACTGGGATGGGCTCCCAGTGTGGCACACAATCGGGGTGGGGTGGCACCAGGAAAATGCTGTCACAGTGGGAGGAGTTAACTTGCCAGCAGGGGGATTGGGCACCCCCATTGGCAAGCATGTCTGTGTTTGGGGGCATGATGCCGAGGGGGATTGAGCACCCCCTCAGCAGAGCACTACAGTAGAAGGGGCACATATGCTGACAGGGGAATTGGGCACCCCTGAAGTTGGCTTCCTAGGGACTGTGAGCGGCGGGCAGCGAGCTGCTGCCCACCATGTTTATTGAAATGTTACACCAGGTAATGCACGTCCTGCAATGACGGGTCGCTCCCTCATTGCAGCGGCTAATTCATTTCAACTTGGTGGCATGCTTGATGAACTAGTGTCAGCAGCAGCATGCCACCGCATTGGAGAAACTCGACCAAGCCTCAGAATGCAGTGGGAGCATTGGCCACCACAGAGCCGCACCTCCAAAACCTCGCTTTTCTTCTAAGCTGTCACATAATTTTTCTTGTGCATGCGCTCAAGCAAACATAAAAAGACAAAGTACTCACCCAGGTAAATAACATAAAAATCCCCAAACACATGTGGGAAGTTCTGTAGTTATGCTCCTATGGGAGGTTAAACATTTGGGGAAATAGTAAGCATAAGGCTCTGGAAGAACTGTTTTGCCCTTATACTGTTTGGGTCACCCTGGAGGAAACTATGGAACACTTTTTGTTAAATTTGTTCCCATATTAAATCATTATGGACCTTTCTTGCTAAAAAATGAAACTTGCCCTGGTTGTCAGGTCTCTTTTATGATATTTTGGTATTAGAGAATTACCTCCCCCACTTTTTGTCTAAATAACACATTGCTACCTTGGCCATTTTTCTTTGTTGTATGAAAGTTTATTTATGCCATGGTAGATGCCAGTGGGTTTTGAAGCAGTAGAACATGTCACACGAAACATTTAGCAGAATGTGTGAAACTGCGTTACAAACAGTATATGATTATGATATTTCCCTGCATCCTTTGTCAAACTTAAAAATGTGGTGGAAGGGTCTTTCATTTTTTTCTTAAAAATAAATGGTAGTCATTCTAACTATAATTATAACTTTACTGGGATTAGCCAAGGACAGTATACATAAGGATTTTGCATATAGTATAAATGCACTGTAGGGTTTGGTTACATTTCTAAGTTTATCTTTAGTTTTGGGCTAGTTCCCTTCCTGAATTTTGTTTTTTTGTTTTTTGTTTTAAAGAGGTTCTATAGTATACATGAGTCTGGTATGTGATTTAACATAGGACTATGAGGTTGGGGAGATCCTGATACACTGCTTTAACATTTTCTTTTTCTTTATGTATAAGAGTTTGATTTTACTGTATCATGATTGTTTGATTTGAACTTTGTATATTTTTTTCAATAACATTCCCCTACTCTTGCAGTAGGGCACACTGCTACACCATTCCTCGCGATGGCGGAGTTAGTGTCTGCTTCAGTGGCAGCTGCACAGTGATCAGGAGAGTCTGCTCTTTTGCCTGTACCAGACCCTATTCAGATTGTTGATTTCCATGGAATTTCTGGGATTGACCACTTGGATTTGACACCTGTTTCTATAATGAGGACTATGGATCTGCTGATACTGGTGGATTTACAACTCCAGAATGCATTGAAAGCCAAACGATTGTACCTGATGAGTCTTCTGGAAGAAGAGGAAGATTTCTATCTGTGGGAGAAGGAACTTTTATTTCAGCAACAAGGACCATCACCACTTCTCTCCCGTGGATCTGACAGAGTATTTAGTTTGGCGCCGGTGAGCATGCACTGTACAACTATGTAAAAAGTAAGTAAGTAAAACTTTATTTTTTAAGCGCTTTTCAAAACCAAAGTGCTGTACAGGTAAATTAAAACCAAACAATTAAAAAGACATCAAACAGTTAAATAAGCATTCATAGACATTATAAAATCATTCACCATAAGCTTTAAAAAACAAAAAGGTTTCGAGTTCCGATTTAAAACTCTAGATGGTCAGGCATTCTCTTATCTGATGACTATGATGGAAGGGGCATGGATGATGCCAGGTGTTGAGTCTCCAGTGGGCTGACTGGATATGCAGCTTCCTACTTCGATGTTCTACACTGTACCAGTGATACAGATACTTGCCTGCTCCAGCCTGAGATCCAGGCCATTGCTTCTACTCTAGGACCCCTGTGTTCTCCCATATTACCTGCAGATGAGGTACACCTTGTTAATTCTATTTCTATATTGCTCTCATACATTGTGACTAATGGGGTGGGAACTATGCCCCCCTGCCCTACCACTGTCCCAACTATGCCTGGTCCTTACCCCGTATGGGCTGGTCTCCTATGAGGGCCCTTGCAGATGCTGGCTGGTTGAGGGACTCCATCGGCCAATGGCATTCTTCATCTCTGAGGGAAACAACGGCCCCTCTTTTTTCATTAGATCTGACCTCCTCTGTTTCCTCTACCGATGCCCCATATGGGACTGCAACTATAACTGGAACAGGTGGTGAATTCCCTCCCATATCACTTAGCCTACAGATTCACAACCTGCATCATCCCTTAGTTCATGCTGCACTGCTTCCTCCCTGTGCCTTTATGGAGGCTGATCAGACTTTTCCTATTGAGCCTACAACCTTGTCCATTAAATCTGTATGATCACTTGAGACTGGCTTGTCTTCTGACATACTACTGCTTCCTGCAACACAGCATGACTCCCTCCATTGACTCCTATGTTCTGGAGGCTATCCAACCTGATACAAGATTGTCATTGTCCTGGCCTGGCCGAGTAGAGCTCCCAGACCCAGCCCACTTTACCCTACTTCCAGATCCACCTAAAACTTTGACTCCTCAATCCATTGCACAATGCTAGACATGCTTCAGACTAATGGATACCTTCCCAAAGGCCCCTGCCTTGGCACAATGAAGAAATGCTGTATGATTGCTCTACAAAAGTGGCTCTGGACCAACCCCTCAACTGGGCTTATGTTGGTCATTTTCTGCTCAAAGAATCCCTACTGGTTACACCTGATGAACTGTATGCTTTTCTCCACTGACCAACAGATGGGTACTTTGACCTCAGTTTTCACACACTTGTCCTTTTGGATAGGTTTTGGACTTGTTACAACTCAATCAATTCCACTCCTCTGTGGTTACTGTTCCAAGCCATCCCCCTGACCAAACCTGTGGTACAGAACTTGACAGTGATGTTTAAGAATGAAGGGGTGAGCATGAAGGATGTATGCTACTGGCTGTCACAAAGTTGTGACATCTTCGGGGACCCAGAGCCCATCCTCGATGATGAGTGCTTTTGGACAAGACATTGGTGATTTCAGGTGAAACTGAGGAACTTTGCCTCTAAACTATATCACATCCCCAGTGTCTTCTACCTGAGCAGAGACAGGGCTCAATGTTTTTAACCAGGACAGCCCAAGACATGCTTTTGCTGTGGCATCAATAGTCACCTCAGTAATGCATGCGACATGCTGCATTGTACCTTATGTCTGACTGTGGGCTATGCCAGTTCCCAATGCACCAATGACCTGTGCTGAAACCTTTGTGAGGAATTGGGACACTCTTATAGTCAATGTAAATGGGCTATTCACAGCAATGAGCATGACTATTCCCAAGACAAACTCTTGGACAAGGCATGGAATGCCATGCAACAGAAACGTTGCAGATTCTTGGCTGCATCCCTGTGCACCAATAGGATCCAGAGGACATCTTTATCCCTGCTTTGGAGCTGGTCATGACTCCATGGCTGCTATTTCCCAAGACCACTCCTGTACCCCTGCAGCTGACATCAGAGGTGGCAGTTGTTGAATTGGACCTGGACCTTCTGCTCCAACCCCTTCATTCAGAACTTGACACAGTGGAGATGTCTATTCCCACTGTCCAGGACATGCGAACCCCTGACTTGCCTTTGGTCAGCAGAAAACAGTCTCTCCATTCCCACAGTCATCTTACTCTTTTGCCTTCTCAGGTTTCCCAGTGGACTCCTATTACTCTGGAGAACAAGTTTGCTGCCCTGGCCAGAGATGGAGTCAATTTAGAAGCAGGTGCTGACTTTGATGACTCCTTCTGATATCCTCTAAACCCGCTGCTCGCTTTGAGCCTGAGGAAGGGATGGACTTGTCCCAAGGGACTCTGACACCTAAGAAATGGAAGAAATTAAAGAGGACTATGCACAGTAGTGCTAATGGACTTGAACCTGTTATTTAGTTATTTCCTAATTTTTTTTTTCCTTCCTATCATTCTTATGACCCCCTCATTGAGAATAGCCTCCCTTAATGCAAACAGCATCAAGGCTGCAGCAAGATGGGCCCTCCCTTTTACTGTTCTTAAAGACTTGGCTCTTAGTGTAATTTTTTTACAGGAAACACATCTAACCAATACTACAGACATCACACAGGTCAGGGTGCATTGGTATTGTGGTCCCTTATGTTGGTCCACTGGACCAGATCAATGTGATGGGTGGGTATGTTATTTACTGGCTGATCATATTAGATACAACAGCTTGTGGATATTGAACTAGGACATGCTCTCCTGTTAGATGTCCTTTATCAGGGTACTCCCTTTTACTTCATTACTGTGTATGCCCCCAACTGAAAAAATCTAGGGAGAATCTTTTTTTTTGCCATCTGTCCCTACCTTCATACCTCTCGCCATGTGGTGTAAGGTGAAGATTTTAATAGTAGCTTATCTAGGGAAGCTAGTGGGCTAAAATCACTAAACAGTTTTGTGACACAGTGGCCCTTGCTAAAATAATTAAAGACGCTTCCCTACAGGATGCCTATTGGCTATTACATCCTACTGGCTGTAGCACCTACCATAAAGGTATGCTAGCAGACAGAAATGATTATCTCTTTGTCTCAGTACACTTCTGTCCACAATATATTGGGTTGATCCCTATTGAGTTCTTGGACCATATTCTTCTACATTGTGAGCTGGGGGACACTACTACTTTCCACACTGATACAGGTCCTTGGAGATTGAATGACTCTTTCAACCATCACCTCAGTCTTTGTTATTCACTGTTTCCTCTCTCCTTATGAAAGTCATGCCCTAATTCAATGAACACTTCATTCACAACTTTGGTTTTGCTGTTTTGGTTTCCATCCCTATGGTAACTTTAGCATAAAGGAAGTCATTCCTGCCACACCTCTAAGGGTAGAACCTTCTCAAGAGGGTTCCTGTACTTTCACAGTATCCCAAAAGGGTGGTAGTATCTGTAAAATACAGAGAGCACAAATGGTCTTAAGTATGTTGCATAAGCATTCACACTATTCGTAAATCAAGCAAACTTAGAAACGTAGACAATGATGGCACAAAAAAGACCATAGGTCCTTCCAGTTTGCCCATAACACTCTATCATTGCCCAAGACCTTTTGTATATACAGGGATTTAGTTTGAACTCTACACCACCATGCTTCCCAGTTTATTGCTGCCACCCTGAGTAACTAAGTCCTTCACTCTGTCACACCTATGCTTGAAATTATCAGTTTTGGTGCCTATCACATCAGTTGCCTGACTGTTTCATGGCTCAGCCATCTTCTCTGTAAAATGAAACATTCTCATGCCCCTACTGAATATCCCCCTGCCAGCTTCTACTCATGTCCCCATGTTCTTGACCGACTATGTCCTCTGGATGATTCCTCACAATTTACCTTGTCTGTTCCTTTCAGGAACTTGAAGGTCTTTGTCATATCTCCCCTCACCTGACTGGCACCAGTGAGCACATGCTTAGTGCCTTAAGTTGATCATCATAAGATCAGCCCTGTCAGCCCTGAGTCATATTGGTTATCCTACATTGCACTGTCTCCAACCTGTCCTTATCTTTCCTGAAGTGAGGGATTCAGAACTTGGCACAGTACTCTAGGTGCAGCATCACTAGTGATCTACAGAGAGGTAGTAATACTTCCATTTTTTGGCTGTCAATACCCCTTCTGATGCACCCAAGCATCCTGTTTGCTTTACTGTAGGCCTTGTTACACTGGCTAGATTGTTTAAGGGAGTCACCTATGATAACTACTGGGTATCTTTTCTCAGAAGCTGTGCCCAGCTTAACCCCTCCCATCCAGTACTCTCTTCTTTTTTTTTGTTCCCTATTTTATTTATTTATTTTTTTAAGACTTTGGTAACTGGATAAGTGCACTGATCCAAGGACCATTTCCAGGCATGACCCAGGCCACAGAAGGGGCAAAGATGGCATAACATACATGATTCAATTGAATTGACAGCAGTTTTGCACAGATAGCATAAAATACAGGATACAATTAATTTACAGTAGAAATGAAGCATACAAGTGGTAACATGAGTACTAGCATACCAATAATGCAAAAGGAATTACATACAAGCTGCAGCACAAATTCCAGAGACTGTAGTCTATGAGAAGATGCAGGGATAAGATCATTACAGTATAATAAAAAATGGCACATGGAGCAGAACAAAGTGAAGTGGCTAAGTGCAAGTGGAGGTTCAGAGTAGAGTTCCCTTAGAAAAATTAAGTCAGCGTGGGGTGTACCCTGCCTGGCAGGAACAACTGGTTAAGAATACTAGACAAGATTTGAGTAGGGCCTGAAGGTGAGGTGCCAGCCAGCCGAGTGAAAGGATTCAGGGAGACTGTACCAGAGAAAGTGAGCAGCAAAAGACAGTGCTTTACTACCATAACTGAAAAGACTTTGCAGACCACCGGGGGGGGCCATGTTTCACAGAGACACCATGTCGGCACCTTGGCTGTGAGGAGGGAAGCATATGATGAATCCGCACCATCACTCAGGGAGCTATCAATGAGTCTATGTGCATCACATTACCCTTTTTGGCATTGAATTTCTACTGCCAAACCTTGGACCACCTCTCAAACCATTTCAGGTCCCTCTGCATCTCTCTAATCCCCTTCTTGGTGTCTATCCTACCACTGAACTTAGTGTCATCTGCAAAGAGACATACCTTGCCCTGGTTTACTTCTCCTATGTCATTAATGAACATATTGAAAATGACTGGGCATAGGATCAGTTCTTGTGGTATCCCACTGGTGATGTCCCTGTTCTCGAACTTGACTATATTTACCACAGCCTTCTGCTGCTTCCTTTCCAACCAATTTTTCACCCATCTTACTGTGCCATTTTGTGTACCCGGATCCTCTAGCTTCTTCAGCAACCTCCTGTGGGGTGCTGAGTCAAAGACCTTGCTGAAAACAAACCAGAGGAAATCCAGAGAATGACCCTTACTCACTACCCTCATTACCCAATGATAGGATACTATCAGCTTGGTCTGATAAATCCTCCCTGCATGAACCTATACTGTTTAATATGCCGGAGTTCTTTTCTCTCCAGGTAGCCCACTAGGTTCTCGTTGACCAGTGTCTCCATCAGTTTGCCCACAACAGGGGTAAGACTGACAGGTGTGTAGTTATATGGTTGCTCTTTGTCCCACCCATGTTGGAGCAGAACTACATTCATTACCTTCCAGTCTTTCAGAACTACCCCGTCTGGATTGAGCTTTTTAATTGCCCTACCAGGGGTTTAGCTAGTTCAGATGCCAATTCCTTGAACCCCATTCGATGGATCCTATCTAGCTCTGTGACCTTATCTATTTTTATAGCTACTAGCCCTTTTGGGAAGAAGAAGGATCAGCATTTTATATAGTGCTTTTTCATACACAGTGTATCCCAAAGCGCTTTAAAAGCAATGCTAGACTGGCAGTGAAGTGACTGAATGTGTGGTGGCAGCCAAATCACACATCATCACCCACACATAGCCTGGATAATTGCATGAACTGGTTTATGGGAAGGGGAATGTTGGCCAGGACACCGGAAATGTTCCCTACTCTTTTGTGAATAGTGTCCTGGGTTCTTTTACTTCCACCTGGACACCCACCAAGACAACACCAGGATGGGCAGAAGGGACCTTGGTTTAACATCTCAACAGAAGGATGGCACACCCCAGCAGTACAGCACCCCCCAATACTGCACACGGATGCCAGTGATTTTTAGGTACAAGTCCAATCCCGGTGTGGGACGAGAACCCACAGCCTTCTGGTCCAGAGGCGGATGTGCTACCAACTGAGCCACACTGACATCTAACAATAAATGGTGGGACGCTTTCACTAGTAAATAATGACTAACTCATCTCTGTGATCACCCTTAGAGCCATTTTTATGCCACACTCCTGCAGAGGCCTGCTGTTGTTCACTGTGAATACAGAGCAGAGGTATTTATTAAAAATGGCTGCTTTTTGCTCATCCTCCACTATTACCCTTCCTGCCTCTTAGCCTAACAATTCTCACTCCCACCTTCCTCTTTCCCTAATGTATATAAGGAATTGTTTTTCCCTGCCCTTGAACTCCTTTGCAATATGCTTCATTCTGTATCCCTGACTGCTTTCTTGGCTTCCCTAGTTCTCACTTGGTACACCCCCATTCTTTTCTCCCCCTGTTTTTCCTTGCACCTGATGAAGGTCTTGTTTTTTGGCAATCACTGCCCTCCTGACATCTCTAGAGAACCATATAGGTTTCTTGTACATGTTTCTTTTGATTACTGTTACCATGCATGATTTTATTACCCTGAGAATGGCTCCCTTAATGTCTCCTCATCTGTCCTTTTGTCCCCCAATTCTGTTCACTCTGAAAAACTTGTCCTGGACTAATTCCCTCATCTGCCTGAAATTTGGTCTTGTGAAATCCAGAACTTCAACCTTTGATGACAGCTTACTGGTCCCAAGGTCCAGCTCAAACCATATGATGTTATGGTCACTGGACCCTAGCGGTCCTCCAACCCACACTGCTCCTACCAATTCTGAGTTAGTGAGCACCATGTAAAGAACATTAGCCTGCCTTGTGAGTTCCTTAACCAGCTACATCAGGTGGCAGTCCTGCAATACATTTAGCTGGGACTGACTTCTGGTGCTCCTAACTAGTGGAATGTCCCAATCAATATCTGGCAGGTTGAGATCACCCACTGCCACCACTTCCCCTCTTTACCACCCCATCTCTACTTCTGCCCCTAGTTTCCTATCTATCTTTCTCCCTGTCCTGGTGGACATATAGACCAACCCCATCCAAAGTTGTTGTTTTTTTTGTTGCCTGAGGCCACAGTGAGCTGAACACAGTGATTCTATATTCTTATTTTCTCTCCTAACTGATTATCCTCCACTATCTCAATGCCTTCCCTGAAATTGAGTTCTACTCATTGTCCTTTACCTTTCCTTCAATAATGACTATGATAGACCTTTACCATTGTGTGGTGTAACCTGGGACTGTCATGTCCCAGTCATACGTTTCTGTGGCCCATGTTTCTGTAATGGCTTTCAGGTCCATCTCTGTGTCTGCTGCCATTACCTGGAGCTAAATATATCCTAGACCCCTGGCAATAAGGCAGCCCACTTTCCCTCTTGCTCTCAATCCCTTCTTGTGTTATACTGGTCCCTTCCCTTATTTTTTCCTATCCTCCTTAACTTCTTGTTTTCCTTTTTGTTTGTAACTTTCTGAGGCCTCCCACTTTGGCCTTTTACACTAATCAAATTTGAACTTTCTGTTTTCCTCACCACTGCTTCTAGCCTCCAGCACTAGCTAGGGTCCTCAGTCTCTTTCTCTTCTCAGGGTTTCAACAAGCCTCAGACTCCCTGCAGTCAGTATAACTGTCTACTAATGTAGTCATAACACTTCCACCCCAGCACACTGGCCCCCTCTCATTAAGGGGAGGCCATCACCCATGAAGAGGCTTCTGTTCAAGAACACCCACCCCCAGTCCCCCATGAAACAGGACCCCCTCTTCCTGAAACCATCCCTTCAATTAAATTCCTCAATCTCTCTCTTCCTCATGCCATCATTCCCATCCCCCCTACCTCACACAGGGAGAATCTCTGAAAGCCATAGGCAAATTGACTGTGCCATCAATCTGTCCCCCAACCTTATATAGTTATTCTTCACTGTTCCACAGTCTGGTTCACCAGATCATTGGTACTGAAGTGTACCAGCAACCCCAGGTCCCCTTACTCTTGTCCACTATCCTCCATATCCTATTTATAGCTCAGGCATTTGATGTACCAGGAAGGCAGCTGACCATTCCCCTCCACTTTCTTTTCTGCCAACCACTTTCCCTACCACTGCAATCATTGAGTAACCAATGACTAAGACACTCCTTGCTTACTTCCTCCTGCTCTCACCCCTGGTGCCACTAAGTCATCCTGCCCTCTACCTTGACTGAGTGAAACTCCCCTTCCCCGAGGGACTCAGGTACCTGTCCCTTCTCCAGGAGTGCAAAGTGATTTGCTATAGGGATGACATGAGTTATGGCTTCCCCTGCCTCCATTTCCCCTCCCTTCCCCTTCCCCATCACTTCCCAGGCCCCAGTGTCAGCAGACCTCTGTGGGAGAAGGGTGTGGGCACCAACTGAGCTGGTGACATAGCTGAAATATATCACCTCTTACTGCTACCAGCTAAGCATAGTGTACCACAAAGAACCTACAAATGTGGCAGTGTTACACCCTTGAGAGAGTAACACTGGGGAACAGCACCATATAATTCCAAGAGTTGACTACTCCCTTACCTCTGATCCATACTGGATTGATAATAACTTATCTGCAGCTGGTAATATCCTTCTTCCTAGTATTTGCCTAATACCCCTTAACTAAAGCAAAATTGGACTACCCTTTATCAGGAGTGTTGCTAAAAATGCTGTCTTACACAGTTTCCTGGCTGTCCTTCTTTTTCCTCCACCCTTACAAACTTACTGTAGCTAGGCAGTTACCTAAGGCTTCTTATTACTTACTATTTTTTATTGATTCTATTTATTGTCCTGATGAGGCTGGAGATGTACCCCATTTTAGCCAGCTGATCCCTTTCAGGTTTGCCTGTGGGCTCATTCTGGCTCTGGGGATCAACCAGGGTAATCCAAGAGACTGTGGCTTGCTCCCATGGTGGGGTTTCCCCTGGACCCAAGGAGGAGGCCTGAGATGCTAATCCATTCCCCCCAGCATCCCCCAGAGTGGGCCAGAGCTGGCCCTTGCAAGGGTCCCCATCATCACTGTGTGACTGTCATGGGGTTTTCCTCCTTAGGGTGCCCCAGGAGAGGTGGACATGCAATGACTTCAGCCTTGGGCACATGATGTCCATCTCGCGCCCTGCAGATGTCTGCTGATGTCTTCTCCTTGACCAGGTGGTCCCTGTGCTGGCGCTGTGCTCCCAGCCTCCACTGGGAATTATTCTTAACCATATCCCACCCCCACCACCAGAGGAGGAGAGCAGTTTTGCAGACACTCATCAAACTTCCCCTCAGCCAGTCTTCTGATGACCTAGGCTTGTTCCCAAACCCAGGCTGCCAGCATCACAGGCAGTAGTGCTATTGCTGCACCGATGGGCCAGCCACTTAGTAACTTAACTACAACAAACTTACATAGTACTTAATACATTGCCATTAATGGGAGGCAATCCACAGAACTGTCAAGCTGGTATACCCCAGATAGAGAGTTCCCTATACCAAAAGGTTTACTAGTTACAAAACCTGTAGCTTATCTGATACCTGCACCTGTAAAGTCCCCTGCAGTGCTGCAGTCTCCTTGCAGATGCCATGTAGACATCTTTAATTAGATGTCCCACTCGCACTGTGTGCCACACATGCGATGGGACAGTCTATGCTATGGTGAACTTGACATTAAAGGAAAACTGCACTGAACCAGTAAGTCATTTTTCCCAATAGAAGCTGTTTTTAAGTACTGGTTACATTTCTGTTATAGTTCCATATATGCAGGCCTTTTAGTAACTCCTGTGGGTGTTTCTGCTTTACAATCTGGTGTTAAGTGCCATTTTAGAACTGTTTGATGCCGACCCGGTGGTGCTGAGGGTTGAGGCACTGGACACCACACCTCGTATCACACCTGTGACCCGGGTTTGGGAACAAGCTCGGGTCTCCAGGGGTCGGCCGGGACGGAGAAGGATAGAGTGCCCTACAGCAACTCTTCTTCTCCTGGGGTGGGTAACTGCAGGCTCCCACTGCAATGCTACCACCTAGGGGAGCCTGGGTGGATAGCACGGTAGGTGGAGCAGCTGCATGTGAATTGGGTGGATGTCAGCAGAGGGGCGGAGCAAAGAGGTACATCTCAGCGTGCCTCCTAGCTCATAGCCCCTCATTGCATGCCGACATCGGGGGGAGGGAGGAAAGAAACCAGGAAACCACCTCGGCTTCTCCTAGGCGATGGCACCTTGCTGGTAGGTCTCCAGGCCCATCGAACAGACTCTGCTGCTCCGACCCAACAATCTGCAGTGTGCTGGTTTGGGGAGGTAAGGGGCATTCCTCCTCACCCCTATACCCGGGGGGTATATTGGGGGTAAGATTGTGTGTGGTGTCGGGTGCTCTAGGGGCAGATCTCGATGGGGAGTGGGGCCTGCAGGTAGTAGGATGCCGGAGAGAGTGGAGAAGGGAGGCAAGTAGGGACATAAATACATAGTTAAAAAAAAGAACTGTTTGATGTAGTTTATGTCCCTTTCAGCTACTGAGTTCTGTAATAGAACATGAATGCAATGTGCCAGCAAAAGAAGAGTAGAAAAGGATCACAACCTACATCATACAGTTCTAAAATGCTTCTTGCCAGCAGCATGTAAATCAAAAACACCCACTAAGATAGCTAAAAAGCCTGGATAGCTGGAGCAATAACATAATTTGAACCAGTGTTTCAAAAACAGCTTATACTGAGAAAAATTACTTACAGATTCAGTGCAGTTCTCCTTTAAGCTTGATTCAGTTCAACTGAAGTTCAGTGCAATGGAAGTGAAATTTTAATGCAGACAACTGATTTACTTCTGCTGAAGTCCAACTCACCAGTTAAAGGATACCTAAACAACATTTTGACAACAAACTATTCAAAAATCTGATTTTGTAGATGACTAAAGGAAAGGCTGCTGTATTCATTAATGCTAAATCTACATTTCTATAATTTACCTAAATGTGGTTCCATACCATTTGAAAATTGTAATATCAGCCTTCCAATTAAAAAAAAAAACTGTCTTACTTGCTTCCTAAAATGGCCACCAAATGTGTTATGTGATGACATCATCGGAGCCAAAGTCAGAGAGATATATATGGCTCTCTATAGTGCTAACTAGTCCCTTATTCCCTTTGTATAGAATTGTTTCACCCAAATGGTCAAAACCATGCACATTATTTTGGATAATACACATGTTAGGCCATGGTTCTGTTCATTTTGTTTACTTTAACATGCTGAAAATGTGTTTTAATCCAACTGACTTTCTCTGTGGCAAACCACAGCGCAGTACAAATCTTGAATAACCTGGTGGTCTAGTGGTTATGGTGGATCCAGGATGCTACAGTGAGGGTACTGGGGTGGTGTGCATGCTTAATATGCACTTTTTAACATTTTTATTAAACCTTTATATTTTCTGCAATTATTCTTTTCTAGTACATTTTTGACAGAACCTACAAACATAATCCATAGTTTGAATGTAAAGATTCGTACAATCAATAAATCAGACTTCTGCAACAAAGTGAAATGCAGTAGCAGCAGCAAGCAAGTATACTGCTATGTGGGGGGGGGGGGGTTGCAGCTACACCCTTCACTACCCCCTAGATCTACCACTTATTTGTAGCAAAGTTCTTGTTACAGTTCATACTTTCTCGAAACTCAAATATATGCTTGTCTTGTCTTCTTTTTCCAAGGGAAATAATAATAATAATAAGAATCAGCATTTATATAGTGTTTTTTCATACACATTGTCTCCCAAAGTGCTTTACAAGCAATACTAGACTGATAGTGAAGTGACTGAACGTGTAGTGGCAGTTGTTCCCTACATTAATATGCACACATAGCCTTGGACAATTGCATGAACTGGTTTTATGGGAAGGGGAATGTTGGCCAGGACAAAGGGGTCAAATAGTGATCAAGGTGCTGGCAGCTCCACATCTTATTTCTCACAGTAATCTGCTCATATTTCTCTACTTCTGTCTTCCCCTTCTCTGAAAATAGCAGGACCTTGCAAGAGTGGCCTTCTCAGCCCTCCTCTGGTATTCAGTCTTCATTATTCCTCCTCACACCGAAAACTGATGAGCTCATCACCCTTCTGCACCATTAATGCAAGTAGTACAGTCCTCGTTTTATTTTGACATATCAAATATAAACATATCTTTCCAATAAGTCAGGCTCATAGCAGCAGGGAAAAAGGGGAATGATGGGCTTTCCTATCCTTAAAAGATCTAGGCTACCTTTGATTAGGCACTATTAAATGATGGGTGTGCACATCATTATGCACGTCATTTAATAGTGCCTAATCATAGGTGGCTTAGATCTTATATGGATAGGAAAGCCTGTTTTTCCACTTGTGCCATGCTGTTATCAGCCTGGCTTACCAGAAGATAATGTTTATTATTAATATGTAACTATACCATGGGAGACTGAACTAACCACATTCATGATGCAGAAGGGTAGTAAACTCATCAGTTTTTGGCGTGGAGCAGGTGAGAAGAATGAATGCCAGAGAGGGACTGAAGAGGCCATTCCAGGAGGGGACAGCTATATTCAGGTTAGTTGAAGACATGAAGGAGGATGATGAGCAGATCACTGTGAGATCTGAAATGTCAGCCTACTAGAATCATGATCACTACCAGACTGTGGATGAGAGCAGCCAGCAATGACAAATACTCAGACTGGCAGGGCTGCACCTAAACTGCTACTTGAATTCAGTGTAGGGAGATTACCCTCGGGTGGAGGGGATGTTGAGATTTGTTAGGACAATATTGAGGGACTTGTGTATAGCTCATTCAAGATTTGGAAGGGCGGTAGTAGCCAATTCACATTGTGGAGTCAAGCACAGAAAAGTACTGGAGAAGAATTGCTGGGAACTGTCCTGCGGGGTTCTGTGGATCACAGGTAAGGGAGTAGACTGACAGTGGAAGTCAGGTCGATTCACTCAAGGTATTAGCATGCCTCTCCTGCTAATAATATTGCTATCCATTGTAAGTGCAGTCCTTATGAGGGCATAAACAGCAATTTTTCTGGTGGGTCATGATGCTTATTGCTTGGCACTCCAGGAAGACCTAGTTGTTGGTTAATGAGGTGAGAAAAAAACACAGCAGGGAACTGTACATACTACTATCACTGTGCAGAAGGGTGGTGATCCACTCAATGTTTACTGTGGGAGCAGAAGTCAAACATTGAGAATGTGAACTGGAGAGTGATTTGGGAGGCATTTTTTAACAGTGCCAGCTGATGATACGTATCAGTATAGGTGTGCACAACCCTCTGAGGTACAAGATTACAATCTGAGGTGTGATAATTCTCTTCATGAGACCGCAAGCTCATATGCAGCCCTGGGCAGTACTAAGGACAGAGTATGGATGGTGGGGTGTTAAACAGAAGGCAGGCTAAGTGCAGGGGGTTTACATGGAAAAAGAAAGCCTTGTTTGTGGATTAACACGAGAGCATGAGCTTTGGAACTGAACAAGACTGGTACTTTGCTGTGTGACCCTGAGCAAGTCATTAAACTTCCTTGTGCTCCCATGCCACACCTGTAAACAAGTTTTCAGCTTAGTGTGTCTCTCTCCTGGTTAACAAAATACAAAATTCAGTGCATCATATAACAACTAGATCATCAGGTATTTGAAGTGTTGTACTGTAATGCAATTTGCCAAAGAAAAAGTCAGCTGGATTGCAAAACATTTTCTGCAAGTTAAAGTAAACAAAATTAACAAAATCATAGCCTAACATGTGTACTGCTCAAAATAATCCATGAGTTAATACATGGTGTTGATCATTCTGGTACAACAATTCAAAATAAAGAGGGAAAGAAGAACTAGTTAGCACTATAGAAATATATGTGGATCTCTGGCTCTGGCTCTGATGATGTCATTATGACTCATCACTTAACACACTTGGCAGACATCTTAGGGAGAAGCCAAGGCTGTTTTTGAAAGTGAAAGGCTGATGTTTACATTTTTCAAATGCTATGAAACTGCATTTATGTTATTTACATAAATGCAGTGTTAGCATACACGTAAAGAGCAGCCTTTACTTTACCTCGCAATGAAGCCAGATTTTGGAGTTTGCAGTTTTAAAAAACTGCTTGTTTAGGTACCCTTTAACAACTATCTTCCATCTAATTGCAGGGACAAGATTCACCTGCATTCCCTGGCACTCAAGGTAGCACACAAGTACAGTAACTGTACTTCTATGCCCTGACTGAGGGTTCCAATCTGACTTGCAAGTCCTACATTTCTAATAGGGTATCTATTTACCCCTCTTATTTTCAGTCTCCTACTTGCTTCATTCAGTTACCATCCTGCTTGAATAACAAGAGCTTTGAGTTTTAATTCGGTTACAAATACCCTAACTGAGTAACATATCAAGTTGCACAAACACCATTCTATCCCTGTTTTTCCTTACTCACTGACCCAGTAAATTGCAAGGCAATAGCCTGGGATTGGATGGGGCAGTGAGTGACTGTAACTTTGCCCCGTCCCATGGCTGTTTAAGGAAACACGCTCAAGAGTCCTCTGGAGGCTAATATTTCTGTGTTCCCACCACAACAAAATCAATCAATGAATAAATAGTCATAAAAGCAAATTTATATTGTATTACTATCATCAAAATATTACTATTTATTTTCTAATATATTAAACAAAAAAATAATAGTAGAGGTAATGTAAAATAGTATTCATAATTTGAAAATGTCATTGTAAAATCTATGGCAATGCATGGGAGTATGTAATAACTGGCATGGAGGAAAGTGGCAAGTTAGAGACTAGAGGGGCTTCTATTTATTTATCTATTGAAAACTTTGGCGATTACCTTTGAGCACAAGTGGTTCTTTACAAAGTTTCCATGTCAAATACATAGTCACAAAAAGCATTATAAGTGCAATAAGCAATTCCAGAAGAAATGCAGCTAAGTCAAGCTCAAAACACTTCAGACAAAACAATCATATACAGCTGTGAACAAATACATACACAGATTGTTATATAAAAAAAAGTCACTGGTTATGTGCAGAGAAAAACTGAATAAGACAGTTTAATGTTTACAATTGCACTGGACTGCACAGGCAGACTGCAAAGATTTCTCAAACTGATTAAACTTAGGGAACTTCAGCAGCGCATCAGGCAGTTTGCTTAACCAGTTAGTGGCCCTGACAGCAAATGACCTCTTGCTCAACTGAGTGTGCTGGAAAGGAGACTTAAATGCATTCCTGGACATGTTCTTGATGTTGTATTTGTTGGAGATGGTGTGGAAGCAAATTGTTAAAGTAGGGAACGTTAAGCTAAAAAGCTCCTTTTTGGCTACCAAATAGGTCTGGAGCTTTATGCTGCCGGGTAAAGGTAGCCAGTTAATGAGTACGTAAAGGGTACAACTATGAGTCCTTTCTACACCAAGTACAAAGCAGCCCACCTTATTATGGATCAGCATCACTCTGTTTATCACCATGTCACAGGCAGCTGTATAGACAGGGAGGCCATAATCTTTAAGTGCCAGAATAGAGCTAGCCACAATAAGGTCTCTAGCATCTCCTTTGAGATTGTTTCAGTTAAGGTACAAGGCATCCTGTATCCTGTTAACTATGGCCACCAGATTGTCAGCATGTGAGGCAAAAGATAAGGTATCATCCACAGTTACTCCAAGGAACTTGAAGGTCTCTATCTGTTCAAGCTTATTCTGTGGGAGGCTAGATATGAGTATAATCTTAGTCTTCTTTTTTTTGTAATTGAGGAACAGTTTGTTTTTGGAGAACCAGCTTTGAAGTGACCTCACCTTACTTTGGAGAGTGGTGCTAAGGCTGTCAGGGTCAGGGTTTTTGAAATAGATGACTGCATAATCATCAACATAGAGGAGTACTTCCGCTGTCAGACAGACATCAGGCAGTTGATTTATTAAGTGGTCAGATAGGAGTGGGTCCAAGATGGAGCCAAGGGGGACTCAAATAGATACCCCACAGTGTTGGACAAAGATTTATCAATCTTCACATGCGAGGAGCAACTGATAACATAATTGTGGAACAAAGCAAATGTGTTCTGTAACAAAAATAGGTCAAGGAGTTTGTTAAGTTTGAGCTTATGGTTGACCAGGTCTAAGGCCTTAGTAAGGTCAATATATATAGCTCCCATAAGGTCACTATAGTGAGAGGCCTCATGAACATAGTTGTTATATTCCAGCAGTGCCGTATTGGAGCTGTGGAGCTTCTAGATGCCATGCTTCCAGCAGTGTACACACTGGACACTGAATTTTTAGAATTTGTTCTTCCATATTCTGTTTCTGCCCCAAGGACCATAGAAAGGGAGGCTCCATTCTGCTGGCTTCCACTCCTCCCATCATCCACCGCCTCCCCAGGATCCCATTGGTGAAGGTATCACAGTGGATTACCCCCCCCCCATGGCAGGGTCAGGAGAGGGAGGTCCAACCTCCCCTCCTGAAGCACATAATCCAGCACCTCACTTCAGGCTGCCTAGCGACATGGTGGGTGGAGGTATGGCCAGCTGGTGTCATATGCCCTTGCCATACCCATCCTTTTCCTCTGCTTTTTCTCCCCAGATTTTTCCCTTGCTCCTCAGCAAACTTGGTTGTGCATGCCTATGGAGGTGTGTGTGCACACTGGAACCAGTGTCCCCGCTCCACCCACTCTGGCCTAACGCCTGGTCCACCATCTGTGTGGCACTACCACTGGTCTCCACATGGTGGCAGTCAAGTGCTTTGAAGACCAACCTCCTTAATCCAGGAGAAAACAGCTGCATTACGGCCACTCCATCCTACTCTCAGTCTTTCCCCCAGCCAGCCCCCGGTGGTCTGAGCTCATTTCCAAACTTGGGTCTCCAGCATGGGAGATCTAATGAGTTAAGTTCCTCAGCCCTCTGTTCCACCGGGCTGGCACAAATTTTTAACTTTTCACTGTCACACTCACAGTTCCCTGAGAAGTAGACATCTGCACTTGTTACACCAGTTTTCAACAGCAGAGACTGCACTAGCCTTGTAATCTACAGAGCCATTTCTATTTTCTCCCCCCTGCTCAAGGCCCTGTAGAGAATAGTCTCTGATCAACTTGTCACATTCCTCGAACAATACCATGTCCAGTGCATACAGTAACATGGCTTCTGGAAGCTCCACAGCACCAACACAGTGCTGTTGGAATACACCAACTTAGTTCATGAGGCCCTTGACAATGGTGACCTAGTTGGAGCTGTATATATTGACCTTACTAAAGCCTTCAATCTGGTCAGCCATAAGTTCCTTCTTAGTAAACTACTTGGCCTGGGTTTGTCACAGAACACAGTTGACTCATTCCACAGTTATGTTACCAATCACTCCCAGTGGGAGAAGATTGACAAATCTTTATTCAACAGCAGGGGAGTATCTATTAGTGTCCTCAGGGATCCATCTTGGACCCACTCCTATTTGATCTCTTCATAAATCAACTGCCCAATGGTTGTTAGATAGTCAACATACAATATTCCTTTGTGCTGATTATGCAGTCATCTAGTCCAAAATCCCTGTCCTTGACAACCTTACTGCCACTCTTCAAAGTGACTTCAGGTCACTTGAAAGTTGGTTCTCCAACAACAAACTGGTCCTCAATTTCAGAAAAACAGGCTGTGCTCTTCACTAGCCTCCCACAGAAGACAAAAGTTCCATCCTTTGTCATCAGAAAAGGTCAATTACATAACCTTGAAGAGGTGGTAACCTTCAAATTCCTTGCAGTAACTTTGGATGACATTTGGGTCTTGATTCAGAAAGCTCCGGGAACAGCGCAAGTGCCTTGCGCCAAAACATCTGACACAAAATGTGGCTTGTAACAAAGTTTGTGTCAATTGCGATTCAAGAAAGTGGCTTGCGTCAAAACCGGGGCAGTCTGTGCCAAAGTGGCTTACACCATGCTTGCATCTAAAACTTGGGTGTACCATGTCACAACAGGTCTTGCATCACAAAACTGATGCAATGTCCCCTTTTCTGGGATTCATAAAAGTGGGAGCCCTGACACTGCGCCAATGATGGCAGGCACCTGTTAGACCACGGTGGAGCTGGTCTAACCAACATTGGCATTCAGAATGGAGTGGATCCAGCTACAGACAGGGTGGGTGAGATAGCCCTGACACCCCTGCAGGATGGTATGAGAACTGTACATATCATTACCGTGGCCATTTCATCCACTGTATGGCATTTGACAGGTCTCGCTCCATGCAGCAGTTTTTGCAGCAGCTTGCATCAAATCTCATCCACTACATCATCTTTTTGATGCAGCTTGTGTCAGTTCGCACTCTATGCATCCCTCTACAGTTTTCACCCACTTCGATGCATTCCCACCCCTGCATCATCATAGTGCCTCAGTGTGGTCATTCATGCCTCTTCTGCATGGCCTTTTTGACTCACCTGGAGGCATTTATTCCCCATGCTGTTGAGCCATGGCTTGCAGCATTCTCTTCACATGCATCATATGTTTGATGCAGTGCACCTCTTGTGTCAGTATGGCAGACTTTGCTGCGAGACTACTTTCCTTTCTGAATACAGAGCACAGTATTTGGCACACTGCAATTGGATGCAAGGTGGTTATTTGATGCACCTTGCACCAATCTAAGGGCTCCTTCTGAATTGTGACCCTTATCTTTTGCACCCATTGTTGACAACCTGGTGGCCATAGTTATCAGAAGTCTGGGTGCTCTGTACTGGAACAGGAACAATCTCACTGGGGATGCTAGCTGACTGTGACATGGTGCTAAACAGAGTAAAGCTGATCTGTAATAAGGTGTGCTATGTTGTACTTGGTGCAGATAACGAAACTCCTAGTTGTACCCTTTATGCTCTCACTAACTGGCTACCGTTACTCAGCAGAATAAAGCTCAAGGGAATAGATTCACAAAAAATTGCAAAGCACAGCACAAGAGTTTGCATTGCACTTTACGTTTGCTTAGGTGCCAAAGGTTGCTATTCACCATTGGATAATACACCTCACTATCCCACTGTGAATAGGGCCAAGATGAGTCAGCAGTAACCCTATTACCACGACCGCTTACCCCACTAACTCCACCCTGACATTCACCCAGGAGAATGGCTCTGCAATGAATAGCACAGGTGCGCTATTTAGAATTCAGAAAAGCAGCCATGTAACTGAGCCAATTTTGTATGCATGGTGCTATGTGACTATTTGTATGCTCATTATGGGCCCATTTATATTGGCCACACCAGATTTAGTGTGCCTCCCCTGCCGATCGCCAGCTCAATCAAAGCAATGAGTTGCCTGCTGCACTCTTGGATTGTCCAAAGCTCAAACAATTTAAAACCAGGCTTTGTTCCATGCTTGACCTCAAAAAAGTCTGTGGTTGCCACATGTAACACCTGCTAAGGGCGCTTCTACCCCATCTGCTACCCCTTTGTGCCTACCACCCCCATGCCCTGAGTCTCCCTCTCCCCAATGAATCCTCCAACCCCCTAAATACCTGCTGGTGCAGATTTCACTCCCCTCTGTATCCCCACAATACACTGGCCTCTTCCCTCCTCCCCCCCTTCCATCCCATCTACTTCAATTGCAAACACTCGACAATGCCTACCTATGGCTGCACCACCCCCTCCTAAGCACATGATTGACAACGCCTGCCTATGGCCACTCCCCTCATCCTCTCAGCTTGAACACCACAGGGATACTGTTCCAAACCTTCCCCATTGCACTTATTTGTAGCTCTATACTGTTCGCAGTATGTGATGATAGTTGCTATGCTAGACTCCTCTGTATTTGTGAGTATTAAAGTAAGTGCAATCTTTATGTAACCTTCATGTACCCTAGCCAATGTGCAATGATGTACCCTAGTTATTGTGCAATGATGTATGTATTCGGTATGCAATTTTGTCTGTTTCTTGTCTGACTTGGAACCTTTGAAAACAAGTCCTTGACTCAAAGGTATTAATCCTAAACCTAAACTACAAAAAAAAGCATATATTCCCTGGTGCTAGTGCCCCTACCCTCGCTGATCACTGTCCCTATCATATATATACAGTACATCTTACCTGGTGGCTAGCAGTCCCTCCCCCTGCTGATCACCATCCTGATCACAAATAGAAACATAGAAACATAGAAGTTTGTTGGCAGAAAAGGACTTGCTGGGCCACTTTGTTTGTCCTAAAGTATTCCACCTAATGTGCTACTGCAGACCCTACCCAGTCTCTGGTCTCCCCCCCCCACCTTCCCTGGTACTAAGGTCCCCTTGTATCTATCCCATGCTTGCTTGAATCCTGCCACCATTTTTGCACCCACCACCTCTACTGGGAGTCTGTTCCAGGCATCCACTACCCTTTCTGTGAGGAAGTACTTTCTCCCATCTCCTCTGAGCCTCCCCTCCTCAATCCTCATATCATGTCCCCTTGTCCTTTAGCATCTTTTTCTCTGTAAAATAACACCATACTGTACCTTATTTATACCTTTAAGATATTTGAATGTTTCTATCATGTCTCCCCTTTCCCTCTGTTCCTCTAGCAAGTACATTTTCAATTCATTGAACCTTTCCTCGTAGGGTTTCTGATGCAGGCCATGTACCATTTTGGTTGCCCTCCTCAGTACCACTTCCACTCGATCTATGTCTTTCCAGAGATAAGGCCTCCAGAACTGGACAAAGAACTCCAGGTGGGGTCTCACCATCAATCTATAAAGGGGTAACAGTGTCTCCCTCCTTCTGCTGGTGATAGCTCCTCCCAATGTACCCCAGCATTCTAATGACCTTCCCCACTGCCTTTTAAACTGCTTTGCTATCTTCAAGTCATCGGATATGATGACCCCAAGTACCTTTCCTATTTTGTGACTGACATCACTTCCTCCCGATTTGGTATGTTGCCCTAGGGTTGTGTGCCCTATGTGCAAGATTTTGCACTTTTTGGGTTTGAAGCCTAGTTGCCCAGCTTTTGACCAGTCTTCCAGCTTTTTCAGATCTTTTCTCATTTTTCAACCCCACTGTGTGTCTACTCTGTTGCAGATGTTTGTATCATCTGCAAAAAGGCATACCTTTCCCTCTAGCCCCTCTGCACTGTCGCTAATAAAGACATTGAAGAGGACTGGTCCCAGTACTGGCTCCATGTGGCACCTGCCAGTTATTTTGCCTACTTCTGAGTGAACCCCATTTACTACCGCCCTCTGACTCCTGTTACTTAGCCAATTTCATACCCATTCTCCTACCTTTGGACTCACTCCCAGACTGCCCCTCTTGCTTACCCATCTACTGTGCAGGAACGGTGTCAGAGGCTATACTGAAATCCAGGTAGACCACATCCACTACTCCTTCCTGATCCACTTCCTTGGCCATGCAGTCAAAGAACTCAGTCAGGTTTGTCTGGCATGAGCCCTCTCCTGTGGACCCATGCTGACTCAGATCCTGTAATCCACTGGTCATGAAGTTTTCCACAATCCTTTTTTTTATCAGTGCTTCCCTAACTTTGCCCAGCACCAAAGTAAGGCTTAGATGTCTGTATTATATACACATACAGTGAAGCCCGCCAGGATGAAATGCAGTGTCACAGGTTAACTGCATGACAAAAGGGATTAACTCCCATTGAAATTGCATTGTTTGCTGCAGTAACTCTACTGCAGAATTCTGCAGTGCTGCACTTCATCCTGGTGGGCTTGCCTGTATATGTATATATATGTATCTTCTTTGCAAAAAACCTTCATTAATGCAATAGCAAGGATAGATGCCACAGTGATAAAAAGCAGGGCAATGAGGCATTAGGGTTTGCAACCCTAGTGTCCCACTCCCAGGGTTCTCACCCCTACCACCCCACCCCCTTCCCCCACCCTCCACACACCAAAAGGCATTGGGGCATGACATGGCATCATAGACTCAACTCAGCCCATTCCACATGTAAACATGCTTACATGCTACAGTATAGGACAATGGGATGAGAGTTAGGCCTTTATTCATGCACACCCCATTGCCTGTTGTGTGGAGGGTGGGAATGGGGTGGGTGGTAGGGGTGGGAACCTTGAGGTATCGTGTTAGGTTGGAAACCCTAACACCTCATTTCCCTGCTTTTTTTTGCTGTGGTATCCACCCTAACTGATGCATTAATTAAGATTTTTGCAAATAATTTCCCTTCTTTTTCAGATAGTATAATTGTATCCTCATTTTATTGTGGGAGCGCAGGGTCCCATCCCTCCATCAAGATAGTACGACACTGTCCATATGTCATAGTGGGAACACAGGGTCCATAGTATAACAGTGTCCATATTCACGGTAGGAGCGCAGGGTCCTTTGGATCCTGTGCTCCCATCCCTCCATCAAGATAGTACAACGGTATCCATATGTCATCGTGGGAGTGTAGGGTCCCATCCCTCCATAGAGATGATAAAACAGTATCCATATGTTACAGTAGGAGCCAGGGTCCTTCAGACCTCTATCCATATAGTACAACAGTGTGAAAAATGGGAAACATTGGGAAAGTTACGAGTGTGCATAGAAACTGTGCAATGCATGCTCATAACGTGCTAATTTTTGGGAATTTTTTCACCAAATTTTCAGCATCTGTATTACAGGACCTCCCCTCATGAACAGTGTAACTACAATTTTGTTAATCCATCCCAAAAGTTGATTTCATATAGCGACCGCACTATTCCGTGCCACAGGTGTGAAATCACATTCTGGACAGGATGTGAAAAATGACAGCTGTTCTGTTCATAAGGTAGTGTGAAAAAATGGCAATGTTGAAAATCTGGAGTGAAAATCTGAAAACTTGGTGAAGTTACAAGAGTGCGTAGAAAGTGTGCAATGCAGGCCCATAACAGTCATTTTTTTGAATTTTTCCACCAAATTTTCAACATGGGCTTTATGCATCCTCCCCTCATGAACAGTGGCACATTTTGTTAATCCATTTAAAAGAATGATTTCATGCAGCTACCATGCCATTGTAAGCCACAGGTGCAAAAACACATTTTGAGAAGGATATGAAAAATGACAGCTGTACTGTTCATAAGAAGGTGATAAAAAATTGCAATGTTGAAAATCTGCAGTGAAAATATAAAAATTTATGAAGTTATGAGCATGTGTAGAAACTGCAGAATGCACGCTTGTAACACAGTCATTTTTGGAAATGTTTTCACCAAAATTGCTACATGGGCTTTTTGGGATCCCACCTCATAAACAGTCACACTGTCATGTCATGAATCTGTCACAAAAGGTGATTCCACGCAGCAACCATAAAATCACCTTTCAGGACTGAGAAACAAAATGACAGTGACAGTGTTCATGAGGAGGGGTCCCAAGAACTCCATGTTTAAAATGTGGGGCAAAAATTCCTAACATTGGCTGAGATATTAACCTAAGCTGAAATACCCCCATTGAGTCCCGTTATACAGTGCTTACTCAAGTCCTCATTTTTCAGTTTGACTTTGAAGAGTGCAGACGTGTCCCAGTCCAGAGATGATCACAGCTCCCAACCTCCAGAGGGTAAGTATGGGTGGGGTGGGTGAGGGAGATAGGTGCACAGAGGGAGGCTGGGGATGGGGGAGGGGACAGGAGATGACGAGGAACTGTTTTCTTCATTATAGGTCAAAAATAAAAAAAGACTTTGAGGGACGGCTTCCTTCATTTACAGGAGAGGGCATCCCTGTGTCAGAAAGGTTTAAATAATTTAATAAATATATTGGCACACTGGGGTGGGCTCCCAGTGTGCCACAATACTGAGAAGGATACAGAGTGACATGGGGATTGTGCACCCTGATTTTGAAAAGGGGCAGTCTAGATAGATGCAGGATCCTGCATCGAAATGTGCACAAATTTCGATGCACCATCCTGCATCAAAGTACTGTAATGTGCTGCACAATGGTTTTGTATCAGAGAGCATTGTGTGGCACATTACAGTACTTAGATGCAGGATGCTGCATTGAAATTTGCACACATTTCTATGGAGGATGCTGCATCGAAGAAAAGACCTAAGGGGATGATTTTCTTCTCAGTTCACACTTCAGATTTGAAGAGTGCAGACATGTCCTGATGCACAGAATATCACAGTTTCTGACCTCCGGAGGGAAATAATGGGTGGGGGGTGCGGGGAGGTGGGTGCACAGAAGGAGGGTGGGGATGAGGGAAGGGGATGGGGAGATGATGATGGATGGTCTTCATCATCAAAGGTACAAAAATAAAAAAAGACTTCAAGAGATGGTTTTCTTAATTTAAAGGGTGTAAAAGAAATACATCTGAGCACACTGGGGAGGGCTCCCAGAGTGCCACATAAGTTTTTTTTTTGGAGGGGGAATCATCATGCCAACAGGGGGACTGGGCACCCCCATCAGCAATAAGAGTGGGCTTGGAGGGGTTATCTGACATTGGGAGTGGGCATCCCAGTGTCAGAAAGTTTTAAATAATTTTAAAATAAATATATTGGCACACTGGGGTGGGCTCCGAGTGTGCCACAATACTGGGGGGGGGTGCAGTTTACAGAGAGACACAGACTTGGGCACCCCAATGTCAAAAAGGGCAAGACTAGATTGATGCAAGGTCCTGTATCAAAATGTGCACAAATTTCAATGCAGGATCCTGCATCAAAGTGCTATAATATGCCACACAATGCTTTCCGATACAAAATCATTGTGCAGCAAATTACAGTACTTTGATGCAGGATCCTGCATCAAAATTTGCACACATTTTGATGCTGAATTCTACACTGAAGAAAAGACCTCAGGGGACTTTTTCTTCTTTTCACAGGTATTTACACATAAAAAATACATTTGGGCACACTGGGGTGGGCTTCAGGTATGCCCAGTACACACCATGCCTTGTGCGCACAAAGTGCACAAAAGCGGTCTTCCATGACTCTGCAGCAGGCAGGATGAGTTCCAGCTGTGGCTGCAAAAGTCAAGAAAATACTGCTCTTCTCACACAGAGAATGGACTCCAAGCCCTTCTCTGTATAAGATTGCACCCAAGAGAACAACTTCTTTGGGTCCAGCTTAAAACATGAAAAAAAAAACATCAGAATACACCTTAAGGGGTTCTCTTTAGCTGTTTCCTGATTTTTTTGTGTTTAAAAAAATTCTGTAGTTCAACATCCTTGCTAAGCGGTGAAACAAGATGTTGGCCGCAACACAGCTCAGTTAATTGCAGGACTGTGAACTGTGTGAAAAATACCAGCATTCTACTTGACAAGAAGCTGGTATTTTTCATACAGTACTATTGATGGAAAATAAGCTGATATTTTTCACACATTACTCCTATTGTGCGAAAAATAGTATTTTTTGTGCCTGACATATACATTTTCCCATGGGAAATAATGGGAAAATAAAAATGTCATAACATTTGAACAGATTAATATTTGTCCACCAAACCCTCAAAAAGCACATCCATGACCCAAAGGCTTTCTACCCTGAAAATTTCAGCCCACAACATAAAGCTGTTTTTGAGATCCAGCTATATAAAGAAATGTCAAAAAATCCTGATGTTTCTGTTTTTTCAACACTTTATATCTCAGAAACTACTTGAAGGAGTCCCACGAAAGAGACCTATCGATAGAGATTATGCATGCTAAATTCCATGCAAATCCATTGAATGGCTCCAAAGTTATTAAGGCTCAAGATTTGGATTTTAACAGAGAAGTTCAGTTTCACCCTAACTATACTGGTGCGACCATGCCAGTATAAAATATATATATTCCACATACATCTTTCCTGGTGGCTAGCAGTCCCTCCCCCTGCAGATCACTGTCCAGATCACACCCTGATGTCTAGTGGTCCCTGCCCCTACCAGATCCCATGCCCGATACATACTCAATAAGCCCTGGTCCATGGCGGCATATGCCACAGTTGGTCCTACCTTTTATTACTGGCACAAAGTACATGCCAAACTACAGACGGTTGTTGCCCCTGCCCAGTTTATGCCATTGTGGGGTAATCCAAGCATACAGGTTGGCCACAAATCCCTTCACTGGTCCTCCTGGCCGATCTGTGGTGTTTGCCTTTTAAAAGATCTCCTTGCACCACAGAAACAGACTATAAATACCTTCCAGGAGTTGCAGATTAAGTGGAGACTTCCAAGCTCAGATTTTTGGAGGTTTCTTAAAATCCGAAGTATACTGCAGCCTATATTATGGGCTATGTGCTCTAACTCTTCACCTGATATTGTCTCCCGATAGCTCTCCCATGAACAGGTTTGGTCTGTATGATTTATTCTTGCATTAGGGATACCCTCCCTACCCAGTCATTGCAATTAAAAGCAGTGAGGGACAAAATGCTGCATACCAGTATACCTGAATACCATTGGAAGACCTCTTGGATTTTTGGACATAGGGCTGTTAAGGACATGAGTGTTAGAGTAATTCAAAACAAAATTTTGTATTCTTGGTATAGAACCCTTTGAACCCTTTATAAATTGAATCTTCTGCCCTCAGATTCCTGCTGGCACTGTGTTTACTCAGTGGTGATCTCTATCACATACTTTGGACTTGTCCTTCCATTCAGCCTCTGTGGCAACAAGTTTGTCAATTTGCAACCATGGTCCTTCATAAACAATTTCTGCATTCGGCCTCCTTGCTCCTACAGGGGATTAACTCTGAAGCTCTAAATCTCACCTTCTTGAAGCATATATGGCTTGCTTTGCTGTGCATCCAAGTTGAGAGACTCCTGCTTAGTAAATGGCATACCGCAACCCTCCCTTCATTTTTGGAGCTCCTCGCCACCCACATTTACCATGCCACCTTCGACCGCCTGTCCCACCTGGCCATCAAATTCCTGGATGTTTACTAAAACTTCTGGCTACTTTGCCTGTGGTTTCTCCTTCCCAAAACTGGTGAGGGCTAAGTAATTTTTAGGCTTGCCTTTTAACCCTCCTTTTGAGCTCAGACACAAAGGGCAACCCTAGAAGGCATACGCCAAGTGTGGTTCAGCCCCTAGCCTTACTGTCTGCTGAGCTTCACTGATCTTCACCAACTGGGAAAGAGACCAACCATGGTGGGAAGGTTGACTCTGACAGGTGCAGAAGCAGGGATTCCTTGACAGTTCTTCTACCTGAATCCTCCTTGGAGTGCACAGTCCTGGCTCCTTTCTCCACTGAGGCGGCTTCTTTCCTCAATCGCTCTGCTCAGATACAGCCAGGGGCTGCTCTCTCAGCATAAGGAGCTGTTGGAACACTTACTCTCTGCCCCCTTAACATAAAAACAACAAGTTTTATTTCCATCCTAGCAGTTCTGTGTGTACTTTGGTTTTATGTGCAGTTGATGTAACAAGGTCTTGATACATCTAAATAGCAGAACATCACTGATCATTTTTACAGGTAACAGAAACAAAGGTTCTGCTCACCCATTCCCAGGACATCCTCCTTTATAGGGTCCACATGGCCACATCCCCTTCCTGCCTCTCCTAATTACATAGGCTTCTTTTTTCACTCGGCAGCAGGGGAAACATAGCGTAACCCTCAAACACCACCCCTGAGCACTCCACTCTTATAGGTGATCTACCTATACCACATCCTGTTGTGAAATGGGAAGAGGCAGGGTAACCTCCCCCCCCCAAAAAAAAGCACATTTGCTTTAATTTTTGTCTTGTCACTCTAAACTCCTATTTGCTTCCTCTTTACTTTTAGCCAGAGACAGGTAGGCACCTGCCTTAGACAACTTTTTTTCTTTCATCTACACTTCCTCCCCAGGACAAAATAATTTATAATTATCATTTTTGCTTGTCCATTTCTACATCTGCACTTCTTCCGTCCTCATATTGCTTTTTCCCATACTCAAATGGAGCTCATAAACTGCAACACCTGCAGCTCACTCTTCATGACAGCATACATCCTGAGAGTGAGATACTGTCCAATATGTGCTGTCCAAAGGGACCTAAGAACTCAGCTCCATGCAGCAGGGACTGAGATAAATGATCTATGAACAATTCTCAATTATACACAACAAAACAGCACCAACAAACAGTCCTTTGCCAAACAGGTCCCATTGTCCCAAAGGACAAACAGACCAGGAGGTTGGAAACTGGTCAAAAACCACAATGCTCCAAAGCCTATAGCTACTGGAACAATCATACCTGTGCACTCAACAAACAGATAATCTCCACTGACAGCTAGCACAGAGAAGTTGGAGAGTAAGGAACAGGTGGATGCAATACAGCAAAACATTGAAAAGTCCCCCAAAGGAGCAAACATACCAACCACCAAAAAACAAGTACTAATAGTTGGAGACTCCATCATTCGAAGTGTGGAATCTCACCTTAAGCAATCCGGCAGTACAAAAGTTGCTGTTAAGTGTCTCCTAGGTATGTCTGTGTGGAGGGACTCTGACTGCATTCTGAATATCGTATGCAACGTGGACATAAACCGCATGTCATCCTCCACATAGGCACAAGTGACATAGCGTCTCACATGGTAGAAGAGACTAAACAAAACATAACAAATCTGGCCAGCAAAATTAATTCTGTTTCGTCCAGTCTCTCTTTTTCAGAGATCCTACCTGTATGGGAAAAAGGCAGAATCAGACACAGGATCAGAGAGAGAGAGACATCTCCAAACTCAATGCCTGGCTTAAACAATAGTGAAAGGAAAATGGACACAGCTTTATAAGCAATTGGAACAACTTCTGGGAGTGGGACTTCTACAAATTTGATGATCTGCACCTTAACAAACAAGGAACTTGGGTGCTCGGACAAAAACTTGATGTGCACATAGACCATTTAAACTAGTAAACAGGGAGGAGCAGCAAGGTCACCTCGTGGCTAGAAGGGTGTCAGGAGCCCCTCCCCTACCAACAGCTAGTTCGACACAGGTCTCTTTTAGTGGTCTCGGAACTGGTAGTTATCAAGAGACTTCCCATAGCAGGCAAAGGGATAAGCGTAACAGACACAAGAGAAGCAACTTTGATATACAGCATAACGATTCTTCTACTTCACCACACTGCACAAAACAGGGATGGAGGGCTAGGTGTGTCAATTCACGTAGTCTATCAAATAAAATCTCTGACATCTCTGCTTTAATGACAGAAGCCAAATTAAACTGGGTAAAATGTGATGCTTGTTACCTATTAGACACCTGTGAGCCTTTCATTGGCCAGAACACATTATAAGTAATGAAGCCAAGAGAGTGGTCTCTTCAAAAATATAGAGAAAGCAAGGAGACCTCAGCTCTGATGAGGCAAGTTAAAATGTGATGCTTTTTACCTGACCAATGGAGGTGGTCACTTTGCCGAAGTGGTCAGGCCTAATCATGGTTCAGCTGGATGATGAGAACCAAGAGTCCCTCTGAAAAGTATGAAAAATAAGAATATTAGAGTTAATTTGAAGAAATTACAGGCTTTAATGCAGCAAAAGGGGGGGAGGTAAGGCCCTGGAACTTTAATCATATGTTTCTGTTTGGTCACACACCAGGAGCCACCCCACTAAATTAATTAAATTGTATTGTAAATACAGGGGTTGAGCTTGCAATCCTTTTATACTAGCAGTTTTGGAAACCTGGTTTATGAAGAACTATACCTGGGATGTTGCTAAACCAGGTTACACACTTTTTAGGAAGGACCACATTGGAAAAAAGGGGGGAGGGGTGGCATTACATGTAACAGAAGGACTCTTGGCAATAGAAGTGCAAGTAAACAGGGAAGACCAGAAACTCTGTGGGTCACCCTAGGAGCAGGGCACAAAGCCCCCAACCAAGTGGGAGTCAGATATAGACTTTCCTCCCAAGACTCTGACATAGACAAGGAGTTCCTGGAAAACACCTTCTTGATGGCCGACAAGGAGGACCTGTTATTAGTGGGGGATTTCAATCTACCTGATATAGATTGGTCCTCCTTCACAGCATCGTCTGAAAGCAGCAAAGAGTTCCTACTTGCCCTGAAGGGGGCAGGACTGGTGTAGCCCCACACCAGAGAACAGACTATTCTGGACTTGGTGCTAACAAACAGCACCAGAATCTCAATCGTAACTGTAGTTGTAGGGGTAAATCTGGGAACCAGCAACCACAGGTCAATTTGGTTAACAGTGGAAAGGGTAACAGAATCAACTCACACATAGCTCAAAATACTTCATTTCCGGAAAGCAGATTTCAACACTATGAAAACTCAATTAAGAAACTTGCTAGAAATCAACAACTAATGGGACATGTAGAGAAGCTGGGAAGCCTTTAAGACAGCTTTACTTCAAGTTATTGAACAGTGCACAAAGCACATGAGCAACTCAAAAAGGAGAAAAAATACACTATGATTCTCAAAAGAAATAACAACAGTAGTAAAACACACAAAAAAGGGCCTTTAAGCAATATAAGCAGACAAAGACAGAAGGAGACATGCAGCATTACATATCAAAGCTGAGAGAAGTGGGAAGGGCTATTAGGATAGCCAAACCCCAGACAGAGGAGAAAATAGTGCAGGGAGTAACAAAGGGGGACAAAATATTTTTTAGGTACATAAGCAAAAGAAAAAAGAGTAAAGGTAGGATAATCAGGCTAAAATCAACTGAAGGACAGATAGTTGAAAAGGATGAAGACAAGGCAGAAGTGCTAAAAAAATTCTTCTGCTGTCTTCGCCATTGAAGACCAAGGCAGTGGCCCTACTATGGGAAAGACAGTGTGCAACAGTAGAACAGCAGATGACTTCTGCTTCTCAAGAGAAAGAGTCCTAGAAGAGCTTAGCAAACTAAAAGTAGGCAAAGCAATGGGACCCGAAGGAATCCACCCTTGGATTCTATAGGAGTTATAGGAAGAAACTGCAACACCACTCACTGACCTTTTTAATGAGTCACTGGAAAGTGGCACAATGCCACTAGACTGGAAAAAGGCTGTGATGGCACCCTTATATAAAAGTGGAAGCAGGGAAGAGCCTGGGAACTACCAACCAGTTAGTCAGACCTCAGTGGTAGGCAAACTTATGGAAACCCTGCTGAAAGAATAGTGGTTCATCTGAAAGAATCTAGAAAGCTTGACCCCAAGCAACACAGATTTATGGCAGGAAAGTCATGCCTAAAAAACATGATAGATTTCTTCGATTGGATAACTAGAACAGTGGATCAGGGAGAGGTGGTGGATGTGGTGTACCTAGACTTCAGCAAGGCCTTCGACACCGTACCCCATTGAAGGCTTATGAATAAGCTAGAGAATACAGGACTTAGTCAGAAGACAGTCAAATGGTCTGCAAACTGGCTGAAGGATAGGAGACAGAGGGTCTTAGTTAATGGAGCTCAGTCAGAGGAGGGCAAGGTGACCAGTGGAGTACCACAGGGGTCAGTATTATGCCCCATCCTCTTCAACATTTTCATCAGAGACATCGCTGATGAGCTGGAGAGGAAAGTATGCCTGTTTGTGGAGATACAAAACTCTGCAACCGGGTGGACACTCAAGAGGGAGTCTTGAAGATGGAAAAGGATCTGAATAGGCTGGAAGGATGGTCCAAAAATTGGCAATTGAAGTTCAATGCAAAAAAATGCAAGATCATGCATCTGGGTAAAAGAAACCCCAGCGAAGAATACATGCTGCTAGGACACCAGCTTGAAGTAATACAGGTGGAGAGGGATCTTGGTGTAATCATTACAGATGACCTTAGGACGAGCAAGCAATGTGAAAGGGCAGGGCAGAAAGCAAATGGCATCCTCAGATGCATTGCAAGGGGTATAACTAGCAGAAAAAGAGAGGTGATAATGACAATTTACAGATCACTGGTCAGGCTCCACATGAAATATTGTGTCCAGTTTTGGAGGCCACACCTGAATAAGGATATCAACAGACTGGAGGTGGTGCAGAGAAGGGCTACAAAGATGGTCCAGGGTTTGCACCAGGAGCCATATGAAACCAGACTGGTTGACTTACAGCTGTACTCACTTGAACAGAGAAGAGACGGGGGGGGGGCATGATTGCAATGTTTAAGTATATGAAGGGAATTAACATGGCTTGGAAGGAAAACCTCTTTCAGATTAAATCAGAGTCATACAACAGGCCACAATCTACAACTGGCAGGAGGTAAATTTAGGGAACACATCAGGAAGTACTTTTTTCTGAGAGGGTGGTCGATTCTTGGAACTGCAAAAGGTAGTAGACTCAAAAAATGTAAGAGAATTCAAACTTTCATGGGATAAACACTATGCACAAAGAAGGAAATAGTCTAAGAGGAGGGGGTAGGTATTCTGGGCAGACTAGATGGATCAAGAGGTGACCTTCTGCTGGCAAATTCATATGTGCTTATGTTCTATTGCTGCCTTTCCCTGCCACCACTCTCTTTATGCTGTAGTGGCTGCTTTTCCCTGACAGCCTCTTTCTTTATGCCATAGATGAGCCTATTTGTTTCCCCGTGCCTGTGAACAATTCTTTTCCTGTGCTGCTTATTAGTTCTTGTTTTTTCTTCTCTTGTTTTTCTCAAGTGCAGATGCGTTCTTATAACATCCTTTTTATAGAATGGTTTTCATAATGCTGATGTCTATCTTATATAGACTTGTGAAGACTATATCCTTCTATCTTGGCTATTTACTGCTCCTGTATTGCAAGTGTTGTTTTTTCATCTGATTAGCTGTTGCTTTCTCTCTTGTTTATGTTTGATTTTATGTTTGAAAATATCAATAAAATGTTTAACTGCAAAAAAAGCAATATGCCCTGGTGGCTAGCAGTCCCTTCCCCCACCTGATCCCCATCCTTGGTATGACAAGCCCTCCCCCAAAGTAACACAGCCTTGGCCATGTTCCTATACAGGGATCATCACCCCCTCCCCCAGCCTGTCCCTAATTGGTGGTTAGTGTCTCCCCCTCCCTGATCTGCCTATAGGTAGATATCTGTATTGCTCTAATGTCTAGTGGACCCCCACCCTAACCCCCATCTCGTGAACACTCAAGAAATATATGTCATTCCTGGTGTACAGTGGACAACCCCACCCCAGCAGGTAGTGCCCAACTGCCCAACTTTCCCATCCCTTTCATGAGCCAGCGACTGGCATAAGCCTCTACTCTCCACCACAGCCAGACACCAACTGAGCTGTCACTAACCATGTACTGTATACAATACACACTCCTTGACTGACAGCAAAACAGCAAAACAAAAAATGCAAAAGACTAAATGTGATAGCATTCAAATTGACTAGACAGCATGAAATAAAAGAAGGCTGAGTTAGAGGCAGAAAAACAAGCATTTGTCAATGGCAGATGTTCGCCACTATTATAGAAGCACTGGGATACTAGACTGCACGACTGAGCAGTGTTACTGGTGGTAAAGGACATGCTGGCAGAGGTTTAAAAAAAGACATATTGTGTTAAAAAAGTATGTAAACTGTCTTTTTTAACATAAGATTAATCTGATATCTGTAAAGGAAGCTGCAGACTATAGAGATAGGACAGTGAGCCAGTTCTGTTATTGTAGTGAAGCGTGGTTGAGGTCAATGTCAATGGTCAATAGTAGTAAAGAATGTGTTGCCAGAGGTTTAAAATAAGTTATATTTTGTTAAAAAAAGTTTGTTTTTAACTTAAGATTAGTTAGATATCAATAATCTGCTGACTATAGAGAGAGGAGAGCAAATGAGTTGTTGGTTTCAGATTGGAAGACGCAAACCAGAGTGACCGTTGCTATAGCAACACTCACGCTTGCCTCTTGCCTTCTGAAACTGTCAACTTGGTAACCCTCCTGTCTCTACAGTTGGCAGGTTCTGTTATAGATATCTAACAAATCTTAACTTCAAAAAAATAGTTTATATACTTTTTTAAAAGAAGATTGCTTAATTTAAACCTCTGGCAGCATGTCCTCTACTACCATTGACACCACTTGGTCACGCAACACTACAACAACAGAACTCGCTCACTGTTCTATCTCTATAGTCCATGGCAGCCTTTACAGACATCTAAGTAATCATAAATTAAAAAAGTCAGTCTATATACTTTTTTTGGACACAATATGCCTTATTTTATATCTCTGCCAACACGTCCTCTACCACCATTAACACTGGTCGGTCACACTACATTAGAAGAACGATATTAGGTGGCAGTGCTGGGGGATGGGCATCCCCAGTGTCAGTGTTATGTTTGGGGAGGAGGATGTGGGGTTGTGGGTGCTGAGAAGGAGGTTTGGGTAGGGGGAAACAGTTGCAGGGGCACCAACAACAGACATCAATGGACTGTTTTCTTTGTTACAGCTAGCTAGAGTGGGGCTTTTCCTCGTTGTTTGAAATTCCTCAGCTGGCTGATCATGAAAGATCAGCTCTGCTTGCTGGGTGGCATAGATCAAAGGAAAGAGCCAACCCATGATTGGGTCAGCTTTTTCATTACAAGTGCACAACGCTTCTGCCCAGCAAGCCAAAACTGTGTCATGATTAGCCAGGCTAATGATTGGTGTTGCACTGTCATGCCCATTGCAGAGCACTCTGCACTAGACTAACAGTATCACACCACTCAAAAGGCACTCTCATACCAAGACGTTCACTTGCGGGTGCACGCATGGTGAACATAATTAAGGGCCACAAGACAAATAACAACAGAGGCACATGGCACTTCGATTAGTCAATAAAGGAATAATGCATGACAGGGTGTGTGTGTTGTGCTGGGATAATGTCATGCCTTGGGTGGTTGGGCACAAGGCTGCAGGCTGATTGCATCCAACACCCAAGAAGTAACATTATCCCAGCATGGCACATGCCATAGAGTGCATTATTCCTATTATAACATGGATTGAAAACAAAAGAAAAGATTAAAAAAATACATTTTGTAATACAATTTCCCTCTGGGCATGAAGTAGTCCATATTATTTAAATCAATTAGCACTTATTCAATTAACTCTTAATTTGCTAATGTGTACTGCAGTACGACATCTAATATGTTGCTTAACATACAGCAACAAGAAATTCAGGGTAGATTATGAAGTTAATTTAAATTTTTATTACTCAGTAGTGCAGACTCCGTTATTGGTAATGGGGACTGCAGTACAGCAGCTCAACAATATAACAGCTAATATGCTGATTTACATATATCAGCAAGGAATTCTGGTTAACTCATAAAGATAACTTACATTTTCCTTATTCAGCAATGCATTATCCCTTTTTTAGTAGTGGTGACTGCAGTGTAGCACCTTAGCAATGTTAACAGTCAATGTGCTAATTGAAATATAGCACAAGGAATTCTGTGTACAGTACCTAATACAGGTAACTTAAATGTCCCTTATTCAGCAGTGCAGTCTCCTATTTTTAATAGTGGTGACTGTAGTACAGCACCTAATATGTAGATGTGTGTGGCAATGGATTGTGGGTACAATATGAAGCTGGTTTCCATTTGTCCTTACTTGGAGGTGCAGTCTCTTATTTTTGTGATGGTTACAACAACATAAGATCACAGATGTTTACTTTCAAAATGAAGCATTATGCATACACTAATAGGTGACAAAATTTCTTTATTGAAAAGTGTAGTCTCCAATTTCTGTAGTGAGTCAGACATATAATAGCATGTATACTCATTTATATAGTGAGAAATTGTGGGTGCAGTAAATAGCCAATTTGTCTATCTCCCTAATTGGCATGTGGAGTGATTTTTTTTGCTGATGACATTCAGTCATGTGTGTGCTGGGACTAGATCCATGATGTTATGCTGGAATAACATCACAAGTCCAGCCCCAGATTGACCAATCAGAGCCTAGCATTCTTTTTTATCATTGTATAATCATTCATAATAACCACAGAAAACAGATTTTCAGAACTGGAGGAAGTAATTTCTTCATGATCTAGTGAAGAAAAGCTTTCTATTGTACAATGTAACTCCCTCTCAGATACAACCAAACAAGATAATTATTACTGAATAGTGAAAATAAACAGGTTTCTTGTACTGGAGGTTTGAATAATGTCCTTGGAAGCATATCTGGTCTTTTACATAAAAATATGAAACCATCACTTAACAAATGTTTTTTTTTTATTATTATTAGTATATGCTCACAAGATGCCTCAGCAGGTATTAATGATAAGGATGACTTCAAACTCATTTTTCCAGATTATTAATTTAATGCACTTCCAGCTAGCAGACAAGTGAGCAAATCTTCCAAGCAACCAATTTCTCCCATTGATTATATTCCCATGGTAGGTCGCAGTCTTTTAAAGCTCCCCCTTAGTGTTTGAGCACACAAGGGTTATTTTTCAACTGCTCCTTGATATTAAAGTAGCTATGCCTGACTGCAGAAGTTCAAAGACCTCCTGTCCCATATAGTACTCACAAGCTCCAGCTTATTTGTTATACCACAACTTCTGCAGGTACTGTGTTCATGATAGATTCTGTCTGGCCAACTGTTTGTATTCACTGAGCCTCACATAGAAGTATAGGAAATACTGTGCCACACTATTTCCAGTTTTGGGAGGCTTCCAAGCCCACACCTCTTTTATGAGTTATGGTATCTCCTCACTTGATGTGCATAAAGCAGCTCAAAACAAGACAACTTGATTACATCCATTGGTACCTTAAGGTATGCAGAGAGCAAGGGAGATAGCTACTATATTTGTCCCAGTGGCTGGGAAAGTTATCTGAAAAGACCTACAGTATTCTTTTTTAGGATGCAATTAAAGAATGCGACTTATCACTGAGGGTGGTATAATGTTGTTAGTAGTGGTTTTACTACATAGTGCTCTCATAATTGGTCCTACAGTGGGAAAATAACTGGGACTCTCTATCTCTCAGGATTTCATTAGGAACCCTGCATGGCTAATTATTTTCAGAAAGACATAAGTAGTTATCACATATTCTTATGATTGCAGTACAACAGACTCTGACTGCCTGGTGGCATATTTCAACAGGACCAAGATAAACTACTTCCTGCAAGTACTGACCTTTACAAGGGTCCCTACAAGTCCAATGCCACTCTTTCTGGTGGCTAACCCATTGAAGTTCACTGATTTTCAGTTTTTACAGGAAAATCCAATAAACGTCTGGAATTTGGACTGCTTGCACAATGGTAAAAACAAAGAATGTCATTGAATTTGACATCTTTTGCCAGATCAGTAACTCTACAGAACTTGTATTGTTCTTATAATTGCTTTCTGTATTATTTTCATTTTTGTTTCATTTAATCCTCTGTGTATTAGTCCTTCTTTTATTTTGATTATTTATATACATACTAAAAGAATGACAGTGGAATCCCGGTAAAATCTAGAAATTAGATTAACAATCACCAGTGAAATTCCCAGCATTTTAAGTCTTGAAAATGGAATTTCATTACTTTAATCAGTGTAAATTAGTGGCCTTGCCCATGATTTTTTAATATAATAAACTTAGCTCTAGTCCTATCAACTGACTTATCTGCCTTCTGGCATATGGGGTATGCCCTGTAGTAACTGACCACATCCTTTGTAGATTTGGGTAAGTAGAAATCTGGCATAACCTGTCCAATATTTGCTCATTCCAGAGGATTCATACCAGGAAATACTATGGGCTATTGACTATCTCCTAGTCCAGTATTTAAGGTGTCACAAACTGCTGATACTGTAAAGTTCTCCCATCAAAAACCCTCCTCTGGTCTCCAAGGATGGAAAGCATTTGCTCCATTACAGATACCTCAGTGGTTGTTAGAAAATGGGCTCTTCAAAAGCTCAATCCTGATTGGCTAAACCACCCTCCCACCCATACTGCTATTTTATTTTTCCATATATACTTCACACCTCTTTCGAAGCTGGCAGGTGGCTCTGGCCCCTCCCTTGAAGGGGACTCATTTCTCCAGTGAGGATTTCCCCACACTCACCCTAGCCAGCCATCCCCCATGGGTTCCCCCCCATGACAGGGATGGTGGCAGGGGGTGCCAGCCTCCCACAACCTCCAGAAGCCAACATCTAGATTGCCAGGGAGAGGCATGCATGCAGCCCACCATCATTGAGCCTGCCAGCTCCAAACCCTTTTTCCATTTTCTCCCCGAATCCATGCATGTGCAGTGGGCAGGGTGACTGTTTCCACCTCTGTGGAGACAGTCTTACTCCCTGTGCATGGGTCCACCTCTTACTAGCATCGCTTCTGTGATGACCCCCCCCACCCCTGAGGAAGGAGAACAGTCAGCAGATGCTCAATCCTTCCTCACCCTGGCTGACCCTGAGTGACCTGAGTCCACTCCCGAACCCTGGTTGCCAGTGTAGAGTGAGGTAAGGTGTCCAGCACCTCAACCCTCTGCACCACCGGGTCAGCTCAAACTGTCATTTGTTAACAATATCCTGTAAAAAACAAGTGCCAATTTGAGGTGCCCCATTACTTAGAATATTATTGGGCACCCCAAATTTGCAAATTCATCAGCTGCCATTTTTTTCTGTCACTTAGCGAAAGAAACATTCCAACACACACACAAAAAAAATTGCCACAAACCATGCCACATCATCATTTTTAAACTTATCAGCAGAAGAAAACGTTTAGTTCTTTAAATAGTGATACACCTCCAACTGCAAACATGGAAAGCTGCCACACTAACAACTCCCCGGGTCCCTCTCGCAGTACCTCTGCCCACCACATTCCCATACAGATCTTCCAACCTTACTTCCACATTGCACCCACCCACCACCATCACTCTGCTGCCAATTCCTTGAAGATCCTTTTTTTTTTTTTTACAGTGTTTCCCTTCTGAAAATGAAGCATAAACTAAAAGGAAGCATTAAATGTATCTTCTTGTAGAAAGTTTCCTTTCACTGCCCTGTCAGCTCATCCAGCTGGCACCACCCCAGACTAGAAAAAAAACAGACCCGGCAGAAAAGAATGAATGAATGCTAAAATAAAAATTAAAAAAAAAAACAGTAAAACAAAAGCCGATGAATTTAAGGCACGTGTTTCTCAGGAGTGTGGGAGGAGGGAGGAAGCCATGACAACCAAAAACACAAAAGTAAAAACTATGGAGGCTGTACTAGGACAAAAGCCCCTAGTAAAAACAAAAAGCAGCACTAAAATGCAGGCGGGGAATGATTTTATTACAAAAGGAAATGAAACAGCTCAGAGTATAAACATTTAAAAAATATATTTTTTTCAAATATATAAAACACAGTTGCTCATTTTCTAAGTGCAATAATACCCTCCAGAGTGGTCGTTATTGGGATATAACAGACCTTCCAATGCCTATAAGGCCCTCTGCCTGTAGCATCAGGCCTCATTACACCCCTGGGAGCTCCGTTATATCCCAAAAATGCCCACCCTGTTGGGTATTATAACTTATGCAAAGCATCCCCTGAAGCATTGTTGCTGGCCACCAATTCCATTAGCCTTTTTAATATTAGGTCCTTCTTTGTGAGTACATCAGTTGCCCTCTTGATAATGCACTCTTTTGTGAAATTATGCCCTCTGGTATAACAATCATTGTCATTTGTTCCCTTGTTGTCATAACACTGATGGAGCTCCTTGGTTGCTTCTCCTCTCCTCTGTCTGCACCCTGCATCTCTAATACACTTGATAATGCATAGAGCCATGGGTCCTGTGCCACATTCCTAATCTGGGCCTGGACAAGATTTCCAGTCTCCTCCCCTCCTGTCTTTTTGCCTTTAGCCAACACCTGATGCAGCACCTCTTCCATACAGTTTTAGGCCCCTCTCACTTCACTTAGGTTTCCTTTCTAAATGGCTGTCAAGAAAAGAGATGCTGGAGAATTGACCCTGCCCATACTCACTCATTCCTTAGGTCAAGGTGACCAGTGTTTAGGCTCTTCCTCCTTTTCGTACTCCTGGTAAGAGCAAAGATCAGTTCAGGGTTTAGGTTGTAGTCATTCATCATGACGAATACCAGTATAAGCAAGATACCAACCCCACTTCATGCTGTGTGTGCTGCTTTCCATGTTGGTGATCCAGTGGGAAAATGGGAACAATATAACACTACTTTGATGACAGTGCACTTTACAGTCAGCAGATTGTTCTTCCTGATAAGTTCCTCCATAACCAAAAGGCATGTTTACACCCAATTTTCTGAGAATTGTTAAGTCCAAAACCAAGATTCCCTGGGCCATCATTCCCTTCGACTCTGAGGTGCATTTGACCCCTCCCAAAGGCTTCATTCAAGTGATGCTTTCTGGACAGAGAAGGTAGTATAAGAGTGATTTAGATTCTCTCTTGATCAGTTTTGAATTGTGTGTCCCCAGTAATTCTCTTGGCATGACGTCACTGAAGACTCCCACTATAAATGAAATGCTGATATGGAGTTGGAGTATCCCTGGTTAATGTTTTTATGGAATATACTGTACAACGGTCTGACTAATAACATGCAATTTATCTCAATGAGATGGAGAGGGCAGGAAGGATCACAGAGTTCTGAATGCCCTACCCCCTCACAAGTGATAAGAAATGACATAATGCCAGCCACACCATGTGTGTCCACATTATGAAATGGATTTTAGATGGCAAAGCTTTTACATTAATTGTTTTTTATAAATATGTTACACTTTCTTTTTGGTTTCACTGCTCTGTTTTGAGTGTAGCAGATGCAACTGTTATGTCATTAAGTATTATGCTCTCTGCACTTCATTGGTTAAGTTTATTTGTGCCTTTTCTAAAGAGGAAATACATGCAAATGTCTTATTTAAATTGAAATAAGCTTGCAACTTTCACTTTGGTGAAGTCACAAGCACAAATAAGATTTTTGTATATTTTAAATCACATGTTCATTGTATAGATTATATATATATATATATATATATATATATATTGCAATTAACTAAGATAAAGCTTTAAGTGGAGGCTCATTTGAAGTGTGGTCCTGGCAGAAATAGGTACACAGAAGTAGTGTGAAAAAATAAGATTATGTAGCCTATTGTGTTTTTTCCCTGTTATGCTAACACAAATAACCTGAAATGACATTCCACAGCTGCAGTTCAAATATAATAACTAAATAATAATGAAAATTAGTAACTATATCATGATGGGTACTGTCAAATCCACATGGTGAGTCAAGTCAAATTAAAAAGTGGAAAGATGATGACTGTTATCAAGTGCTGTATTGTGGGTATTTGTTGACTGTGAACCCTTCATTTCTGACTTGAAAGAATCCAGTAATGAGCTTTGACAAGAAAGATTATTGCTCATTAGAAGAGGCAACAATGCATTCAAAAAGTTTTGAGATGAATGGTAAAATTTAAACTGGTTGACCACTGCAGGTTTTGAGTCCTTTAAAGGATCACTGCTTCAATTTGTGACCATTTATGGCTGCCTGAAAGATCTTCGGAAAGTAGTAATTTTAAAAGAGTTGTGTAATATACTGTCAGTAATTTCTATATTGTACATTTGGGTCATTGGTGGAAAAAATTATTTAAATGGAACATGTTACAATACATAATAAATCTGATTGAAGATTCCTGTGGTCTTGTGTACTATGCATGAGCTTATAAAAAAAAAAAGAATAAGTTTATCATTGGATAAGAATTCCAAATATATAATATACAGTAATAACACCGGGGGGGGGGGGGCAGGCAATTACAAAGCCATGCAGAGTGACCAAAACAGTAATGTTTCTGAAGGAAACACATTGATCACTGACACATTGTAAAATCATAGGCAGGGGTTCAGAAAACTAATTCAATAATGAACAAGAAGAATCTGGATTTTCTAACTTGATTTGGAGCATCATACGAACATATGAATATACTAGCAGATAAAGGCCTTATGGTCTAGCTAGTCAGCTTGAGTGTGCAAGTCCCCCTGCATTTACAGAAGGAACTGCCCCTCTCTGCTGTATCTCCCTTGAGCAGTGTCCAGTACCCGCCCCCCCACTTGCAACTTCCCCCTTACCCTATCCCAACCTGTCTTGAAGCTCTCCACCATTTTTTTATTTATTTTTCCTTTCTGAGCCACAGACACCTGGTACTTTCGGCCTGGTCATGGGCCACGGACGTCAACCCCCCATATCTGCCACGAGCCCTCTGATACCCCATGACTGGCTGCGGCACTCCCCTACACACTGCAGTCTTCGGGATAGGTTGGAGGGCTTGCCTGAGGGGCTAATTGAAGCTGTGGCAGGCTTCATTAAAGGTGGTTGGCAGCTGTCCTTTTTTTTTTTTTTCTGGTTTTCTGGGGGAGGCGAGGTCATGCAATGATGTCCAGAGTCCACCCCGCCTCCTGTGCATGCTAGTGCCAGTAGCTGTGTGACTCACAGCCTCTGCCAGGGGTTATCAATGCACTGGACACTTCTCCACCCTCCCTCCCGGAGAAGGAGAGCAGTCCTTGGGACGCTCTATCCTTCTCCCCCGGCCGGCCCTCCAGTGACCCTGGTCTGTTCCCGAACCTGGGTCGCCAGCTTCGCAAGCGGAAATCCAACCATTGCACCAATAGGCTGGTGAGCTCTCCACCATTTTTATAGATACCACCTCCACTGGAAACTCATTCCAGTTAGCCACCACCCTCTCGGTGAAAACTGCCTCCTCATCTCAGTTCTGAATCTATCCTCCAACTGTTTCAGGCTGCTACCCCTAGTATTTATGTTTTCACTATGGCTGATAAGTCATCCTATTTAAACCCTTGAGGTACCTGAAGGCCTCAGTTATGTCACCTCTCTCCCTTCTATTCTCAAGAGAGTACATGTTGAGTCCCCTGAGCATCTCCTCATAGGTGTTGCATTGCTGGCCCTGGTTCATCTCTATTGCCTTCTCTGGACGTTTTCTAGCAAGTTGATAATCCATCCTGAGAGGTCACCAAAACTGCCCACTGTAGTCCAGGTGTGGTCTCACTAGTGATCTGCACAACATCCTGATGACTTCTGCCTTCCTTCAAAAGCTTTTGTTAAAAATCAGTGGTAACATAAAAATGAGTTTATTGTAATGGATACCATGTATTAGAAACAAAGTTATGTTTCTGATAAAGAAATAAAGATTTACTTCAGAACTTGTGTAAATGTACCTCTTGCAATGCCATTCCGTTCATGATCTCTCTGTATAAAAACAGTGTGATAATTAAGCAAGAAGGCACATCAGGGGTGTGTGTTATTGTGTAATAACCTCACACCTTGGGTAGTTGTGCATTCAACATAGGAGAAGTGATATTATTACACATTCTACAGTGGGTCTAAAAATCCCCAAAGCTGATTGACTGGCTAGCATGATTTACCCCTTGTAAATCCTGGCATGACCAATGGTAAAAAGTGCCATCCAGCCTCACCTAATGCCCACTATCTCGGTATCATTCTGACCCACCCAACATCAAAACAATTCGCCGTAATATTAGTCCCCCACTAAACAAAATGGTCCAGCGCCAAATTCATAGAAGCTCTAGCCACAGCCAATACGGCTATGATGAACATATAAAGCTCCAAGGAATGAGCATCACTGAGTGCCATCTCCAACATGGCAACAGTGATGCAACTGCACATGCGTGGCACTTGCACATGCATAGTTGCGGTGAATGGCATTTTGCCATTCCCAAGATGGTGGTTGTCCTGGAATGCTGAGAAGTACAGGTTTCATGGCATGAGATGGGTGCTTCTCTGGACAAGAGATATCACCATATACCACTAAACACAAGGGGAAGCCTTGCCCTTACAGGTATAAAAGGATCAGCACATGGAGGAGATCAATAATAAATTTACAGCTCCTGAAGTGTGGATGGACAGCCTATTGGCAACCAGTACTGTGAACACCACCTTGACTGCTGTAACGGGGATAATTAAAGACAACAAGGTCCTCAGGCTCAGACTAGAACATCTTGAAAATGGTGCACCCATGGCCAATGTGTGGCTTTTGGGCCTTTTGGAGAAGTCAGAGGGGCAGAATGCAGTACAATATGTCCTTGAGCTGTTAAGGTCCTTGCTAAACTAGGCTTTAAAGGACTTGTTTTGAATGCTTACTGCATTACTCTCCACTGCCATCCAGCTGACTCAGAACAACCTCAGGCCTTACTTCTGACTACATTAGGTTCCCATGTGTGACACTCCATAGTGTTGGCAGCAAAAGAAAAAGGACACCTGCATACTATGGAAGGGATTCAGCTACAGTATATTGTTTTCCAGACTTGAATTTTGAAAATTGTAAATGATGAAAAGCATTTGATGGAATCCAAGCAGGTCTAAGAGCTCTAGGGCAAGCACACAGTTTACAATCCTTGGCTAAGCTCCAGCTTAATTACGCTGGTAAAACTTTTAATTTCTCAGATCCTGTAGAAACAGGAAAGAAACTTGAAAACATTCATAAAGACTTTAATATTCAGCATGTACCTCCTGACGGAAGAGGATGACATGTTCCTTTATGGTGTAAAATGATTAATAACAATTTCTGCTTGAGATGTGGGTTCTAAGTTTGGCAGGAAACTGGAGGGAAGATGGCTGCTGTCTTATGGACAAGTAAGTGAAGTGTGCTAAATGCACATAAGCTGTATCATTCTGAGTGCATCTAGATTGTAAATACCCTACTGTTACTGTATAGTAATAAGTCCTTTACTTACGTAAAGGATAGTGATGTAAATCGTCACCTATATTTTCAAAAAGCTATGATTGCACAGTTCTAGACATTAATCTTAATCTTTTCAGAATATCAAGGTTCATGGTGTGAATTGCAAGTTTAAGAACTAGCACTGGTTTTCTTAACCTACCGTAAGATATGCACCGCCGACAGTGACACATTTACAGCGATCGTCAGTACAGCAACTACAGTGCCAGGTCACTGTACAGACGGTCACTTGACCCAAGCACTGTATTCGGGGGATTTGCACCCCCTCCCCAAATCAGCTCCGACTTGGAGTTCATAATATAAAGTGGGTGTGTGTGTGTGGGGGGCACAGCCTCCCATGTGGGGGGTTGGGTGGGTGAAGCCCTCCGAGGAAAACAAGGTTCCAACTTGGAAACCATCTGCCAACCACAAATGTGGTCTACATGATGGTTTCACTGTCTGGTTGTTCGACAAACTTTTTGTCAAATGTCGGTCGTAGATCCCAACCATAATACTGGTTATGATGAGTCTTTTTCTGCAGAACTTGTTATCTTAATTGTGTTGTTTAACAAGTCTTAACAGACTCAAGAAAGTGAATTGATTCCTATTCATGGGTCATAGCTTGCAGCATTTGCTTCCGACTTACGATGGAAAATGTTGCATATTCTTCACAGAGTTACAGGGATAAAGATGCCATCTAGAATGACATTTATGGGTGTAACAGTCACTAAATATGAACTTTCTGGACTTTATTTTCAGACTTTGTCCTTGCTGTTGCTGCAGATAGCCCATCTGCATAAATTTCAGTTTGCATGTGGACTTTTCAGATCCACCAAAGTACGGAAACAACAGAGCAAAGTATGAATCCTGGTGTAATTATTTAGCAATCTGTCTTTATTATTTCCTGCACTCTTTCACCAGCATTGCTTTTATGGGATTTTATTGCCATGTAAGAAAATTTAATAAAAATAAAACAAATAAAAAAAACAGGTACTCTGGGCAAGAGGGTGATGGTATATTGTTCAGCCTCATAAGGTATCTCAAATTACCCTAGTTCACACTCAGGCAGGAGAAATAAAAGGAATAGGGATTCCCATTAGGGACCAGAAGAGTCTATATCCAATGTATGGGTCAGGGCTGTGGTTGTAGCAGTGATCAAGAGGCAGCAACATGGTATGAACCTTAAATGTACCATAATACATCACAATGAAATTCATGACATATGGTGTTCTGTGCATGAATATAAAAGAATAGTTACCTACCATAAGAGTAGATCTTTGAGAAAATCTACTCCATTGAGCCACATCATCAAACTATAAGCCATCGGCATCAGGACTGACCATAAATCTTTTTGTAGGCTGGGGTCACCCACATTGACATGCCTCTTTGACACCCATATAATGTTGGCATCCCCAGTATGCCTCAGTTCCCCACCGGAGACAAGATCAGAGGATCATCAGACCAACAGAGACCGAAGCTACTAGGACCACACCAGGCACACAGAAGAGGACATGGAAACCTGGGTATGGATGCCATAGGGGGCATCAGAGGAGAAACAGCTTGCAAAAGCAGGCAGGATAGTCACCCTTCATCTGACAAGGGGAGAAGTCAGGAGGGAGAGCTGTGGCTCAATGTAGGAGATTCTCTCAAAGATCTAATGCTACGGCAGGTAACTATTGTATATTTTTTGAGGATAGCTCCCTTTATTGAGCCACATAATGGAATAATTTCCAAGCAGCACCAAACACTGAGGGAGGACAGCAGGACCTAATGTTTCTGAGTAAGAAGGCCTTACAGAACATTCAGGCCAAAGCCAGTACATCTACAACAGACTATGTCCAGACTAGAGTGTTTAGTGACTATATGAACACTACTCCAAGTGGCAGCAGCACTTATCAAGTGCTCCTCTCTCTACCTCTGTCAGGATGAATTCTGATAAATTAATCACATTATCTGATGCAATGTCCAACACACTAGCCATGTCCATATCAATGGCCCTGAATGCACATGGAACACACTGCATACCCATCAATACTGATTCTTCCTGAATTGCACCTGTTTGTAACCCCCTCTGGTGTTGTGACTGTATCGTCTCCCTTCTTGATCCCCTCTTGCCCATCCTCATCCTTCTCTTCTGGTTGCTGTAAATTTCTGGTGCTTCTGCTGGGTAATGATGAGGTAAGTGCAAAGGGAGGGTATACAGTTGAAACATCGAAATCCATTACAGCGACAACTTCAAATGAATTTGAGATTGTCACTGTAATGGCCCAGTCACTTTCATTGGTGCTTCACCCCACCCCCCTTCCGAGTCAACTCCAACTTGGAGTTTGTTATTTAAAAAGGGGTGTGCAGGTGGGGGTGGAACCCCCCAGAAAAAAACACTCAATGTCTGATAGGCGTAATTTCACCTGTCGACATTGAAGATTTTGTTGTGCCGCATTTTGACAACTTTGTTGTTGATGTGGCTTGGTGGAATCCAAAAGGAGGATGCTCCTTAGGAATCTATGGAAAACCTCTAACTGGATCACTGTTTTACCCTCTGACAGGGCATGGCAGGCTGACAGAGTGGCCATGTGGACCTTGACTGAAGAATACACTAGTCCTGAGTCATTAAGTGACAGGAGGTAGTCCAGTATTTTAGGAATTGGAAATGTAAAGAGATTCAGTGCATGCCCAGTGTACTAAACAGTAAAACATTTCAGTTTTTGTGAATAAGTGTATGGTGGAGATGGGGTTCTAGCTGCCAAAGGTACATCAGCCACTGCTGATGAAACTCAAAAGCAGGAGAGCTCTGTGTCTTCAGGAACCATGCATGCATGTGCAGCAACCAAAGTTCCAGGTGCACCAGAACTCCCTGCTACTGTGTCAGAAGTCCAGCTCACAGGAGGAGTAGGGCAGGAGGTTCCACCCTAATTGCTGGAGAAGTGGAAACCAAATCTGTCCTGGACAATGCAGAGCAACCAGACTCAGGGTGGCATGCTCGGCCCACAGCTTTACCAGAACCCTCTGTATTAGAAGGAATGGTGGAAAAGCATACAGAAAATTTCCTTTCTAAGAGAGGGCCAACACGTCTAACCAAAAAACTGCAAGCCCTGAAGAGATCACGAAGAAACATGGTGGTTTTGCACGTGGGGAGACACAAACAGGTCTTTGTTTGGATTACCCTATTTTTTGAAGAGGCCAGCAATGACGGATTCTGAGTTCCCATTCATGGCAGAGCACCTTGGATTGACTGAGGTGATCTGCAAGTGCATTCAGGGTCTTGGGGAATAACACCACTGAGAGAAATATGTTGTGTGCTCACTCTCATTGCTTCTCTGCACAGAGCATACAAATGAACCCCACCCTGTCGACTGATGTAGTAGATCACTGACATATTTTCTGTGTGTATCACCAGGTAATTTTCCTGAAAGAGGATGGCAGAGGCCTGTAGGCCATAAAGAACAGCCTTGTCTATGGAGTTTTGCTGAGAAGCATTGTATCCAGAGTACTCCATTGGCCCTGGGTTCTGAAGGGGCCCAAATGAGCCACACAACCCATCCTTGAGGCATCTGTGGTCATAACCAACAGGGGGAATGGCTGGAGGAATGGTGACCCTTTCTCCAGGCTGAAGCAATACAGTCACTAGAGGAGGGAATGACAGAAAGAAGGAATGATCTGCATGATGGGCTGCAACTCACCCAAGTGCTGAGCCCATTGTGCTCTGAGGAACCATTGTAGAATCCTCATATGGATGCGGGCAAGCATAATTTTCAGGGTGGCAGCTGTCATCAGGCTGATCAGTCATAAGAGACAGCGGTCTGACACATTCCAGCTGGAGATAACCAGTCTTGTTTGTACCACTGCTGCAGTTGTTTTAAGGTCAAATGGCAGAGACGCCAAACCAGGACCCATGTCCTATATGGCCCCTATGTACTGGAGACTTTGCCATGGAGCACAGACTGATTTTGACTCAGTGACCAATATAACCAGTTGGTTGAGCAATTGCCAGGTCTAAAACAGTGTATACACAATTGTGTTTTGTGATAGGGTCAGTCCCTATCGAACCTGGGAGGATTCTATATTGTCACCAATTTTCCAAGACTGTTGCAACAGCGCTACTAATCCTTCTATCCTTTACTATCCTAGCATTTCCTCTGGTTCTGTCAGGCCAGCCACCTGCAGCACCCCCCCCCCATTCTTCTACTCTGTGCATCACCCACTTTCTTTTTCTTTTCCTCCATCTTTTCCCAGTCCTCCCAAGGTGTGTAAAGTGCACCAGTGTTTAAAAAGGTGCACCACTAAAAAGGTGCTAGCTAGCATAATAAATAAAAACAAGCCATATTGCTAAAGGGCAGAGAGCATTTAAAGTGCTAAAAGTGCATTAAGGCCATTTAGCTAGTTATATGACCTACTAATGTAATACTGAGGGGCCAAATAAGGGTGTAGAAAAATAGACAACCCTTTGTTTGTTACTGCCTTTTATTTTGAAAACAAACTGTAAGAAAGCTGTGCAACTGAATGCTTAGGATTATGTTTGGAAGACACCCTTCCCTGAGAGAATGTACTGTATGTTACACTGAGAAAATGCATCTGTAGAAACCCAGCTGCAAATGGATACGGCAGTAAAATAGCACCTAAGGGCTATCACTTGTCTCCTCTCACGTGTCACCACTGTGTAAAATATATTTAGATACACCGCTGTGTGAGTGCTTTTTTTCCCTTATTTAGTATATATTTAAACAAGCATTTGGGTGATGCTGGGATTTACCCACTTCTGGTGTGGTTCACCTACACAGCCTGTGGCCTCGTGACTGAACCACACCAGGCGTGGGTAAATCCCAGCATCACTCACACCCTGTCGTGGTATATTGCTTAAATAACACACACCCTGGAGTGCCTTATTGCTATTATACAATGACTTGTTTTGTTTTAAGAAGAATAAAATGGGAAAATATGTTTAAAATACTTTTTTTTTTACTTTTTTGTTAGTGTCAGTGTACTTATTGAAATAAAAGTCCATAGTTTCAGTCTTGCCCAGCAGGTGGCGCTGCCCCTACATGGTTGCCCTGAATTTCCTTGTAGGTATCTGTGTGTTTCTAACCCCCTGTGCCTCCTTGTTCTGTTTCTGTTTACCCCTCCTTTTACACAGACACAGTGTATCGATGGAGTCTGCATTTCATGTTGATGTTGCTGTTTGTTTTGGGTTTTTTTTTTGGGGGGGGGTTGTCAATGAAGTGACAACCCGAATACCACACTGCAGTCAGTTTGGGTTAAAGTGTAGTCGAGTCAGACTGGGTGAAAATGCAGTCGGGAGCTGAGTCAGATCATGAGAAAAAGGGTCTGCCTGCAGCCTATTTTGGTATTACACATTGAAGATCTGACCAGGAAAAAAAGGTGCTTGCTATGACAGGAATCAATCAAAGGTTTGGCACTGAGCAACTGTGCAGTGCGGTGCTGAAGCATGCACATGCTGTCGCAGTCAGAATGTCGAGCAGGGGATGACAATTTTGTATTTTTGTAGCTTTTGTTGAAATATAGTGAGCAAATGAAGTTTTCGTGCCAGCCTTTTTGGGGGGGGGGCAAAATCGAGCTGTTTCAATGAACGGTGTGACCTGCAGTTACAGTCTGCATGGTTCAGTGAAGCTGCTCAGATTGGTAGAATGGAAAAGAGCTGTGACATGATTTCTTAATCAGTTATGCAGTCATCTGTATGCCTTGACTTCACACAGTGATGATATTGTGAAATAACATCACTGTTCCAGGCACTCACTGACCAATCAGAGGGCAAGAAATTGCCTTGCCATTGTATAATACCAATGTAATCAGTAGTGTCTAAATACTTTTATTCCCATTATTGCATTACCTTTTTATTGGTTTGGTGACCTGACATGAATCTGCACAAGATTAGTGCAGGTATGCCTTAGGGTACTCCCATGTCAAGTGTTATGCAGATTTTGTTGTTTGCCGGGAGCCTCTTGCAAACAGTCACTTATGACTGGTTCACCTGTCTCCTTTAAACAGGAGCAGCTGAGATAGAGGCACTATTATTTTAATGAAAATAAGCATTTTACTGTATAGTGGCACTGGTGGCACATAGATGATTGAGAAAGGTCACAGAGACATGATTTAGTTCAACTTTAGAAGGGCTTTAAGGCTGAGGTTCAATGGGCGGAGCAACAACATCACTCTTTCATCGGGCTTAAAAGGTCACTTATCCTGGGCCCCTCCAGGATTCATTTTTTGTCATGGCCAGAGGCACCATTCCTCCTCACTCCTTTCACTCAGCTGCTGTCTTGCTTTGGGGCACCTATGACTGCTGAATCTCTCTCTCTCTCTCTTTCTTTCTCCCTTGAGCGCTCTCCTAGCTCCTCTCGCTGTGCTTGCCCTCATTTTTCTTTCTAATTTGCTGACAAAGTTCATTTCGCCACGCAAGCCATGCCTTTGTCGTATTGTTTTATTTTACTCACTCCACATTTCCTCCTCGTATCTCTACCTCTCAGTCCCGCTTGAACCTTGAATCTCCAGACTCTGTCCCTGCTGCACTTACCATGCGTTATCAATCCCAATCGCAGTGCTGCAGACATAACAATGGGAATGGTGGCTCATTTCTGCACGCAGCAATGCAAAACTCCTGTATTTTACCCCTGTCCGCTTTGGTACCTTTTCCCTCCCAGCCATCTTCTTTCTGTTTGCCTGAAACTCCATATGCACCAGCATCTCCCCCAACCTGCTCAGCTGAGCTTTAGCCTGGCTTCTGTGGCCACCCTCGTGGCCCCATTCTTCCTCCCTGGCCTGCCTTTCGGTCTTCCTCCCTCCTTGTATCTCCTCCATCTGCTTCTTGCCCTGTATTGCCTTGCATTCCCTCAGCTTCCCTCTCTCCTCAATCTGCCTATCGCACTCCTGAGCTTCCCTTCCCAGTTCCTTCATCGAGCACTCAGCAGTTATGTTGTGCAGCTGCTCCAAGATTCCCATGCCTCAGCCCATGCTATTGACTACTCCTGCATCAGCTTATTGACTCCCTGTTGGCTTGCTCCCCACCTGCTCGGCCCTTCATGCCTCTCTCTCCTCATGGCTCACTTACTGCTGCTTGCTGCAGCCCTCAATGACCATTCCTCAGCCTCTCGGCTCTTCAGTTACCTCTTCATTTGGGGGTCATTCCAGGAATCGGCTGCCACCTGCTCGGGATATCTCCGGCAGCTCCTTTTCAGGTACCATTGTTCATTGCAGGGTGCTGCAGTGTGAGTGATTTGCTTTTCAATGTTTGGTCTGATCAGTTTTTTTTGTGAACTGTTTATTCTCCCCGAGCCATGGAACTCTCTCCAGTGACCACCTCATGCCAGCCACTACCTTCCAGTCTGAAGCTCATCCTCCAGTCTCTCTGCTCTGGGGCCCCCCCGGCTCTGACCCCCCAATGGGGGGCCACCCACTCCGGCGCTCTCTCTAGAATCAGATGTCCCAGAGGAAGGAGAGGGACAGGCCCCGGAAGTGAGCCCGACGGCAGGAGTGTGGGCTGAACATGGATGGCGTCTTCGCCTATCCACGGAAGGTGATATTTTTGCATGTTAGTACCCCTTGAGCTTGGATGTGCAATGACATCCTGTTCAGCATGTGCTCATTCCCGAATGCACCTGAAGGACGTCTGCCGCAGGTCATCTCGCCGGCGGGGCACAAGGTATGGAGTCCAGCGCCTCAACCCTCAGCACCTCCAGGCCAGCTGATCTGATCGTTTTTATTTTCTCTGTTTTCATTAGTCAGGAATTCCATCATTATGACAACTTTACCCTCTTTATCAACCTTACTTTGTACGGGATCTATTCCATTTCATAATTCATTTATGGTGTTCTGTTCAGTGGGGGGGGGTTACGTTTTTAATTCATTGTCCACAATTCTGGTTTTGCAGCACTTTATTAACCTCTCTCTATGCTATGTTTTCAGATGCTTTATTGTTTGGGTTTCCACTGTGTGTAGGGGGGGGGTGCGTGTATTTAATGCTGTCTCTACACTGCTGTTTTCTATGTTTCATGTTCTCTCCCCTCTCTATATCCTTTCATGGTCTTGTGCGGAAGTTAGGATTACTAGGGTTATATGTTTTTTCCAGTGCTGCTACATCAGTCACGTCCTCATCATTTGATGACAATCCTTGTTCAGCCTCTGGTGTGTTTGCAGCGAACGTTGCCAAACTCAGTCAGGTGGTCTGTGTCTGCCCCTGTTCTTCAAGGGCTCAGGTCTTCCTGCCCCATCATCCAGTCCCTTCTGCCGGTTTGCTGATGCCCCAGGCTAGCATGTTGCCCTTTACATATTATTACCCTCATAATCCTATGTTCAAGGCTCCTCAATGCCACATCTAGCCGTATCTCTCATCGATTCATATGACTTTCCTGCAGTTTATCCCATACCGGCCTTCAAGGATTCATTCCACTCAAGGTCTGCACTCTGTATTGCCTACTCCATCACATCGATTTCTTGAGCATAGCTCTTTCAGGTCCTCAATACCTCACCTCGACCTGCTCATCTATTTCAATCGCTCAATCTGCATGCTTCAGCTGACTCCGTCTGGCCTGCAATCAATATTTCTTTGGGCATATCTGTCAGGAATCATGGGAAGCGATCAGGATGCTCTCTCATTTTGACTTTTCCTATCCTTGGAGTGGGATGTCTTCTTGTTCGCATGGCCCTTTCTGTTCCCCCCTTCAGACTCTACCTCCTTTTGAGGAGCCTAATTACTAAATGTCATCCTTCATCAATCCCTCCATCAAGGATTCTTCGACTCCATAGCCCATTCAGAGCCACGATACGTCACCTCAACCTGCTCATCTAATTCAATAGCTCAATCAGTATGCCTCAGCTTCCTCCATCTGACCTGCAATCAGTGCTTCTTTTAGGCATACCTCTCATTAATCTTATGCCACCTCATCGACCCACAGCCCTCCTGCTGTATGTATCAGGTTCATGACTCCGGCCATTATTCACCACTTATTATCTTGTACCAGCCATCGAGGATTCACTCTGATCATGGCTTCACTCCATCATCATCAACCCGTGACCATCTTCTCACATGCATCGAGTTCATTACTCCAGTCATCATTCACTTATCCTTTCCTCAGGGTTTATCTATTTACATCGCTTACTCGAGCATTCCTATCATTGAATCCTCTGCCACCTCATCGACCACAACATCAGGGTCTAATTGTTCACATTGCATAATCATGTCTTATCAGCCTTGGTGTTTACTTACTTGCCTCGATCAATCAAGTGTACCTCTCACTGGATCTTCTGTTACCTTATCAACTTGCCACCCTCCTGAGGTGATCACCATCAGTATTCATTGTTGCCTCATGTTTATTCTTCAATCTGTGCGCAGCCTCGTGTTCCCTCTTCAATATGTGCTTTCCTTTTTGGGGACTTTCCCTATTCCATCATCATCCTCCCTACTCATATCCCTCTCGTTACTGAACCCTTCTCTTTAATGACATATATCCTCAAATCAAATGTCATCAGCCTGGAGGGAAGGTGACCTAGGCCTTGGATCCCCAGAGGTTTCCTCCTCAAAGGGTTTTTTTTTCCTCTCCTCCATGCCAATGGTCATAATATTAGTTAGAGTTAGTGCTATCTTTGGTTAATTAGTTAGGTTCTGCTGTCGGATGGAGGCAAATGGTGGCTCCGGCATTTCCCTCTCTAATTAGGAAGTCAGCCCTTATCTCAGATTTCATTCATTCATCATCATCGCCTCTTCGATGCTCGACTCCTTTAGGTATTCTTTTTGGGTTTCTTCCTAACCTACCTTTAGCTGGCACAATCATTACTGCAGCACCTGTAGCGGGGAACCCTCATCTAGGCTTCCTTGCTTTGTATCCCTACAGGGTGGTATATCCCATGGATAGAGAGGCAGAAAGTCACAAAGCAAATCAAGTTACACAAGCATTATCTCATCTCATCTCATCTCATCCAGTTGCATAAGCACATTGAATGGCAGGGCTTTATGCCCGAGGTTCGATGGGAAGAGCAACAACGTCACTCCCCCATTGGGCTTAAAAGGTCACTCACCTTGGGCCCCTCCAGGATTCATTTTTCGTTGCCCACCATCCACTCCTCCTCCTCTAGATGTTCGTCTCTCTTACCCGTGGGCTTCTTCCTAACCTACCTTTAGCTGACGCAATCATTCCCATGGCACCTGTAGGAGGGAACCCTCATCTAGGATTCTTTGCATCGTACCCCTACAGGGTGGTTATACCCATGGATAAAGAAGTGGAAAGCCGCAAAGCAAAACAAGTTACACAAGCATTATCTCATCTCATCTCATCCAGTTGTGTAAGCACATTGAATTATATTTACAATTAATAAAGACATTGCTTTGAGCATTTCTTTGGTCTAAAGAACTGCAGCTCTGGCTAACCTATATGTATTCCTGGACTCTCCCTGTCCCTGTTTTACTGGCATCTCCAACCAATTTTGGAACATTCCTGGACCCACTTTAGGTACCTTTGTAGTATAAATTTTCGACCCCCAAGTTACGTGTTTGTGCTTTTCAGGGGTTTCCCATTCTCCACTTGTGCTTTCCCTTTGGCCCAGAGCAAACCTAATAACAATATTCAAACTCATACTGGCATACTGTCAAGGTGCCCATACTGTTCAGGGAGAAAAAAACTGCCTTAGGCCCTCTTTATCTGTATAACTAGATGTGACATGGCACCCTGTAACTCTCAAATGCCTCCCTGCATCTGGCAGGGCCCACACCAACAAAAGCTCTGCTTTTGTTGGGACACCTTATAGCTCATCTCCTGGGGGATTGCTAACTTGTGTGTCCACAAGTGACCAGTTTACTAAATTGGTGACCTCCCCACATTCTCAGGGACACTCTCCTACCTTTGCCCAGGTGTGGCAGCTTCAGTCCTGGTTCAGTTCCATCCTCTAACATCTTTGTATTGTCTGACTGCATGGTTACTGATGTCACACCCCCTCCCAGTAATCAAAGACTCATGATCCCTCTTCAGCAGAATTCTCTTCAGGACTGAGAGCAATTAGGCAGCACTCCTTGAGCGTGTTCCCTTAGGATTCTCTATGTCTCCCTGGGATCCCTCTCAGATTTCCCTCCTAGGCCACCAATTTCAACTCCCACCTCCAATAATGGGTCAAGGAACATGAGTGCTTAAGATCCATCCTGGCCAAACTAGGCCTGCAGATGTACTGTGTGACATCCCTGCCAAGCTGGATTTCTGGACTTTGTTCTGCTGTCTAACTATAATGGTTGTAAGCACTCTTATGTGTAGGCTGGAGCCCACTGTTGAGAACTGTGCACCCCTGGCCCATATCCTGAGCTAGCCACCTGATGAGCCACTTCCATAAGCATATATGCACTTACAATCAGTCTTTGCACCCCTAGCACCTTACCTGTCATAGTCCCTCGACAAGGCCCCCCTAGCTGCACTGTCTCCCACCCTCATCCACCTCCCCCCATACCTCCACTCCTGCCCCCACTCCAACCACCTCCTGTACTCCCTTACCCCCTCCCTCCTCCCCCCTCGATCTCCTACCCTCACTTCCCCACCCCCTTCCTTTTCTTGTTCATAGCTCAAGTCTTTATACTGGTTTATCCATGTCTGTAAGTCAATGACTATATGTTTGTAACTAAAAATGATGACTGTTGCACACGCTGACGTGGAACCTTTGTAAAACAGCCTCAGCGCAAAGGTATTGTAATCCTAGATTGAAATAAATAAATACATAAAATATAAGTTTCCTGACTCTGCATCTAGCCACAGAACAGGCATTCATGCAGAGCATCCTCCAGCCATTACCCGGGCATAGGTCGCTACTTGTGTCAGAGGGCAACCCCAACACAGTCACATGGGCCATGACACATTCTTTCCTACACTTCTGGATTAACTAGCCCTCCTCCTACCACAGTTCCCATCATGAACCATGAACAACCACCATTTTCTAGGGCCACGAAGGCCTTTTTTTATAGTCCTATGATCCTCACACACCCACAATAAATCACTGTGAGGGTATGCACAGAAATTCTTTCTTCCTACTGGACATGGCTAGTAACACCTCACCCCCCACCACCACCATCAGGGAAGGGGTTGTTCCTCTCTCTGCAAGCTTCTATCCTTGTAAAACAATGTAGAGGGGGCATATAATCTGGGACCCAGAATGCCCCACCAGGGGGTTAATCAAGTGACCCTGCACCTAATGTCCAGTGTGGGTGTTCATGGCACAGCTCTTTCCCTCCTCCCTTTGGCAAAAAATCAACCCAAACAAACAAACAAACAAAAAAAAACAGAACAAAAAAATAAATAAACCCCACTTCACTTCATCTAAGGTAAAGGTAAGATAAAATGTATTTCTTAAGCGTCTTTCAGATTATCTACAGGGGCACGAACACCCAACTGTGACCCACCTTCACTACAGGCATATTCAAACTGGCATACCAAAAGGCTGCAGGCCTATCTTCCAGCTCTACTAGCCAGGTATTTGTGATTCTACTCACCCCCACCCACCCAGTGACATGAAGCCTGTCACAGGAACCTCTGCCAGTTCCATAGGCACCTGGCTGGAACTGTGCTTTACATCCCTAGTGGTAGCCCAGCCCATTCCAACCTTTCTGGCTGTGTCAAGATTCCATTAGCTGGCAAACTCTTTGGTTGCCCCATGAGTCCCAACTGCTTGTAGCACCAATCAGAGGTCACTACCTACCTGTTTACCCTGAGCATCCCTCACCTGGGGTCCAATGCTGTACAACATACCCCACCCCTCAGTGACAGAGACAGAGAGAGAGACAGAGTGACAAGGACTTAGAAAAACTATACTCTGTTGCACTTGCCCACAGCCAATTGCATATAGAGTGATTCAACATTCTTCACAATTTCTTGAGACAGTAAAAATTTATACAAACATCTAAGTTCTACTGTATTTCTAAAATACAGCCTCTTGTGATGTTAGTTCCTTCCCTGTAGCTTGGGATCTAGTGTTTCCTTGGCCCAAGTTCCCCAAGAGTCACCACCAGCTATTAGGTTCCTCTGTCTAGTCCCGAGGAGGAAAAGAAAAGAGAAAACAAGCATGAATGTACTGTACGTTTACAACTTTACAGTGTTTATGACACAGTTTCACTGTCTGAATGCCAGGATAAGTATATTATTTTAAACTGTCCAAACAGACACCCATGGGACAAATGTCTGGTAATGGGTCCAAGCAATCATAACAAGGAATCACCAAGAAGGAGAGCAGTCAACATTTGTTTTAAGGGTGTTTCTCCACCTGAACTTCCTGCAGGCCAGACAATGCTGTTCATCACTTTGGCAAGTGTCCAGTTAGGGCTATTTAAATTCTGGGCCTCAACAGTGGAGGAGATGAGTTTCACCACCATTTCTTCTGGTGCCTGGTGATTTGTCTAGTCACAGTTCAGTAAATGGCACTGTGCATCCTCATACTTCTGCTTGTCTCCACAAGCCTACAATGACAATAATGTATTTTAGCCTGGCATCCCTCTGCTCCTCAGTAGGATACTACACACTGAAAAACTTGTCTTCTATCTTCTGTAATAGCCATGGTTTGTGCTGGGCATCCACAGTTTTCCAGAGCCACTTTGGGTAGTAAAGGAGCAGGTACCCCACCTTCCAGAGACACATGCTACCAACTTCTGATTTGTCTGGCAGTGACACATTAGGTCAACCAGATCACTCCCGAGCTCCAACAATATCTTTGTGTCTGCTTCTGATTCCAGAAGCTTAGCCACAGGACATTGGCTGTTCAGATATCAGTACTGGTATTCCCAACCCTTAGGTGGTGAATTGGGTGCAGAGGTGACTTCAGATGTTGGACAGGGACAAGGCTGGGAATGCCCCCTCTTCAACTCCAACCTATTGTGTCTGAGGCCTTGGATATTCCACTTACTTCCTCTTCCAGTAGTGCATTTCCTCTTGGAGACTGGTGATGCTGACCTTGCATCCCCCCACAGTATGCACTGTGTGCTTCTGAAAGGACCTAAGTGTTGGATGCCCTTCTCCACTAAACCTCTTTGACAACCTCTACCACATGTTTGTCAGGGAGCTTGCACCTGCCTGTCTGTGGGGTTTGCTTTGGCCTACAGCACAATACCATCTGCTGAGTCATCCCTTCTTGGCTGATTTTCTTCTTGTTCACTTCTGGTACCTAGAATGGCCCAGGTGGGGGGTCCATAGGAACTGTTCCATCAGATGCCAAAGAATGTGCATGTTCCTCCTGTTCTGACTCCACAGGACCCTCTAAGGCTGGGATGGCCTCACTGTCTTACTCCATAAGCAACTGTCATCACATAGGTATCCCAGGGCAGAACCTGAAAATCTCAGGGCAACAGTCAATTGTCTCATGCCTGCATTGCTCACACATCTGAACATTCTGTATGCACCAGTGACACCTCAATGTCAGTATGCATCCAACAAGCTCATCTATTTTCTGATCACACAGCTGATGGCAGAATTAATTGCTGTGCCCTGGAAAAAAAAAATTGTTGGCATTGAATGGGGACATTTACAAAATGGGCTGATGCAATACTGGTTGTCACAAACCAACTCCTGGAGCCGGGTCCACTGAGCTTACACTGCCCACCCCTAAGTGCAATCCGAGATGGGGGAGTCAGAAAATACCCTCCTTGTGTCCTTTTAGAGTGCTGTCATATTTCACTACTGGACACTTGCCATGAAGGCCCATGGCTTCATCTGTATCTGGATAAGGGCAAAAATGCAGTCTCAAGTCTGTAGCCTGGTGAGACCCCTCCTTAGCTGCTGCACTGTGGAGGAAACTTTACATTTTCCCAAAGCATGGGACATGTCCCCCTCAGTTCCTAAACTGCGGTCCTTAGGTCTAGCATCAGAGCATTCAAGAGTCACTGCCATCCCTAACTTTCTGAACATTTGTTACCCCTCCTTCCTCAGAGTAACAATCTGTAGCTGTTTGGTGAAGAGCTACTTGGGTAAGTCCTACCTCCCTTTCATTATTCTCCCTTTCAGGAGACACAGACTGGGGAAACAGCCTCCTATTCCTTTCTACTGGGGCTTCTGTGGGGTTCAGGGAATTACAAGTGGTCTTAGCTGTCTGACTGCGGGTAACCGCACACACCACCTCCTTCCCTATAATCACATCCAGGGCGAGGTTGTCTGTCACTGCCACTTTTTGCACCCTCTCTCCTGTCTCACCCCAATCCAGGAGAAGACTAGCTAGTGGCAGGGTTTTCTCCTCCACAGTGATTTGGTATAAGTTGTTCAGGCCCAACCAAATCCCCTTTTACCAGGGTAAGAGATGCCCCATTGTCCCTTAATCCTTAGGTCTGCACCCATCTGCACCCCATTTATGATAACCAGCTGTATGTTCTTCCTCATTTGTACAGGCATACTCTCAGGGATACACAGTGCACCCACGTCCTTTTGAGGGACACTTTCCCCACTCTGTGCATTTTTAGGACACTGTCTAGCCAGATGCCCGGGCTGCTTACAAAACCAATATTCATTACTCTTTTTTTATCTAGGAAATCCTTTTTTGGTAACTTGGGGTTTCCCCCTTTCTGCAGAGGCAGCAAGGGTTTTAGCTGCCCTGAAGGTGTGCTTTTCCCTTTTGCCCCTGCAGCACCTGCCTCCCCCCCCACACTTCCTTTCAGAGCAGGCTTCCTCCTGGCATAGCGATCTGAGAGCACAACAGCTTGCTGTGCTGTTTTAGGATCCCAGTTCTCTATCCAGGTTTTCAGCACTGCTGGGCAAGCTCAGAGGAACTGTTTCAGTAACACAACCTCTTCAATTTTCCTCTCAGAGTTTGCTTCCACCCCCTCCCACCAAGATTTCAAAAACTGCTGTTGCTTTGAGGCAAGTTCCTCAAAGCTAATTTCAGAGCTCTTTCTGAGCTTCCAAAATGTAACTCTGTAGCCTTCAGGAGTTAGTTCATACTTTTTCAGTAAAGTTTCAAGTTTTTCATAGTCTTTACTTTCCTCATTGTCCATTTGGCCTAACACCCAATGCCCCTTGTCAGTAAGCAGTGGGAATAGTTGAAAGCTCCAGGCCTCCTTGGGTATCTTGGCCTGGATACAGACCTTTTTGAATGAATTAAAAAATGCATCCATATCCTCCCCTCTTTAAATTATTCTATTACTTTGAAATTTAATTTATATCTCAGCCCTGGAGTTTCATATTTACCTCTGCCACTTAACCTGCCCTGACACTGGTGGCTGAAGCTTCAACCTCTTCAGTTTGAACTCTCTTTGACACTGCTTGTCCTCCATTTCAGCCTCTTGTTGGCACCGTTTGTCCTCCATCTCCATTTTGAGTCTTTTATGCTTTGAGTTCCCTTTGCTGCTGGGCTTCCCTCTGCTGCTGGGTTTCCTTCTGCTGTTGGGCCTGTAGGGCAAGTTGTCTGTCCTGTATGGCAAGCTTCACTCTCTGCAACTCCAACTGAAGCCTCAGCTTCTCCAGCTCCCCATCTATGGTGGACATCACCTGGGGCCATGGCTCTGGGTTCCCTCTGGTCTTGCTGTCCTCCTCCCTGGGACTGGACACTGTGATGTCCCTTGGCACCCCCATGCCCAAGTTTTGGTCCTTTCCAGTCACTGATCAAGACTTGAGCTCCTGGGCAGCCGCTTGCTCATTGGCTGCCACAAGAGCCTCCATGAGGTTGTTTTTGCTTGGCCCCTTATAATAAACACCTCTTTCCTGACAAAACTTCCTTAGCTGGGGGGCGTGGTTTAGCCACTGACATAATGGCAGCTTAACTTGCAAGCTCTCTCCTGGCCGAGGACCATCCAAACTTGGACACTGCAATCCCGTGGAGTTACAACCTCCTCATTATAGTCTAATGCATGGGTGACAATTTGCTAACCAGGCAGCTCACTCTTAAATGGATTTTGATGTGATTTGTGACATTTCACCACACCGTTATCCATGGTACCTCTGGCCACACTAGGTCGCATGGGCCCCACAGCACATTGCCGCTCCTGACCACTATGCAGTTACATGCCATTGCTACAGAGACACTGAGGTGATTTGGGCTCCTAAAATACACCATATCTAGCAGGCATAGACCCCCCCGACTGTAGCCATACCTCCAAGTTTAGCTAGCCCTATCACCACCCAACCAGCATCCGTGCAAGAATCTTTGCAATACATTACTAAAATGCTGGAAGCATTACTTCTCTGGGTGGATGGCATTAGCCTTTCTTTGCCGGGTACAGTCACCAAAGTTCAACAACTACAAGACCAGATGAATGTTTCAGAGCAGCGAGTGGAGGCCTGTGAACTGCAACAGCAACAAATCTGGCAGTGCCTACACCAGCATGAGGAACGTCTGGCAGCTCTCTAGGAATGAGCTGAAGATCAGAAAAACAGAGGGCTGCCGCAACAATCTGCAGATCATCAGCCTCCCTGAGGGGGCTGAAGGGTAGTCAGTGGAAAGGTTTCTCAGTGACAATCTCCCCTTTATGTTAGGGGAATGTTGGAGAGGACCTGTAGGCGTGGAGAGGGTGCACCAGGTATCTGCTTGCCCTAATAAAGCTACAGATGCTCCCAGACCTGTAGTGGCCTACCTGCTCCATTACTTCACGAAGGAACGAATCCTCTGTGCTGCCAGAGACCTGGGGGAGATCTGCTGGCAAGGGGCCCAGATCTCTCTCTATATCGGGACTTCACCCAAGAGACTGCAGTGAGGAGGAGAGCCTTTGGCCCCATTAAGCATTTCCTTTACCAACAGGACTTTTATTTTAAGTTAAAAAAATCTTATCAGGCTCCTTGTAGCCAAAGATGGATTTGAAATAACTGCTGACCATCCTGCTGTGCTTGAGCGCTGGATTGCCAAATTTTGGCCAGCCCTGCACGTCCCTACTACAAATCCCAGGAGGCTTTGGAAACTGTCTCAGGTGGGACCTTCCACTAGGAACAGTTCTTCACTCGCTGGGGCTCCAAGGGACTCATTACTAGCTGGATCAGTCCCTCACCAACCTGGTCCCCCCTTGTTCAATGACACATGCTCAGCTCTCCTGCCCTAGCTTCTGCAGTGATACTGGACTCTCATTCCCACCTGCCCTCTCTCCCTCAGAGCTCAAATAGTTCTTTTACCAAATCTCAACAAAGAGCTAGAAGCAGACCCCAGCATTCACCCAGAAAAGCAATCCACAGCTCCACCTGCTAAAATTTGTAGGGAAGATTTATTCCCTGTTGCACATCCGGTGAATTCGGAGTTGCTTGACTGTCAAGAGAGAGACATTGCACAACCGGTGGATTGGGCTGATTTACCTGATGCCTCCCTCATTGAAGCATTCAACACTGTTTCTCTGTGAGACCTGGGTTGATTAGCTATGGTGCAGCTGTTATGGACTTTGGTGCCCCTCCTCTGGTCATACCTGAGCAGGCTGAAGGACTGAACACATGAAGTGCTTCCACTGCTTTTACTGTTGTTTCCTCCACACACTACCTATTGGTTCCTGATAGAGCACTACCATAGGTGCCCCACCGCCCCCTCCCCTCTTTTTTCCTGCTGTCTGATTTCACCCATTTGGCCATGACGGCCATGACAGCCATGACAGGCTCTACCTGACCTGCTCCCCCTCCCCTCCCTCCTTTCCCATCCCTCTCTCATGACCCCTGGTCCCCAACCTATGGACTGGTTTTCCATCTTGGTGCCCTTTGCTCATGAACCTTGCTATTAAGCTATGTCTGCTAGCTGGTTTTTGTTTCACCCTGCCCCAATGGTGGCTAGCTGCATTGTGCCATCATAGTTTTACTTATTCCTTGCTCTATACTTTGCTATAGGGCCTGTTTGCCTCACTGCTATTGTGCTTTGACTGGCAGGGGCGTGTCCACCTCCTTCCCCCATCCTACTATGTTTTCCCTTCTACCTCCCTGCTCCCCCCCTCATGGTTGGGGTGCCCGACCTTGGGTGGTTCCTCAGTTCAGGATGACTCCACTTAGTTGGACTTCCACACTATACCCCGTACTGAGCATTGGAGATAGCATAGCTGCAGGGCAGATTTTCTACCTTTGTTTGCTTTGACCTCCGCATTCATAGTGTGTTTATGCTGTTGTGTATTTATTGGCACCTAATTGTTGACTTTTGGACTTCTTAGCCTTATAGGTTTTTCACTATTTATATTTTAACATTTTTTTTTGTTTGTTGCTCTGCTCCATAGCCTTTAATTCTTAAGGACAGTGTACTCCAGCCTTGCAATAATGCTTACACTCTCATCCTCCTTGGGCTACGAAGTTACAGTATTGGTTTGTTTAGGGTGCTTTCCTATCCCTGGGGTCTCTGTGAATTTGATCCCTCCCTCTCCTTGGCTCACAGTAAGCACTCCTTTTTGCTTATTAGACAAGAATATGGCACCAGACCCACCTGTGCCCCGTGCCCACCAGTGGATGTCCTGGAATGTTAAAGGGCTTAACCACCCAATCAAGCACACAAAGTTCTTCAGCACCTATGGTCTTTTCACACAGATGCGGCACTCTTACAAGAAACCCATCTTTTGTCCCAGGCAACATCATGGCTGAAGAAATCTTGGGTGGGAGAAGTCTTGGCTAGCTCCTCCACAACTAAAACTAAGAGAGTGGCTATCCTTTTGTGTCACGCTTCCCCCTGGAAAGTGGAGGGCATCAGGAAGGATACCCATGGCATGTGGGTGGTGGCCAAGTTATCCTCCCCTGAGGGTCCTATGTTATTAGGTAATGTCTATGCTCCCAACGTTGACCATATAGACTTCTTTCTGGTGGTCAGTCAAGCAATATCTGCACTACAACAAGACGGCCCACCTATTCCAATTGTGAAGGGGGGGACTTCAACATGGTGGGTAATTTTTTCCTTGACAAGTCTCACCATATGCCACATGCCACCCCTAAAGCCAGACAATCCCTGCAGGACCTGATGGAGGAATGGGCTCTCGTCGACGTTTAGTGTAGAGACCTTCCCACTGGTTGTGATTACACATTTTATTCCACACCACACCACTCGCATAGCCACATCGATTTTTGGCTGGCTAATGAAGTGGCAGCTTGGGGGATATCTGAATCTGCTATTGGCTTGATTCTGATTTCTGACCATGCATCTACCCAGATTACCTACACCCCCCATTACTCATGTTTCTGGTGTCCAATGGTGGTGTAATCCCCTTCTTTTTAAGGACCCCAACTTTTACCCCATTCTGATTCCGGCCATGAGAGACTATTTTTCCCTCAATTCTGATTGTGGAGTCTCACATGGCCTTTAAGGCGGTCATCCAGAGCCACATTATTGACTTTTCTGTGGCTCAGGACAAGGCCCGTAGAGCAAACCTGACCAAGCTACAGGCAGACTTGTCCGCAATGGAACAGCGCTTTAAGGCCACCCCACATGCTGCTACTGATATCGCCTTGCACAATCAAATCGTGGAGCTCAAGTACCAGATTAATGTCATCTTACATCAGAAAGCCGAATGGCTTTTGCTCAGGTCTAAACATGCTTACTGGGATGGTGGAGAGAAATCTGGCAAGCTCCTTGCCTTTCAAGTTCACAAACAAAGGACGACCACCTGGATTCATGCCCTTCGTACCCAGGCCGGCTCCATAGCCTCCAGCCCCAGTGACATTAACTACACCATGGGGCAATTTTATGAAACTCTCTATCAATCTCACTCCACCAACACAGGTCCACAGCTCTCATAAGGCATCATGGCCTTCAGCCAACACACCCCTATCCCAGTCCTTACCCCCGACCTGGTGGCCCAACTCGATTCCCCCCTCTCATGTAAAGAACTTCATATAGCACTATCCAAGATGGCTTGAGGAAAAGCTCCTGTCCCAGATGGCTTGTCAGTGGAGCTATATCAAGCCTTGTGGCCAGACTTCTTATGGCCACTTCAACTTGCCCTACAATCCTCACATGAAGCCAGCTCCTTCCCCTCTACCATGAGGGACATGTTACATACATAGATACATAGACAGTGTAGGCAGATAAGGGCCTATGGCCCACCCAGTCTGCCCATTTGAGCTTGTAAGTTCAGTTTAGGTTTTCCTAGAAGTCTGTTGCCCCTTACCCCTGACCTCCAGAATTCCTTTATGTCTATCCCATGCATTCTTAAATCCCGTGATTGTTTCATGTTCATCATTTTACTCTCCCAAAAATCCTCCTACCCATTGGATTGCACCAACTTTCAGCCTATATCTTTGCTATCTGTTGTCACTGAGATACTAGCCAAAGCCCTGGCTACTAGAATGATGTCTGTCCTCCCATTGATTATTCACCCCACACAAGCAGACTTTATGCAGGGCAAGGCCAGAGTGGACAACACCAGACTTCTACTTAACCTTAAAAGGTTTGCCTCCAAATCGCCCCTCCCCATGGCTGCCTTAGCAATTGACCTTTCTAAGGCATTTGACTCCATAGAATGGGACTACCTCCATGAGATCCTCCATCTCTACTGTTTTGGTACCTATTTTAGTCAGTGGGTGCATACGCTTTACTGTTCCTCTATGGCCCGTATTCTCACTAACAGTGACATCTCCCCCTCCTTTCCCCCTCATAGAGGCACCAGACAAGGTTACCTGCTCTCCCTCCTCTTATTTCTGGTAGCCTTGGGCCCTTTACTTTGAGTTCTTGTTGCCTCTCCACAGATCCATGGCACTGAGGTTGCTGGTCACTCCTATCTGGTGGCAGCATATGCAGATGACCTCCTCTTGACCCTCTCCAGTTCCCAACAATCAATTCTGGAGGTGATCCGGGTCCTTGATGACTTTGCAGCCCTCTCTGATCTTACAGGTCAATCAAAGAAAGACCACATTGGCTCCCCCTCAATACTGGCTGTACAAGCACCTGTATTCAGGGCACTAACCATTCATGGGCTGCCCAGGGCTTTACTTACCTCAGTATTCAGCTCCCCACTAAATGGTCTGCCCTTGAATCAGCCAACTTCTCCCCCTCCACTAACATAACTCTCCATGGAGATAGAATGGTGGCACAAACTGCAACTCTCCCTACCGGGTAGAGTACCTCTTCAATAACCTGCCCATCTCTTTCCCCTAAACTATTTACTTCACTGGAATGCTTAGTCTCCTGTTTTTTGTGGGATAATAAACCTACCAGATGGAGTAAGCAAAGCTGAAAGCCACTGGACCTGGCGAGCTTAAACGTCCCTTGGTTTCTAGGCTACCACCTTGCCTGTATGGCGGCCCATGCAACCAAATGGTTTGTACCTGGCCCTTTGGGCTCTCCGTTCTGGGTTCAGTTGGAAATGGACCTGATGGGGGGACAGATCTTTACTTCCTTCTCACATTCCAGTCACAGCCAGCTCAACCCCTCCCTCCCACTATCTCTCCCACTATCACCGACACAGTTCATGCCTGGAGACTCCTTATGTTTAAATCACACACGCCCAAGCAGACTTGGCCCCCTCCAATATGCTATGCCTCATTATGGAATAATGCCAATTTCCAAATTGATGGGAGCCCGCTGTACTGGCCCTCCTGGCAAAGATGTGGCATCCAAACAGTGCAGGACCTCTGTTCCCCTGAGTCTATCTCCCTATTGTCCTTTGCTCAACTGCAAGCTAAAGTCTCTCTACCACACAAGGACTTCTGGAGATACCTTCAGATTTTCAGTGCCATACAACCCTTCCTTACTAACTGCCCTTCCAACACACTCTGGCAATGGCTGGATGCCCTTCATAGACATTCCACATCTAAGGGACTGCTTGGCCATTTCTATACAACCTGGAAGGATGCCCAGCTGAATGCCACTTCACCATGTAGGCTAAAATGGGCTGAGCAACTTGGCTCCCCTATCTCTGAAGATCAGTTGAATCTTTATCTCAAAGATACCCATCGTATCTACAGAGATACTAAAACCCATTTCCTTCAACTTAAAATTTTACTGTTTTGGCATCATACCTATGTGGCCCTCCATAAATGGGATCTGCTTAGCCATACTCGGTGTTGGCAGTGCTCACAAACTGACTCCAACCTCCTGCACATACAGTACTCTGGACCTGTCCACAATTTGTTTCATTTTGGAATATGGTGGCCTCTGATCTCTCAAAGGTACTGAAGTCCCTGATTGCCCTCACAGATCCCAAGTTACTTCTGGGGGACACTACCTCCCTGACTGATACACCCAAACCTCTTCAAAACTGGGTGCTCCTAGCCCTTCTGGAAGTAACGCGCCTCCTTCTCATGCACTGGCACCAAGAGCCCCCACCTGGAAAGCCTGGCATGTGCACTAGCTTGTCTATCCCTCTTTGAAAGGCTATCCCATACCCAAGGGAATAACATGCACTATCACCAATCTAAATGGGGGCTGTACCTACAATCTGACCTCTGTAAACTTCCTAAACCACCTGCAAACCCCCCTGTATGATATGGATGTCATAGTTACCTATTTTGGGTTACTGAGTTGCTACTGACAACTCACAGAAGGTGTAAGCATCTGACTTACCTGTTTCTATTGATTTTGATGTCTTAATCATTGCTGTTATGTATAGCTAGCTCATAGTTAATTTTGGACTTATGACATGACCTGTATCAGATATGATCAGACCTATGTCCATGTTTGTAAGGATATCTTGCTGTACTGTTTATTGTACGCTGTGCTGAGAAAACCTAATAAAATCTTATATGATAAAAAAAAAACTTCCTTAGCTGGTCTGCAGTGCATTCTCTGTAGTTGGAAGCCATCTTCTTCCCTAACTACTGCTACACTAGCTTACACCCCCCAAAAAACAGAAAAACAGAGTAGGGAACTTTAAACTGTAACCAAATAGTTTTTTTTCCAAATCTCTGCCCTTTTTGTATGTGGATTGTTTCCAGTTTATCAATCAGATACACTGGCCTCAAATCCCACCACTCTATGACCAATTTCTGTCATGAACCCGCTCCAGAGGGCTGGGTCCACTGAGCTCACAGTGCCCACCCCTATGTGCAATCTGTGACTGGGGAGTCATGACACACCATCCTCTTGTTCTTTTAGAGTGTTCATTGATTTCACAACTGAACACTTGCCACAAGGGCCCAAGACTTCCTCTTTATCTGGGTACGGGTAAAATATATTAGTGAGTCTGTAGCCAGGTGAGAACCCTCCTTGGTTGCTACACTGTGGAAGAACCAAGGTGTAATGAGCTCTTTGGGGCTGTCCTCATAACCTTGCTTATGTCTTCTCCCACACAGGTGCAGGGACCTGGTTCAAAACCCCACAGACCCCTCCAGAGACCTTGTGCACTTTCCCAATTTAGGCCACCAGATTCCCTTCTAGGATTCTAGACTTTGGTATCATGTGTAGCACCTTAGCACTAAACAGGTGTGTCACAGATTGAATAAACCTTCCCAAAGTCTCACACACAACAAATCACTCCCAAGAAGTACTTTAAAAATAAAAGCAAAAGCTTTTACTAATTACCATTCAAAACATACAGACAAAATATTTACTGTATTTATTTATTTAGTTTTTGTTAACTGGGTAGGTACACAAGACAGCATAGCTGCCTATTTTCGGGTACAACCCGAGAGATTACAACAAAGAGTATACAGACAATAGTAGATAAAAGAAAACATCATGGGAACAAGTAGAAGTCAGACATGGTACACTTACACAAAATTTTCAGCAATGACAGGGAAGGTTGTGCAAAGAGACTGGGGAATCTGTGGCATTCTCCGAGCTACTCCCAGTACCCTGTGCAAGCACAGTGAGAAAGGAAAGGATTAGGGAGTTGAACACATGGTTGGTGGAATGGTGTCAAACTCAGGGATATGGGGTTGTGGTGGCTGGGGCAGTACCTAGGATAATAACAATCTGTTTGCAAGGGATAGGCTGCACCTGAGTGGGGAGGGGAAGGAGGTATTAAAGCAAAGACTGGGGCGGTATATTGTGACAAAGGTGGATTTAAACTAGATGGGGGGTGACAAGTGGACAGCAGGTAGGCAGAGATCCGATAGAGTGGAGTCACAGCCTACTCCCCAGGCTAGCAGAGAAGGACTCAGGGCAGCTGAAAAGGAAGGAGTAGAAGGAAGGAAATGGAGGCCAACAAAGGGAAGGGGGCAGGATGGAGGGTGGTCTCATTGAATGCAAGAAGCTTAGGAAATAAATCTGCTGAGCTACAGGCACTCTTAATAGTGTGGAGGGTGGCTATTGCAGCTGTCACAGAAATGTGGGTAACTGAGAACTGGGACTGGGATCTGGCAATCCCAGGATACAAAGTATACAGGAAGGACCATAAGGAAGGAAGGGGCGGTGGTGTGGCTGTCTATGTGAGGGATGGGATCAAGTGCACAAGGGACGAGGGTGAAGAAGGGAGAACAAAGGTAATCTGGCTATAGCTCATAGACTCAAGGGGTAGGAAACTGAGGTTTGGTGTAGTATACAGGCCACCGTCCCAGTCTGAGGAGGTTGACAGGGAATTTGCAGGTCAAATCAGAAAGGTATGTAGAAAAGGGAAGGTGGTCATATTGGGTGATTTCAGCTTGCCAGGGGTTGATTGGAGCATTCCGGCCACCTCCAGTGTTAGGGAACAAGTGCTTCTGGATGCAATACAGAAGGGTATCCTTACACAGTTGGTTAGTCTACCTACTAGGCTAAAGAACACTTTAGATCTGATGTTGTCAAATGAGGAGGCAGTAAGGGAAATAAAGTTGGAGGACCCACTAACCAACGGCGATCACCAAACAGTGTGGTTTAATATCATGATGTGCAGGGAGCCAGAGAACTCAGTTACTCAGGTAGTAAGCTTCAGGGGGGCAGACTTTGGGAGGATGCAGGAAGTACTGAAAGGGAAACTAGAGGGCATAAGGCAGGAGATGGATGGAGAGCAAAAATGGAATATTATTAAATGGGGGATTACAGAGGCAACAGAAGCCTGCACCAAGACACAGAGCAAAAGGAGCAGAACAAGAAAACCATACTGGTTGAACAGTGAAATAGTGGAGGTTGTGAGAGCAAAACTAGAGGTGCACCAGAGGTATTGAAGAATGGGGAAGGAAGTGGACAGGGAGAGGTATGCAAGATGGTCCAGGGAGGTGACCAGAAAAGTGAGGGAAGCCAAAGCCCAGAGGGAGCTGAGATTAGCTCAGGGAATTAACAGGGGGGAGAAAGACTTTTTCAGATACATCAGGAAGAAAAGGAAGTGCAAGGAGACAATAGTGAGGATAAAAAGGATGGGGAGTGGATGGAAAAGGGTGAAGAGCAGACTGAAGCACTGAATGAATACTTTTGCTCAGTGTTCAAGGAAGAAAAGTGGGGATCGCTACCACCATGGGCTGGGAAGGTGGGGAGAGGAGACAACAGATGGAAGAATTGAGGCAAGTGGAGTCCTAGAGGGACTGAGGGCACTGAAGGTAGACAAGGCACCAGGGCTGGATGGGATCCACCCCAGCGTGCTGAGGGAGATGGCGGAGGTGTTTGCAGAGCTGCTGGTGGATCTGTACAGCACCTCACTGGAGTCGGGATGTGTCTCACTGGACTGGAGGATGGCACATGTAGTACCGTTACACAAGAGTGGATGAAGAGATGAACTGGGTAATTATCACCCGGTAAGTCTCACCTCCATAGTGTGCAAACTCGTGGAGACAATACTAAAGGATAGACTAGTGTTGTACCTGGAGGACAATGGCCTCCAGGATGTGAGGCAGCATGGGTTTGTTTCAGATAAGTCTTGTCAAATCAACCTAATATAATATTATGAATGGATGACAGGTGAGCTGGATAAGGGTCATGTGGTGGATGTTCTTTACTTGGACTTCAGCAAGACCTTGGATTCTGTGCCTCATGGGTGGCTTGGGGGAAGCTAACTGGTGTAGGGGTAGGGCCAAAAATGATGAACTGGATTACAAGCTAGCTGAGTGGGAGGCTGCAATGGGTGGAGGTGAGAGGGGAGCAATGATAGGTGCCACTAGACACCAGGGAAACATCAGAGGTAAAACATTAGAGTACCAAGGAGGGCAATGAAAAGGACAAGCAAGGATTCTTGGGTGATGAAAAAGGATCCTTTTTTGTGACTCGTGATATGAAAAAGGATTCTTTTTTCATATCATGTGGTTACGAAAAAGGATTCATAATACTAAAATAAACACATGTCAAGTGCATACTGTATCTCTAACATTAAAGTGCAGATTGCACCTAGAGGGGTCTCAGTCCACAAGCTAGGTGTGGTGGTCTCACTCCAGGAAATCATTTTTGTGGCTTTTGAAAAAAAAATGTTTTGAAAAAATGGAAAACAAGGTGGCAGCTAGTGAAAAAGTATTTTTTTCTCATGAAAAATGATTTTGTCCCCACAAAAAAGAAAATGATCTCACCAGATTGAATCTTGTTTTGTGAGATCAATTCCTTTGTAGAACTTTTAACCTCTATCCTGAAAAAATGAACTTCCCACAGGAAATAATGGGAACTTAAAAGTGGAATAACTTTACAACAGGTTAATATGTTTGCACCAAACACAAGCAGTTCTGTTGCCCAAGTTCTTTGTACCATAAAAAAAAATCACACCAAAATGCCACACCATCTGGGCACAAGGTAATGAGGAAAAAACTGTAAAAGTGGTGACTTTTAACTTATTTGATATTATCTGAATCTCAGAATCCATACATCTGACTGGAAAGAAACTTGCCATGTAAACAGATCTACATCACAGAATGGTGCATACCAATGTTTGCGCACATCCATTGAATGGTTGCAAAGTTATTGACAGGCAGTATAGCCCAGAGGTTAGAGTAATGAAGTATGAATGAGCTTGGTACATCCTGCAGACCAGACAAGGGTTGATTCTTAAAACCTTCACTTGCATACTGTGTGATTCTGAGCAAGTCACTTAACTGCCTAATGTTCCCAGATCACCCATAAAAACAGACACTTGTGCCTAGTGGGCCTTACCTGGTTACCAAACATTAAAATAATTAAAAAATAAAATAAAATGCAAGATATGAAGTTTAACATTAAACAGGCTACTCAATCGTCTATGCCCCTATTAGATAGGTATGCACGTGTGTGTGTGTGTATATATATATAGACATAGATATATAATATATTCATGGCAAAAACTCCCCATTCCCCAGCCTGCCTCCACCAGTATTGGGGGTCAGTCGTCAGAACTCTCACCCCATCATGTGTAACAAGCTGAGGTATAGGAGAATGAGGTGAGAGTTAGGGACCAACGCACCCCAGTGCACACACTACGATGCCGTTGGGGGCGGGCTGGGGAATACAATGGGGGCTTTCAACCCTCAACACCAAATTTCCTCACTTTTGTCACATGTGAACAACCCTAACTGATGCATTAAAGGGAGTTTTTTGCAATGAATGTCCCTCCTTTTTGAGAATGAGGACTATAAATAGTGAATAGAATGTGGTGGTGTGAGCGCAGGCCCTTCGGGCCCCATGCTCCCACCACATGATGTCTTGTGACATAGTAACATAACTGAAATGCAAACACAAGCACTAACAGTAAAGCACATGGTGATGCAAACGGAAATGGTAACGCAAACATTAATAGAAACGCAAGTGCAAAGTGACACCAAAGTGAACAGTGACACAAACGGAGACACAAGAGCGCACTGAAACACAAGTGTTAACATGCACGGTCATGGTATGCTATTGTAAGCACAAATGTTAATTGTTACATCAACAATAACACCAAAGGGAACAGAAACGGAAAGGCAAATGCAAGCACATATGGAAATGCAAAGCGTAACGTGCACATTCACGGTACCGCAATTGCAAATGCAAATGGTAATGGTAACAACAAAGATAACGCCAAAGGAAACAGAAATGGAAACATGAATGCAAGTGCATACAGAAATGCAAACCTTTATGTGCATGGTCACAGTACTGCAATTGTAAATACAAATGGTAACAGTAACAGCAACAATAATGCCAAAGGAAACAGAAACAGAAACGCAAATGCAAGCATGTATGAAAACGCAAACCATAATGCGCATGGTCACAGTGCTGCAATTGTAAATGCTAATGGTAATGGCAACAGCAACAATAATGCTAAAGGAAACAGTAAAATGCAAACGCAAGCATGTACGGAAACGCAAATCGTAATGTGCATGGTCACAGTACCACAATTGGAAATGCAAATGGTAACGGTCACAGCAACAATAACAACAAAGGAAACAGAAACACAAATGCAAGCATGTACAGAAATGCAAACCATAACATGCACGGGCACAGAAACGCAATTGGAAATGCAAATGGTTACGGTAACAACAACGATGACGCAAAACAAAAGACAAATGCAAACGCAAATGGAAGGGCGGCCATAAATGCAAATGGTAATGCGCACTGTGACACAAATCAAAACAGAAACAGTACTGTAGATACAAAAGATAACATAATGCAAACAAAAGTGTAAATGAAATTGCAAAGGGTAACGCACATGGTGGCATACACAGGTACGGAACCGCAAGCGGAAACGGTAAGGGCAACAGTAACATAAGCACACAGCCTGGTTTTCCCCAACAGCTGCATAGAGAAACACAGTGCATACAAAGAATGTATGCATAATAATGGATCTTGAGCAGAAAATGAGGAGTTGGAATACTAAATTGCTTACATCTCAGGAAACATATGATGTAGAAAAAAAATTTAATTTCGAATGAGTTATGACTTTCCTGGCTAGTTTTTTACTTAGCTTCTATTTAGGGGGCTAAGCATTTTTCCAACGAAAAGTCCATATCTTGCACTGTTTCCAAGATATGGGCCCCGAAAAGCACAGCGGATGCCGTAATGTAATCCTATGGGAAAAACCGAGAAGTTCGGAGTGCCGTAACTTTGCTGCCCTGTAATATTTTTTCACCAAGCTACCAAAAGCCACATCTGTTGGATCTTGGCTTTCTTCTCTCCAAATTTCAGCCCAAAAGACCAAAGTGTTATTTTGCATCAGGGTGGCAAAGAATTCCTGTCATGCAGCGGACGCTGCAATGTTAGTCTATGGGAAAAAGCGTCAACTTCAGAGTGTCATAACTTTGCATCCCTGCAAAATTTTTTCACCAATCCACCAAAAGGCACATCTGTGAAGTGTTGGCTATCATTCCTCCAAATCTCAGCCCAAAAGACAAAACCGTTCTTTTGCAGCAGGGTGACAAACAATTCCTGTCATTTTGGCCATAGGGTTGAAAAGTAGTGTCGTGATTTGCGACACCTTTCACAACAATTTGTGACAGTGTCGCAAGTGTGACACTACTTTGCATCACTACTTTTCCCAAAAATTTGAAAAACATATTTCTGGGGTGTTTAATCCCAAAATAAAGACATGGCTAGCACCTTCAGGGCTCGACTTGGTAAACATAAAAATATTTATATCCCTAGATAGTCCCAATTTTAAATGCCAAGCATTTCTTTGATCAGTAACTGAAAACAAAATGGTGGATTTGTGACATTACTAGGGTCATTTACGACACTAAAAAGTGCATTTGTAACACTGTCAAACTTTGTATTAACTTTTCCCATTGACTATAATGTGAAACTTGTTTTTTGAATAACTTTTGATCTGTTCAATATTTTTTCACAAAATCTTCAAAAGGCATACTGGGGACCTTGGCTGCACATTCTTCGAAGGTTTTTGGACCATTCACGTAAACCGTGCATCCTATAGGTGCGAGCAAAGAATTCACAAAAAAAGTAATTGCATGCCGGAATGTTGCTTAATAACTCTGCAGCCATATAGGCAACCAGCACGAAAGTTGGCAGATCCCAAGATCTATGGTTGTACCCCAAGCCTGACAAATTTCAGGCAAATCCATTAAACAGTGGCACAGTTATTAAGGTGCAAAGTTTCACCATTTAACTTTAAATGGAGTACTCAACCCTAACTATAGGGCACTACCGTGCCACTATAATATAATATAATATATATATAGATAGATAGATAGACAGACAGATATATAGATAGATAGATAGATAGATAGATAGATAGATAGATAGATAGATAGATAGATAGATAGATATATTCATGGCAAAAAAAACTCTGTTTAATTCATCAGTTAGGGTTGTTCCACAGTGACAAAAGTGAGGAAATTCGATGTTAGGGTTCCTACTCCTCTTTGCACCCCACCTCCACCGCGCCCCCACCAACAGGATTTGGGGTGTGTGTTGGGGTCATCAGTCCTAACTCTCACCCAACTCTCCTATACTGTACCACCTCAGCTTGTTTCTTGAAGCGTTTCCAAGATATGGGCCCCGAAAGGCACAGCGGATGCTGTAATGTTATCCTATGGGAAAAATTATCAACTTTGGAGTACCGTAGCTTTGTAGCCCTGTAATATTTTGTCACCAAACAAACAAAATGCACATGCATGAGATCTTGGCTGTCTTCCTTCCAAATTTCAGCCCAAAAGACCAAATTGTTCTTTTTTAGCAGGGTGTCAAAGATTTCCTATTCTTTTGGACATAGTGTTGCAAAGTAGTGTCGCAAATCATGACACTTTTGCAAATAAAATCATGAAAGTGTCGCAAGTGCGACACTCCTTTGCAGCACTACAGTTTACAAACATTTTAAAAACATATTTCTGGGGTGTTTACTTCAAAAAAAGACATGGCTAGCATCCTCAGTTGCGCAAACCGATGTGACCTGTAGGTGCGAGCAAAGAATGCACAAAAACACGTAAATATGACTTTCTATTGTGCTTTATAGCTCCGCAACCGTATATCTGACCATTATGAAACTTGTGCAGATCCAGAGAACTATGGCACCGCTCCATGCATGCCAAATTTCAGGCAAATCAGTCATATGGTGGCAAGTTATTAAGCTGCAAAATTTCACACTTTAACCTTAAATAGGGTACTCAACTTTAACTATAGTGGCACTACCGTGCCACTAAGATATATATATATTTATATATATATGTGTGCAAACAGTATTCGAGAGACTTGGGTGTGCACTTAAAATAAGGTCTGTATTTTACTCATAATTTATTAAAAATGCAGAATTTGTGCTCTGTACTGTTGCCAATATGGTCAAGAGATAGTGTGCATAAAAAAAAGGGTGTATGAAGTTTTATTTTATGGTGGCAACATTTTAATAATGAAAATAGCCTTAAAAAAGGCAGCCATTTTGTAACGTGGCTGTGCTACACATCTTGGTGACTATTAAATTTACTGGCCTGGATATTCAAACTGCGCCATTCTGAGGTGCAAGCCCTTGCGCTGCTCAAAATAGTTGCACAGGGGTGTGGCCGGGGTGATATTCAAAGGAGTTGCGCTATTGCGCAACTCCTTTGAATATCACTCCCCAGCCACAGCACTTGCGCATGGCGCAGTGGAACTTGCGCCACCGCAAGTTGCCAGAGATGAGCATTAAACTTGCGGTGGCGCAAGTACCATTGCGCCATGCACAAATTTCCGATATTCAAAAGATGACATGCAAATGGGGCCATAATTTATGCAAGGCGCGGGGGGCATTTGCATCTATTTAGATCCTCCCTCCTGTTGAGCATGCATTCATTTGCATTGCTGTCTTGCGCAACCTGATGCCAGTGGCGTAACTGCCTCCTGCTGAATATCGCAGAATGGCGCATTTTGGACTTGCGCATGCGCAGCCCTGTTGCGCATGGCGCAACCCTTTTGAATATCCAGGCCACTGTATTTAAAGCACAATACTAACATTTTCTTTTTTAGTGGACAGAGTGGATGTGTAACTGTCTCCCAATGACAATTGATTTTATGCAGAGGTAATTTACATTTACTTGACGCCACATGTAATTTATTACTTTCATGCTTTACTGTGGTGTCTTATATAGCTGCATACTTTATTTTGTGTATTCTGCCTTCATGCTTTGAGTTTTTTTTCAGTTTCAGCTCACATTGCTTAATGTGTTTCCCCCTTCACAAATCTGCAGTCTTAATGCAGTGGCACATAGAACCTGCTAGGAGCAGCAGCATCAAAAGCTGTGGCTCTTGCTGTCGTGTCCATGTTACCCACATGGATGATCATGATGCTGGTATTGGTACAAATAGCTGGGACCCGAAGGTGACATCAGGCATTCAAGTTTTGGTACTCTGGCTCTAAGCAAAACTGTTCTCTTCCCGCTGCTTCTCCCATTTACCATTCTTAAAAACAAGTAGAATGAAGCTTTGTACATTTTAAATCTGATGTGCTGCACAGGAGTTTGGATGGATCTCAGAGGTCTCCAGTCACTAGAAAACATGATCTACAGCCTTCTGCTACAAAACAGTAAGATAATATTCTGGGAAGCATATTAAATAGTGACTGGCTAAAGTGCATCAGTTATTCCGTGTCATTTTGGGGACAGAAAAAGTAAAGTATTCACCTTAAGACTTCATGGTCCTGCTGTTTGTGAAGGGGCCCCTCTTCAAAACAGAGGATGATTAGATTAGTAGGCTGTGCAGCACAATGAGTATATTTTAAAGTTTTGTTTGGGAAGTATATGAGCAGAACTTTCCTTTGGTTCTAGCACTGTGTAAATGGGGCATATTAAATAGTATAATTTAAAGTTGTGTATGGGAAGTATATCAGCAGAACTTTCTTCTGGTGTAGTTAGTGTTTAAATGGGGCACATTAAATAGTATATTTAAAAGTTTTGTTTGCGAAGTATATCAGCTAAACTTTCCTTTGGTGCTGGCACTGTTTAAATAGGGCATATCAAATACAGTACTATCTGGCTATAGTGCAGCAGTTGTGTTCTATCATCTTTGGGGTCAGAAAAGTTAAATTTGTGTGTTCTCTCATTGCCCAGCTGTTTGTATAGGGCCCTCTTCAAAATGGGGTTGTGCATATATATGACCAGTCTAATCAAACAGAGTTTTGTTTGAGATTTATAGTTTTTTGTTTATAATCCATCCAGTGGGTTTTCATTGTATAATTAGATTTTTTCAGAATATTGCTAATATTGGTGAACTTTCCCCTGCTGATGACATTAATCATGTTTAAATGGGGAAAAAAATAACACCTGTGGGGTTCCTACTGGTCAATTCTGAGAATGAGTATTTGTTGAATGAATGCTGCACCTGTTGATGTGATGATGGCTCTATTTTAGAAGTGTGGAATGAATATAAAAGCTGCACTCTTAAAATGTTTTAAATAAAAATAAATGCAACTTGTGAGAGATGCTTATAATTTTTTGAAAGAAGGGGTGATGCTGGCTTCAGTTAAGGTGTGTGTGTGTGTGTGTGTGTGGTGTTATTTTAAAATGATAAAGTTTCCTTTCTTGATATAAGATTATAAAGGAGCATCATTGTATTGGCATACTGAACTAAGGGATCAGGAATGGGTGGTGGCATAATATATTGGAACTGTTTGAAATAAAAAAAAAACTACAGCAATGGGGTCTGCCTCAAAAATTCTTCTAATGGCATTGGCCAGTTCATTTGAGGTTATGGGGGGTTACCACATGTAGGAATGAGACTAGACACTAAACTAGACATCAAGTGGTGGCATAATATGTTGGAACTGTTTAAAAATAAAAGAATACAACACTTGGGCCTACCTCAAAATGGCTGCTCATGGCATGGGGGGGTACCATGTGTAATAACGGGGTCATTGTCTGGGTGTACTAGTGCCTGTAGGGCGACATCATTGTTTTGGATTCATCTGGCAAAAACATTTTCCTGTTTATTTATAATAAGACTGTTTCTAAATTAGATGTCAAGTGATGGCACAATATGTTGGAACTGTTTTAAAATAAAAAAAATACAGCACTTGGGCTTACCTCAGAAAGGCTGCTCGTGGCATTGCTTAGTACATTCAGGGGTATGTGAGGGATACCATGTGTAGTACTGGAATCTGGTCATTGCCTGGGTGTACTAGAGCCTGTTGGGCAATATCAGTGGTTTGGATTCATCTGGCAAAAATATTTAGCAGATTTATTTATTTATTTATTTATTTATTTATTATTTAGCTTTTGTTCACCAGGTAAGTACACTAGACAAGACAATGGCCTATTTTCAGGTATGACCTGGGAGAGTACAGGAATTACAGATTTTAATACATAGGACAACATGATACAGATTAAAACATCTTACAAGTCATGTGAGGACAACATGATATAGATTAAGACAGCTTACAAGTCATGCAAGGCATAGTTTTGTACAGTATGTACACAACAGAATAACACATGTAGCAGTTAAGAGCAGTACAAAAGGTACAAGTTGATATGCAGCAACACTATTTACAACTTAATGGCCCCAGGGTGTCAAGACTTTGTCCAGAACATATCCAGGAGAGAGGAGTGCATTGAGGGGTCAAGATAGATCACGGGGGTTTGGGGCAACCACAGGCTGAAGAGAGTTTGAGGTGGTTCCATAGGGAGGATTGAAGGCACACCTGTGAGTGGGAGGAGCAGACCTCAGCAGAGAATGCATTCCACAGTCTGGGAGCACACACACCAAAATCTCTACCCCCCCCATTAGAGTCTGGGTAGCGGGTATCTTAAGTATGACTGACCCCTGGGACCTGAGGGAATAGGATGAGGAGGCAGCCAGGAGAAGGAGTTTTGCCAGGCCCGGAGGGGTGCCAGTGCCAAGGACCTTTCCCGTGAAGCACCCTAGGACAAAGTCTATGTGATTTGAGGGGGAGAGCCAGTTCAGCTTGCTATTAAGGTCACAATGGTAGGTGAGACGAGGGGCAGACAGAGCAAAGCAGCAGACATTGTTGTAGGCAGTGGACCACCTAGCGAGGTGAGCTTTAGTGGAGCGGGCAAACAGAAGGAGCCCATAGCAGAGCGAAGGGAGGAGCACACCATTGGCAAGAGCAATTCGGGCAGCCGAAGTAAGGTTGCTTTTCGCTCTGTAGGCCAGGCCCAGTTTACAGTTGACAGTCTTGCATATATTCTGAATATGGTGACCCAGGTCAAGCTGGGGGTCCAGCATCACCCCAAGGTATTTAAAGTTGTCAGTAACAGGAATCAGAGCTCCTTCGGTTCCAGCAACGCATAATGGAGCTGGAGAGGCCTTAATCTTGGCCTGGGACCCAAAGATCATGGCCTGGGTTTTTTTTAGATTAAGAACCAACTTGCAGGACGAGATCCAGGACTGAATATTGCCTAAGTCCTCACTCAGGTGGTGATTAATGACCTCTATGTCCGGGGAGTGAGTTAGGATGACCAAGTCATCTGCATAGAGGATTGGCTTACAGTGGACAGAGGCAGCGGGGAGATTGTTTACAAAAATGGAGAAGAGAAGGGGCCCCAGGACAGAGCCTTGGGGGACACCCATGGTAACAGGAATGGGGTCTGAGAGCTTCTTGCCATATTTAACAAGCTGCTTTCTACCATGTAGATAGTTGGAGAACCAACTGAGCACACCAGGTGATAGACCATAGGATCTAAGCTGAGTAGAGAGCATGGCATGATCAACAAGATCAAAGGCCTTGGAGAGATCTATAAAGATAGCCCCAGAGAGTATGCCCTGGTCCATAGCCACCCTGATCCAGGATGAGACAGTGACAAGGGCAGAGGATGTACTGTGCCCCTTCTTGAAGCCATGCTGCACAGGTGACAACAGGCCATGTGACTGCAAGCACTCCGAGAGTTGCCCTGTCACAACTTTCTCAAGAAGTTTGCTGACCGCAGATAAAATGGATATCAGACGATAGTTTTCAATTAGTTTGGGGTTCCCCTATTTAAGGATAAGGACCACTCTGGTGACCTTCCATAATTCCGGAATAACACCAGATGCTAGGGATACATTGAAAATGTGGGCCACCAGGGGGGCAATAATAATAGCACCAAGACTGAGCTTAGGTTCCAACCCATCATTGCCAGCACTTGAGAAGGTGAGATTCCCATGAGCAATTTCTGCACCTTCTGTACCATCACAGCCTTAAAATGAAAGGGCTGATGTGGTGATGGAGGCGCTGGGACCTGTTCAACATTATCACCACCACCTGGTGGAAAGACGAGGTAAAAGCAGACAGGTCAGAAAAATACAGGGTAAATGCATTTGCTATGGTTAGCAAGTTGTTGCAGCTAGCACCATCAATAGTCATATCAGAGGTCTCACCAGTCTGTGTACCACTAACTATGTTTTTAATGTTCCTCTAGAACCTCCTAGGGTCCCTGGCTGAGTTCATCAGTACAGTTTTTCAAAACTCACTTTTAGCAGTCCTTATAGCCTTCTTACACTCATTTCTGATTTTCCTGTACTGCTGAAAAACAGTCTGGTCTGCCGTGGCCATGAATTTTGCCCAGCACTTATCTCTACATTTCACGAGGGCTAGAAGGCTACCATGTAACCATGTTGTAGCCGACCCCCTGACCCTCCGTCTGATGAGTGGGGCATGCTTAACCTGCAGAGCCCTCAAAGTAATGAGGAAGTGACTGATAGCAGATGGGGAGTCCTGGGCATTCCATACTGCAGACCAGCCGGTGAGCTGGAGATCATAATGGAAGGAGCCAAGATCAAACCCAGAATAGTCCCTGACCTGAATGATCTTATGTGGAATTTTCAGGGAGGGGATCTTCCACACACAGTACACAGGGGAGTGGTCAGAGATGGAGTCAGGAAGGATGCCAAATGATCTGATCCTCTCCGGTCTGTTTGTCAGGACCTAGTCCAGAAGAGAGCTCGCTCCACCACTGAGACTGCCTATAAATTAAATGTCAAGTGTTGACATAATATCTTGGAACTGTTTGAAAATAAAAAAAAATACATCACCTGGGCCTGACTCAAGCAGTTTGGATGTGGCATTCCATGTGCAGTACAAAAACCCTGCAGCAGTGGTGTCCCTGTGCTGCACATGGTGGTGAGCACAGGATAGGCCTGTGTGATATGTTGGCATCATTTTCCCCATAATGGCTGGCACTGGGTTGCCATGGGACACCATGCAGTGCCTGCATCTACAGTTATCAACACCAAACAGATTGCCTGGGTGCTTTCTGGTCAGTAACTGTGGTTGGGCATGCCCTCAATTTGACTCTGTGGAGGTACAGTGACGTGAAAATGACCCCTGATGTGGCTCAGGCCTGCCGTGTAACATCCAGCTGTATCTTGCCCTGCCTTTGCTTGTTCATGGGGAACTTTGGTGTATTGTTTTGACTTGTAGAGTAGTTTGATGTGACATTCCACATGCAGAACAAGAACTCTGCTGCAGCGGCATCCCTGTGATGCAAGTGATGGTGAGCTTAGGGTGGGCCTGTGTGATATTTTGGCACCATTTTCCCCTCAAAGGTCGGCACAGAGTTTCCAGGGAGCATCACGTAGCACCCTCATGTATAGTTGTCAGTACCAAAACAGCATGCCTGGGTGCTTTCTGGTTGTTAACTGTTGCTAGGCCTCTCCTCAGGCTGGCTCTGCAGAGCTACAGTGATGTCAAAATGGCCCCTGATGTGGCATGGTACTTATCAATGTGTATTGGCTGTTTGGTTGATAATAAGCCATTAATAAAAGTTGTACCATGTATTTCACATGTTGCATTGCTACTGTGTTGTCCGCGCTATCCACAGTAGTTTTATGCAATACAGATGGTCACATAATAAATTAAGTACAACCAAGTGATTTGTTCATGTTTATCTTTGTACTTAATGTCCAGCTTAAGTGTGAAAGGCATGCAGACTGGACATAAACAGTGTAAGCATGAAGTAATGGAACTTTGTCAACCTCCTGTTTGTATTTTTAGTGCTGTCTACGTTGGAGGATAGATAGCAATACATATGTATGGAAGAACATCAAATCATTAGCTGTTGTAAACAAAAACACTTAAATAGAAAACAGAAACACCACATTTAAAAATGGTATTTATTACTAGAAATGGGAAATAATGCACAATGGACACCGAGTTACCAACGAAAAGTAGTTTACATGTCATAAATAACTGTGCCATTTTTCCAAACTTAGAAATACAGAACTATCTTTATATTTTGTATTATGCAACTACCACATATACACATTAAAATTAAGGTTGAGTCATACCGAATTATAAAACTTTTTTTGAGTGTATGAATGTCACACTTTGTCTCTAGAATACTGTCCACACAGCTATATATATATATATATATATGTGTGTGTGTGTGTGTGTGTGTGTGTGTGTGTGTGTGTGTGTGTGCATAGATACAGTGGTGTCCCCAGGATTAATTCCTCTTTTAAAGCACTCTGCAGTGTGCTGCAACAGACCAACTGAATAAAGCAATGTAATTTGCATGGTGATTTTACCTTTTGTTATGCAGGAAACTGTGCTATTGACTTAATTCTGGCAGTGTCACAGTTTCTTGCATGACAAAAGGGACTAATTGCCATTGAAATTACATTGCTTTATTCAGCCGATCTGCCGCAGCATCCTTCAGAGTGCTGCAAAATGCTGCAGAATTAGGTTTCGTCCTGGGGGACGCCAGTGTATATCATAGGGGCACGATAGTGTTCCTATGGTTAGGGTTGAGCAGCAGTTTCTATGTTAAACATGGCATTTTGTACTTTAATAACTTTGTGTTAGGGATCTGGAAGGGGTGGCATTGGCATCTTCAGTCTTAATGCTCAGCCCATTCTCCTATGCTGTGCCTGCCTAGCTTATTTTCTAATGGAATATGGTGAGCGTTAGTGCTGAAGACGCTAATGCCACCCCCCGATCCCACTTCATCTGTGCAGGGTGGTGGTTGTGTGTTAGAAACCCTAACACCACATTTCCCTACCTTTGTCACTTTAACCCTAACTGATGCATTAACAAAGTTTTTTTGCAATTTATAAATACATATGTTATATATATACCACAGGGTGAGAGCTTTCTTAGCAGGATATCCTGTGTTATTTCCTAGGCAGTGAGAATAAATCCTGAAGATGACATTTATCCATACTCTGCCGATGTCACCAGAGTAAGAATAACTGCACTTCAGCTTACATTCTAAAGGAAACTGCATCAGTAAACACTTTATGTTTTACCTTTGTTTTTACCAGCAGAGAGACACACTTCTTTACAGGTGCAACCTGAGAGCACAAGAAAGTTAAGTGACTTGCTCAGGATCACACAGTATGCAAATGGAGGCTGTGGGATTCAAACCCAAGTCTCCACATGTGCAGCTCAGAGGCTTAACAGTTCAGAGCCTTAAACCACTGTGCTATATTGCCTCCTTAAGTTTTTCCTTATCTCTTTCCCACTGAAGCAGCAACTTACTCAATTAGCTTTGTAAATGACTCTCACCTGTGTCCTAGTGTGTTTCTGACTTTCCTGGCCCATTACTGTGCTGATCTCAGCTTCAAAATAACCTGAATTCTTAATGAAATTCTTTTACAAAGCACTTCTGTTGCTCAGTGCTACCTGCAGCAATTTGTCATTCTCAGTGAGCCTCTGACTCACTCAGTTAGCTTTGCAAAACACTGTCAGCTGTGTTTGTCACTCCCAGTCCATTCAGAACACACACACACACACACATACACACACACACACTGACAGCACACACAGAATGAGCAGGAAACACACAGAATCAGAAAAAATATTCCTAAAGCTCTCACCCCTGTGGTATAAATCACACACATGATGGGCAGATCATGGGATATGGAAAATATTCTCATTCCTGCCTCGTGAGCTGTGTATTTTCACTCATGACTTCGGCACTCATAAGAATACACAGCTCACTCTGCAGGAGTGAGAATATTTTCCATATCCCACTCCTGCCCATCATGTATCGCACATATATATATATATATATATATATATATACCTTTATTCATTGCAAAAAAAAACTCTGTTAATGCAACAGTTAGGGTCGTTCCATAGTGACAAAAGTGAGGAAATTCAGCATTACAGTTTTCAACCCTATCTCTGCCCTCACCCTCCACACACACACACACACACACACACACACACATATGACACATACAAGCATGAGACAGTACAACGCAACACAACCAATCAGAAATACAGCATAAGGTAACAGAAAGAACATACAACTCTGTAAATATTCTGCATCCATCATCATGTTTCAGCAAATGTATCACTTCTGCTGCCATCCAAGTGTCTTGGTATGGGGTAAACCCACATGCTGTGCGACCATGCAAGATTGTCACTGCATAAACTCTATACCTTCATGCAGATAGTAGAACAATACCCATAAGTCATAATAGAACTGCATGGTGAATTGGACCCTGTTCTTTTATCCCTCCTTTGAGATAGAACAACACTGTTTATATGTCTCTATGCAAACATAGCATTACATGTACCAGCCTCCTATTCCTGTATCAGCATAGCACAACACTATTTATGTGTCAGTCTGCCCATATGTTTCAGTGTGACCTCATGGTTGTTCAGATACTAAACTCTCATCCCTCCATCAGGATATAACTACAACACAATGTTTATGTGACACTATCCATATGTCACATTGAGAGTACAGTGTGTTCATAACCTGCAGTGCCATTCCTCTGTTAACATAGTGCAACATAATACATAGTGCAAGTCACACAAACTATATGTCACAATGGAAACAGCGCAGTATATTCATAGCATGACGCATGTATTGTATAGTACCGTGTCAACAGACATATGGTAATGCGTTGTCCAAAACACCCTTTTTTCAACTGTGACATAAGGACAATGTGACATATAGAAAGTGTAGTAATATCTTGATATAGAAATGGGATGGCAAGGTTACATATAGGATAATGCCTGATGTACCTATAATCACCTGTATATCAGGCATTGTCATTTATTGTGTATGGGACTCGACATGACAGGTTACCTCCCTCCCCCAGAGCACAAGTAATTTAGCCTTACCTTATTAATAAATCTGCACTATGACCATATGAGCATGTAGGATACATGGATTAAATGACAGCAGGACTGAAACAGCACCAGAGTTAAAATCTCTATCAGACATGGTGATCACTAGACTCAATAACAGTAAAGTGTGACAATTGCAATGCTATTTGAATACTATACTGAGACTAACAATCATGATCAGCATGTGTAGAATACTGAATAACACTGGCATTCCATTTTGTGAACACACTGCCATGACATAGATGAGAGGGGTTTATAAGGTTCTGATGTCATGGCAGTGGGATTACATAGTTGCAAACAGTTTACTTTCAGTGGATAATGAGGACTACCCATACATTATACAGTGACATATAAATAGTGTATTCTATGCATTCTGATATAACATTCATTATACAGTGACATATAAATAGTGTATTCTATGCATTCTGATATACTATCTCAATGTATGGATAAGAGCGCATGGTACAAAACACAGTGTACTACCACTCCTACATTGACATAGCACAACAGATTCTATATGTAATGTTGGGTACAACATTCCTCCATCTAGATACTACAGCAGTTTGCATACATGAGGTTTAAAGTGCGAAGTTGTTCACAGTTAAGTCACATCTCTACATGCAGCTAGTAGAAGACTGTACATACCTAACAGCGGAACCACCTAATACTGCATGTCTGTGCTTCTATACCTCCATCCACACAGAATAAAAATGTCTATAGTGTGACCGTAACATATACTTTTTTTACACCCTACATCCTATCCCTCCATAGATTGATATATACATACAGTAGAATATGGCACCTATATTTCAATTCATTAAGTTATGAGCAGGTGTAGAAAAATAGTATGAAATAGTCATAACCATTCTATATTAAACAATTTTCATAAAAAGTGTTTTACGTAGCCTTCTTAACACATCACCTCACGTTTGCACAGCATGTGGATGTACCCCTCCAAGACACTGGGATGGCAGCAGAAGTGATACAGTTGCTGAAATATGATGATGGATGCCTCTTGTGGTGTATTTACATGGTTGTATGTTCTTTCTGTTATGTTATGGTGTGTTTCTGATTGGTGGTATTGCCTTGTACCATTCCGCACTTGTATGTTGTGTGTGTGTGTGTGTGTGTGTGTGTGTGTGTGTGTGTCTGTGTGTGAGTGTGGGTGTGGGAAGATGGGGAGGCAGAGTTATGGTTGAAAACCCTAATGCTGAATTTCCTCACTTTTGTCACAGTGGAACAACCGTAACTGTTGCATTAACAGAATTTTTTGCAATGAATTTCTTTACTTTTTCAGAAAGACATGCAAAATCTTTGAACTTGTTTTTATTTTTTAGTGCCAGCAAGCAAAAGTGTTCAATCATAAAATTTCACATTTGGTGAATTGTCACACTACTTTGTTTGAGATTATTATTACAACTCATAGCTGCTTGCCACTTGTTTCCCCCCAACTCACTGCAATGACTCTCTTTAGAAAAATAACATGTGTACCACTGCGCTGAACAGATACTTGTTTACCTCTGTTTCCTGAAGTGATACAATCACATTTCCATGACCTTCAAACTCTGTTGCAACCCCAATTATAAATGCATACATCTCTAAATACACCATTGCTTTTATGTATACATTTTCAACATAATACATATTGCACAGAATTTCATGAAGACATAATAAACAAGACACAGAGGCTAAGTTTAAAAATATTTATTTAAGAAATTCCAATGTAGGTGTTGCCTAATTGGGTGGTTGTCCCTGTGATGGGCGAAAACCAGTTCTGTTGTACACTATATTAAAAATGTTCTTGCCATTGACTTAATTGCAATATTACATTAACATTACAGCTATATATTTTTTAGATTCAATATTATTATTTAGCTATATAGTTTAGAACTATTTTTTGTGGTTAAATAAGTATTCTCAGTAATGGTAAGACATTTTGTTTTATGATATTATATTTCTATAACACAAAATATGTTTCTAACTTTTCCTGAAAACAATAGTAATCTATATTTATGTATATCTTTTTCATAAGTTAGTTTACTATGACTGTTAACCATAACACAACTTAACAGTATGAAAAATATTTTATGTTACTCAAAATTTGACAGTTAGACTATCTCTTTAAAAAGGACAGACTTTGAAACCACAGCTAAGTATAAATCACACTATCTCACAATACATATTAGCAAGTGTGGCACATTGCATCAGATTCATAATAAAGACTGCAGTAACCTTCTGTACTATTAAAAGTACAATGCAGATATGATCATCAATTATTTTTTGTACATATACCAAGTTTGCAAATAGCATAGTGCAGAGATACTGTTGTAGTGATTAGTAACATATAGAAATCACTGAACTGTCACTATAACACACACTGAATGAGGTATATGCTGTAAATTAGCAAGTTATTATCCTATACAAAATGTAGTGCCCATATAACCATGTGACAGCACACAGGATATATGAAAAATATAGCTGGGCTTCCAAAATCGCATCCTACAGTATTTAAGAAATATTAATTGAACTGGAAAATTCCTCATCTGATCACTCAATAAAGGTAATCCTATAAAAAAGCAGAAACATATCAATAGTTTGTATTATGGTATAGATGTGCACAACTATCACTCCATAAAAGAAAAGGCAGTGATTGTGCAAATCTACATTTAGATACATATATACATTCATATACACCTGTGCATATATACGTGTGTACATATATATATATATATATATATATATACATACATATTCACATAATCAATATTCTGTACAGCATTTAATGTAATGCACTGACATTAAGTGCTATAGATACTTCCATAGCACAGTATTCATACAAAACATGAACAATAACAAAAAATGTTTTTCAAAGAAACAAAATAAGAATGAAAGCAGTATCAGTATGCTACTGCTCAGCTTGGTTTCAGAAGTACAGTATATACATATCTACACACTAAGTCATATTTTTGTGGCTTGTGCAGTCATGTCTGGTGAATCAATTATACTGTATTTCCATTTGTGGAAGATATCACACAGTCATGAATGTTGTTAGTATTGCATATTAGTATGAACCTATGACAGTATCAAAGACAAATCCATAGAGTACTTAAGAATCACATAACTACATGTGCCAAGACATAACTTATTTCCTGACATGTAAGTGGTATTCAGCTCCCTCGATTCTGCTTGGATTGTGCTGATGGCAGTCTTGTAAGTACTGTAAAAACATCAAGGTCAATCATGCAGAGTATCACAGGAAAATACATAATAGTTTAACCTGCTACCAAGTCACAAATTTATTTTCTATGACCAGATATTAATTTGTCAAGTCACTCAATAACAGCTGAGATATGCAAAGAGAGTCTTCCACTGTTCATTACTCCTTTGAATGTAACAATACCATTGAGCCAAGCTTCTAAGTACAGAATCACATTGGTAAGTCATATCAGCAGTTGTCACAGTGATACATAAGTAGCACTACATACCTAATGAGTTCCAGTCACTTTGTTTGTATGAAGATAGATAAGAAGCAGTCACAAAAATTACTGTGAAACGCATATCAGTCTTAAAGAGCAGCTTCTTAGTTAAGAAGTAGCTGCCAGCCCAAGCATTGTAGATAAGTGACCTGACTATGAGTCTGTATATGAAATGTGGCAGAAATTCATCCTGGCAAAAAAGTTATCATCCTCATTAATTTGTATTATCCCTTAACGCTCACAAAAGGACTGACTTCCCAGTTAGAAAACCATGCCCTCACGTTGGCCCATGCAGCCCTGTTTTGTGATGTAACAAAATGAAGGCTGCATGAGCATGCCCCATTCACTACCATGGGGCTGATATTTTAACATGTTTTATACCCTTTACTGTTGGGATTTTAATAAATCAAAACAATCAATTGACTAATAAGATCCCCATTAATCGATCAATCACTTTGACTTATTAAAACCAACAGGAAAGAGCATAAAAACATGTTTAGATATTAGCACCATAGTAGTGGATGGGGCACACTCACGCTGCCTTCATTTTATGACATCACAAAATAAAGCAGCATGGGCTGGTGTGGGGGCATGGTTTGCATACCAGGAAGTCAGTCCTTTTGTCAGCAGCAAGGGAAAATGCAAATGTACAAGGATTTATAACCTTTTTTCTGCGAGGATGGATTTCTGCCTCATTTCATATGGAGACTCAGAGACAGGTCAGTTAAAGACCACACTCAGACTGGCAGCTACTAGGGAGTTGCTCCTTTAAAGACAAATATATGTAATGAATCAGCATCTTTCAACTACATGTGCAAAGATATTACTTATTTGCTGTCACATGAGTACTGCCCAGCTCCCTCAAGTCTGCTTCAACTGTACTCATGGCAGTCATGTTAGTTAGTACATCATAGTACCTTATGTGGAACATAATGGTAAAAGATATGCCAGCGTTAACTGTTAGTAGTTTGCAAAATAAATTTGCTATATACACAAATGAGTGACAAATCTGTCTCAATAACAGACCATGCAAACAAACAAAATGAGCATACTATTTTTGTGGTCTTCCGACACTACTACAACCAATCACAGCAAGGGTGACATACTTCATAGCAACTTTCCACCATCTGCCAAGCCATTCATCACACCCGTCATGAATTCAGTCACATCCTGTTGGGCATTATCTGCAAACATCCTTAGTCTAGCATAGTTGGACAGAGTAAGCTGCAGAGGAGTCAAACCCTGTAAGCTAGGTGCTTGTTCTTGACTACCTCTTATAACTCTTTTCAGTGCATCAGAAAGAGTTGTTGACTTCACAGCAGTCAATACATGAATAAACTCTAGCATATACAGAAGAGCTTGCATTGCAACATTGGCATAGCAGTTCACTCCAGTGCTATTGTCAAAGATCAGTAGTCTCTCAAGACCAATGCATTTTTTTGTAGGTGGTGACCTCACTTGATCAGCAAGTGACTGATTACCACGTACAGCAGATGGTGAAGAAACTGAAGTTTTACTCTGTTTCCTTTTCAGCTTATGTGTTTTGTCCATTGGTAGATCTTGCATGGGCACGTATCTAGGAACAGGAATCAGAGTTGCGGTTGGTACAGTGTACATAGCCGGTTGTATTTCACAATACATTTCACATCAGCACTTACCTTATTCTCTGCAAGGTTCAGTATATGCAGACCAGAAAGAGATCTGACTCATGACAAAGCAACATATGCCAAGCCATCCTTGAAGATTCCCTTTCCTATGTCAGCAATAGCACTATCAAGGCTAAGTCCTTGTGATTTATGAATAGACAGAGCATAAGCAAGATACAGTGGAAACTGCTTATGCAACACATAGATATCCTTCACAATCTAAAATTTGACAGTGCATCTGTCTATGGGAAAAGGATTGTCACGATTGTCAAATTTGATCATGACAAATTCAACAAATGTGTTCTGTGAATTGTTCTGAAAGTCAACAATGTAGCCCAATGGTCCATTAATCAATCCACGATCAATGTCAAGATTTATTTGCAGCATAACATGTGCATTTTTGCATAGTGTTAATACAACTTGCAAACCAGCAGTCCATGACACATCAGTAGTGACTTATTTCAGTCATTCAACCATTTTTGTTACCACTGAATGTTTTAGACTAACACCATCTATCGCATCAAGTGATGTAAGTGTAACAATAGGTTGCTGTTCTCTTTGTAGCATGAACTGGTTGAACTCAGCACATTGTTTAATCTCGGCAACAAACAGACAATGCATTGCCCACTGCTCTGCAGCTGTGAAAATAGCTTGCATGCTTCCTGCATAGATGTCTCTTTTGTGCTGATAACATGTTCTCTTAGCATTTGTAGATGATAAGCTGATAAGCTACCAATTTGCGCTTCATCAGGTAATGCTTTATTACATATCACCTCTCTGTCACATTCTGGAACAGCTCAACATAAGAGAAGAACTCACAGAGATTAACTCCACCTATACACCCAATGGTTTTTCTAGTTTCCTTCACTGAAAGAGTAGAGAAGACATGTTGACCATTGGCAGGAGTCAGTTGGAGAAGCTCTCCAATGACAACAATGTTTTTTCCACCAAATGGTACATCATCATCAGTACTCACTATCTCTTGTAGACATAGGTGAACGTATGTTAGAAGAATGTTGGAAACCATACTGATTTCATCAATGATCAGTAACTCCATTCTGTCAAACATGGACCTCAGCTCACTTGCAACATTGAAAGACAACTTTCTGTACTCTCCAGTTTTGCTATGCTCAATTGGAAGCATGAACAGCCTAAGGAGAGTGATACCACCTTTTTTGTAAGCTGCTAGGCCAGTTGGAACAGATACTATGACAGATGTTAGTGTGGTCAGTAACTCTATGCACACCTGCACTTATAACTTCAATCACGCAACTTTTGGCAGTGCCAGCAGCACCTGACAAACATCTTAACTGTTTCAGTCTCACAATGGTCTGAAATGGCTTCATTGTTTGGTTTAAAAGTCTCTCAAACAAATTCAAGCCAGCAATCTCTACAGGGGTTTTATGTACTTCCATACCATTTAGTACAGACTGAGTTGGCAAAGTGTTAGACTTGATCTTTCGATAACAGTATGTGCATAGTGACACTCCCCCCGTAAAGTAAAGTCTGTCTTCAAAAACAAATATGCAATCAGGTAACCCTACATCTCATTCCACTGTGTGATATTGTACAGGTCCACAGTAACAGACTGTTCTTTGTAAAACAGACATTCACAGGAGACACAAACAATGTCAAATTTCTGACTTTTGCTGATTTCAAATTTAGCAATCTCAGTTCCAAAGTTCCTTAGTAACTGTGACTCTTGCACTGTGCCAGTCTGTATCACATGGGTGGTATCATCAGTATCAATAGACTTCCTCAATTTTTTTCTTGTAATTCTTTCCCAAAATCAATGATACCATCAACCTCTCCATCATTTAGCAAAGAATCAAAACAACTGAAGTCTTGCACGGCAGATCTTACATGATACAGCTGTTGCACAAATCTCTGCATGCCAGAGTTGTGTACAGCAATCATGCTAAAGTGATGGAATATACTGTACTGTCACATGCTCCAGTTGCAAACAAGCAAATGAATGTCCCATCAGACCAGTAAAAGGTCTAATATCGCACTTATCAATACTGGCAAACACTTTGTGCCTTACACATCTTTTGTGTCTAAGAACGTCAAACAGAAAGTTTTCAATCACAATAAATTATTCTTCCCTAATATTGCACATTACATTACAAGTCCATTTCTTAGCACATTATTTTTGCTGTGCAATATTTTCAGAAGTGTCATTCTCATCATCCATGACATTCTCATCATTTGACCCTAGTAAAATATTCTGAACTTTGCCACATGCATCCAATGTCAAAGTCCCATTATTACTGTGAACATTGTATGTTTCCTCCCAGAAAAAAATGCTTCAGAATGCATCCACTTGCCTTCAAACATTAAATAAAGATTGTCTCTGTTTAAGTGTTCAAATGCAATTAGTCTATTCCACATATCTTCAGTTTATGCACTCAGTTTCTCAATTGCTGACATCATGACAGCCCACAATTTTAGGGAGGCAGTATAGTGCAGTGGTTTAAGGCTCTGAGCTACAATTCTGGAGAGCTGGATTTGAATACCACAGACCCCACTTGCATAGTATGTGACCCTGAGCAAGTCACTTAAGTTCCCTGTGTTCCCAGGTCACACCTGTAAACAAGCTTTCAGCTTAGTGTGTCTCTGCTGGTTAAACAATTTCAAAAAATTAAATGAGAGTGTATATTTACAAAGCGTCTTGCTCTCAAACATAGTTTCATAATATAAACTTTGTTTTTAACTTTCTTTCCTTTACGCCTGACAACTGCTGAGATGATGCGGTCAATCTTAGCAGACAAAGAACCTCTGTGTGCAAACACTGAGGCAAGGGTTACCCCAAAGGGCATTTGGCTGGGAAGCCAAGTTTCAAGAAAATACAAAATCACACATGCCTACACAATGCAAAGCATCATAGGCTGCATATGCAAATCACCACAGAATGTTATGCTGGTTCAACTTTAAGCAGAATTGCGTGGTGCCGAAAGGCCTCTCACACAGTTTGCAAAGGGTATTAATGGATGACATAGACACAAGTTTCGTCCTACCAGGACTCATCAGTATGCCTCATCTGTTTGACACCCCAGTTGAATGAACCAGCTACCCTAAGATGGTCTGTCTGGGTTATGTTGTGGTGAACCCATTAAAATAAAAAACTATTTAAAAGACAAAGAACCTCTGTGTGCAAACACTGAGGCAAGGGTTACCCCAAAGGGCATTTGGCTGGGAAGCAGTATGCACCATTTTTTTAAAGAATTGTGCTCTGCTGTGACATCTAGCACCAGAACTATCACTAACACCATTTGTTTTGTCTCTAACAGACCGATCACAAATTGCCTCATGAGGCCGCAATGCGGGTCTTTTCCATGACACAATTTTTTCATTTTTATTCTTCAATGGCAGTTTACCACAACGCACACATTTCTTCACATGTGGGCTTTTTTTGAAACTGTGTCACAAGATGAAGTACACTGGGCAGGTTTGTGTTTATGAGAAATATCAGATTTCTCATCATGACATAACATGGAGCCACCAATATACCTATTCCACTTCGAAAGTGGCTGCACTTTCTGCACAACAGTCATTGCTCTAACTCTTCTTGAACTATTCACTCTTTTCTTTTGAAAGTTGCACCTAAAAATAAATGATAGAAAAAATGGCAATTCTCATATGTAAATCAGTACACAATGCATCATCCATCGTAAAAACTTTGAGACAAATTGAGTACATATTTAACAATTGCTATGAAGTATGCCACCATTGTATTCGCTTCATCAACCTGCTGCTGCACACCCTCTTTTAATAACACTATTGCACCACCAATATATGTGCCAGCACAATCCTGCACTCATGATTGGAAACCAATACAGGTGGAAATTGTACACTACATTCATACAATGTTCAATTCAGAGTCAACTACATGTGAATAAGGAATCATACATTCAAGTTGCAATGAAAGAATTAACATGGCATTATGCGTCAATTTAATTTTCTATCATATACTGGTGTCCAGCACATTGTGCTGTGCAACCTGTAATAGCCATTGCATTCACATAGCATATGCAGTCGGCATGTATCTGTAAGTGTGCTCACACCCTGATCACTAGTGATGTGCATGCCTAAAACATACTCCGTACTGCTGAGAGGCTTAAGTTCACAACCTCAAAACATGCACAGTGTATACAACACCCTGCAGTAGCAACAGGGTAGACACAACAGAGGGGCAGCAAAGCATTGAAGCTGATCTCTAAAAACTGGAGGAGTGGTCCAAGACTTGCAAATTGAAATCCAGTACCAAAAAAATGCAAGGTCATGTACTTGGTAAAGCATAACCCAGGGAAACTGTACTCAGTTGGAAAGGAGTAACTGGTGGCTATCAGGCAGGAGCGAGACCTCGGGGTGATCAAATCAGATGACCTCAAGGTCAGTAGACAATGTGAAAAGGCAGCACTAATGACTAGTGTTATCCTGGGATGCATAGGGAGGGGCTTCACAAGCAGGAGGCATAAAGTAATCATGCCCCTGTATTGGTCCCTGCTCAGGCCTCACCTGGAGTACTGTATCCAATTCTGGAGGCCACACTACAGGAAGGACATAGATAGGCTGGAGATAGTACATAGAAGAGCAATGAAGATGATGAAGGGTTTGCATCAGAAATTGTACGAGGCAAGACTGGATGACCTCAAATTATACTCCCTAGAACAATACAGGAATTGTAGGGACATGATAGAATCATTCAAATATCTTAAAGGCAACAACAGGGTGCACATGCAGAACCTCATTCAGGTAAAGAACTACAGCAGGACTAGAGGGCACAACTTTCGACTTATGGGAGGAAAGTTCAGAAGAAATACAAGAAAATTATTCTTCACAGAGTGTGTTGTGGAACCATGGAATAGCTGGCTGGAGGGGGAGGTGGGAGTCAAGACAGTGGGGGAATTCAAGTGGGCATGGTACAGACACTGTGGGATACACAAGCAGGCAGCTAAGTAGAGGGATTGGAAGCCAAGGGCAGACTTGATGGATCATATGGTCTCCATCTGCCGACAACTTCTACATTCTATGACATCCTGCACACAGCATTCATCTATCAGAACCCCAAGATACACACATTTCTGACACACTGAATATACCTCTCTCCACCCATACCCCACCCATTATCTCAACACTGAATACTTACCCCCATAGTCATACATGCTCTTGACATCCTGCTTCCCTACCACCATCAGTTCCCAAATGTAAGCAGGCACCATGCGCTAATTTGCAGTCCATCACGCCTGCCCACCAACAATGCTACACAACACTCTGATATACTGTACTACTAAAGCTTACTTTGTGAACTCTGTCCTCCAATTAGCCTACAGTAAGCACCATACATTGTCTTACAACCCCTATCATGGGAAATGGTAGTGGAATGGGGGGAAGCAGAGAAGTGTGAAAGAATGAATCCTCTATGTAAAAATTGCACAAACTGCGATCTTAACAACATTGTACTCTCTGGTTCAATAAGAAGAAAATAATTTGTTAGTTTATCGGGTCTGTCTTCATAACATTTTTAAAGTAACATTATAACAATACCATCACTATATACGTAAAACTCATTTACCCCATCTAAATATACTATCCCCATGCAAATATACAAGATAACATATAGTGAAATGCAATTTCAGAAAATTTTGTCATGGTCAAGGATTTTGTCAAGCTCACAAAAGGGGATCCATGTCCACACGACTTGCGGTCAAGGATTTTGCATGCTCGTGAACGAGGATCAGGAAAAAATTGTTTCTTTTCAAAAATGTTGGAAAAAATATGAAACAATGACTTACAGAGCACCCGGATGTTACACAAAAGCATATTCTATCAGTTAGCTTAATTTTAAACCTGTTTTTGTTTTAAAACAAAACATTTATTTCCCACTCTTGTTCTTCACATTAATCTTGCAGTCAAGGATTTTGTCAGCTCATGAAAGGGGTTCCACCTCCACATGAGTCATAGTCAAGGATTGTGCATGCTTGTGAACGAAGATCGGAAAAAAAAAGTTTATTTTCTAAAATGTTTAAAATAATATTAAACAATGACTTACAGATCATCCAGGTGTTACACAAAAGCATATTCAATTAGCCACATTTTAAACCTGTTATTATTTAAAAAAATATATATTTTCCACTCTTATTCTCCATGTCAAGGATTTTGCCAGCTCACTAAAGAGGATCCATGTCTGGATGAGTTGCCATACCTCTCAACTTCTCAGCATTAAAAATCATAGCATTGGCCTTCAAAAATTATAGCAAAGGGTCAGAATGTGAAGCACTTTCCTATTTTAAACAATATTATGTTTATAGATAGTGGACCCCATATAGTAAGTGATAAGGAATGTTTCTATCAGCTTAGTTCAATGATTTAATAGTTTGAGTGTCCAGAAATAGCTCTAACATTATGAAGAATATTAGTAAACTTGTGAGGATCAAGGGTAAATTTGAGTGGGAAAATCAAAACGCTATGCAGAATTCATAGCAGTTGAGGGGTATGTGAGTCGCGGTCAATGATTTTGCATGCTCACAAATCAGAAATTGAAAAACAACAGGAAGTCAGCTTTCTAGACCAATTAAAACACAGGAGACAACAGGAAGTCAGCCATCTTGGATTTTACAGTCCAGCAGCATGAATTACCTGTACAATTGTAAGTGAAATTTTATAATATTACACTTTTTAAACAGTATTCATTTGGTGTATTAGCCTCAATGTTTTATATATCTCAAAATCAGAATTTATAAGCATTTAAAAGCTGTTTTCCATAATTCTCAATGATTTATCATTCAGGCTAAAAAAGTTGTTTAAACAAAGCATGTCTCATGGTTTTACTGTGATGTAGTTTCTTTCTCTTGATGCACAACACACAAAAACACCATTGCTTACACTTATAACAAGTGGAAGATTCTGCATAAAAATATAGTAGGTCATAATCAAATCGTGTGCTCTAGCAGATGATCAATTCGCCAACTTAGCATAATGTGCCATTTTCAAACTGCAGCACTTTACAGAGCACCATGCCAAAAGTGCTCTTAGGTATTTTTTTTCTTAAGCCACTTTACCACTGAACAGAAAGATATAGTACTTCATTAAATTGTGAGATTTCATTAAATTTTTTTAAAGTTGAGCATGGAATTAACATTGTGCTATTTATGCTCCTAAATTATCTTCATCGCAAACCTATGCTTTGGTGCATTTTCTAATCACAGAACTTTAAAGAAAATCACACCTAAACAGTCTAGCTAATCAGCTATTTCACTAATTTTATTTCTGTCAATGTAACCACAAAATAGCAAATAAATTAACCATCATTGTAAAAAATGATATCACAAACTGCCTTCTGTGAAATATTTTAAATCATACAGTTCCAATGTGTTTAAAGCATCATTTAACTAAACATGAGTAGAATAGTTCTAGCCACTCAGAATGCCAGTTCATAAAGAGAGGGAACAGACAGTGTCACAGTATATGGATTAGCACTGACCAATGAAAAAGATCCATATTGCCATGTCACAGTATATGGTCAATAAAGCATCAGCCTTATCCCACCAAAATAAAAAGAATGTTTTATAAACAAATGGCCAATAGCAAATAATTCTGTAGACACAAAAAGATGCAGTAAATGCTGCCAACCAGTGACATGTGTCCACACTATATGTTTCTACATGAGATAGCAGCTTCTCACCATCACAGCTTTATGCAGTGCTAATATTAGTCATTAGCTTCAGGACTGTTCAGAGAGAAACACATTTCTGAGATTTCTGCCTGTGTCAGAATACTGCTTCATATTCAGAATGGTAGAAAGCTCCTGAGTTACTGCTTGGATTGTGGGGAGCAGCCTGGTATGAAGGGCAGCTGCATTTAGTAGAGCAAGCTATTTTGGCAATAACGTACAGCTACCAAAGTGGTATGAGATGGGAGCAGCTCATGCTAGCTATTTGCCAGCTACTCGAGACACACTCTGCACCAGACATACTCTTCATCCACCTTGGAGGTAATGATTTGGGACACAAAAGGGGAGTAGATTTAATTGAGGCTGCACTGTCAGATTTCCAGTCTCTTATGGAGATGTTACCTGCTTGTAAAATTCTGTATTCAGATATTACACAGCAGAAGATCTAGAGAGGTGAGGAATACTGTCCTGGACTTGAAAGATCATGTCGCCAGATAAACATCCAAGTATCTGGATACCTTCATGTTATGGGAATGTACACTATACGTCACCTCCAAATTTGTAATTTTAAACATTGGTTATACCTAAAAGATGGTGTGCATTTCACAAATGCTGGCAACACATATTTTGTTGGGAACCTCCGAGATAGCATTCCAACACTTCTCTGAATATGTACCTCTATGTAGCTGCAATACATACTATGTGAGATAATCAAACAGCTCTTTTATGAGCCTCACAGCTTGGTCAAAAAATTGAAAAACTCTACATCCTCAATACAAACTGAAACATATTATTTAATTTCATGGAAAGGTGTCTCTGTCAGGATCAGTGCACCAAAAAAAGAACTCATTATTGTATTTAGACTCATGATAGCAATACTAGCCTCAGATCTGGTCATTTACTTTCAATTAACAACTGATTGGGTGTCTGTCTCTGTCTGTTGCTCCTCGAGGCCCCCCCAGCTGGTAGCTAATCTCTAGGAAATGAACAGGTCTTTGGGCATTACTGTTTTAAATGTCCTTAGTCTGCTGGTGGGGAACCACTGCAGCATTAGTGCAGGGGAGTGGGTGGGGGTGGGGGGAGATCAGTATGGCATTAGTAGCATGCAATGTCATTGATGTGTACAATGACGGGATTTACCCATGTGTGGTGTGGTTTGTTCATGAGGCGCAGCCGAGTACTGACACCACACCAGAAGTGGATAAATCTTGCCATTACCTAAACCATAGTGTGGCATATTGCTATTATACAATAGAGGAATAAATGTAAGGACAGTTTAAATGTTTTATTTTTTATTTTGGCAGGTTCTCATCTACCAAGAAAAAACAATATAGTGACAAGCAACTTTGAACTCTGCAACCCTGATTAACTGACACTTCTACCATGGGATAATGGCACAATTTGCACACTGTAAATCATGCCAGCTAGCCAATCAGTAAGAAGCATTTTCACGTCCATTGTATCATTAATTATTGTGAATGTGTATATGTCTCTCTGTGGCTAGGATAGGGTTTGGGGGGTTGATATTTGCCTATGTGAGGCAAAGTGTGGGTAGGTATAGCCATAATATCAAATGTATAATATCTGCTGCTTAAATCTATAATATTGATCATGTCCTCTTTCTCTTAATTTATTTCACAGAACCTTTGAACTTTTCATAGAAGGCCACAATGCCAAAATCTTGAAACACAGAAACATAGACTTTGACAGCAGATAAGGACCACTTGGCTCACCTAGTCTGCCCATTTCCCTACCTACAGGATAGGCCACAGATCCTAGTTAACCAACAGCCTATATCTTCCTACCCCTCACAAGAACTGCCTTATGTCTGTCCCATGCATTCTTGAATTCTCCCACAGTTTTAGACCCCACAACCTCCTCAGGAAGGCTGTTCCATGCATCCACTACCCTCTCTGTGAAAAAATACTTCCTCACATTGCCCCAGAACCACCTCCCCATCTTTAAATTATGTCCTCTTGTTCTTGCATGTCTCTTTTTCTGAAAGATGCTACCCTCTCGGACTTTGTTGATTCCACTGAGGTACTTAAAAGTTTCTATCATGTCCCCCCCTCACTTCTTTCCTCAAAGGTATACATATTAAGCTCCTTTAGTCTCTTCTCGTACAGCTTCTCTTGCAGACCCTGCACCATTTCAGTTGCCCTCCTCTGGACTGCCTCTATCCTGTCTATGTCCTTGTGGAGGTCGGGTCTCCAGAACTGGACACAGTACTCCAGATGGGGTCTCACCAACTGTCTGTACAGAGGGATAACAACTTCCTGTTTTCTGCTGGTGATACCTCTCCGTATGCATTCCAGTATACCCCCAGCCCTCTATACTGCCTGCTCACATTGCTTGCCAAACTTAAGGTCATCTGATATTATTAACCCAGGTCCCTTTACTTTTTTGTTCTTGTTACTACCCCCCCATTGTGTAATCTTCCCCTGGGTTCTTGTTTCCCAGGTGCATTATTTTGCACTTCTTTGCATTGAATCCTAGCTGCCATACTTCTGACCATTCCTCCAACCTTGCCAAGTCACTTCTCATCCTTTCCATGCCTCCTTGTGTATCAACCCTGTTGCAGATCTTTGTGTCATCTGTAAAGGCATACTTTTCCTTCCAGTCCCTCTGCAATGTCTCTTATAAAGACATTAAAAAGGACTGGACCCAGTACTGAACCCTGAAGGTACCCCACTAGTAACCCTCTTTCTTCAGAGTGGACTCCATTTAAAATTACCTTCTGTGTTGTCCGGCCAATGTTTTACCCAGGCTACCACCCTGGGACCCACTCCCAGGCTGGTTAATTTGACTATTAATCTTTGTGTGGACTGTGTCAAATGCCTTGCTAAAGTCTAGGTAGGCCATGTCCACAGCCCCTCCCTGATCTACTACTTTGGTCACCCAGTCAAAGAAATCTATTAGATTCATCTGACATGACCTTCCCACTGTGAACCCATGCTGCCTTGGGTCCTGCCCCACTGGCCTCAAGGTACTCAACAATTCTTTCCTTCAGAAGTGACTCCATCACTTTCCCTACCACAGAGGTCAAACTGACAGGTCTGTAGTTTCCTGCCTCTGTCTTGGTCCCACTTTTGTGAAAGGGATCACATCCACCTTACTCCAGTCCTTGGGTACCACACCATCCTCCCATGATTTATTAAAAGAGTAGTCAGTGGTTTCATTAGTTCCCCCCTTAATTCTTTTAGAATTCTGGGGTGAATTCCATCAGGCCCCATTGCTTTGACCACCTTCAGTTTTAGGAGTTCTTGCAGATCCCTTTCTTCTGTGAAAGGGTTGGGATCGACCCCCCCATCAAGAGTGCTTCTGTTAATTGGATTAGGCACTTCCCCCTCCTCTTTTGTGAATACTGAGCAGAAATATTCATTCAGTATCCCTGCTTTTTCACTGTCCCCCTCTGCCCACCCACCATTCCTTCTATTCAGCCTCACTATCCCTCCCTTTGTCTTCCTACGCTCTCTGATGTACCTATACAAAGTTTTATCCCCCTTCTTAACTGACTTGTCTATCTTTTCCTCAGTTTGGGCCTTTGCTATTCTGACTTTCCTCCCTGCTTCCTTCTGCCTTAACTGGTACAGTTCTCTGTCCTGCTCCTTCTGTGTTTCCTTATACTTCCTAAATGCTATCTTTTTCTCCCTGACTTTCTCAGCCACCTCTTTTGAGAACCATAGTGGCTTTTTCTTTCATTTTGATTTGTTTATTTGCTTCACATAAAGGCTTGTTGCCTCTGTGATGGCAGTTTTGATGATTCCCCATTGTTGCTTCACCCCTCCTTCTAGCCGGTTTGCTAGTGCTTTCCTGAGGCACTCTCCCATCTTGCCAAAGTCAGCCCTCCTGAAGTCCAGTACCCACTTTTGTATGGCTTGACTCTGTAGCTGAGTTTAACATGAACCACACTGTTTGATGGTCACTTGTTCCCAGATGGCAACCCACTTCTAGATCTGAGATCCTCTCACTGCCCCCATTTGAGAGTATGAGGTCTAAGACTGCTCCCTCATGAGTGGGTTCTGAAACTAGCTGTGTGAGGCCTGTCGCCTGTAGGGCATCGAGAATGGCCCTTCTCTTGGATGTGGCTGCAGCAAATGTGCTCCAGTTAACATCTGGCATATTCAGGTCTCCCATCAACTGTATCTCCCCTTTCTCTGCCATCCTAAGAATGCCTTCTATAATATCCTTGTCCATTTCCTCCCCCGACATGGGGGTCTGTACACAACCCCTGTGCAGATTGTGGTGCCCTTTCCAGTCTCAAGGTGACCCACATTGCCTCCTCTCCTCCCTGTTTACTCTTTTGTTCAGCTGCTTTTATCCCTTCCTTTACATAGAGAGCTACTCCTCCCCCTCTTCTACATAGAAACATAGAAATTGACAGCAGATAAGGACCGCAAGGCCCATCCAGTCTGCCCTTTTCTTTTTCTACCTTATAAATGTGCCATCAGCCTTTGCTCTGTCAGTGGCCTATCTATTCATAGTCATTTGTATTGCTCCTTATGCCTATCCCATGCCTGTTTTGAAGCCCTGCACTGTATTCATAGCCACCACTTCTTGTGGTAAGCTTCATGCATCCACCACCCTTTCTGTGAAAAAGAATTTCATCATTCCCCTTAATCGGACCCCTCTAATCTCATGCTGTGTCCTCTTGTCCTGCTATTTTTCTTATATTTAAACATGTTAGATCTTACTTTTTAATGCCCTTAAGGTGTTTGAATGCCTCGATCATATCACCTCTCTCCCTCCTTTGCTCAAGGGTAGGCATATTGAGCTCTGTTAATCTGTCCTCATATGTCTTCTGATGCAGTCCCTGCACCATTTTGGTTGCCCTTCTCTGGACTGCCTCAATTTGTTAATGTTTTTGTGAAGGTGTGGCCTCCAATACTGCACTCAGTACTCCAGATAGGTGCACTAGTGTTTTGTAAAGAGGATTACCTCCTCTTACTACTTCAGATACCTCTACTAATACACCCTAACACCCCTAGCCTTACCTACTGCTTTAGAGGTCTGCTTGGATGATTTCAGGTCATCAGTGATGATGATGCCCAAGTCTCTTTCTTCCTTTGTGATTCTAGCAACTCCCTCCCAGCCTATAGGTGGCTTCAGGGTTTCTCTTCCCTATGTGCATGATTTGCACTTCTTTGCATTAAATCCCAGTTGCCACTCTTCTGACCATTTTGCTAGTTTATCCAGATCTCTTCTCATTCTGCCCACCCCATCTGGATCATCTACTCTGTTGCAGATCTTGGTGTCATCTGCAAACAGACAAGCCTTACCCTTTAGTCCATCACAATGTCACTAATGAAGATGTTGAAGAGGACTAGCCCTCAGACTGATCCCTGAGGTACCCCACTTGTGACTTGCATCTCTTCTGACTGTATACCATTTACCACCACTCTCTGTTTTCTGCCCGTCAACCAGTTTGCCACCCAGTTGACCAACTTCTGACCCACCAGAGCCTACCCAGCTTATTTATCAATCTTCTATGGAACAGTGTCAAAAGCTTTGCTGAAGTCAAGGTAGGCAACATCAACTGCTCCCCCTTGGTCCACCACTCTGGTTACCCAGTCAAAGAAATCTATGAGATTAGTTTGACAGAACCTTCCTTTTGTAAACCCATGCTGTCTTGGATCCTGTGCCCCTATGGATTCCAGGTGTTGCACTATCCTTTCCTTAAGGAGTGCCTCCATAATCTTGCCCACTACTGAGGTAAGACTGACTGGTCTGTAGTTCTCCGCCTCCTCCCTGCTACCACTCTTGTGGAGCGGGATCACATAGACCCTTCTCCAGTCTTCTGGGACCTCTCCTGTGCTCAGAGACTCACTAAACAGTTCTGCTAATGGCTCTGCTAATTCCACCTTTAGCTCCTTAAGTACCCTGGGATGTATGCCATCAGGTCCCATTGCCTTATCCACCCTGTGCTTAGCAAGCTCTTGTAGGACCCTTTCTTTTGTGAAGGGAGCAGTGCTCACCTCCCTCCCCCCTGTGTCCATGATGCTGAGCTGTGGGCCCTGTCCTACCTTCTCTTCAGTAAATACTGAGCAAAAGTATCTATTTAGGATAAATGTCTTTACAGGGTCCTCCTCTTCACATGCTCCCTTTTCTCCATTAAGCTTAGCAATACCCCCTCTGGACTTTCTCCTTTCACTAATGTATCTATAGAAAGTCTTGTCACCTTCTTTTACTGTTCGTGCTAGTGTTTCCTCAGTTTGGGACTTTGCCTGCCTTACTGCCTCCTGCTTCCTTAGGGCAGTTTGGTATGCCTCCCTGTCTTCATCATGCTGTTCCTTTATATTTCCTGAAGACCAGCCTTTTGGCTCTGACCTTTTCTGCTACTGTATTTGAGAACCAAAGTGGTTTCCTTCTTCTTTTGCACTTCCTTTTCTGTCTAACACAATGGGATGTTTGCTTCACGTATTGCATCCTTAATGCTTGCCCACTTTGCCTGTATCCCCTCACCTGTGTTTCTTTTTGCCAGGGCTAGCTTAACTCTGTTGGCCATCTTATCAAAGTTAGCTCCTCTGAAGTCCCATATTTTTGCCTTGGAATGGGATGATTTAGATGTAGTAGCCAAATTGAACCATACCATGTGATGGTCACTGGCCTCCAAGTGACCTTCTACCTAGAGATCTGTGATCCCTTCCCTGTTAGTCAGTACTAGATCTAGGATAGCTCTGTCTTTTGTGGGTTGCTGTACCAGTTGTTTGAGGTCCTCCCCCTGCAGAGAATCCACTGTGTGTATAGTTCTGGCAGATGTTCCTGCTGGTATTGACCAATCCAGTCGAAGGCAGTATAGTGCAGTGGTCTAAGGCTCTGAGCTGCAAATCTGGTGACATCCAGCAGACCAGACCTGGGTTTGAATCCCACAGCTTCACTTGTATACTGTGTGACCCTGAGCAAGTCACTTAACCTCCTTGTGCTCCCAGGTTGCTTCTGTAAAAAAGCTTTCAGCTTAGTGTGCTATACCTGGTTAAACAACTAAAAAAAAAAAAATCTGTATCCGGCATGTTGAAGTCTCCCATTATCAAAACCTCCCCTTTAGCTGTCATGTTTTGTATATCTTCTAACAGTAATGCATCTATGTCCTCCCCTGGTCTGGGGCCTGTAGACAACCCCAGTTCTTATGGCTGTTCCATTTCTGTTTCCAGGGTGACCCGAGTTCTTTTGGCTCCTTATGTGTATTCTGAATTTCTGTAGCTTTGATATTTTCATTGACATACAGGGCCACTCCTCCCCCACCTTTTTGCACTTGGTCTCTTCTGAACAATACATAGCCAGGTACTGAAGTCTCCAAGTGTAGTTACTGGTAAACCACATCTCACTAATTGCTACTATGTCCAGTTTAGCCTCTGACATTATTGCCTGCAGGTCTGGGATCTTATTTCCCAGGCTGTGAGCATTAGTGTACATGATTTTCCATTGGCCAGATTTTGGTGTGTTAGTTGTTGGGTGAGGTTTGGCATTACTGTGCATCGTATGGGAGACAAACCTTTTTCTTACCTGGTGATGCAAATGAACTGCAAACATGCTGAATCCCTGTTTGACCACTAGCTGAGGGGAGGGTGTTCTTCCATTCGACATATGGGGTGCTGCACCTCTCCCATTTGCTAGTTTAAATATTCTGCAAAGACATCAAACTTCTGCCCCAATGCACTGACTCCCTCCTTAGTCAGATGCAGTCCATCAAATTTAAAGAACTTTCACTCCCAGAACTGTTGCCAGTTCCCTACAAATCTGTGTCCTTTTTCCTGGCACCAGTCCTTGAGCCACATGATTAGCTCCCCTATCTCCCCTTCTCTGACCTTCCGTCCATCTGCTCCCCTCTCCCAGACTAGCAGGATCTCAGAGAAGGAGATGCCAGATGAAATAGATGATAGTTTGTCACCCAGCCTGATCAGGTGCTCCTTGGTCTCCACAACTGACCGACTGGCGAGATCATTAGTCCCTATGTGTACTAGGACATCAATGTTTTCTCCTGATTTGTGAACAATTTTAGCAATGCGGTCAGTGTCTCTCCATGCTGATGTACCTGGGAGACATCTGACCATTACCCCTGGCTGGAGACGGGTATCAACTCCCCGAATCATGGAGTCTCCTATGATCAGAAGTTTTTTGGATTTCCTTTTTGCTTTTTTTGTTTTGGTTCCTGATTTGGGTGAGTTTTGTTGTGCTAGCTCATGTGCTGCAGTGTCCTGCTCTGCAGTGTCTTCTGCCTCTTTGTTTGATTTCAGAGATAGAGGCAGATACCTGTTTGTAGTGTTTATATGGTTTTTGGAGGTAATATGTTGGAGAGCAGAGAGTGATGGGGCACCCGATTAGTCCCTCCTAACCACCTGCCAACCTCCTGGACCAAATACCCTCTGCGGTCGAGGTTTTTCTGTTGGATGCTGGGGAAATGGCGGGTGGTTCTTATAATGTATTTCCTCTTGAATATGAAATTTGAGGCGTGCAATCCCCTGCATGCTGCCCGGAGCTGAGACCTAAGATCTCCAAAGGCCCAGCATGTAGGACAGTGTCCCAAATCCTGTAAGACTGTCCTTCTGAAAATTGTTCCACAGTACCTGCAGTTAATGATATCCATTCCAGATAAGTTGCTGGGTTTATAACCTAGTCAGAGAAATTAGAAGGAAAAAAAGGAAAAAAATGCAAGTAATGGTTTGATTGTGTTTTGTTTAACTTGTTATAACAAGTTAAATTACTAGTGCCCCTGTAAATGAGCTCACTTTGAGGAGGCCCCACTGATCCACCCCTTCCTGCTCTGCCACAGGAAATATCACAACTGTGGTACACTATAAAAGGAGTGTAGTGTGGGGTGGTTGGGGATGGGGGTGGGTGGCTGGGCCCTTCCCCTGCCGAAAAAGAAGAACCACGGATGAAAGAACAAGGAGGTAAGAGCAGAAACAATCAGTCAACAACAAATGCAGTAACCCTGAAAGCTTATCCTAATGTTAGATAAAACTGTAAAACCTGTAAAGCACCACTGGTAATAATTTCAGAGAAGATATACGCTGTAAGAAACACTTTGCTACAGAGAAAAATAAAACAATGAAATGTTAGCAACAAACAGTAGCAATCCCTGTGAGTAAAAATTAAAAACAACATCACACAGTAAATCTGCTTAGCCAAAATAAGTCTTAATCCTTTTCTCTTGCTCTGGTAAGTTTCTCTACTCTGCCTTTCAAGCAGTCTTAGAAGGAAAGAGCTCAGGTGAAGCTAGGTGCCTTGGCCAGCAAACCAAGTCTTCTACCTCCAAGATATCAACTAACCTGACTTTTTAACCCTTCTTTCTGTTGGAAATTACTGACAGTTTGCCAGCTCCACCCCCACATACACACCTAATCCTTTCGAAGAGCTGTTGGAGTAAGCAATTAGCTCCTTCAATGTGAGAAGGAGACTGAAACACCTCTGAGACAACAAACCTTTTCAACAAACAAGAATAAAATAAAACACAGTGTCAAACAGCAATTTTGCTTAGCCCAATGATAAAAGTCACAAAATGTAAGCTCCAACTGTAATAATTTCAGAGAAGATATACCTGTAAGAAACACATTGCTACAGAGAAAACAAAGCAGTAACAGAAGATATACCTTGCAAAGACAAAATTTGAATCAGAAGATTACAGCAGTAATCTGTTAGCACACACTGTAGGCACACCTTGTAATAATGCAGAAGAAGGTATACCAGCAACAACAATTTGAATCAGAGCAAAATAAAGCAATGAAATGTTAGCAACAAACAGTAGCAATCCCTGTGAGTAAAAATTAAAAACAACACCACACAGTAAATCTGCTTAGCCAAAATAAGTCTTAATCCTTTTCCCTTGCTCTGGTAAGTTTCTCTACTCTGCCTTTCAAGCAGTCTTAGAAGGAAAGAGCTCAGGTGAAGCTAGGTGCCTTGGCCAGCAAACCAAGTCTTCTACCTTCCTATTTCTCCTGCCTGTCTCTCCTGTAGGTTATGTACCCTGGTATGTTAACATCCCAGTCATTTATTTATTTATTTATTTATGACATTTATCAGGAAGGCATACTGAGCAACATGCTCAATTCCAGATGCGACCTGGGGGTGGTTCTCCGTCATGGTTCTTTGTGTACCATGTTTCTGTGACTGCTATGATATCCAGGCATCCCTCTTCCATCAAGGCCACCAGCTCAGGGAGTTTGTTGCCCAGACTATGGGCATTGGTACTCATTACCCTCCATTTCCTGATGGCCTTACTCCTTTTTGCCCCATCCCTTGTCCTTCTTGCCTTTGTCACTTTCCCCATTTATCCCTGCCCTTCACCCTATTGCCACCTCTATGTTGATGTTTACCGTACTTACTACCATGATTTTTAAGGGGGGCTAGGATTTCCCTGCTCCTTTTCAGTGCCTCCCCCCTTGGCTAGTTTAAATGCTTGCCAATGAAGCATTTAAACCTATCACCTAGGATCCTGGTTCCCCTCCTGGACAGATGTAGCCCATCATGCCAGTATAGGCTTGAATCACTCCAGGTGGACCCCCAGTCCCCAATGAAGCCAAATCCCTGAGCTCTGCACCAGTTTTTCAACCACTGATTGAATCCCATGGTGCAGAACACCCTAGCCTCTCCTACGCCATAGATGGGTATCACCTCTGAGAAGGTTACCGTGCGTGCTACTTGTCTAAGGCCCCTCCCCAATTCCACAAACTCTTCCTGCACTGCTCTAATCCCTTTCTTAGCCAGGTCATTTGTTCCTAGGTGGACAATGACATCCAGCTCCCTCCCCTGTGCAGCTGCTCCGGCAATCCTGAGGATTCTCTCCCTGTCCCTCCAAGTCATGGCACCAGGCAGGCACCTTACCTCCCTCTCCCCTTCCTCCCCCAGTTCTACCTTCCTTACAATGGAGTTCCCCACCAGGAGTTGTTTCCTTCCCCTGTGGGGTCCCATGCCACCCTCCTGTGGGTCTCCTTTGTGAAGGTTCCCAGCATCCTCCTTGGTCTCCACTTCAGGTGCCTCCATAGAGAAACCACACTTTTCCAGAATGGCATAGGAATTGTGGAAAGGTACAACTGGAGGGATGCAACTCTGTTCCACCACCCTCACCCTCCCTGAGCCCACTGTAGTCCAACTGCTCCTCTTTCTTGGCAACCTCTGAGGCAACGGCAGTGGCACTGGTGGTCCCTGGATGGAGGAGGAGGTCTCACAAATCCTGGTCAACTCAGCCTGGAGATGAGCAACCTCCTCCCTCAGCCCAGAAAGGTGCCTGTAGATGGGACAACACCACATCCTCCAGAACGTCTCCCGGAAGACTGCTGCTCCACAGCCACTGCACTGCACCACTCCCATCATGTCTTATTTCTGGCCCTTTAACTGTTGTTTGGAATCCTTACTCTTTCCTCTGTTTTTTTTTTCCTTTCTCTTCTGTCTCTACATCCTTTCTGCATCTGTGCCCTTTAAGCTCCTGATTGTCATGTTCTGTGACAAGAATATCCTATATTTCTCAGTAGACCCCTTACTTGCTCAGAGGCAGGATTCCAGCAGCTAGAGGGGGCCAGAGAGCTACTCTTCCCCTTCTAGGATGGTGGGTCTTTGGTGGCTTTGTGATCACTCACTTCCTGCTCCCAAACAGGAAGTTCCTGTTGTCAGTCAACTTCTGTCCCAGTAGAGAAGTCCAGTCACACAGCACTCCTTCTTCCTGGTGTCTTCTGCCAAGCTACTAACAGAATCTTTCTAAGGCAGTCTTTAAATTTAGCTTCCTTCTAGCTAAGCCACTCCCCCTACTTACTAGATCTTTCTACAAGTAATTTAAACTACACAGCTATCAAGCCCTTTCAATCATCTTAGATTTACATCTAGATAACTGTTCAGATAACCATTCAGTTCAGTTAACTCAGATAAACACACTATTTTTTTTTGTTTTGTTTGTTAGCTTGTGTTTTTTACCCTAAATTAAAGGTCCAAGTACAAGAATTCTACTTCTTTAGTCCCAGTAGAGAAGTCCAGTCACACAGCACTCCTTCCTCCTGGTGTCTTCTGCAGACAGTGATGTGCTAGCCCTCGTTCAGGCAGTTGAACAATCTTCCAGTACTGCCATGGTGATGAGGGAGGCCAACCTCACCTTGTCATGAACCTTGAAAAATGTAAAAAGAAACATGAATATGCTGTATCTGTAGTAAATGTTTTAAAAAGAGACATATGTACTGTTTGCAGAAAGACTGTCTCCTGCGTATGTAGCTTTAACAATTCACAATGTGTAAATTGTGTTATGCCACATACAAAGTGGCCATGGTTATATGTCTATAAAAAAGGCAACTCAAGCACAACACCTATCTACAGCAGTACCTGGTAAGGCAGCAAGTGGATAGCAGTATATGCAGTGTCCAGCGAACAGATGTACACATGTAAACACATATGGGGGGTGAAAACATGAGGAAATGCATATGGTATGAGATGTGATAGGCAGCTGTTGAGCTGTAGCACTAGCATGATTGTGTGGGTGGTCACTTAGGAGGTGCAGGGCCCGGGTACAGCACACTGTTTATTAATAACTTTTTTCATTGCCAGTCACAACTTTGTAATTTTTCTAAAACGTTCCTGCCCCTATCCACGAGATACACCACACTGAAGTTGAGACTATATTAGTAGGGAAGTGGAGGAGACAAAGCTCCTTGGATGGGTGGGAAGGGGGGAGATGGCACATGGCACAACACCGTTCAATGAATAAAAGAAAGAAAAATAAATCCCAGGCACAGTATCTATGTTTGCCATGAGTTTGCTTTCCTGAAATTCATTTTCTGGCAGTGAACAATTGCTGTAGCGGTAATTACTATTCACTGGGTATCGTTATTAAACGGAGCCAGAAATAAATATATATATCTATATATATAGATATATATATATATATATAGAGATATATATATATATATAAACATATATATGTATTGCTAAAACATTTCTATCTCTTTTCTTTCATAGGCTGGACCTGCCTTGGGGAGCAAGGCATCATTAAGTCACCAGATGAATGCCGGAGAAAGTGGAAGTTCACCCGGCAAGCATTTTACAAGAACAAGGCTGCTGTTGAGGTCCACAAGAGGAACCGGGACTGGTATAAAATAGCATACAACTATGGGTCATGGCAGGGAAGCCTGAGTTTGATGATCACCACCATGGACGTATATATATACTTTTTACAATCATTAATAACACATTAAAAAAAACATAATAAGTAATCAACAATGCTTGACAGGGCGTGTAGTATTTAAGCAACAAGGCGTGGTTTATTGGGCATTTACCCACACCTTGTGTGGTGTGTCATGAGGTGCAGCCAACTCACTTAACCACACAAGAAGTGGATACGTCATCCAAAAGTTCACACCCTTGAGTTCCTTATTACAGTCATACAACAAACCCCTGTGTAAAATAAATTATAAATGTGCTTTATTATATTTTTTATTGATGTCATTCCTGAGCTGTTGCTTATTAAAGTAATAATGCTCAACATGGTAGCCATTATGCTCAAATTATATCCTACCTTGGCTCCTTGGGCCCGAGGTCTCAGGCTGAGGGTGTCCGACACCTGACAATGAATATTATCACAGCATAACTGCCACACTAGCAGGCATTATTCCTATTATGCAATAGCTCAAGTAAAAAAAGAAAAAAAACAGGAAACAGTAATAGGTGCATTGAAAGCATATAATAGTGTCACTTTTTTAATGGTTAGTTATACATACACAAAAACAGTGCTTATTATGTGAAGTATGTTATACAATAGTTCTCTGTGTCCCACCTCTCACTCTGTTCTCCTCTTACAGTAGCAGTCTCAAGAGAGAGCATATTGTTAATGTTTTTTTCCATTTAAATATTATAAGGCAGTTTCTTGTCCTGTATTTAGTTTCATTTATATTTTTGAATGCACGTAAAATTGTAAGCTGTGTGCCCACCAACCCACTCTCCTGTCACGTCATTTTTTTGGTGATACCGCTAGTCTGGTAATGTGTTTTGTCGGAGAAGAAATGCCTGCAGTGATGATTAAGAAAGTGGCAGGTAATATATTTTGTTTTCTAGAGCTGACAGACAGATGTCCGCTCCACTAATTTCTGACGCTTTAAGCTTCACAATTTGCGAGTTGCTTGGTCAGCTGCCTTAAAAAAAATATACATTTTTTACAATGGCAAAGATTTTGTATTAATATTTCTCCTAGCACAATTCTTCTGTGTTTTGAACTGGGAGATAAAATTATTCACAGCCTGTGTGTTGATGGGGGGAGGGGATGAGGGCAGCACCTGGAGCCAAGTATGAGCAGTTTATGAAGTGTGTTTAGGAGCAGAGCGGGTACCACTGAAGCTGCTTCAAGCATCAGCTGTGTTTTTTTTTTAACTATTTGCTGAAGTCCTGAGCGTACTGAGACTATAGCCAGCATGTTATGCTGGAATAAAATCTGGACATCAGTCCCAGTATGACCAATCTTGATGTGCCATTCTTTCTCATCATTATATAATGGAAAATAACTGACCATCCACATCTGTTATGAGGACCAACATCAGAGGTGGATGGCCTTATACCTCTTAGAACCTCAAGTATTTCCCAATACCACCCACCCTGGATGTTATTATTGAACTTAATCAAAGGGCATCTGTTCAAATTTATGTTGTGAAAACAAATTTAATCATAAGCATCTACTTTTTGAGCGTAGAATTAATTACCTCATTAAAATAATTCCTTCACATTTACTACTTTTCTGCTTTCTAGTAATGACTCTTCCAGATGGTTGTTATATTTATCAATACCTAATCCCCCCTTCACAATTGAACAACTAACCATGCATACAAACCATGTTAACACTCAATCAGTGACAATCTGACAACAGGTATGGGAGAGGGATGGGTGGAGGGTGGGCAGTGAAGTTATGTGGCATACCTTGTAGTCAAGGTAACCAATGTAACACAACCGAACAGTGCTAGAGGAAAACATGTTCAGTCATGATTATAATATTATCTCAAAGACTATAACAGTTGTCCATGGAATGAAGCAAATATCATAGCATACAACACATACAGCAAAAGTGACTTTGGATTTTGAAATGACAGTAAGGCCCAGATATTCAAAAGAGTTGCGCATGCGCAAGTCCTACATTGCGCCATTCTGCAATATTCAGCAGGAGGCAGTTGCGCCACTGAAAACAGGTTGATCAACAGCGCAATGCAGATGAATGCATGCTCAACAGGAGGGGGAGGAACCATGCATAAACTGCACAACCCGATATTCAGTCGGGTTGTGCACAGTTGTGCAGGCACAACCCCCAACCTGCGCCTGCACAACTCTGAGCCAAAAAAAAAGGATCAAGTTGAGGGCCACCCACAGGTGAGCTGCTGTATTGCAGGGCGCAACACAGCAGCCACCCATGGCTGGCCCCAACTCAGTACCTGTGCCCCCACCAGCCAGTCGCCAGGCAGGCGAAACAACCCCCAGTGCCGATCGTGGGCAGGATGTAAAATGACAACCCCGCCCTAACATCTCCCAGTACCCGATCGCGGGCAGTATGTATACGACAACCCCCAAACATCTCCCTAGTCCCGATCACGGGCAGAGCGATGAAACAACCCCCCAGTGCCCGATCGCAGGCAGAATGTAAAAAGACCCCTCCAACCCGAATATCTCCTGGTGGTCCAGTGGACCGTAATGCCTGATCGCGGGCAGAATGTCCAGTGACAAACCCCCAAACATCTCCCTGGTATCTAGTGTCCCCCCACACCCACCCACCCATGAAGCCCCACCACCCGCTCCCCGGCAGCTGGCGGTGGCAGCATCCCACCCGCCTGCCACCCGCTGCCGCCGACTGACTGTCCGGTAGGGCTGCATGCCCATGAGTGCAGAGCTAGAGCCAATGGGCATGCAGCCCATACCGATACATGACAGTCCAGATTTGTGAATGATGTTCATTCACAGATCTGAACTGTCATGCTCTGATATAAACTGCTAACCCATTGTAGCTCTAGTTCTGCACCAATGGGCGCAGCCGTACCGAACAGTCAGTCCGGCGATAACAAGGCAGCAATGGGTGGATACTACTCGCCCGGCTGCCGGGGCGGGGAGTGGTGGGGCTTCATGGATGGGTGGGTGGGGGACACTAGATACCAGGGAGATGTTTGGGGGGTTTCCACTGACATTCTGCCGAGATCGGGCATTCTGACTCCTGGACCACCAGGGAAGATATTCGGGTTGGGGGGTCTTTTACATTCTGCCCTTGATCAGGCACAGGGTAGGGTTGCTTCACGTTCTGCACGTCGGGCATTGGAGATGTTTGGGTGGGGGTTGTCATTATACATACCGCCCGCGATCGGGCATTGTGGGAGATGTTTGGGTGGGGTTGTCATTACATTCCTGCCCGTGACCGGGCACTGGGGGTTGTTCATCGTTCTGCCCATGATCGGGCATTGGGAGATGTTTGGGGGAGTTGTCATTACATACTGCCCGCGATTGGGCATTGAGAGATGTTTGGGGGTTGTCATTATACATACTGCCCGGGATCGGGCATTGGGAGATGTTTGGGGGGTTGTCATTATACATACTGCCGCGATCGGGCATTTGGGAGATGTTTGAGGCGGGGTTGTCATTATACATTCTGCCCTTGATGTTCAGGCACTAGGGGGGTTGTTTCACGTTCTGCCCTTGATCGGGCTGCAAGTGCGTCGGGTCCCCGGCGGCTGCTGCCTAGCAGGGCGGCCACGACGCAAGTCCTCGGGATCTGCACACCTACATGCTAATGGTGGATGCAAATGGGGCCATAATCAGATGCAAATAGCCCCGCGCTTGCATGAATTATGGCCTCATTTGCATGTATCACCTTTTGAATATCGAAATTGCGCGAGGCTAATGGTACTTGCTGCCTGCAAGTTTAATGCTCAGCTCTGACAACGCGGTGGCGCAAGTTCCACTGCACCATGCACAGTGGCTGTGTGGCTGGGGGTGATATTCAAGAGGTTGCTCAATAAAGCAACTCCTTTGAATATCGCCCCGGCCACACCCCTGCGCAACTATTTTGAGCAGCACAAGGGCTTGCACCTCAGAATGGCGCAGTTTGAATATACGGGACTAAATGTTTTTCTCTATGACATTACATCTTTTTCATTTGTGTAACATTTTTAGTTTTTTTCCACAAACAGAACAACAAAGCTTCCCTGCTGCAGAACACCGACTCCATCTTGTACCAGTCCTGGAGGGTCAGGAGTGGGAGGTTCCTGCAGTCGGCCAACTCCTGGTGGTTGACTTTGCTGGTAAGTAAAAGTAACACACTTTCCACAAGCACAGCTTCATTGAGCAACAGCGAACAGAATCACAAACATCCATGACTCCCAACCAAATGATACCATACAGTATCTCCTATTAGTACATTCTTCCACACTGGGTACTAATACAGTTGTGCTAAATACTATAATAGTCATTCACAACTTTCTGAATAAATGACTTTATAGAGAAAGTTGTGTATCAGTATGACAGTAAAGACACCAAACATGTTACACCACACTGTGAAAAAAATGCACTTACACAACAAACTGTAAGCTGTTTTTTGTCAAGGAGCAATCAAGGTCTGCAGCTGTCTTCACTGCCCTGTAATGAATACATAAAGACAGGTGTGGGAGTAATCTAAGACATGTGTCCTTTGTATGTCCTTTGAACAGTAGAGGTGTGTAGGGGGATGTGGGGGGTGCATGGGGAAGGGAGGATAGGGATACGCCCATACTATCAGGAGCAGTCATGTTAATTATTTGCCCAGCATCACAGTAACAGTCAAGGAGAAGGTCTACAATACAGTGTTCTATTTGCTTGATGATCTTGGTGATGAGGTTTGTGGCAAAGCTGGCACTTTTAATGCCCGAGCTCTTTTGACTGATAGACGCCCAGCTTACCAGCACTATCAACCAATCAGAGTCTGGGGATTTTCCTACCAATTTTCTAAGTAAGCAATAATACCCAACAGGGTGGTCAGTATTGGGCAATACCGGACAACCCAGGAGTGTAATGAGGCCCGATGCCGCAGGTGGAGAGCCTTATAGCCCCTAGAAGGTACGGTATTGCCCAACACCACCCACCCTGGAGGGTATTATTGTGGTTAGAAAATGGGCATCTATGTCATATGCAATTATGTAATAAAAGAAGAAAGGAAATTAGTTTAACATGAATAAAAAGTCTAGAAAAAAAACTGTTGCTGGTAAAGTAGTACCTCTTTTTTTATGCTATTTCATCTTGTGTTGCTCCTATCAGAGACCCATTCTGTTGTAGTTACCCCCCCCCACACACACACAACTTCCAGATAAAACTGCAACCACCCCCCTCCCCATCTTATTTGTAGCAAACTACAGTAGTAGGCACATTTAAAAAAAAAGTAAGATTGAAAATAAAAAAATACTTTGTGCCGTCTTCTCTCCTGACCCGTAAGTGTACATACTTGACTCTTGAAGATCGGACTGCACTCTCGCTCTCCCTCCTTCAGCTGTTCACCAATGCTGTTTAGATTTAAAATTAAAAAAAGAAACATTGCAGCATTTACTTTTGCAGTGCTGGAAAGAGAGAATTCATCCTTTCTCCCAGCCACAGTCATATCCTACAGCAGCACTCTCCTGATCGCGCTCTTACACTGTGTGACAACCACTGCACATCTAAATTAATGCCGAATATGCTGAAATTAAAGAACAGTTGTGGCTCAATGTTTTTTGCCTATTGGCTTCAATTTGAAGGCATGACCCCCACCAGCCTCTGGTTGGGCCTCCGGTGCTGAAACAGGTCATCAGCCTGATGATTGTAGTGGACTGTGGAAAGACTCTTGACAGTGTGGTCTGTTTAAAAATAACTTTTTTTTTCTTTTTGTTGCCCAACTGGGGAGTGTGCAGCTCAGTGAGAATGGTGTGGTTTGGTGAGTGGTGCTACAACCTATGGGACTCTGCCTGCCACTGTTACCTGTTTCAGGATGTGTGCTGCTGGCTTAGGACTTTGAATTGAGCCGCTGGCTTTCCTGGGGTGAGATGATGTGGTTATGTGTTGACATTGTGCAGGTATTACTGTGAATACAGGTGATCGCTAGGTTTGTGGATCTTGTACTTTACTTTTTAGGGATGCAGTATTGCTTTTTTAGGTAAGTGTGACGTACTGCTGGATTTGGAAGGGGGGGACGGAGGCTGCAAACTCTTCTGCTAAGCAGTGAGAAACAAACATGGCAGCTTTTTAAAATACAGCGTTCTAATTGTTTGAGGATCTTGGTGATGAGGTTTTTGACAAAGCTGGCACTTTTATTGCCTGGAATCTGTTGCCTGATAGACACAGAGCTTGCCAGCGCTATCAACCAATCAGAGTCTGGGGATTTTCTTACCCATTTTCTAAAGCTGATCAAGGCACCAAGTAAGAAGTACAGTCACTAGACTACCAGAACACACTGCGGCTGTCCATGAACAGTTTTCTAGGTGATAGGAGATTTTGTGTTGGTGGTGGTGGAGGGGGCCTGCCACTCAGAAATGGTGCTTGCTATGTTGTGGCATACAATATAGAAAAGCACCTGCCTGCAGCTACCATCCACAACTCTTTTTGTGCACTCAAAACTTTGTCCACATATATGTGTGAGTTGTGCAGTGTTCACCAGCAAACTGCACCAAGCACACAGCACAGCATGTGTTTTTCTTTGTGCACATTAAAGATCATTTCCAGCTCACCTTTCCACTGACACTGTTCACCACCAAACTAACCACACACATCCACATATGTCCACTGAATAACAGCATTCAGTAGCTGCTGCTCCTGCACTGTGCCACACTTGGTGTTTGACAATAATCAGAGGACAACGGGGGCGGTGTACATGAGTCCCACCACACTATCAAGAACAGACACATCACTTATTTACTTACAATCACAGTATCAGTTGTGGAGGGAAGAATTACTACACTGCCAGAGATGCATGCAACTGTTTTCCACAGGATTAGAACCACCAGACAGAGTAGACTCACTAGGCTACTAGGACACAATGTTGGTAATAGCAAGCCTTTTTTTCAAAATGTTGTATGGGGAGTGGGTAGGGGATTATTGGCACCCCACTCCCCAAATCAACAGACACAGAGATGTGTGGGTCCATTCACTGCCCATGATGTCTGCAGGAGAGTGGGTATAGCAGGACAATGTTCCAAGGTATCTGTCCTGTGTGGCTGCTCAGGAGGTGGGGATAGTGAGAAGAGAGGGGGTCGGGGAGCCGGGCACTGGTAACACAACACTGTCAAGATCAACCACACAACTACTACATCAATATACACTGTTGAACCAGTTTGCACTACATACTACAATAGTCATGCACAACTTTTTCAATGAATGCCTTCATAGAAAAACTTGTGTATACCTACTGCAATATGTATAGTAAGACTTTCACTCCACAGTGTGACCTCATGCACTTCCAACGTATACTGCAAGTTATTTGTCAGACAGTCACAGAGGTCTGCAAGTGTGTTCCCTATCTGTCAGTTACTACAAGACAGGTAATGCTATCACCTGGGTGTGTTCTGTCACTATTGGTGAGGGAGTGGGGAGGTGCAGTGGTGCCAACACACTATCTGCAACAGGCATGTAACTTATTTGGCCAAAATCAAATAATCAGTCATGGAGAAAGAACCACTGTACAAGCAGATAAGCATGGAAATCTTTTTCACAGGGTCAAAAGCACAACACAGAGTCACTAGACTGCCATTACACACAGTGGCTGTTCATGAGCAGGTTTCAAGGGTGTGTGGTATAGGGAGTATGATCTCAACAACAACTCTTGTCTGCTGTGTTGCACCATACAGTTCCACACTGACCTATCTGTGGCTACCATTTATACCTGTTTTTTTGCATATTCTTAATTTTCTGCCCATGTCTGCATAAATTTAACACTGTTCATCAGTAAAATCCACCAAATACCCAATAGATCATATGTGCCTCTTCATGCATATGAAAAACACTTTTACCCATCTCTTCTACTTTACTACCACAACTAGCCCCCTACACCCACAGACAAGTCTCATCTCACACCCATCATTCAGCAGCAGCAAATGTAACTGCACACAAACACACCTCCCCAAAAAATGTTAACATACTGTACATGCTGTTACTTTATTATTGCTCAGTGGAATACTGATAGGCTTGCACTACATACTATCATAGCCATCCACACATATCACAATCAAAACCTTCATACAGAGAGCTGTATATGGCTATTACAGTATGCATAGCAAGTGTATTGCTCTACAATGTGAATCAATGCAGTCACGGTTGATACTGTAAGCTGGCATTTGTCAGTGAACCGTCCAGTGTAGGCCGTGGTGGTGGTGTAGGGGTGGGTTGCAGATGGGTATGGCTATGTGGGATTGCACACACACAGGGGTGGGGGGACTTTGCTACCGGATTGTACTGTTCCTCTCTCCATGTTTGCACCCTAGGCCCAGAGAAGCACCGGCGTGCCAGGGAGGGGAGGCTGCGCTGTGAGCCACAGCATGCGGTGAGAGTGGCCGGACCAGACCGGCACAGGGACCAGCCTGATGATGGTGAGTGACTTACATCCGTGATTACTTTTGCATGCTGTGTAACAGGGCGGGCAGTGGGGCATGGCCACCGTCCATTGACATCACTGTTCTCTACAATGTGAATCAATGCAGTCGCAGTTGATACTGTAAGCTGGCATTTGTCAGTGAACTGCATACCTCTACGAATGTGTTCACTGCCATTGGTAACTGCAGGACTACAGGCAAGGTACTGACATCTGATGTGTGTGTGTGTGTGTGTGTGTGTGTCCTCAGGAAAGAGTGGGACATAACAGGGGTGCCACCATACTATGAAAAAGAGACACATCACTTCTTTAGCCACAGTAACTCTATCAGTTTGTGAATGACAGATACACTACAGTACCAGAGATGCATTCAGTTCTTCTCTACAAGGACAAACACACCAGGCAGTGAGTGGAGTACTATAGTATTAGAGTACACTGTTGGAGCTTATCATTTCTTTTCATGGGGGTAAGTCAAAAGCACTTGTGCAATGTGAAGCTTGCAACAACAACAAGAAGTCAGACAGATTATGCAGTCCAAGAAAAAATATCATTTACTGTTTTTCAGAGGAAGAAGATCAGCCGTTGGGCATTGTTTGGGGTGACCAACAGGCCACAGAGGGAGAAGAAGATGTGATGGTACAGTCAGCACTGTCCAGTGGCACTGCATGTCTGGGAGTGCATCAGTGGTGGTCTATGTGTGCATCAGGTACATGGCTGTGCCACTGCCTTCACACTGCTTAGCCATGTCACTGTACAGCCATGGTGGTGCTGTGTGGGACTTGGCCAGTGGGTGTGTGCAGTGGTCTGCATGGCTGTGTGTGCCTGAGTGGGCAGGTCTTGTGGACACGATCACTGTGGGTGGTCACACACCATCACAGAGGCATGTCCCATGGCCGTATGCCATGCACAGTGGGTGGGCTGCAGGGGGCTGTGCATTCAGACCTATTGACTCTGCTCCCTTGTCCTAGGTGGATAGCAGTTTCAGGCAACAAGAGAGACACTGCAGGAGATACTACAGGTTGCCAGGGCCTCCCTGGAGATACTCGAAAGACTAGACTGTCTGGGAGTCCGACGGCACATGGCAGGAGGCACAGCCAGAGCGGGGAGCAGGGCTCCCACTGATCATTCTAAAGCCCATGATTTCCCCTTATCCCCTGGACCCACCGTCACACCCCTCCTTCCCTCTACCATTTGTTCACACCTGCCCCTTACCCACTCCCACCTTGTTTGTGGCCCTCCTTCCAACCTTTTGTAAATATCTGTATATAGTTTTGTTTGATCTTTTACAATACATTTGCTTTGATATGCCTACTGTGGTGGTCTCGATTTGCAGTGGGCTGCAGGTGCTCAGCTGCAGTGGTGTGCATGGCGGCAGGGGTGGTGCAGTCATGTGCGTGTGTGTGTGTTCATGGGGAAGTGACTATGGTGTGGGAGTAGCTATCAGTCACTTTCTGTGGTGTGTGTGTGTTGTTCCCGGTACACTGGATGACTGTGTGCAGTGGTCCACGGTGCATGCTCTGTGTCCATGGCGCACCTGTCAGACCGTCCATGGCCTGTGCAGCTGACACCCTTGCATGTCTGTGACCTGCACGGTCCGCTGTCATGTTAGTGGTGGCTGTCCATGCTGGACAGCCACTGTACCACGCACAATGCTGGGTTGCCTCCTGTCACTGGTGTGGTGCATGTCTGCCTCAGGTGACACTGTGGCCTCCGCTGTTGTTGTCCCACCTCCATGCTGTCGCTTGTGTGTGTCGCAGGGGATGTGCACCACTGTCTGTCACTTGTGCTCCAGGAGCATGCTGGTGGCGTACAGCTCCATGGTGCCTGTGCAGGGTGGCTGGCACTCCTGTGCCATGGAGGGGTGCTGACCTTGTGTACATGGTTTCCATGGCTACATGCTGGGGGCTTGGTTGCCCCACTACTGTGTCCCTGTGTTGGTGTGCCCTTGGATATGGGTGGGTGTTTGTCCATGCACGGTGTTGCATCCTGTGTGATGCACGCTTCCATGCACCACTGTGGGTGTCTGCACTGGCTGTTGTGGCCAGTGCTGGGTCTGGGTGTGTCCTTGGGAGGGTGTGCAGGGTGAGGTACCACTGGTGGTGGGGTCCAGGGCATGCCCTGTCATGTGTGGGGTACCTCGTGTGCCGACGCATGGTCGTTTTCTCAGCTGTACCTTGGGGGGGATGTGCGTGGTGGCACTGAGTATGCAGTCGTTCCATCGCTGTGTGCTGCCACCTGCTGATGGGTGCTCATGGTGGGGCTGCCTTGCATGGTTCTGTGGTGCACAGGGTGGCATTGTCACAGTGGGGGTGGTGGCATGCATGGTTTGTCCTGCACTGGTGGATGCTGCTCCTGGGCAGGTTGCCTGGGGATCATGGTGCAGGGTGTGCTCTGCATTGGTGGGATGGTGTGGCACGGGGTGGTCAACCTGTCTTGTGTGCTGGTCACAGCTTGCCAGGTGGTGTGCTGGGGCACCATGCCCCAGCTGTGGGTTTGTTGTTGGTATCCATGGGCCGGTGGTTATTCCAGCTCTCCACCAGTTGTGCAGTGCATGGGATGTTGGGGGGTCGATGTCTGTTCTGCTGTATGCTCCTCTGCCCATCTGTGGCATGGGTGGTGGGCCCCTGCATCCTGTTCCTGTGCATCCCTGGTTGTGCTGTTGCACTGCTGCCCTGCTCCACTGAGCATCCCTGGTTGCACTATGGCACATCTGAACTGCGCCACTGCACATCTCTGGTTGCGCTATGGTGCAGGTGGTGCGATATTCAGTCATGTGCTGCAGGCGCATCTTGACCTGCGTAGTTTTTTAATATCACGCTTATTGCGCATGGGCGCAGTGGACTTGCGCTTGCTCCTGCTGTTGCGCACTTTTTGGGTGCAGTTTGAATATCTGGGCCACTGTGTTTTATATACACAATCAAAACAAAAAACAAAACTGCCAAAATGGGAGATAAATATTCTTGAATTGCACACTACTGCTCCATTACAACACACGTTAGAGAGGGCTTTCAAGGTTCCATGCTGGAACTGAAAAGGGATTGGGGATAAACAGAAATATTGGGGAAAAACAGAAATATCAGCTGTGCTCCCCCACTACCCTTGTCTCACCTACACTCATATACAATGGAACTTCTACTGTCTGCAGACTGAATTCCTTAACAGACTAAGCTCCATGATCACTCTTACCTCTGCCTGAAATCTGATGCTGCTCACTCTCCCCTCTGCCTACAGTTTGAGACAGTAACATTCATTTCTGTCAAAGAAAAAGTTAACTTGCTTTGTTGTGCTTAGGGTGTTAATTTTGTAGTGTCACACAAACATGGCAAGGGTCTGCTGTCTTGATATGGGGCAGGTAGGATGGTGATGGTAATAAACCTTTGACACTTTACATGAGTCAGAGGATAGGTGGGAAATACATAACTGAAACTGAGCATGCCCATGGACACCTTCCTTTAAAATAAATAAATTGGAGGGGGAGGAGTGGTGACAAGTGAGGTGGAACTATCACATAAGTTAAGTTAACATTGTCAGATTCTTGAGAATTTCCCATTCCCAAATGTGCTACCTGCTTTGGCAGTGCTCTCTACTGGTAACTGTCTGAGGCAGACAAGATAACTGTCACAGTTGGGGACTATTGTACCATTAAACATTGCTTTTGCATTTGTTACACTTTTTTTGTTGTTGTAGCTATTTCTTTTTTTTCACCACTGGGAAAAAACAAAAACAGATGACCATTTTTGAAGTGCAATAATACTCTCCAAGGTGGGCGATATGGACAATACCGAACCTTCCAGGGGTTATAAGGCCCTCTGCCTGTGGCATCAGGCATCATTAATCCTCTGGGCAGTGTGATATTGCTCATTAGAAAATGGGTAGGGAAAAGTCTAGTTTCTTATTGGCTAATGTCACTAACTTGCCGGCAAGGTATCAGACAACAGAGACTGGGAATGAGTCCCAGTCTCTGGCTGCCTGATTATCTCACAATATTACAGGGTCGATCAAATTTTCACTTTCAAATAGCTGCTATTTGTTTTCTCTCTGTTAGCGAGAGAAAAAGCCTGCCATGTTGATTTCAACACAGAAACAGGTAGGGTCTCGCAAAATGTATCACAATGTGCCATGTAACACATACCTAGCAACACCAGCACAAAGTAAGCATAGTAGCAGCCTGACAGAAAGACTTTTCATACCCGAAGCAGCCTGACGGAAAAGCCTCCCACCCCACACACACACAGTCTTGCAACTGAACTGCAGAGCAGTGTCAAGGAAAAGGGAGCCATTAAAAAATTACATTTCTCACAGAACTGCTGCTTTGTTCTGAAAATTGTTTAATAGTTCTTCACACTCGCCTACCTCAGATATTCGAGCCGTGCGGCTCCATTCCTTCACCCCCACCCACCCGTCTGTCCGTTAGATGTTTTTTCCCTAAATCTACTTATTTGTTTAAAAATAAAATGCTGCATACTTGCCCTGGCTCACATATTTGAACCATGCTGCCATTCAAAAATTAACCTTCATTAGCATTAGTAGTTTTTACCCACGGACAGTATGTAGTTGACCAACACCTTATGCTGTTCAGTCATATTACGTGAAAGCTTACAGAATGCTGACAGCACAAATCCCATGCAACACTTTGACTGTTCTGTACCTTTTCGGCACCTCCACAGCTGTCTGCATGTCAGCAGCATTCGTCTCCCAATTTAATTTAAAATGGTAGCACTGCCAAGTAAAGGCGCTCAGTGGAGCCACATAACAAAATAAAAATACACAGTAATCTGCCTGTTTTTACAGGCTTACAACTCTTTTTTTTTTTGCCAGCTCTCTCCGTTCACCTTCAGACCTTCTGTCCGTCTAAGCAGCTCCAGATAGCACGATCATTCACCCGCAGCCTCTCCCACTCCAGCACTGTGTGTCTTTTTTGTGGGAGCTAGGAATGACAAACCACAGTTTGTTACCCAATAAATAAATAAAGGGAGCTCCATCACCAAGGAATGAAAAAAGAGCACAAGGTGTGCATGTGTGTGTGTGTGGGGGGGGGAGCAACAAGAAACTGCAGGAAAACAAATTAAATTGACTGTCTGTGCCTGTGTTTTTCTATTGGGGTTGGGGGAGGTGAGCAGGGAATTAAAAGATACTGCAGAAAAACAAAGGCAATCAACTGTCTGTCAACTTACAAAAGGAGGCAGTTTTTAAGTACAGTCTTCAGACATAAAAAACATCAAATGCAGGTGGAGGAACTATTTTATTTCAAAACTTACTTTAAACTTATTTTTTATTAACATTTTCTAACTATTTTTTTAGAGTACCCATTTTCTAACCACAATAACACCATCCAGGGTGGGCGGTATTGTGCTATACTGGACCTTCCAGGGGCTATAAGGCCCTCCACCTGTGGTGTCGGGCCTCATTACACCCTTGGGTGGTCCGGTATAGCACAATACCACCGACTCTGTTGGGTATTATTGCTTACATACCATGCACTCTGTCAGGTATTACTGCTTGCTTATTTTCAACACAAAATGATTTGAGAATATATACTTCTTACCTTCTAGCACAGTCACTTTTTGTGGACACACACAGCACAGTGATCTGTTGAAATAACATACAGAGGTTTAATGTACCACTTTGCAAAATGCATAATGCTGTGCCTTTTGGAGAGCAGATTTGCTCAATCATACACATTTAATGCTTATTATATGCTAAATACATTTCTATGATACTGGCCCCATACTGTTTTTTCTGTTGCAAATGGTGCTTTTGATTACTTCTGTGCTTATTATGTTTTCTTAATACTATGATGTTAGCCGTGCCCCCCAACATCCAATATCTGTTGCACATGTACAACATCAGCCACCAACCACAAACACTTTTGCTATGTAATAGTTTGGTTGATGAAAGTGTTACATGGATCACTCAGAATACTTCAAAATCATCTCTGGACACCACAGAATACACTCCAGAAAGAAGTAAAGAGCCCAGTGAAAATTCTCTTCACACAATAGAAAACAGGCTGGAGACATTAAAATAACTGACTGAAACGGCAGCTCTCAGTATGCAACAAATTGTGAGTTTTAGATTTCAGCAATAAACAAGTTAGCAATTCAATGTAATTGTACATAGGGAAAATGGGAAAATACTTTGCTTAGCAGAAGTATATTTTTTAAAATAGATTTGTTCAGATCTGAAATAGCTTGCAAAATGCTTATTTATTTAAAACAAAAGAAAGCTGTTTCATTTAAGCAATACTGCATGATAGGGTGTGTGTTGTGCATGGATAACCTCACGCCTATATGGTTGGACATGAACTCACAGGCTGAGTGTGTCCAACATCTGAAAAATGAGGTTACCCAAGTACAGACCATGTCCTGAGTGCATTATTGCTATTATACAATGTCCCATTGTTATATGGAATAAAAAAAACACTTGTAAAAAAGGTTTTTTGAAGATTTGTATTGTGCCAAGATGTATTTGTTTCTGAAGACAAGATGTCAATGAAATCATAAAACAGTAAAGTGAGGTTGTGCTCAGATAACCTCAGTGCTGTCAAGGGCAGACAGCCAATTAGGTTCCAGAATTGTTTATTGCCATTGTATAATGCCACATTAAAAGTGTACAAAAAACATTTTTTTAATTTTAATTTGTTTACGTTGTATAACTATGAGACATTGTATAATTGCAATAATGCACTCCACAGCATGGGTTGTGCTGGAGTAACCTCACTTTTCAAACATTGGATTTACTCAGCCTGCGTCCTTGTGTCCAACCACCCAAACATGAGGATATGCCAGCACAATCGACACCTTATCATGCATCACTGCTTAATTATACAATGGCAATCAGTGGTTGATCTAACAGAGAAAGCTGTGGTTATGCTAAGATAGTGATGTACTGTATACTTTGATATAATGGTATATATGTTCCCCAGTTGGATGCTTGGCAGGACCTTCGGTAGCACTAGATGGACCCAGGTGGAGCTCTGTTGATGCTTGTCCCTCAGCCACTGTTGGGGCTGTTGGTATAGCCACAGGTGGTTCTGAGACCATCACATCTTCTTCTCCCTCTGTGGCCTGTTGGTCACCCCAAACAACACCCACCAGCTGATCTTCTTCTTCCTCTGAAAAACAGTAAATTATATTTTTTCTTGGACTGCATAATCTGTCTGACTTTTTGTTGTTGTTGCAAGCTTCACATTGCACAAGTGCTTTTGACTTACCCCATTGAAAAGAACTGATAAGTTCCAACAGTGTACTCTAATACTATAGTACTCCACTCACTGCCCGGTGTGTTTATCCTTGTAGAGAAGAACCTTATGCATCTCTGGTACTGTAGTGTATCTGTCATTCACAAACTGATAGTGTTACTGTGGCTAAAAAAGTGATGTGTCTCTTTTTCATAGTATGGTGGCACCCCTGTTATGTCCCACTCTTTCCTGAGGACACACACACACACACACACACACACACACACACACACACACATCAGATGTCAGTACCTTGCCTGTAGTCCTGCAGTTACCAATGGCAGTGAACACATTCATAGAGGTATGCAGTTCACTGACAAATGCCAGCTTACAGTATCAACCGCGACTGCATTGATTCACATTGTAGAGAACAGTGATGTCAATGGATGGTGGCCATGCCCCACTGTCTGCCCTGTTACACAGCATGCAAAAGTAATCATGTATGTAAGTCACTCACCATCATCAGGCTGGTCCCTGTGCCGGTCTGGTTCAGCCACTCTCACTGCATGCTGTGGCTCACAGAGCAGCCTCCCCTCCCTGGCATGCCGGTGCTCCTCTGGGCCTAGGATGCAAATATGGAGAGAGGAACATCAGTACAATCAGGTAGCAAAGTCCCCCTGCCCCCGTGTGTGTGCAATCCCACATAGCCATACCCATCTGCAACCCACCCCTACATCACCACCACGGCCTACACTGGATGGCCCCCTCATTTGGACACATGCCACCGTGATACCTATATGGACGTTATCAGTGTATGGATGGGGCACCTACCTGGCCGTGGCACCGTGCCCCTCCTGGCACATGCCCACAGGTGGGCAAGCCTGTCTGGGTCCCAGCGCTGCAGGTCCCCGTAGTGGTGCCTGCACTGCTCCACCATGCACTCCATGCCAGTGGCTTCCTCCAGGGCCACTGCCACCTCCTCCCACATAGACACTCCTGGCCCTGTCCAGGGGTGCCTCCTCAAATAGGGCAGCAGCAGCATGGGGATCCACCAACTGCACAAGATTGGCCAGTTCCACCTGGCTCCAGATTGCTGCCCATCTCCGTGCCATCCTGTAATTTTTCAGTATCAAAATGGCGCTCTGTAGCACACGTCCACCTCGTGCGGATGCTGCGTGGTACTGCACTACCATTCCCCATCATGCTGTCACCGAACAGTGCGAAAGAGGTGCCCCCATGCAGACGCATGACACCTAGGGGCAAAGGTCTGCACAGGGTCAGAGGTCCCTCGCACAAGGACTGCCACAGCACGATTGGTACTCACCGCATGTAGCACGGTAGGGCACCTGTGTGCCACTTCCTGTAGCGGCCTACCGCACTGTGGCCCCAGTGCACTTACGGTGCCCCAGTGCCAGAGTGCCATACATGTGAACAGCACAGTAGCACCACTGACACAACGGTGGCCATACCCTGCATTGCCTCCCACGCACAGCACGTCAGCAGCGCGGCAGACGTTGGCATCAGCACCCCGGGCATGCCCTGTTCGGTGTCTACTGTGCATGTCACAGAAATGCACCCTTGCCTGAGCACGTTCAACACAATTGCGCAAGGTGCAACAGCGCGATATTCAGCCGGCATATGCAAATCAGCTAATCAGCCATTCAATGGCGCAGATACTTCATTAGCATCCACTTAAAATTGCGCCTCACCTCATTTGCATGCATTGTGCTATATAAATGCAACATTGGGCTGCAGAGGCCATAGTCTGGTATTGCAGTCTATTGTGGCGAGTTGCATGCTGTTTGGGAGTGTGGACTGTGGTGTGTGGGACATGCATGGGATTGCACAATCACAGGTAACACCTGTCATTCTGACAGGATCAATAATGAGCGATCATGAGGTGGAGGAAGAGGAACAGAGACATGGGAGGAAGAGGAGGCCTAACTTCACCAAGGCAGAAACAGATGTCCTGTTTGAGGCCTACCTTGACCAGGAGCCACTGCTCAGCAGACAGCAGGGAACACCAGGCCCATGTTGCTGCATGGGGAGAGGTGGCGCGTGCCGTCAACCTGTATGGCAGCCACCAGCAGTCCATGCAGAAGTGCAAGAAGAAGGTGGGCACGGAAAGGCAGAGGATTAAGGATAAGGTGGCTGCCATCAGGGCAGCACAGGCTGTGACCAGTGGGGGATAGCCAGCAGTGCAATGCTGACCCCACAAGAAGACCAGGTTGCTGGCAGCATGTGGCGTTGTGCCATCGAGGGTGTTCCAGGTGGTGGATTCCAGACGGGTGGTAGCCCATCACTGCATGGTAGGTCCTGATCTGTCACTGGGGGGGGTGAGACAGGGTAGGGCAGATACATTAATGCTACTGTGTTCCCTTACAGCTCCTGAGCATCTACATGGGTCAGCGGTGGTGGGCTAGTCCACTGAGGGTGATACCATGGACATAGAGGAGGGCCTGTCCACCTCCCCAGGTGTACTAGGTTCAGGGCAACAGTGGGCCTGCCTGGCTGTCTGGACTGCTGTTGGTGGAGCTGGTGCAGAGGAGGCCCTGCCCATATCCCAGCATGTCAGCGTCCATGGATGCCAGCATGATGAGACTTGGACTGGTGCCGGATCCATCACAGATGATGATGGAGCTCACATCATGGACAGTGATATGTATGGGCCACAGGATGGCCACACAGCAGGTTACAGCATGGGCATAGTCGTGGGTGGTGCCGCCATGGAGGCCTGTGTGACATCACAGTCCCAGCCTGTGCCTGTCTGCACCAGTGGGGCAGCACTGGTGTGTGTCCAGGACAATGGGGCTGTTACGGCTGCTGGGGCGGCACCGTTGAGCCCTGGAGGGTGGCAGCTGAAGGGGAAGTGTCAGCAGCTGGCCAATGGCCATGGAGGTACAGTGTTGGGGGGCAGCGTCAATGCACCACCTGAGGACATGCCCAGGCATGACCCTGGTGTGCAGCACCCACCCTCAAGGGGTGCTGCCCATCATGGCCATGAACACTGTGAGGGACAGCATGCCGATCAGGCGGATGATCTCTTAGATGAGCACACCCGCATACTCCAAGATTCAGTCGATCAGCAGTTGTGGTTTGTGACGGCGGTGGATGCACTCAGTGTGGCCCTGTGCCAGGCAGAGGAGCAGTGCAGCAGGGACACTGGTCTGCTCCTGGCAGGGATGGACCGGCTGCAGAAGGATGTGACCGTTGTCATTGACAGGCTGACACAGACAATCACAGCTGTCATGGCCACAGTGGGCACACAGTTATTTGCCCATGCGTCACAGACACTCTGCAGTGCAATGTCCACCCCCCGTTCCTGGCGTCTTGCGACACCCTCCTTGTTGACACCTGGTTCAACTGTGGGCATCCCAAGCATGCCTGGCGCAGGCATGTTTGGTGTGCTGCAGACCCCTGCACAAGCACGGTCCCTGGGGGACCATTGGTGCCAACCCATGAGGCCATTGGTCAGCCTGTCACTGCTGGTGGGTCTCGACAGGGCCACCCACACATCTGTGGCAGTTGTGGCACTGTGGCATGTGACTGACCTGTCTCCCACCAAGGCTACTGTCTGACACTGCCCATGTGCAATGTGTTGTTCAACGTGCAATGCACAGGTGGGGTACCCGGCCCTGCACACATACACACACACACACACACACACACACACACACACACATTCCATCTGCACACCTTCCCGGCTTCTGTCCGCTATTGCGTGTGCATGATGATGCCTGCGTTGCACTGTCTGCCACTGTGCAATGGTGCCCAGCGTCTGACACACGCACAATGACAGGCACTGGGTGTGGTGGTCTGTGGACGTGTGTGTGGCTAGGGGTGGTGGTTGGGGTCGGTGTGCCTCCTACCCTTTGTGCATGTCTTGTGGGTGTGTGTGTGTGTGTGTGTGTGATTGTGTGTGTGTGTGACCGAGTGCCGTGTCAGACCTTGCCTATCCCTGGCGGCGTGTGTGGTTCCACGCTCAGCCAATTCCCTTTTCGACATGCAGCCCTGAGGTTTGTCCATGCATGTTTGTGGGTTGTGCCCTTGCAATTAGTGGTTGCACATGGCCCCATGACTTACCTGGGTTGGTTAAAGTGCTCCTCTGTGATGGTGTCCCAGTGCAGCTGCGTCATCCAGATCAGTCGGGGGTCCCTTCGACCAAAGGGGGGCTGCCCATCACCATCTTTACCAGCATCCTCATCGTCCCCATCACTGTCCCCCTCTTCGACCTGTATGGCTATCCCAAAGTCTTTGGCCATGTTGTGCAGGATGGAACAGGCCAGGAATAGCCCGCAGGCCTTTGAGAGGCTGTGTTGTAGGGCACCGCCAGACGTGTTCAGGCAACAGAAACGTGCCTTCAGCATCCCAAACACCCGCTCGATGACATTGCGTGTGGTGGCATGTGCTTCATTGTAGCGTTGCTGCGATGGGGTCATGGGCCACCAGTATGGTGTGAGCAGCCAGGGACAGAGTGGGTATCCAATGTCACCTGTGTGTAGAGGGTGGACATTAGTTTGGTGATCAGCGTCACCCTGCCATGAGCCATCTAGGCCAGTAACCATATCACCTCTGGCTATGCCCCTCCTAAGCTCTATGTCTTTCAGCGTGATTTGCATACTCACCCACTAGGTGGCCAGTGGGGATGTCCCCACTCTTGAATCTGTGGCACAGTGCAGACTGGGGCCAGATGAAGGCATCATGTGCTCCCCCAGGGTGCGTGGCACAGACATTGATTATGCACCCCCTGGCATCGCACACCACCTGGCAGTTGATGCTTGCATACCCCCTCCGATTTATGTATGTGACCCCTTCGGGGCCAGGTGGTGTGCAGATGGCCACATGGGTGCAGTCTATTGCCCCGAACACGCCACAGGCATACGTGCTACCCTGTGGAACTCCTGAATGTTTGCTGTGCGCTCTGCCGGTTTGCTGGGGAAACGGATGTACTCCACAGCATGTGGCAGTGCGCTGAGGAATTGGGTGAGAAGGCGTGATGCGGCCGACTGGGTTATGCCTGTCATGTCCTCTGTTGGTCTCTGGAAGGTACCCGTGGTGAGCAGGCACATGACAGCTGTCACTTTGGTCTCCACTGACAGAGCATGGCTCTGTCGTGTGGGTGCCTGCATCACATCACTGCACAGCTCACAGAGTCACCGAAGGATCACCTGGTTCAGGTGGTACCGGCCCATGATCTCAGTGTCAGTGTACAGCTCAAAGCTGGTGCTGGCTCAGTACTGCCTGTTGGGGGCATACTGCCGACGGGCACTTCCATGGCCACACCCCCCCTGCTGCCTGCCTTCTCACCCCCCTCATTACTGCATCCATCTGTATGGTGGCACTGGCCATGTCCCTGGCTTGTGTTACCTCCCCTGGCAGCTGTTTTACCATTCCCCCTGCTGTCCTTACTGCTACTCCTCCTGCACCAGGAACACCTCCCAGTAGTGGCCGTACTGCCCACTGTCCGTGCCCTCAGTGCTGTGTGGCACTTCCCCCTTTTGTCCTGTGCAGTGGCAGAGGCTCCCCACTCCTTCCCTGTTCCTGGTGGTTCCAGGTGCACTGTCCTGCTCCTGCCCTGTCCTGCTCACAGTTGCTGTGTGCCTGCTTGCAGTTCTCCCACATGTGGCTTCCCTGTAGTGTTCTTGCGCCTCTCTCTTGTTCCTTTTTATTTTGGATCATTTCTGCTATCGCACAACTTCCATTTGCTCCCCTATTACGCATGGCGTATGTTGTTGAATATCGCACTGCACCATTTATTCATGGTTCCTCCCCCTTCAGTTGTGCATGCATTCATTACCATTGCACTCTTGCGCATTGTGGTTTGGGGGGGCGCATCTGCCTCCCTCTGAATATCACACAATAGCGCATTTTCGGACTTGTGCTGGCTCATCCCTGTTGTGCATAGTGCAACCCTTTCGAATATCTGGGCCAGTGTGTCTAAATGGCAGAATAGTGCAAACCACAAGGAACAAATAGGGGAATAATGCAATCTGCAACAAGCCAATGCTTTTGTCACAGGACTCCATGCTAACGGTACTGATTTAAACAAGGATTTTTTTTCATCTGGAGAACTATCATTAAATTGCCATAGTATGTGGTAGAAAGGCAGCCTAAGTTGTTTGAGGAATGTTGCTTGTAGGGGGGCTGGCACCAGGGGCATCAGGGAGGAATGTGGGTACTGGTAACTGAGAGGTAAAAAATGGCAGCAATTTCACATTCAAATGAACTGTATTAGCCACTTATGAAACAGGAAAGCAGTATGACACTTGAGTCATTAAAGTTTATTGGGTAAAGGGTAACCATAGGCTGCCACTTTGTATTTCCTGGCTATCAATTGAAAGTTAATTTACCCCCTGTCCTGCCAACAGTACTAGTCAATCAGATGCCTGAAAAACAACCCCTTTTTCTAAAGCCATACCATGCAGGGAACAAATATGAAGCTGTATTCGCTCATGCAGCAGAGCAAAGGCAGCCTCTGCGCAAGCATACATTGGCATTCCTTCTGTAACACCCTGTATATTCAATGGCACTAACCCTGCACTTGTATTATTGCACTCGCATAGTCACTCTAGCACATTTACATGACATATTTGAAAGCTTGCAAGGTAAAAAGACTGTTCAGACAGTTTATTGCACAAACACAGAGCTTAGTATGTGAGGTAGGAAGAATATACCATTATTACATCGTAAGAAGCTAATGTTACAAACGGACAGATAAACTCCTGTTCAACATTAATGATTATTTGAAGACCTACAAATGTGTATTATTTTTTCCTGTGGTCAGCAAGTCCAAAGAGATTTGATGTACTACAATGTCATTAGCTCATTGTGCAAGGAGGGGAGCACTGGCAAACAGTTTAATTTTTTTTTATTGTATAATATTTTATTGAGTGATTTTGTATATTTGATACAACAAATGGTGTGCAGTACAGCCAGCCAGCTAACGACAGCAATATAGGTGCAAGTAGTACAGGCATAAGTAGTACAACATCAATAAATGAGTATCATTGGGTGTACAAACTCTCCCATACCTATTATTTATTACAAACAGTCATGCTGCATCTAATCTAGGAGATTAATGCTAGCTAGAAAGGTATTCTAAGTAGATAAAAGAGAATGTGAGCAATGAAAGCCGATGCTTACATCTAAATTTCAGAATCTCTGCTAGGGCAGTATTAGTCCAAGGTCCAGAGAGAGAAATGGCAGGACCGCCCAGTCAAAGGGGGGGTGTTAGAAGGAGGTGCTGGGAGTTTGCAGAAAGGTGACTTGAGGTATGTTTCCGTTCTCTTGTAGTAGAGGTGCATATTGCCCTTCTGGATGTGGGAGTGCCTCTCAAAGATGGAGAGTTTGGCCAATACCTCATGCCAAGCAGAGTGAGTGGGAATGATCGTCTGGTGCCTGACTCTAAGGAGAAGGCATTTGGCCTCCAAGATAGCTGTCATGCTCCAGTCTCTGTGAGGTTTGGCTAGTTGTCCCAAAGTGGTAGTGTCTCCCATACACAGTCTGGGGTCCGAGAGAGCTATATGGTGATTAAGTACTATTGAAATATCAGAAGCTACCATTCTCCAATACGGGTCCAGGATAGGGCAGGACCAAAGTATATGGAGGATGTGCACCTCTGGTTGTGACCAACAAAAACATTTACTGTGGCTAAGCAAACCACGTGTAAAAAGGAGTGCCGGGGTACAATGCCACAGCAGCAGTATTTTAAGCTGCAAGAAGCAACTAGTGGTGTCCCCATATGTATAGTGTATGCCTTTAAGATATGAATTCCATTGGTCTTCAGAAATGGGTGCACCAATATAAGACTCCCATTTTTTTTTGCAGGCCAAAATTGCATTAGGTTGTGAGTCTCTCCATAAAGTGTAGAATCGGCCTATGATCCCTCAAGTGGTAGGGAGCTGGTGCAAGTTATCCAGCCAGAACCATGGAGTAATTTCTCTGTGCATAGGGAGAAGGGGCTGCAAAGCACTTCTAATTTGTAAGTATCTCCAGAAGTCTTTATGTGGTAGTGAGAGTTGCCTCTGTAGAAACACAGAAACACAGAAACATAGAATTTGACGGCAGATAAGGACTGCTTGGCCCACCCAGTCTGCCCATTTTCCTACCTAATGGATAAGCTGCAAATCCTAGTTAACCAGCAGCCTGCTTCTTTCTACCCCAACCCCCTAGAATTGCCTTATGACTTTCTCATGCATGCTTGAATTCCACCACTGTTTTTGACTCCACAACCTCCTCGGAAGGCTGTTCCATGCATCCACAACCCTCTCTGTGAAAAAATACTTCCTTAAATTACCTCTGAGTCGCCCCCCTCTATCTTCAAATTGTGCCCCCTTGTTCTTGCACACCTCTTTTTTTGAAAGATGCTACCCTCTTGGACTTTGTTGAGTCCCTTGAGATACTTGAAAGTTTCTATCATGTCCCCCCTCTCCCTCCTTTCTTCGAGGCTATACATATTAAGCTCCTTAAGTCTCTCTTCATATGTCTTCCGGTGCAGACCCTGCACCATTTAGTGCCCTCCTCTGGACAGCTTCCATCCTGTCTATGTCTTTGCAGAGATTGGGTCTCAGAACTACAGAGTACTCCAGATGGGGTCTGACCAGCTGTCTGTACAGAGGGATAATAACTTCCTGTTTTCTACTGGTGATGCCTCTCCCTATGCATCCCTGTATCCCCCAGCCCTTCTTGCTGCCCTCTCACATTGCTTGCCCACCTTTAGGTCATCTGATATGACTACCCCCAGGTCCCTTTCCATTTTTGTTGTTGTTAGTATCTCACCCCCCATTGTGTACTCTTCCCCTGGGTTTTTGTTTCCCAGGTGCATTACCTTGCACTTCTTAGCATTGAATCTAAGCTGCCATACATTTGACCATTCCTCTAACCTTGCCAAGTCCCTTCTCATCCTTTCCACCCCACCTTGTGCATCAACTCTGTTGCAGATCTTTGTGTCATCTGCAAAGAGACATGCTTTCCTTCCAGTCCCTTATAAAGACACTATAAAAGACATTGAAGAGGACTGGTCTAATCACTGAACCCCGGTACCCTACTAGTAACCCCTTCTTCAGAGTGGACTCCATTTACTATTACTCTCTGTGTCCTATTCTCCAGCCAATTCTTTACCCAGGCTGTCATCTTGGGACCCACTCCCAGGCTGGCTAACTTGTATATTAATCTTTTGTGTGGGACTGTGTCAAATGCCTTACTAAAGTCTAGGTAGGCCATGTCCACAGCCCCTCCCTGATCTACTACTTTGGTCACCCAGTCAAAGAAATCTATCAGATTCGTCTGGCATGACCTTCCTGCTGTGAATCCATGCTGCCTTGTGTCCTGTGCCCCTCTGGCCTCTAAATACTCGACAATTCTTTCCTTCAGAAGTGATTTCATCATTTTCCCTATCACTGAGGTTAAACTAACAGGTCTGTAGTTTCCTGCTTCTGCCTTGCTCCCGCTTTTGTGAAGGGGAATCACATCTGCCCTCCTCCAGTCCTCGGGTACCACCCCATCCTCCCATGATTTGTTAAAGAGGGTAGTCAGTGGTGTCACTAGTTCTACCCTTAGTTCTTTTAGAATTCTGGGATGATCCCATCAGGTCCCATTGCTTTGTCCATCTTCAGTTTTAAGAGTTCTTTCAGAACCCTTTCTTCTGTAAATGGATGGTATCAACTTCTGTATCCAGAGTGTTTCTACTGTTTGTTTTAGGTACCTCCCCTCTTCATTTGTAAATACTGAGCAAAAATATTTGTTTAGTATCTCTGCCTTTTCACAGTCATCCTCTTCCACCCTCCCTCCCTTTATTAAGCCTCACTATCCCTCCCTTGGTCTTCCTTCGCTCCCTGATGTACCTACAAAAGGTTTTATCCCCCTTCTTAACTGAGTTGGCTATCTTTTCCTCAGTTTGGGCCTTTGCTATTCTGACTGCCTTCCCAGCTTCCTTTTGCTTTTACTGATACAGTTCTCTGCCCTGCTCCTTCTGTGATTCCTTGTACTTCCTGAATGGTTTCTTTTTCTCTTGAACCTTCACTGCCACTTCCTTTGAGAACCATAGTGGTTTCTTACATCATTTCATTTTGATTATTTGCTTCACATAAAGGCTTGTTACCTCTGTGATGGCAGTTTTTATTATTCCCCATTGTTCTTCCACCCCTCCTTCCTGCCCATTTGATAGTGCATTCCTTAGGCACTCACCCATTTTGGCAAAGTCAGCCCTCCTAAAGTCCAGTACTTTTGCCTTTGTATGGCTTGACTCTATTGCTGTGTTTATTGTAAACCATACTGTTCGATGGTCACTAGTTCCCAGATGGCTACCCACTTCTACATCTGTGATCCTCTCTCCATCTCCATTTGAGAGAACCAGGTCTAAGATTTCTCCCTCCTGAGTGGGCTCCAATACTAGTTGTCTAAGGCATGCCCCCTGTAGGGCATCTAGAATAACCCCACTCTTCTAAGTGGCTGCTGCAACTGCACTCCAGTTAACATCTGTCATATTCAGATCACCCATCAGCAATATCTCCCCTTTTTCTGCCATTCTAAGTATACTTTCTATCATTTTCTTGTCCATTTCTTCCCCGTGAGAAGGGGGTCTGTATACAACCCCTGTGTGGATTGTGGTGCCATTGCCTGTCTCCAAATTTACCCACAGTGCTTCTTCTCCTCCCTGTTTACCCTTTTGTTCTGTTGCTTTGATTCCTTCCCTTATGTAAAGAGCTACTCCTCCTCCTCTTTTACCCTCCCTGTCCCTCCTGTAGATAGCGTATCCTGGTATGTTTACGTCCCAGTCATGGTTTTGTGTGTACCATGTTTCTGTGACTGCCATGATATCCAGATGTTCCTCCTCCATCAAGGCCACTAATTCAGGAAGCTTGTTACTCAGACTACGGGCATTGGTACTCATTGCTCTCCATTTTTTGATGGCTTTACCTTCTGTTGCAGCATCCCCCACTGACCTTTCTACCTCGGTCTTTTTCTGATTTAGTACCCTGTTTTGTAGGGAGTGGCTGGGATTTTCCTGCTGCTTATCAGTGCCTCCCCTTGACTAGTTTGAAAGCTTGCCAATGAAGCATTTAAACCGATTGCTCAAAGACTTGTTCCTTCCTGGACAGATGCAGACCATCCTGCCAGTATAGGCTGGTGTCCCTCTAGGTGGAACCCCAGTCCCCAATGAAGCCAAACCCTTGTGCTCCACACCATTTTTCAACCATTCATTAAACTGCATGGTGCAAAATACCCTCGCCTCACCCATGCCATTGACAGAGCAGCACCTCTGAGAAGGATACTTGTGTGCTACTTGTCTTAGGCCCTCCCAACTCTACAAAGTCCTCCTGCAGTGCTCTAATCTCATGATGAGCCAAGTCATTTGTCCCTAGGTGGACAATGATGTCCAGCTCAGACTCTCGTACAGCTGTTCTCGTGATCCTGAGGATGCACTTCCTGTCCCTCCAAGCCATGGCACCAGACAGGCACCTTACTTCAGTTTTCCCTGCTTCCCCCAGTTCTATCCCCCAAATAATTGAGTCCCATACCAGGAGCTGCTTCCTTTCCCTGTGGTGTCCTCTGCCTCTTTCCTGTGGGCTTCCCTTGTGACAGTTGCCCTCAGCCTCCTTAGTCTCCTCTACAGGTGCATTCATAGGGGAGCTATGCTCCCCCAGAATGGTGTATGGATTGTGGAGTAGAACAACTGACTGGGTGTGCCTCTGTTCCACCATCCTCACCCTCCCTGAGTCCACTGTGATCCAACTGCTGTGCTTTCTTTGCAGCCTCTTAGGTAGTGGTGGTGGCTCTGGTGCTCCCTGGATGGAGGAGGTTCCCTTCCTACTGTCCAGTGTGGCCTGGGAGAAGGTTCCCTTACCACTGTCCAGTGTGGCTTGAGACAGGCAACTACCTCCCTCAGGTCAGAGAGTTGTCTGCAAATAGAGCAGCATCTCAGCCTCCAGAAAGACTCCCGGAAGACTGCTGCCCCACAGCCATTACATTGCACTACTCCCCGCATGTTTATCTACTTTTTTTTGTGTGTGTGATTGGTTTGTTATATAGAAATATATATATTATACAATGTGTATGCTTATATTGTCAGTGCAGTGTGCTAGAGAAAATATGACAGTGATATGCACCTTGCACTCTTGAGGAAATGATGTCAGAACCCCAAGTATAAAGGAACTATTTCCAGGGGTGGGTGGGTTGAGGGTGGGCAGGGTTTGGGCCTAAACTGTGCCCTCACAGAACAATCAGCTAAAGCTCTGACCCACCACTGCGA